>OY728136.1:1610793963-1612043963 GCA_963277665.1 Viscum album | reverse complement strand
AAAGGGGACGTATGAAACTCATTTAGGACCTAATCCTACGATTCCATTGGTCAAACAATGTGCCCTATGAAAATAAGTATTTGCTCCCCACCTTGAGAATATCCCTCAAGAGTATGTCATGTGGATAACTGAGCACGTAATGCCTCATAGTCGACATCCCCAAGTTGTGGATCCCCAACTCACTGTAAGAGTGAAGGGGTGAAAACCATCTACATAAGGTAAGCCTTATTCTCTCTATTCACTAAGAATAACTGCAACAAGGTCGTCTTTCTCAATAGCTACGAGCTCGGCCTTTTCCTAAGAGTATCTTCCACCTTGTTCCCTTTATGAAAAGTATATATGACCTCAAAATCATAGTCCTGGAGGAACACTAGCCAATCCCTCTACCTTAGATTTAGATCCTTCTAAGAGAAGATGTATTTGAGGCTCTTGTGGTTAGAGTAGACGATAAAATGCTGGCCCATAAGGTAGTGTTGTCACATCTACAATGTGAAGACTACCACTGCTAACTAGAGATCGTGGGTCGAATATTTCTTCTCATGTGTCCTAACCTAACACGAAACATAATAAATCACCACCTGTCTCTGCATCAGGACACAGCCAATCCCAGTACCCAATGTGTGGTAGAAAACTACGTACCTGACACCCTCCTCCGGTATTCTCATGATCAAGGTGCTAGTCAAACTCTACCTCAACAGCTCAAAAGCATAATGTCACTTCTCCATCCATGTGAAGGGTTGTCCCTTCTTGGTGAAGGCGGTATTCGGTGATGATGTTAATAATAAATCAAGAATGAATCTCTAGTACGATCCTACCTAACCAAAAAAGCTATACACCTCTGACACGCTCCGAGGAGGCTCCCATACTAACACTACCTCCACCTTGGCTGGGTCCACAGCTACACCATCTGCTGAGATGACATGTCCAAGAAAGTCGACCTCCCGAATCCATAACTTTCACTTTGAGAGCTTCCCATAAAGCAGATGCTCTCTGGGTATGTCTAGAACCATATGCTTGTGTCTTGCATTCTCCTCCTCTGACATCAAGTACACAAGGATGTCATCAATGAAGACCACTGGAAACCAATCTATGTATAGTTGGATGACCAGTTTTATCAGTACCATGGACACCGTATGGGCTTTTGTTATGCCGAAATGCATCACCAAGTACTTATAGTGACCATAGTAGCATCTGAAAGCCATATTCGGTATATCCTCATCCCGTACTTGTAACTGGTGATAACTTGATCGAAGGTCAACCTTCAAGAACCATTGTTCCCCCCTTAGATGATCGAAGAGGTCAAAAATTCTTGATAGTGGATACTTTTTCCTCATTATTACTAGATTAAGGTGCTGGTAATCCATGCACAACCTCAAACACCTGTCTACCTTTTTAGAAAATATGATTGGGGATAACCTCGGTGAAACAATGGTTCATACGAAACCCTTTCTATGTAAAACCTCCAATTTCACCCTCAGATCACGAAGCTCTGCTAGAGCCATCTGATATGCTGATTAGGAAATTGGTGTCATCCCTGGGTGTAAGTCAATACAGAATTTGATTTCCCAATTAGGAGGTAGTCCTGGAACATATTTGGGAAAGACACCCTCGTACTCCGCCACTACTGCTAGGAACTGGGAGCTCATAACTATTAATGCTCTAAGGGCACGGCTGGCGAACTCGTGAGTGATCAGATACACCCCCCTATGCATGAGCCCATTTTGTGCATCATGGGACTTCTTTTCTCTAACAAAATAAAACCTCGTCCCATCACTGCGGACACACTTCACCCTTTGCCTAAATCAGTCAATCTGGTAGTGGACTGAATATAACCAATACATACTGAGAATAACATCATAGGGCCTCAACGCTACCACCAAGAGCTTCGAACCGAAATTCTTAACTCCAAGGGTAAGATCACACTATCTTTAAAGGTGTGTGATCATCGAGTCTCCTCTTGTAGGTCTCTCCATGCATAAGGATCGAGTCAATAGATCTAACTGAATCACAAGGTTTCACACAAGACATGTGGCGATGAAGGAATGATGAGAACCTTTTTCTATAATTATGACATCTAAGGTATATAATATATAGATCATTCATGGAGTCCCAAGGTTTTACGCCTCAACTGCATGCATCTGTCCCCGCCCCTATCCCCAAACTCCCTGATCATGGTGCAATCCTCCTGGGGGTGGCGGTCGAAGTAGATCGAAGCATCTTCCACCAACTGCAGCTATCCCTTATCCTCTTCCACGTCCACCACTTGGTGGGTCTGTCTGCTCCATTATCTACCTCTGCCTTGGTGGTCCATCTACCGCTTCCCTTTCGGAAACTCGACGGGTCAGACAATCCCTAGTGAGATGTCCCTTACTATCTCACGAGTAGCACTGCCTCACCCTAGGCTGACTGGATCCAGTATGAGAGCCCTGGACTGTATATCACCTATCCTAGGTCATCCTATAAAGTCACCCACGTCCTGATCCAAGTGCCTAATATTGGATCCCTACTGTCGTGGTCTCCACTCCTGGATGCCTACTGCTGACTGTCGTCAGCTTTCTCTGCTCCTCTAAGAAGCTCTCAATCACCACGTCCTTCTCGGGAACTCCATCATATGTCGAAATGCATGTAGAAATGACACTAAATCAGATGTCCCATCATAGAACTCACTCGAAGGTCCATGCTCTGATGTACTGATCCATGACCATATCCATCGAGTACCTAAAAAGGTTGGTGAACCTTGATGAATAGTCATCTACCGTCAAACTACCCTTCTAGAGCTGAAGAAGATCCTTGATGCAAACTACTCTCAGTGTAACCAGAGAGAACTCCTCTATGAAGATTTGCTCAATCTTCTCCCATGAAAGAGTATCCTCATTGTGAGTCCATGGGGTCAGACTCCACAATCTTCCTGTCGAAACCTGAAAAAGGATCTTTACTAGGATCACTATCTGGTCCATTGGTGTCCTCATGAGATGGAAAACTCTATTCACCACCTCAAGCCATTCCTCAACTGCCTGAGGGTCGGGCTCAACTCAAAACCTGAAGCAGTCTCTGTCTCTGGAACTCATGGAGTTCGCTCAGCCTGTGCCCCTGTTGGTTGGTATGGCAGGTGCCACGGGCTGCTCCATTGTTGGTGGTATAGTAGGTGCACAACCTGGAGGCAATGCTTGGGTAACTGGTCCCTATATCGATGTCTCATCACTGAGTGGGTCATCATGGTGATTATGCTGATGAATCCTAGTGGGTATGCATTGTGGAAGAATCATATAAGGAAACCATATGAACAATGGTTAGAGAGTATATCAAGATAGCTAACACAATGGACATGGAAAAACCAACCCACTTCTTTATGATGCATGTACCATTCATTTATTTCCCCACAACTAGTGTTTTCATATACTTTGCCGAAATGGAGGTTATCAGAGACCTGGTGTATCGATGCACTAGACACCCGCACCAACACTAGAGTCTCTGTCCTGAAGGCTTAGTTCGAAACACTTAAAATTGTTGCCCCAAACAAATCAAACTGACTATTGGTTCTAATGTTGAACAGACCACCTCTAATACCACCCAGTCATGACCCGTATCAGTGGTTCCCACGCCGCGACTCTGAAATCCCACCTCCAATAGGACAGGGGCTGGTGACTAGGATCGAGTAGGCATATTACTAACATAAGAGACATTTCATAAGTACTTATACACACACACATATCTCCAAGCCCATAGTGCTGAAATGTAAATAAAACTAGGGAATATTATGCATGCATACAAATAAAACCAACCAATACTGTACGACATAACATAAAGTAATAAAAGTAAACTCGTCTAGAATATAATCCCACCAAAAACATGACTTTGAAAAATAAAAAATCTATCCTTTAAACACAAGGAGGTACTGGGATTACTACTCATAGTCTTATGGACACCTCATCTTGTAGAGAACTTAGAAATCTCAGTCATGTCCTGGGTTTTCCATGAGTTTGTCAAAAGGCTGCTCGTCTGCATAAGACATGACATGTGAGGGCAAAGCCCGTACATGGGTGAGTATAACAATACTCAGTAGAGGATCTTGAAAACCACAAAGCAATACACAATGGAAAGGAATAGTCATCTCTACAAAATATGTCTACATAATATATAGAAATAGTAACAAAAAATATCCAGATATACTCAAAACCCAGTCTTGTAGTCTAGGGACATGTCACCCAACAACATACCCCCACTAGGGATTCAGTTTAGAAGATTCCATGAAGCACTCATCTAGGAGAACTCACTCCATGAGTCAGATAGCTCTGATGACGTCTGTATGAGAAGTACTAACAGTCGGGAAAGGTCATGAGAGATAGATACACTCATTCATAGAGAACACACTCCAATGCGGGAAAAGATCATGATACACTGATGAGGATCACTACCATGGCCTTGGAGGATACCGTGACTCATTTGGATCCACCTGCTAGGTAGAGTATCGGTGCCCTGTGGAAGTAGTCACGTCGATACCTGAATATACCAAGATTCAAGGATGGATAAAGGATCTCGCTCTGGGCCTCTCTGAGGGATACCATAATTTATCTCGGAAAGTCCTGCTGGAGGGATCATACTCTTGTAGAAGGTAACGATACTTTCCCTCCAGGGAAACAAGAAAAAGGGGAAGTAACCCAAAATAAACATTTCCAAGACATGGTGGACAAGAATATTAAGCCATGTACTAAAAAGTACACACCGTGTAGAAGTGTCACACACCGTGTCTTCTGACCCCGAGTATAGCTCGTGTACTACGGCCCGTGTCGTAAGGCTGGTCATATAGGAAAGTGAGTACTGAACGTGTAGTACGGATCCCAAACTATGTCCGAGTAGCTGGGGTCGACACTGTGGATGCATCTGTGTACCCGTACATGGGTTTATCCCATGTGTGCCATCCCATGTAACTGGTACACAGGGTAACCCGTGTAGCTAGCCTGGTCTTGCAGTGTGGTGGAGTACCCGGTCGTGTACTCCATCCCGTGTCTTTGTATCACTCGAGGTACATGTTGAGTCCTGCGTAAGGACCCAAACACCGTGTTTCTCGGATAACATGTCGTTTCATCACATCGTGCCTCACGAAACCCTAGCTACCGTTGAGCTGGTACCACACAGCTTGTTCATTAGGAATACATGTCGTGTTCTTTAGAAATTTCCAGAATCGATGTCCTTCAGCGCCGCACCTCAGTGCTCACTGATCCTTGCTCTGGCCTTCTGATCATCGCGATACTAAAGGGTTGAGGTCACCTGATCATCATGAAACTGATTCCATTAGTTTTAGGCCTCTGATTGGCTCTGAAAACTCTCTCTGATTCACCCACATGAAGAATTCTTGATGAACGTGGAATCCCGATTAGGGACGATTCATCTTCTCCCATCATCGTCGCATCTCCTCAAGGTCTTCATGATGTTAGACCTCGATTTTGTGATTGTTGTATCACAAAACATATGCACAACAATTCATTTTTCATCGCCCCATGAAGAACACGAAGAACACATGAGAAAAAAAGGGGAAAGAAATCCAATAGAAAAATCGAGGTACGAAACTCATCCATCATTCGTCGTGGAATTGATCTGCTCCCGTTAGTGGGATAAAACAGAGAATAATAAAAAAAATAATCTAACCTGGATTTATTTCTTAAGATCAACCAAATAAAAACTCACCATAAAAAACATAAAAATCCGTGGATCAAACTGTTCGTGAGTAGATCCAAAATCATCATTAAATCCAAGAACGAGGAGGAAAAATTGAAATAAAAACCCCTCCCTCAATTCGGTGTATGTAAAATCACTTTGTCGTATTCATTTCCAAGGTTGGTCAATTATGAAGTGTGTTGATTGCTCGTGTCGCCGTCATCTACCAATGGGTTCTCCTCCAAAGCTCTAATGGCCAATCCTAAATTTCATAGCGTTATCCAGATAGCCCAGCGAACTTGATATAAGTAGGTATTTAAAGAGGAGGAAACATGGTCGCTGCGCCAAAAGGAAATTAAATAAAATAAATTTTTATTTTATTTTATTTCCATTACGAACATCCCGATAACTAACTTTTGCAGTTGTCCTGTGCCGATCGATTTTAAGCCCCACCTAAGGTAACGTCTCTGCTCTGAACGCAACGGTGCCCTCAAATTTCCAATCTAGGCACCCATTTAAATGATATTTCACTTTTTTAGGAAAATTACTCACACGCGCTATTTAAAATTTTAATTCATTTCAAACATTTATTTCGGGCACTCCAAACCTCATAATCGCACATCGTCGAATGTTCTACTCTTGAAATAATTCTATATAATATTTAAAAAACAATACATGGAAAATATGAGAAATTACAACGTCACCCTTATAGATTTTTCATGTGTAAAAATAGGTTATCTTTCTATACAATAATAATTAGAATATCTATATTTTATTTTCAATATAATAATTTTTAGGATTACGTCTTGTTTCTTTATTTTTATTTTTTAAATCAAAAAATAGACTACTAATGTATATGTAATTTCAATTACATAACTTTTTTTTATAAATTATTTATTTCATGGAAATAAATAATATTATAGTAATTGTTTATTATTAAATTTTTATTATTATATATAGTTTGTAATATAATTTTACTAATTAAAAAATAATTTTTAAAAGGGTTTGAAAGTTGTTATTGAGAAAAAATAGCAATTATAAATAAATTTCCATTTTCTTTATAAAATTAAAAATTAACATATATAAAAAATTATTATATGAAATATATATTATTTTTGTAATCATAACATCAAAATTATTAATGGTTATTTTTTATTTTTTTTCAGATAGTAAAATTTTTAAATAAAAATTAAACATGGTATAAGTATAAGGTATGTATTATGACATAATAATGACCTAAAAACGATGTAATATATTTTATAAATGGTATCCAAGACAAAATATATGTTTTCAATTCAAAATAATGTGATTTTATTGTTTTATTATTAATTTTATAATTAATTTATGAATCCCCCAAAACCAATATTTTATTTTATGGTTTTAAAAAAATCATTAATGTCATAAATATCTTCTACATCTTGATGGGTAAAATTTTAATAACTATGGTTGTTGGAATTATTAAATAATTAAATCCACCACTATTTTTTAGGAACTAGGGGGAAATCATGCAATGGTTTTTTGTTTTCTTTAATTTATTAAATAGAGTCAGAAACATGTGTTTGGGAAATAATAATGAACTACCCTATCATATGCTATAAAATCCCCCAAATGGTCCCAATTTACTTCACTAAAAATATTGGATCAAACCCTTACTCTAACTTTTCATCTGTTGAAAAATATGAAGGTGCCGCAAGCTCTCAAGAACCTCCTCTCCAGTTTGTGGAATAATTCTTTCAAGGTATGGGTTCTCCCACTCTCATTTTTATTCAAGAACCTCTTTTATGTTATCACTATTAATTGTTATTTTTTATTATTTTGGTACGTTTTTATATAACTCTCTTTATTCCCTATTTATTTACTATAATTATTGACCCCTTTATCTCACATTATTCCAACCAATGAAACATTATATGCACCTATTACCATGATAAAATTTTGTTAGGGATGCACTTCTTCTCCTATTTATTTAGGTATCTTCATTATATTAATCCTTTTATCCAAATTACTATTGTTTGAATGTGTTATTTAATATCCTCTTATTATTCTTATGGTTTTCAAATAATTATATACCCCTTTACTCCCATTAAACTCTACAATGAAAATTTATGTTACCCCATTATACTGCCAAAATTCCACCTCGATTTTCCATGACAAACAATTATATAGTGAACAATCAAACACATTTCCTTTTTAGAGTGTCCAAATTTATGAAAATATGTTTATTTTATTCATGAATTAAATATATTTATTCTAAAATTCCTGATCACAGAAAAAAATTTGATGATAAATGATTCTATTTTGTATGATCTTTGTGGCACAATTATGCATGTGAATTAAATTAATGTGAAAAATGTGCCCGAAATTATATATTGATCTATCTCATTGGTATTATTTTAGCCTCATGAGATCTCGTAAAACGTATTATAGAGTGAACCTAAACCATCACTTGAAATTTTCCTTCATGATTTCTTAATTATTACCAAGGACCTAATTTTATGATGCAATGTTTAAATATGTTTCATCATTTCACTTGTTTTCGTTATGTTATCATGTTATATAATTCTTCATTACTCATTTTTATGATTCTAATACATTTTATGTAAAATTTATATTCCTTTTGTATAAAATGACATGTTTTTTCATTTTACTCCATGTTTTTCACTTATTATGCTTTATAGATCCTCACTATATTAGCTATGTCCCTAAGTCATCCTATACAGTTTTAATTAATATAGAATAATATGACAATGTTAATGAATTTTTTAATAATTTTAATGTATTAACTATTTTATGTGTCTATATAATATATCTCCTTCAAAAAGATGTTATAACTTTGGATCTTATAGGTTTTATTATGTGTAATATTATTTAATAGATCATGAATTAATGTATAAAAATGACAATGGTGATTATATGTTCCATGTAGTTTATGTACTTATGACATGGATAATTTATATTCAATATGGTTATAGTTTTGTATCATGGAGAAATATATAAGGACTTTTCATAGTATTAAACCTTTGAGTGGAAAATACTATTTGAATGAAATGGTCCAAACAGATAGAAAATGTGATGGACTTGATAGTATTATTGGATGGACCTCTGATAGGGGATCAAGAAATTACTATGTATTGTAATATTATATGAATAAATCCCCTCTTATTTTATGTAATTATATGAAAATTATTTATTATATGTTAGGTGGAGAGTGATATTATGTTTGACTAATAAACCCATAGCCACTGTAACACCAAGGGATAAAGAAATTTCACCTATTTAGATTAAACTCTTCTAGAGGGGATATAAATATTATGACCATTGTAACGTGGAATATACCCTTCTATATAGTTTCAAATCATCTGGAAAGGATTAATCTATATTTTTCTAATTTCATGTTTAATTTACAACCTGTCATGTCTTTTATCATCACATGAAAAGGATGCTACTATATTACACATTGTGCAGAACGACTTAATTCACAATCTATGGTGACTTTTTTCTAGAATTGAAAAGTTACAATTACCTCGGGATGAAATATAGAGATTTAATTGATATTTATGGAATCTATTAGTATGATATATAAAATAATCAATAACAATTTTATGGTAATAGTAATTCTGACACATATAGGTCATAAATAGCTTTCCCCGTAAGGATCACCCACCTGTAAAAGAGGGAGAATTTTTTCATACAGGTTCAAAAATGAATAACTCCATAATGAAGGATATAATTTAGAAATAGTTCATATATTTGGAAATATAAATTTTTAGTAATATATCACAATTAAAATCTATACATGTTTATCTATGTAATTCAATATAGTACATAATACATATAACTTTTATTTTTCAATAAACACATATAGGGAGGATTCATCTATATAGATCAGTTTTTTTTAATGGATTATTATATTGATTCTCTCCTTAGTGACGTGGCTCACATTAATGTAGAAATATTAATTATTTAAAATAAAATAAGGTACAAGTATAAGATATCCGAACATTTATACATATCATAATATAACAAGAATTAAGTGATATGTTGTTCTCAATGAGAGATTAACTGAATAGATAGAGCTCATATGTATGGAATATTCTATTTAATTTAATTTTTTAATTTATGTCATTGAATAGTATATGATATTTAGGAGTCTCCTTGTGTCCTATAATGAAATTAACAAATCCTTATGTAGTTCATGAAGAGAAATTAATTGAATGGATAATGATAATGTGTAAAAAATATGGAATTTAATTTCATTTTTTAACTATGTTTAGGCCTAGTATACGAGATAAAAGAGTCACTATATATCCTATAAGGATAATAATAATTCCACATGTTATTATTAAAGGGTACTCCACATTGATCAAAATCTTTTATAGGGTTTAGGTAAATGATATCATTAGTCATTACAGTTTTTTGCGCAAATAATTCAAATATAGATATTTCTCTTACGTATGGGAATTGGTCCCTACTCTATATTTAACATGTATAATTTTAATGTTTTTGAAGCATAGATTAATTCATTACAAGTACTCAAACATGTTTCTTTTTAGTCATACTATCTGAAGTGATCAAACTAGACCTTTTTTATCAATTCTTAGTGTGAGAAGGTAGTGGATACGAGTGTACTACCCATACTACACTAGATCATGTAATGAGTAAATTTCCTACATATCTCACAATAAATTTGATTTATGGTAGAAAACATCATATATTTTTTATTATCAATTTAATAGTATATAACTAGAAATTTTTTAAGGTCTTATAGCGTAGAAAATTACAATAAAATTTAATGTCACATAGATGTAATATTTACTATGAAGTTTTACTTCTTAAAATGTTTAAATATTTCATTTAATTTAACATCATGTAACAAGGAAATTATAAGGCATTGTTTATATTATTAAAATTATGACAATGAAGACTTTAATCATTATGTCATGCAACAAAGTGCCTAATCATGTAGTTTTACATCATATGGTGTGGACTGTTTGATAGGTAATTTAATTTCATACAACCTAGAAATTTTTGTTATATTTTTGGTCATGAGACTATGAAGACGACCGTGTGGATTAATTTTATATGGTGTCTAAATTTGTGATGTTATTTAAAATAATGTAAATTAATTCACAATAAATCATCAATTTGTGGATAGTGGGATAAATTATCCATTCATTGTGAAAAAGGAATATGATAGATTTGAATAAACCTTGTCTATGAAATAAGGTCCTTACAACATTTGTTCAATATTTATTGGATACATGGATGATATAATCTGAGTTATAATAACAAATACAAGATCTCTTTTGATTCATTAATAGAAAAAAACCTTCAAAAAGAAAGAGCATTTAACATAGTTTTTATGGATTTCCATGCTGTTAAACCAGAACAAAATCTTATCATCAACTACATAAGACTCAGAAAGATAATTATGAGATAAATTATCTTTATAAATCATAATGTTGTTGGTGATGTAGACCAAAATAAATTGGGATATTATGGGTATGAATACCTTTATATCACATATAAGACAATATTTGGTAGATTGTGTTGTATTATAATTTGTGGAGTGATAATCCCATAATTTATATGTTTTATTATTTTTCCAAGACATCAAGTCATTATCCGAGATTTTCTAGAGTATATGAAATTTTTTTAAATTCTTTTTTAATCCATTTTTTATAGTGTGATAGTGGGATGATTTGTTGGAAAAAATTATATATTATTGGTATATCATTTTCATCATTGAAGAGAAGAATTTGGAGGTACTTTACATAAATGTTGCAAGAAGGAGACCAAATATGGTGAATATTTTTGACATCATAAAGTTTTCGATAGCCATCATATAGAATTATTTTAGGGATATATCATTGTCCATTTTAGATATTAATTTGATGCTAGTAAATATTTACTTGAATCAACAGTTTTTTTCAGGAAGTTATTGAACCACGAATCCCAATCCATAGAATAAGAAATACTATGAATATTTTCTATTTAGAAACAAATTCGGGGGTTTATTAGTGAAATTGGTATTGATGTGACCAAAAAAATAGTTTATGATGAAAGCCAAACATTATAATTTTATTGACGGATAAAATAATCTGAGAATCCTAATGTGGTGTATGAGGTTGGATCCTAATTTATTAAATATGTAAGAGCCTAAATGGACTACCTATATAACCTTAATGGTATATACCCCTTAAATGAATCAAATTTGGAATATATAAAAGACTCATTTATAGTGAACATTTAGTTAACTTTAGTAAAGGAAAATATTAATGACCCACCATCAAATTTGTTTTTTCTAGGCTCAATGTGATAGATGAAATACTCCTTAGATATACTCAAATATAGGGACCACCCATAAAATGGAGGTATTATATCGAAATTATATATTTTTATCCATTTTTAGGGATCATTTTTATCTTGTTAATCATTTACATGTTGTCTCCTACAAACAGGGACACCAAAATATATTTCCAAATGATGAGGAATATAATTTCATGATCTAGATCTTCTAGATCTATGGATTCATTATCCAATGTATCTATATAAAAATATATATATGTTCAAGAAATAATAGTGATATATTAGAGGGAAATTATTCCATTATCCTCATATATATGTGATCATGGGAATAAGCTTTTCATTCATAATTTCATATATTACCTTATTTTATAGGATTACCAAATTCGAATCTCCCATTATATTTTGTTAGGTGGATAGTACTTAAAGAGAAAATTACAATATTATAACGAGTGAATGTAATTATAATTAATTTTTGGTGAAACCCTTTCACAATAGGATGTAGTACAGAAAAAATACCTTCTATTAAAAAATGGTTATAATTCCAATGTCAACACAAATGAGTTTTGTTTTTTACATTATTTCAAAAATAATATTCTTTGAAAAACCATTTAATTTTTTTTCTATATCTATAAATTTTTAAAAATATAGAATACCACATTACCATTTAATTTTATATTAACATTCATGATTTTAATTGTGGGAAGTTAAATAAGAATGTATTCAAATTTTAGATACAAGACTATATTTTTTGGTAAAAATTGAATGTAAAATTGATGTATATTGACTACCCACCATGAAATATTTCAAGTCAACATCTGAAGAATAATTATATATTTTGGATGGTCAAGAGGAGAGATGAAATAGAACACATGATGCTGCAGGTGGTGTCCCAATATCTATACGCTGAAGATTAGTGTTGTCGAATTCATCTCAATGTTAGAATATTGAGTCTCAATGTTATGAATTGTTATGTTGTAGTAGTAGATAAAATTTTACTTTATGGAATATTTCTATTATGTGAGAAAATAACCATGTTTTAACTCTCAGGTTGAGTATATAGGATGGTTGTATTTCCCTCAACTATTAGCATCAACATCCACGTTATCTAGAGGTATTTTTTGAGATTTTTAAGATGAATATTTATAATCTTTATCATATAGACAAGTTAATCCCTTAATCATCATCTTGGTGGAGGGGAGGAACATTCCTAAAAGGTATTCTATGAAGGTTAAGATGTATATCAAGAATTCTTGGGTCTATAGAAACTATTTGATATTTCAAAAATGTTTCGTGTTATGGATCACATCTATTTTCATAGGTTTTTCTTTGATTATGTGAACGAATACTATACACTATGTAAACATTACTAATATAAACCCAATATATACTTTTAAGGGGTTTATCTTCTTAATTTTATAATAAATTTTTCATAGTCTATTTCATTATCAATATGATGGTCAACATATTTTAGATATTTAACAATAAGATCATTGATATAACCTTACATTTAACATATTCGAAATAGTATTATGATATAGTGAATGGTGCATTCATAAGATTCATAATAATTCATCATGCCTAAGAGAATCACTTAATATAAATACTCCACTTGGAAGGCCCAAAATATAGTGGCCTTCTATTCATTTGGATCCCTCCAAATCTGGTAATATATTGAGAAACTTCCCAGTACATAGATAACCTTGAAAATACTCTTTTAATTTATCAATTATTTTGTGATAGTGAAATGGATTAAATCCTTAGGAAATGTAATTTTGGATCCTTGATGTTGTTATGAACTCTCATATGGACATTCATATTTTTTATAGGAGCAATATTGGATATCAATTCCAGATATTGAACCTCTCTAGTAAAGATTGAATTGATGAGAACATCAGCATTTTCATCCACCTTAGAATCATGGGAGGATTAATTCTCCTTGTAACACCTTAATAATTTTATGTGAAATGGTATAATGATGAATATAGGATAATTATTTCCATATAATATATTGATAATCTATAAGAATAAATGAATAATCATTATTACATTTATTTTATGTATATCAGAAACTAAGACATAATAACTAAAATATAAATGAGTTATTCATCATAAATTGGTTTTTAATAAAAAATGTGTTTTTATAATGAAAAAATACAAAAATAATGATTTATTAATAATTTTAATAAAACACATAGATTAAATATTCGATATTATATTTTAAAATTTGTTAGATAGATCTTACTAGGAAATGAATTATATTAATTTGTTGTTTGATGGTTAAAATTATATTTTCCCAAAATTTATTTTTCAATGCATTTTGATAAATTATGTAAAAGTAAACACATACCTCATATATAAATAAAACATGAATAAATTTGTTGTATTAAAAATAATAATTTTCAAAAAAAATCAATGATTGATCATTAATTTTTTTGTTATTGAGAATTTGTTTAAAAAAAATAAATGTATTACCATAGTTAGGATTATAATGGGTTTACTGAGGGTGAATCTAATAGATAAGTTTCATAATGGAATAAAAAAATAGTTATATTTATTTAAATATATTTCAACAATATAACATAACACCATTGATTCATTGTCCATTTCATTTTAAATAATCAGAAAGTTAATTTATATTATTTTAATTGACTATATAATTCCATGTGTTCCCTCTAATCACATAATAATGGGAAAACCAGGTCCTCAATCATTCAAGAATCATGAATATTCTAGATGAGACAATAAATACCCAAAAAACATTCTGACATAATTTCTTTTTTCCTAGATCCCATTTATCTCTAAATACCAATCATTCATGGATTAATGTGTGAGACAACGGTGATATCTCAAGGAAGAGGAATAGTCTTAACTGAAATCTTTCAATTTTATTTCTTATTAAAACTTATATAATTCTATTTTATCAGTAATAACATGATGAATCAATTAAGATAAATCTTCAGAGACGATATTATGATAATTAAAGAACCATTTTTCATCTACATTCCACCAAATTCGAAATGAATATATCACTCTTGCGTACATGTGGACAACTTTCTCCACATAATTATATGATTAATTTTATATCACCATACCAAATTAATGGATTTAATTATGGATTTAATGAATATATATGGTATTTTTAATATAATTATGAATCTCAAGGGATATAATTTTATCAATCTTTTATTACTTTTTTTCATTAGAAAATGAAAACAACGTTCACGTGTATGTTCGAACTACTGTCTCTATGAATTTTCTATTTGATTTTAAAATTTAGAAAATGTTTGGATAGTTCTAAAAATATATAATAAATATTATATATATATATATATATTAGGATTTAAATTATACACATGATGTAACCATGATAAGAATTATATTAATATAATAGATGAATCAAAACATACATGAAATATGAAACTATTATCACACAAAATAGTCTTTTTAACAAATAATGATCAATAAATGGGATATAAGATTAATTAGGTAACCATATATGTTATTATAATTATGAATATGATTCTAATATGTATGTATAAAATTTTTTTATATATTATAATTGAGGTTTTAGAGAATACAATGTAAGTTGAACTTGGGAAACAGTTTGATGATACAATCCAAATTTTTATGTGGATTATTTATGATTAAAATAATTATTATAAAACTATACGATATATCTCTTATAAATCTCATTTACATTATTCTAATATAGTTAATTATTTAGATACCAATTTCTACTTTCATTTTCCTCCCCATATGTAATCATGTGTTTAACTAATTTCTTTTATGGAAAATAAACTATGATTCTCTATTTGGAAAAGAGTCATTTTCATCCATAACTTTATTTTTATAAAAATTATTTAAATAATTTTTTTACCATTCTTAAATGATTGATTAAATTATTTTTTACCCAAATTTTAATTTCATTACATATATTTAAAAATAAACATCTTTTCGTTTTCTAAACGAGATACTTTTTACCGAAGGTGTGAAGGAAATCAATGTTTTAACATATAAAACACAAATAAATGTTTTCACTATAATGACTACTCCATTATTTAATGATTACATTAATAGTTTCCATTAATATTTTAAATAAATTATGTTTTTAATACTCTATAAAATATTATATTTTAAATATTAGAACTCAAAATGAAAATGGTAATTCTTTTCAAAAAAGGATTAGGGTTCTTTTAATGACATTTCATCTGTGAATATATCTTCGGTTGTTAAATGTTTTTTTCACTTAAGATATGATCCAATGTTACCATATTAATTAATTATATGTATGGCTTAATATTATTATTTTGATATATTGATGGAACCCATTTTCTATTCCATGAGTTATGTTATGACCAAATGATAAATGATTTCAGGATTTTATGTCATTATTATGAATGGATTATGATTATAAGATGTGTGGGTATTTTATAATTCTATAATTAATTAGTTAATTTTTTTTATTATATAAAAGGGTTCATGGAATTTTTTATCATATCCAATAATGTTTCATGAAATGATATTTAAATCCCAATTTAGTTATACAGTTGGTTAGTCCATGTTTAACATCTGATTAATTTCTTGATCAAAATCCTTGAAATAATATATTGATGATTATGAATATTCCAAAACATATCCACACTTTTATAAAATTTTATTATGATACTTTAATTCTCTAATGGATAATGTTCTTTTGAATCCACTACTAATCATAGATTAACAATGAAGATTTATACCATGAATAGTGGTTATAATATTTGAATTATTGGGTATGATCTTCAAATGTTAATGTCATTTTCCAATAAAATTATAATTCTTTATGCTTAAAAATGACCATTTATTTATATCTACTTTGTTTACCATTACTAAGCATTTTATCTCACCCTTTTATTATTTTTCCTTTTTCATAGGATGTAAATATTGGTTTTAAGTAAGATTTGTCTAAGAAGGGAGATATGTGTTATGATCATAATGGGAGATTATGTAAATAATTTTATATAGGATTTGATTATATATATTTATTGTAATGAAGAAAAACAAATTTGTTTTGGTGTGGATTGTAATGATATATAATTATTATTTTCATTATCCAATAAAATATTTATATATGTGATTTTTTTCACCTCAAATATTAATAACAACATATATCTATAGTGACACGGAGGTAGACCCAAATTATGTGTGGCCACATCAGCTTCGTGTTTTGGAATTTATCTATAATTCTATGAAAAAATATAAAAATAATTCTCCATGAATGTTATATATGCCACTTTATATTTAAGAGAGGTGGAGTTATTGATTAATGTTGTCCATATGAATTCCTTTATAACCATATTCACCCATTTCAATACATTTATGAAGGTAGAGACTCCAGCTTAAAATTTTATATAGAAATCTACGGGATCTTCTTCAGCCTCTTCCTCAAAATCAACTCATTCCCCTTGTTTCTCTACTTAAGGGATGCTTAATGGGTTTAATATGGATATACAATAGTCATATATATATATATATATTGTTTAAAAAAAATTAAATCCATTTAAAAATTTATTATATGGTAGATTCAAAAAAATAGTATTGTCCACATGTAGACTGAACAAAAAAACCCATATTCAAGATATTATAATATTAATTAGTTAAAAAACCAATAAAAACTGAAATATCATTGGAAAATATTTCATTAACCATTTATCCACATTGAGAAATGAATTATTTCAGTCAAATAAATCTATATAATAAGAATAATAACTATATGAATATACCATGAAATTATACTAATATAGAATTCCAAATGGTGTTTTAAAACATGTAAGAACTGCATTTTTCTATTAATGTAGTTTCTACTTAATCAAATAAAAACATTCCTTTTAATTATATACAAAATAGTACACAATTTATCATTTTTCTCAATATTAATCCAATCAAAAAAGTTGTTAATGTTTGTCAAAATAACTCTATTAAACCATTTTTGAAAAATAGATTTAAAATAAGTCCAAAAAAAATATATCATCAAAGTTCATAGATGATGATGTATACCTTGTAGACATAAATAAATTTAAAAAATGATTTAATCAAATAAAATTTATTATATTAATTTTATGTGAAGAATGTTATAAACTTAGTGATAAAACATAATATATTAAAAGAAAGCCATATTTTTTCAAGATATTGAAAATTTTAAATGAATGTAATAAAATTCATAAAACATTAAAACAAATTATGAAATTTACTTTGTAAAAATTAAAAAATTTACCTAAAATATACTAATAATCATATTAATAATACTAAATTGTAAATACCTCGAACCTAGTTTCCCAAATTCGATGGTTTTTTTATTACACTAGTAATTGATATAGTGGATCACATTGTCAAGGAATGAATTACTTTGCATTCTTGTATGTCAAGATATATAATTCAACATCATATTAAAATTGAAAAATTAAAATAAAATATATAATTTTATTTTATAACACCATTCATCCATTTATAATAACCCTGCATATTAATCATAATACACTTTCTAAAATCACGGGGAATGGAAAACTAATAAATGGGTGATATTTAATGCTCATAATCTGTTTTCATACAATGATATATATGAAGAATAAATAAAGAATGTTCATTATATCAATGTAAATAAATGAAACACCTTCCATTTAATTAATAGTTTGAACATGAAGAATAATTTTGTATGAATAAATGATGGTAAAATAATACAATTTAAATAATTACATGAGTATTAATGTAATTCATTAATATTATGAAAAATAAAATAATCACATGTACATCAATAACTAATCTCATAATGATGGAATTTTAAATTTCATACATCATAAATATATATATATATATATATAAATATATTCTTGGCCACATTCAAAGGAATCATACATAAATGGGAAATCCCTCAGCGAAATACCCATGATAATTTTTCTTATGAGACCTACTAATGCATCGATAGGCTATAGTAGTTGCTGACTATGACATACTAATTACAAATCACCCCTCATATGAAAGAGGGAGAAATAGTCATCATAACACTTCATTTGGAAGCCCCAAAATATTAAATGTTAATACTTTTTTCAATAAAAAACCTAATCATAAACCATCAAGAGTTTTATGGAAAATGGTATCGACATGTCACTTGCCTAGCCAAAGTAATCATAAACCATATATTAATATAATAAGGGTAGTATCATTATAACATATCCCCAATGGGGAATATGTACAAGAATTTTGTTTCTCTCATCAATGAGTAGAAATAACCTAGAATGATTAATACCAATATTCTGAAAGAATATAATATTATCACATTGAAATTCACATTTCACTATTTTATATCCATCCTATACTAACTATCCTATACAAGCAATTTTTTAAAACTATTAGTATAGGTTCCATATATAAATGGGTCTATAAAATCATTAGAATATGGTGAGGCTATCCAAATGGATTTATGAAAAGTGTTGGGAGATACCACATTGACAAAACTAATCCCAAAGGTTATGGAAAACCTCTAGGATAGTTTAGGGATGTACTAATGGTTCTCCAAAACTATTGGGATATACCACTTTTAAAACACCGACCCCAATGGTTTTTAAAAACCGTTGGTATAGGGTAACGCTATCCCAATAGTTCTCTAAAACTAGTGGGATCGATCACTTTGAAAACACATATCCCAATAATTTTGGAAAACTATTGGGATAGACCACTTTGACAGCACCAATCCAAATGGTTTTAGAAAAGTTTTTTGATAGGGTAAGGATATCCCAATTGTTTTCCAACCCCATTGGGATAGACCATTTTTACATGGTCACCTATCACAATAGTTCTAAAAGTATTTAGGATATGATCCCTTATTTTTTATGAATTATTTTTTTTAAATATTATTAGATAAATCAATATATAAGTTACTTATATATATATCCAAATATATTCATAAACATAATTTTTGGGTAATTGGAATGTCTTTTTTGAATAATGTGCAGGTCATGGACTCAAACCTCCACTATGAATTTTATTTTTGATTTACCTACCCATACGATTTTCCCAAATCCATTGGGGTATGTCTATCCCAAATCAAATTCAGCCAACGACTTCCCAAACCATTTTTTAGGCTATACCAAAGGGTTGGGGATCTATACCAATGAATTCAAACCATTGGTATAAGTTTTTTTAACATTAATGTTTAAATAATAAAATAATTCATAATATTAGGAATAAAGTTTAATTTAAAATAATGTTGAATATTTCTAATAAAATATTCAATAAAATTATTGGTCAGAAAAATGGGACCATTTTTTCGTACTATAAACATTAAAACAATTATTCCTTTCAAAAAATTATAAAAAAGTGAAAAATAAATTTTTTAGAAAATTTTCGGAAGATTCCAATTAAGAAATATTTTAAAAAATAAAATCATGGGTAATAATTAATTTTAATAATAATTTGAAATAATAATTTCAAATTATGAATTATTTTTAGAAAACACGGATTTTGAAGAAAATAATTTACGACCGATGAGGGGAATAAGGATGAATTATCTTAATTTTTTTTAAATCCTTCTAATTTCTATAGAGATAAAATTTGTTCAACTACTTATAAAAATAATGAATATCTATATTGTAATAAAATAAATTTAATTTTATATTGAAACGTCAAATAATACATATAGTTATGAATTAAACACAACCATCTCTAATAATGATGACATTGTGAAATAAACCATTACCAATCTGGTAAATTTCATATCATAAACCCCATGAAAAAATATAACATCAACTAATAATTTAAATAAAATTAATATAAATGTTTTCATGATATACCATATCTAATGGGATGTATATGCCCGACAATGACAAAATAAGTGGTGAATATTTTATTTTTCTCAAATAAATAAAAGTAAGATGAGAAGCCCTGACCACTGGTCCAATTTCCATAGTATATATCAGAACCTCATGTTCCATAAATATAGATTTATTATAATTATATAGTAGACAAACTATAATTTATATTGTACCATATATTATTTTCTTATAAATTTTTATCACCCTTTCATTCAAAACTCCTTCTTAAAATCATAATTCATGGTCATGACTGATTTGTTTTCATGTATGTTATGGTCTAATACATCTAAGAATCTTACATTTATCATGATTCCAAAATATTAGTAATTTCAACCATGAAATTAATATAATATAAATTAATTATATATGTAATAATAATGGTCAATAAAACTTAAAAAAATTAAATTTAACATACAATATTAATAAAGATTTCATACATGATGTACACATGAATGTTGTTTTCATATTTTTCACTGAAGGAATAGATGAAACGTAAAAAATATTTCACCATACTAAAATAATTATTATATCTTATAATTAATAAATTCTCTTTAAAAAAATACTTATTTCTATCCCAATTATATGATAATGATAGATGAATCACATCGTTTTATAGAGGTGTTATTCTAAATGTAAGCGTTAGAAGAATTATCATTTTCTAATAGATTAGAATGAAAAAGGTATATTTCATATTAAAAATAAATAATTATAATTATTTTATAAAATTATTTTATATAAATTTTATCTATCATTAGTTCAATATTTGAGAGGCTATGATAAAATTAAAAATTTTTCCTTTCAGGAGGTTGTAGTCCTCCGAATACACAATCAGTGATTTCATTTTCCATTTTATGAAAGCAAATATAGATTTATGTTATAAAATTAAAATAATAACATCTAAATCGGTGGGATATACCAATGTAATTATTTATGTACTTTTAAATATAATTTTAAGAGGAGGGATTAAGAAATAAAACATATACTCTTAGTTAAGAACAGTACCACTTCTTGGGGAAACACCTTTAGGTTTCCACCAATACATTAATTGATGGATTTTTTTAATAATAATGATGACTATAATACAAGGCTAGGGATTTATGTGTGGTGTGTTAATAATTAATATGAATTTAAATTTTTTTTATCAATTAATAGGAGTTTATTGTGGGTTCCATTTTATAAGTGGAGGAGGGGATTAACATTGATTTTTTTAAAGAATAAATTATACCCACATTTTCCAAAAGAAAAAATGCTGAAAAAAGTATATTTTTAGAACCATTGAATATATAAGGTCTCAATTTAGCCATGAAATTATATGTATATTTTGATTTAGGTCATTTTGATATAGATACTTTTAGATAAACCTCCAATAAATATATTTAAACCATAATTGTGGTAAATAATTTTCACTATTTTTACTAATAATTATGACAAAAAAATAAATAAAGAACATTAGATATTATTAATTTTCTTGAATTCAAAAATGGACCAATTTTTAATAAATTAAATTCACATAATTTTCTAAATTTAATTTAATATTAAACCCATATTTGTGATATATAGATAATTTTTCAAATAGAAGGTTTTCAAAAGCATAGAGATTTTTTATTTAAAAATTGAACATATAATTGATTAATATTATTTACATTTAATTATATATTAAATTGTTTTTTGTGCTTACCTTTTTTTTATTTTGGTACTTGTATACACTTTTAATGAAAAATCATTTTTTTTAAATGATTTTTTCAGTATTAATTGAAAATAAATATTCTCTGAAAATTATATTAAAATTATTCCATATTAATTCATAAATTATTATTTTTAAAATTATTATAATTTATTATTGTAAATTTAATAAACCTTTAAAAATTTATTGGTTACATGCGTTTTTAAAATGCGATAAAACCATATTTTACGAAAATAATATTTTAAGAATAAAACTAGACTTAATCTTATCCTATGTAAAGAAAAAATATTATATGAATGATAAAACATTATATTAATTATATATTATATATATTTAATTTGAATAATTCATTAATAGTAATTAATTTAATTTAATTAGATAAAAAACATTTCATGCATAAAAACAATTTAGAAAAACCTTTCTTTTATATTAATTTTTTTTATTTTGATATCTTACATTTTGATATCAAATAAATTATTTTATATATGTTAAAATAAAATATTTTTTATAAATTTTTATTGATAATTATATACTGTTATTATATATGAAGATTACAATGATCATATTTATGTAATATATTGCACTAGTCATTTAAGCTATGTATTTTGGGTTGTGCAAACTATGAAACCTAATATTATTCTTTAAAAATTGATGTTTTTCCTTCTCCCCATATTTAATAAATTTTATTCTAACAGTGTTAAATAGTTCATGGAAATCAAGGCTTTTTCATTTCAAAATACCATTGATGAAATCCCAAATAGTAATATGGATTAATAAATCTTTTTCTTGATAAGATAGAATGGGAAGTGTGAACGTTATCTCAAATAACACAAAAATATGTTTCTTAGTAGAAAATAATTTGTGCAACATTGATGAAAAGGGTAAAGAATTATGAAGAGTAATTTAAATCATTGATCTTGAGAAAATAATTGTTTAAAATAGAGTTAACGACTAAAAAAACATAAACTGATGAGCTGTGAATAAGGTGATATATTCAATCGTATATAAAAAATACCATTAGTAAATATGATTTTACAAAAAAGTTATTGAATCCCAATACATAAATGCATCAAAACTTTTTATCCAAATAATTGAATAAAATTGTTCCTTCCATGGTCTCAGTGTTAACTTGTAAATGGGTTAATACATTTTTTAATTCCTAGGTTCCATAAATTTAATAAAATGAACTATAAATGGTTGTCTGTGATAATTTTTATTTCACACCATTGAAATCATCACGTTTCCTCAGAAATCCATTTCTCTATTACATTTTTTTTGAAAAATTAAACATTTCCTTGTTAATTTGATCCATTCTCTTGGGTGTCTGTTTCCATATTTCCAGCATTAAGGATATTGAAAATTCATTCCTATAAGGCCTTCTCTACTCAAACTCTTAGTGTAATTATTCATTATCCTATTTTGAATCCTATTGGTGAATTATGATATATGATGTTACTCATATATTATGATAAATTATTATGAATAATCACATTCTATTACACTCATTTCATCAACCAATTTCATTTCCCATAATAACCAAATTGTTCATCACATTTAACATTAACCATATTCTCCTAGGTCTGGAACATTCAAAAAAATCTATAATAGTTATCCAAGAAATAATAATTATAGTGTGCACCACATTTCCAAATATAATATGTCCAAATCATGATATTATATTTTCAATATAATACACCATCTGATTAGCCATGGAAATTAATTTTAATTATTCCAATACTCCATGATGGTTCATAAATAAAATGTGAATTACCCTTATCATATCTCTGTGTAATGTCAAACAATGTGTGGATATAGGCCCATTATTGCACACCAGATGATAGTAGATTTAAATCCCAAGAACCCTTTTAGAGATATTACCCCTACGTACAATTATTCTTGATCCAAATATGTTTTTAGTATCCAGAAAGAGATGTATATCAATGTAATCCAAAAAATATATACCTTTCAAAAACAGTAGGATTTTATCTTATATATAGATTTATCTAAAATCCATTCATAGTGTTTTTTCTCTAATATATGTTTTCTAAAATCTAGTTCCCAACGATCATACTAAATATCCACCAGTACCAAATATAAATCCCCTAGATGTAGTATTACCGAGTCCATGGTTAATATATTACATTTTCACAATATACAATGATCGCATCCTATAATGAAATGAACTTTTATAAATTATACAAACGTATATAAATATATATTTCTTCATATTAAATTGTTTTTTCAAAAGTCATGAACTAATTTTGTTATTCTAAAAATTCAAGTTGTCTTTCAAGATTAATATATCATTAAGAATTATATACATTTATTACGTATAAACATTAAAATAACCATATCAAAGGTATATATAAAGGTTTATGATAAGTCCAATTGACACATGTACAAGAAACAATAGTCTTGTCCATTAATATTATACCATATTAATACCATTTATCAAATATTCTAAAGTATATAACAAAAAGGGGATTTACCTTGACCAACAATATATCGTAATTTAGAAACTAAATAAATAATGAAACCATTTACAATAGAAGATCAAGGTCTTATAGATCATGGCCAAAACCATGTTTGTTGAACAACCCCAAGAAAATATTACCAACATGCAACTTACCCTTTGGGTGACTGTTGGTATAATATTGGATTATATATAGAGACCCTGAAAGAATAGAATTTATACTTTTATATTTTTATAATATAATAATGGTTAAATTTATAATTTTATTGTTACATTAATATGATTAAATAATAAATTTTATGCAATTGGATTTCAATGTGGTTAATGACATAAAGTATTCATGGGAAATTTATAGTTTAAATCAAGGAAAAATTTTAAATGAATCCAATTTTTTTTTTATTTCTTATATTTTAATAAATAAATATTATTATATAATATTAATTAAATATAAATGTTAATATAATTTGATGAATTAAAATATTAGTTTTATATCGATTTTAAAACTATTATTATCAAAAAACTAGTATTTGTTAATATCTTGGGTATATTTTGTCACGACCCGTCCTCGAGGCCCGTGTCGTGACTACCCCAAGACAGCCTTCCATAGGCCAGGGGCTGGAGACTAGCACCAAAGGCATAAATCCCTATACTAGAAAGATATTTCATTAATAAAAGTAAACAAACACAACAGAGTACGCAACTGAAGTAAGCATAAGTAAAACTGTATACAAAAGTAAGATCTGAAAAGAAAGGGGCCGAAAATACAAGCCCAATAGTGAGTATATTACAACTAAAAGACTAGTACAACAATAGTAAAGTAATGCAGCAACCACCTGAGTCTTCCTGCAGGGATCCCACCTGAAGGGTGGGTACATATGGTCTCCAAAGCACCTTAGGTCCGTCCGTGCGCCCCGTGTACGTCCCGCCAAGTGGTCCACCTTTGGGTATTGTCCAGCTCCACAAGCCTTTACCACGATCAGTGATGTTCGTTGTCTGAATCCAACACAACGTAGTGCGAGTATAGCCCGTACATGGGAGAGTATAAAAATACTCATTAGGGACCCCGAGACCCCTGAAGGTCTCCCAGAATCCACTAAGGATAAACTACAAAGAAAAGATAGAATCATGAAGTATCAACCAACTCTACTTAGGTATATTCCCATCCATATACCTAAGTCATCAATTCCAGTTCGGATCCAACTCTCGATCCGAAGAACAACCTAGTCCACACAATAAAGAAGTCAATCACACCAATGTTAATGATTGGAAGTCAAGACACAACTCACACAGGTATACAACTCACGAAGTCGGGTGGAGATGGTTAGATGTACCCTCTGAATCATCTCCTCTGCTGAACCCACATAGTATCCTAGTATAGAAGTCATCACTGCTGAACCCATGGAGGATCCATGTATAGTAATCATCACTACCGAACCCATTGAGGATCCATGTACAGTAGTCATCACGGCCGAATCCACAGAGGATCCAAGTAGAGTAGTCATCGCTGTCGAACCCACGGAGGATCCAAGTAAAGTAGTCATCATCGTCGAACCCACGGAGAATCCCAGTACAGTAGGCGTCGCAGTCGCAGCTAGCTCTAGGGTTCTCGCACATAGGACGCTCGATTCTAAGAGGGTCCACTTCTCAAGCAAAGGGTTCGATACATACACTATCACGAAGTCTAGAGTTGATGTATCCCGAAGTTCCGTCTCGTCAAAAGGAACACAACGCGACAAATGGAGGGTCAATCGGACGCCCGGTCAGAGAGATATTGGATTTTCCATTTCAGGGGCCCGATTGAAAATACGCTCGTTCCAAAACCCGGATGCTTTCCAAAGTAGACCAAAACACACTTAGAGTATCGCAAAAGGGCCGCTTCGTCGTGAGGGTCCCAATGCCGCAGGGGGCACATCGATCAGGCACACGGTCTTTAAGTTATTCACATTGAAGTGAAAACGGGCCCGACCCGTTAATCCCAGTGGGCTGTCGGGTCGGACTTGCCTGGTGAAGCCCAAGGTCCAGCCTGAGGGGGCATGACCCAGTCTGATGCAGCCCTGCCCGATGCAGCGCGGACCGGCCCGGATGGCCGAGTGCTGTAGGGGGAAGTCTCCCCAACCGGCGGTACCGAGCGGCGTAGCCCTCCTGTCCGGGCGACCAAAGCTGACTGGTCTCCCCGGCGCCAGCGGAACCCAATTGCGGGCCGCGATCCCTCCGTCGCAGCGCTTATGAGCCCCTCGGCTCCTTCCACCCGGTCAGCCGTCGAGCTGGCCGGTTCTTCCGCCGGAGTGCCCCCCCCCCCTGTGCGGGTTGTGGTTCTCCACAGCGCGGCGCCGTGGGGTGTCACGGTTCCACCAGCCCGGCCGGCTTCAAGCGGAAGGTTCTTCTTTGACTGAGTAGTCCACAGTTGCAGTCTGTGGTTCTTCCGCACGTGGCCGGCATGCGGCCACCACCTTCTCTCATCGGCACCTTTCCAACACGGTCTCCATCGCAAACAAAAGAGACTACGGAGGGTAGATAGGCCGTGTGCGTTCAGCCCGCGCCCTCCGCGTTAGGCGGTAGGAGTTGGCCAAAGTTATTCCAAATAATTCAACACAAACGAGATAATTTATTCACTTATAAATTATAAGAAACCCCTTCCCTGATTAAGTTTTGTTCATTGACGAGCCACAGAAGATGAGCGTCGTGGTGGTCAAGCATCGCGGATGACATTGTCATTCCGTCAACGTTGGAGGAAGAGGGAGGTAGTGTTCTTGTGGAATCACCTCTTTACTTCCCCCGATTGATGTGGTGGAAGAAGTTGATCGTGTCCCTCATATTCTTCGTCGGAGTTGTTCATCGTTGAAGATCGGTGTTCTTCATCGGAATAAGAATACTATTCTTCTCTTCACCTCTCCCCAAAAAATATTTTCCAACCAAAAATAATAATAAGTCCATCCCATAATATAACATTTCCATGCATTTTCAAATTAATTCAAAATGTAAATTGAATTAATTAAGGCATTAGAGTTGGAAACATTAATGGACGGAAGATGGAGAGGCTCCAAATTTAAGAGGATGTCCAAAGATTTAAAGTGGGATGTCAGAAATTAAATAAAGGGAAGTGTTAATGGGGAGTTAAAGAAAGATGAAAGGATTAGGGCTGGTGTAGGCCCCACCACAATAATTCCTCTCATGGGAAGTTATGTGGGAGTGGGCCCCACCCCTAACTCCCCATTTTATGAATTAACCATCATCTTTAAATAAAATTGTGTGCTACATTTTTATTTATTTTATTCAAAATTCCCTAAAATTAACTCTCAACCCGCATAAAACACAACTGCGGTAAGGGTCCCCTTAAGCGAATACAGGCGCTGCAAGTTCATCGGTGCCCTCAAATTTCGATTCCAAGAACTGGTACAAAAGATAGAAAAACCTGTATATTCGTTTACTGAACGTACCCAAACAAAACATCATATTTTTTATTCTGGGCACACCGGGTCTCAGAATTATGTACCGTAAAAAATTGCAGACTCGTAAAATTCCAAAGTATTTAAGAAAAAAATTTCTTGAAATTTCCAGATCTTTACATTACTCCCACCTCAAGGATTTATGTTCACATAAGACACCAACATACACTAGGGAAACAAATGGGGCTACTATACATTCATCTAATCCTCCCGCTCCCAAGTGCTCTCCTGGAGGTTCCTATGCTGCCAGCGAATGCTCACCAGAGGAATAGACCGCCCATGTAGGACCCACTCATGTCGATCCTTGATCTCCCTAGAGACCTTCGAGAATTTCTCCCCATCATCGATCTCTAGCTCCCAGTGGTCGATGATGTGGGACGGGTCATGCATGTATCTCTTCAACTGAGATATGTGGAAGACGTCATGCACCCGGTGCAGCTGAGGTGGAAGGGCTAGTCGGTAAGCCACCTCTCATACTCTGCTGAGAACCTAGAAATGTCCGATAAAATGTGTAAATAACTTGCCTCCCCAAAAAAATCTACGTAGACCTCATTGAGGTGAGACCCATAGGAAGACGTGGTCGCCATCCTCAAACTCCGGTGGTCTTTATCTTCTATCAGCATATGACTTCTATCTGCTCTGTATAGTCTTTATCTTTTCCTGGATGATCTGCACCTTCTATGTCATAGCCTGTACAATCTCTGGTCCTACATGTGCTGACTCCCCAGGGTTAGTCCAGCACATAGCTGATCTGCAAGGCCAGTCGTACAGTGCCTCGTAAGGTGCCATCCCGATGGTTGAGTGATAGCAGTTGTTGTACGCAAATTCCACCAAGGGTATGTGATCCTACCAGTTGCGACCAAAGTCAAGGACACATGCACGAAGCATGTCCTCGAGACTCTGAATGGTCCCCTCAGTCTGGCCATTCGTCTGAGGATGGAAGGTGGTGCTCAGACATAGAAGCATCCCAAAAGCCTTTTGTAACCCCTTATATAGTCGACAAGTAAATCAATCATCTCGATCAGAAAATATAGACAATATCATACCATGAAGTTGTACGATCTACCAAATGTAGAGGCATCCCATGCTCTCTACTGATCCCTTCTCTCTAATCGGTAGGAAGTGGGCCGACTTGGTGAGTCGGTCTATGATACTAAAATAGAGTCGTCTCTTATAGATGTACATGGATGCCACATCATTAAATCCATGGATATCCCTTCCAACTTCAACTCCAGGACCTCTAAGGGATGTACCAAGCCTGCTGGTACCTAGTTCTCTGCCTTCAATTGCTGACAAGTGAGGCATCGTGAAACGAACTCTACTATAGCGTTCTTTATACCCGACCACCAGTGCTATCGTCTGAGGTCCTGGTACATCATTTCCACTTCTGGATGTACTGCTAGAGGGGAAGTGTGAAACTCCTTCAACACTTCCTCCTGCAGTGCAACTGGTACCATAGTACGTCTTCTATAGAGGATGATGTTCTCCCCTCCTCAGAAAATCCATTAGGTGCCAGCCCTATGGAAATCTAAGCAGGTCGCGTCTCATAGTCAACGTCCCCACGCTATGCATCTCTGAATCGCTGATGAAGTGGAGGAGTGGTTGGGAGTAACTGTAGAAAGGCTACTCCATCTCTATTCACAAAGGATATCTGCAACGCGGCGAGCTGCTCTATCAGCTCTCCTAGTAGCTGAATGTCCGATCTCGTGCTGAGAGCATCAGCTACAAAGTTCCCCTTTCTAGGAGTATAGACTATATCAAATTCATAGTCCTAGAGGAACTCGAGCCATTGCCGCTCTCTCATGTTCAGGTCCTTCTGCGAGAAGAAGTACCTGAGACTCTGGTGGTTTTAGTAGACTGTAAATCGCCCACCCATCAGATACTGCCACCAGATCTTCAAGGCAAAGACCACTACTGCTAAATCCATATCATGGGTAGCGTAGTTCTACTCGTGTTGTCTCAACTTCCTCAAACCATATGCGATCACCACTCACTCTTACATCCGGGCACACCTGAGTCCGGTACCTGATGCGTCACAGTACACTACGTACCCAATGCCCTCCTCCGGTAGCATCATGATGGGCACACTAGTCATCCTCTACCTCAGCTTCTGAGAACACTGCTAATATATCTGACCAAAATAAGGGTTTTCCCTTATTTGTCAAGGCTGAAAGTGGTGCTGCAACTCTAGAAATGTCTGGCACTAATCTCCGATAGTAACCAGCCAGACCCAGGAAACTCCGCACCTCTGTCATGCTCCTGGGTGTCTCCCAAGAAAGTACTGCCACAATCTTCATAGGATCCACTGCTACTCCCATCTCCGAGATGATGTGTCCTAGAAAGTGAACCTCTCGAATCCAGAACTGGCCCTTCGAGAGCTTACCATAAAGATGGTGCTCTCGGAGTGTGTCCAGTACAACCCGTAAGTGATAGGAATTCTCCTCCTCAATAGTCGAGTAAATCAGAATTTCATCAAAGGAAACTATGACAAATTGATTGAGGTAAGGCTATATGATCATGTTCATCAGACTCTTGAACACTACTAGAGCGTTGGTTATACCAAAGGGCATAACCAATAACTCGTAGTGGCCATAACGACACTTGAAGGACTTATTCTACACATCCTCGAATCTTATCACGTGCACCGTGGTCATAGGCCTCGACTGCCTGTAGCTGAGCCTACCTCTGCCAGCCAGCTCCCTGGGGTCAGGGTGGACCTCCTGGTGGTGGTGGTGGTAGAGCCTCGAAACATTGTCCAACACCTGTTGCTCGGCTAGCTCCTCTGCCTCGTCTGCCAGCTCCTGACGAACCACCATGGTAGAACCTCTTCCTCTACCTGGGAGGTCCCTCTATTGTATGATGCTCTTCTACATGGCGGGTCAGGTAGTCTCAAGCCATGTGACACTACCTGTCGCATGCATAGCACTGCATGCCCCTCATATGACTGGCTCTGTTTCATGTGCCCGTGCATCTGAACCTGTATCCTAGGGTCGCCCACCTAATGGCCCAGTCCACTCGGACCTCTGCATCAACTGTCTAATGACGGCTGTAGAAGACTCCGCTACGTGTCGTCCTGCGGTGGGTCTCGCCACTGGAGACTGCTCAACGTGAAAGATCTCCATTAGAAGGGATCGCTCCAGCACCCCCACCTACGTCAGGATGCTGAGGGTAATTATCGAAGCCCTTATCACGTGCCTCAGTCCCTACATGAAAGTATGGGCCCTAAAGAATGGGTCTCGTACCATGTACGTGGAGTTGCGTGAGAGGTCGGTGAACCTCGCTGAGTACTGAGCTACTTTCATGCTTCCCTACCACAGATGAATTAACTCCTAGATCCGCACCGCATGAATGGTGGAGGGAACAAACTCTGAGCGTAAGAGACTCTAAAATTCTATCCAAATTAGAGATGCCTCATCGTGAACCCGGAGCATCATGCTCCTCCATCTACCTGCTACTGCGTGCAGGAGACTCGTAGCAAGGATCACCATAAGATCAGCTGGTGTCCCTACTAATCTGAAGACTCTGACGATATCCACCAGCCAATCCTCAGCAGCCTGAGGGTCTATCTCTCCAAGGACCCTGGGCAACCTATGGTGCTGGAACTCATGTAGTGCACTCAGGCAGCGTGCACTCTCTACTTCTGGGGAAGGTGGTATCGGTGGCTCAGCGGGTAGTGGTACCGCTGGTGCCTCCGCTATGATGGGGCCTTGCACCGAGGCCTCGTCGCTCAGTGGGATTTTATCTCGTACAAGTCTCGGAACCCTAGCTAGCTACCATCGTAGGGCCATTCTGAAAAGAAACATGTGAACAACGGTCAAATAGTATACCCGGTGAGCTAACACAAAGTAATCACAGTGATAACTTTTCAATGGAAAGACACATGCAATAAGTGTTTTCGTGCACTGAGTCGGAAATCAGAAGTCAGAGTCCTAGAGTGTGGATACGTCTGCCGCCGCACCAACACCAGTTTCCCTAAATTGATAACCACACCCAACACACATAAAATTATTGCTTCATATAGAAGAAAATAATCCATGATATGAGTTCTGCGGTAGAACCTCCCTCTGATACCAATTTTTCATGACCCGTCTTTAGGGCCCGTGTCATGCCTGCCCCAAGCCCTCCTTCCATAGGCCAGGGGTTGGCGACTCGCACTAAAGGCATAAATCACTATACGGGGAAGGAATTGCCTTTATAAAAGTAAAAAAACACAACAGAGTATGCAAATAAATTAATCACAAGTAAAACTATACACAAAATTAAGTGCTGAAAAGAAAGGGGCCGGAAATACAAGCCCAACAGTGAGTACAGTAAAACTGAAAGACTAGTACAATAGCAGTAAATTAATGCAGCAACCACTTAGTCGTCCTCTGGGGATCCCACCTGAAGAATGGGTACAGATGGTCTCCACAGCACCTCGGGTCCGTCCTTCCGCTTCGTGTACGTCCCACTGAGTGGTCCACCACCAGGTATTGTCCAAATCCACAAGTCTCTACCACGATCAGTGTTGTCCATCGTCTTTATCCAACACAACATAGTGTGGGAATAGCCCATGTAGGGATGAGTATAACAATACTCAATAGGGACCCTGATTCCCCCAAAGGTCTCCCATAATTCAAGAAGGATAAACTAAAAGAAAAGATATAATCACGAACTATCAACCAACTCTACTTAGGTATGTCATCAAATACAATTCAGATATAACTCTCGAGCCTACCCACAAACCAATCCACACAGGAAAGAATTCAATAACACCTATGGTAATGATTAGAAGTCAAGACTCAGCTCACATAGCTATACAACTCACGATGTGGGGTGGAGATGATTAGATGTAGCCTCTGAATCATCTCCTCTGCTGAAGCCACATAGGATCCTAGTACAAAAGTTGTTGATGTCGAACCAACGGAGGATCCAACTACAGTAATCATCGATTTCGAACCCACGGAGTATCCAAGTATAGTAGTCATCACTGTTGAACCCACGGAGGATCCAAGTACAGCAGTCGTCGTTGTCGATCCCACGGAGGATCCAATTACAGTATTATCATCGTCGAGCCAAGGGGTCGATACATAAACTATCAAAAAGTCAAGATTTGATGTATCCCTAAGTTCCTTATCATCAAACGGAACCCAACATGACAGACGGCACGTCAATCAGACACCCGGTCTGAGAGATATTGGCTTTTCTGCTCCCGGAGCTCGGTTGAAAATACACTCGTTCCAAAACCCAGCCACATTCAAAAGTTTTCCAAAATAACTTTGAGTATTGAAAAAGGACCTATTCTTCATGAGGGTACCAATACTGCAGACGGCACATCAATCTATCATGCTGTCCTAAAGTTATTCACGTTTAAGTGAAAACGGGCCCGACCTGTTATGCCCAGTGGGCTGGCGCGTCGGACTGGCCTGGTGAAGCTCACGGTCTGGCCCGAGGGGCGCATCCCATCCCGAGGGGGTGCGGCCCAGCCTGAGGGGGAATGGCCCCGCCCAGTGGGGCGTGGCCCGGCGCGGTGGGGCATGGCCCGACGCGGCGCGTCGCGGCCCAACCAGGCCTAGCGCGGCCAGACGCTGCCTGGTTCGGTGCGGCTCGGACCAGCCCGTCTGGCAGCGGCTCGGCCCGGGTGGCCATGCACTGGGAGGGTACACTGCCCCCCTGGCCTCTCAAACTGGTGGCGCCGCCCTCTTATCCGGCCGGCCGAAGCCAGCAGGTCTCCTAGGCGCGAGAGGCCCGCTCTTGCAGGCTGTGATCCCTCTATCGCGGTGCTTATGTACATCGCGACTCCTTCAACCCGAACAACCATAGAGCTGGCTGGTTCCTCTACCGAAGAGGCCTACCCTGTACGGGCTGTGGTTCTCCACAGTACGACACTACAGGGCATCACGGTTCCACCAGCCCGACTGGCTTTAGGCAGCCGGTTCTTCTTCGTCCGAGCGTCCCGCAGTTTCGGGCCACGGTTCTTCCGCACGCGGCTACCGCCATAGCTCGTCCCCACCTTTCTAACATGGTCTCCATCGAAAACAAAAGAGACTATGGAGGGTCGTCGGGCCGTGTGTATTTGGCACGCGCCCTCCACATTAGGCGGTAGCAGTTGGCCGAAGTTATTCCAAAGAATTCAACACAAACAAGATAATTTATTCACTTATAAACTATACGAAACCCCTACATTGATTAAGGTTCATTCATCGATGAGACGCAGAAGACGAGCGTCGCGGTGGTCGGGCATCGCAGATAACGGTGTTGTTCCTTCAACGTTGGAGGAAGAGAAAGGTATCATTCTTCTGGTGTTGCCTCCTTCCATTCCCCAGTTGAAGTAGTGGAGGAAGGTGATTGTGTCCCTCACGTTCTTCTTCGGAGTTGTTTATCATTGAGTAGAGGTGTTCTTCGTCATAAGAAGAACACTATTATTCTCTTGAGCTCTCCCCAAAAAATATTTGCCAACAAAAAAAATAACAAGGCCCTCCCATAATATAACATTTGCATGTATTTTTAAATTAATCCAAAATGTAAATTGAATTAATTAAGGCATTATATTTGAAAAAATTGATGGATGGAAGATGGAGAGGCTCCACATTTAAGTGGAAGTCCAAGGGTTTAAAGTGGGGTGTCAAAAATTAAATAAAGGGGAGTGTTAATGGGCTGTTAAAGGAAGATGATTGGATTAGGGCTCGTGTGGGACCCACCACACTAATTCCTCTCATGGGAGGTTATGTGGGTCTGGGACCCACCCCTAACACCCCATTTTAGGAATTAACCAACATCTTTAAATAAAATTGTGTGATACAATTTTATTTATTTTATTCAAAATCCACTAAAATTAACTCTCAACCCGCATAAAACACAACTACGGTAAGGGTCCCCTTAAGTTAATACATGTGATGCGAGTTCATCGGGGCCCTAGAATTTTGATTCCGAGCACTGGTTCAAAAGATTGGAAAACACGTACGTTTACTGAATGTACCTGAACAAAACATCAGAAATTGATTCCGGGCACACCGGGCATCGGAATCAAGTACCGTCAAAAACCGCAGACTCGTAAAATTCCAATGTATTTAAGAAAAAAAATTCCTTGAAATTTCGGAGTCTTGACATTTTTATATAAATGTTGATATTACAATAAATATATAATTATTTTGGTAAAATAAATATTATTTTTTATATGAGAACAAAATAATTTTCAAATGGTTAATTTTTCATAATTTTTAGAGAGTTGAAGATTTTATTGAAAACTAAAAATGGTATAAATATATGGTGTGTATTATAAAAACATAATGACCCATATGTCATAATGTATATTCTATTAAAGGTATCGAAGACCAACTATATATTTAACCTCTAAAATAATGTGTTCTTTGAGGTTATTTTTTAAATTTTATAAATCCAAAATGAATCCTCCAAAACCACTATTATCTTTTATGGTTTTAATATCAAATATATATATATACATGGATCACATAAACATCATAAAGATTATTTTTTTAATGATATCGGATAAAAAACATGAAAAATATTTAAAAAACCTCCAATTTGGAGGAAACCATGGGAAAATACCATATTATGGTTTTAGGTTTTTATTACATTATCACATACAATCTGAAACTTATGTTTGAAAATTAGTAACGAATAATTATATACTTGGATAAATAGACACACACAGACCCACATTTACCATCACTAAAAACTCATATATAATTAAATTAATCTCTACTTATAACTCTAGATCCCTCCCACGATTCCCCAAGATCACATGAATATCCTCCCAATATTTTAGAAGTATCATATCATGTTATGGGATCTCCCCCATTCTCTCCTTTTCCATTAAACCACCTTCTTTGTATTTAGACTCTTTAATCTCAATAGATTATGTTTTAATTACATTATACATATTCCTATACAATCTAATTGATTTTATAATAGTTATATTTCATTTATCCACTCCTGTTTTGACCCTTACATAGGCCATTACTATGTTGACGTAAAGAAAGGGATCTCTCTCCCTTTATTTCAATTATCAAACCTTTTTTGTTTGTTGAATTTTTAATATAAAATTATTATGTATTAATGTTTTTATAAATATACCATTAAATACAATTGATGTTTTAAAAATAATATATAATTAATCCCTCTCATTATTACACTTACATAAGAAATTAATATATCAAATTAGTGCCATGGATCCTCTTCTTTTACTTTTTATTCAAGAACTGCCTTTAGGTTATGCCTATTTTTTTCTCTTTTTCCATGTTGGTATATGTTATAAAACATAAACTTTAAAGAAATTATTATTTAAAAGTTATTATAGGCAACATTATTGTTCAAGAAGCCATCCTATGAATCGTTATATACCCACATTATGCAGTAAAAATTATCCCTCAATTGTTTCATGCAAAAAAATTGAATTGTGAATACCAATCACTATTTCTACTCAGGGTACTAAGATATATGTACATATAAATAATTTATTTTTTTATCTCCATTTATGTAACAAAATCTTCTTGATCAAGGGTTTAAATTTTATTAAATATTTCATTATGTTGAATGTCATATGTGGCATATATTAGTTTGTACATATTATAATGGGTGCACCAAGATAGTACTCCATTTTGTTGGGTAATGTCTTGGACTCATGAGTTTCCACATGTGGGATTATGGATTAATACAAATCCATTAGTTTCATCCATTAATTTTGTGATCTTGTCTTGGTAATTTTCCTTGACTTATGTGTATGACTAGATTTATGTTATTACAATACTTCCCTAATTAATCTATGTAATCTTGTCATATAACACTTCATTGTTAAAGATTTTGACTCTCACCTATATTATGTTACCATGATTTTCCTCTTCTCGCTCACGTACTAATTTACCTATTGATAAGAATTTTTTATTTGTTTTTTCTATTTTTATATCACCCATTAATTATGAACATACCATGTCCTCCCATGAATTTTTTATGAAAAATAGAATTATAGCAACACATAAAAGATTATTTAAATATTTTTGTGGTATCCATGTTTCATGTTGATTTTATATGAACCTACTTTACCAAATACATTGATATTCATAATATCTTGGGATTGTTTTTGGTGTATCATTATTTAATAAATTTGTAATTAAAGTGAAATAAATTATGGGTTGTCATATTTTATTTTTTGGAAGGAAATGGTTTTCATATCTGTTATCAGAGGGAATTCTAATTATTTTTTGATCAGGATTGAAGATATATTTAAAAATATTTAGGTATAAGTCTATACAAAAAATATCAGTAAACATTGTTAGAGTATGTATTAAGTGATTTAAAAGAAATTATTTTTCTATTAGGATACTACAAGTGGATATGGATCTTGTACAAAGTAACCTAGGGGTAACAACCATGAAAAGGGTGTGTTGACATGGTCTTGTTCATCACATAGTTCATTAAAAAATACATGTTTCATAACTAATTTGACACAACTATAGGGTATTCCTTGTTAAATTTAAAATATCCTTAAAAACTAATATTATGGGAATAATAATGACTACACAATTTAATGTTTAGAAATATATTATGAATAACTTATTTGAAACCTATAAATTCATAGGTAAGTGAATATAAATACTTCTGGGTTATCAATTTATTTTTTTTTTGGTTTCTTATTTATGTGATTAATAGTTTTAAAAAAATCATCCCTAATTTTCCCTTTTTTAGTGTCAAATGGATCAGAATTGTATAAACCAAGTCAATAACAAATTTGGAGAATAATGTAATGCAAAGTCAAATGAAATTACTATCTTTATGGTAGAAATAATTATGGTCATTTTGACTATAATTTCTCAATTTTCCAATGTTTTGAATAAAAAATTGAATCAATAAAAACTCTAAAAAATACCAATGAAAAGGAAGGTTGTAATTGATACATTTATGCAACAAAGGCTTCCAACATTTAGTGGAACTTATAGTCCATTAATTATGGTGTAATAGGTAAACACAATTAATAATATCATCCATCCATTTATGATCTGAGAAAGAGAATTTCATTCTGATATTTTTCCTATTAAAGGACAATTTTATCAATAGTGGATATAGGTGAAAAATAAAAAGCATTATGAGGGGAGTAAAATGATGAAATGGAAGGTATTAAAAAATTTCACTACATTTTTTCCTCAATCCCTTAATCCACTAATAGATAGAGACTTTTTAGGCCTCATAAAAATGATGAATAATCCATTTGGGTTCATAAAGTAAACAACAAATGACTTTCATGATAGTATTTTAGATTTTTCGATACCCCCTAATATAATGTTTACAAATTCTTAAATGTGATAAATAAAAGTATAAAAAATTGATAGATATTCTTGAAATTGATATTTCAATAGATATTATTCAATGTGATATCCAATTCATAATCAATATTATTGAATATCATGGAACACGTAGGTATACCATGTTAAAAATTGAGTTTTTTTTGTGTTATAAGGGATAAATATAATATTAAAAATAAATCCCAACATCCTACTTGTTAATAGTGTTGTAAAATAAAACACATGAATTTTATGAAGGGGATGAAGAATTCATTTAGGTGTGGAAAATAAGTGTACCTCACTAGTGATTTGGGATGAGATAAACACACTACTATGATGGAAGAAATTAATCATGTATTCATGCTTCATCATGGATTAAAATGTTTCAGAAATAAGTAAAACTAAAATTTAGAAAGATAATTCTATAAGAAAATTTTTTTTGAAGACAATCTATTCGAAAAACATATATGGAATTGAGGGATATCTTATGAAATCTCTAATGCAGTTGTGGAACCTGAAAATCAATTTGTCATATATATTATTTTTATTAATTGATGGATATCAAAAATATGTTTTTATTAAGGATATAAATATTTTTTAATATAATTAATATCTATTTGAACTATTAAAATACCACTAGAAATAATGGATGTAGAACATTTGATGAAAAAAAACAAATGTGTAAATTATTATATACTTAATATATAACTCCTCCCATTTAAAATTCTTATGATGAACTTCCCAAAAAAATAATTTGGTACTTCATTTATAGTAATTCAATGTTATTCTAGTAATAGATTATAATTCATCATATAGAGGCAATATAAATTTCCGATATATGGAAATCACACTCTATATCTCAATTATCCCTAGAATTATATACACGTGAAAGGAGGAAGATGAATATATATTAGTTCCATGATATCAATAATGGTTATTATATACATATAAAAAATCATATAAAGCTCAAATTATTGGATCAATGTAAAATATTTTTATTGATGACTTCTCATTGTGAGGGAATACAATGATATATTTCATGAAAAAAATTCTGGTCATCATCAAAACTAAGAAGATCAATTTTCAATTCTTCTTATTCCTAAATATCCACCGATATCCAAGAATCTTTATAGAATGAATTATATTTTACATGAAAATATTAAAAAGAAACTACATATGAATCGGGATAAAGGGTTCATATGCCTATGTAATTCACTGTGGGGGTAAAATTTTCCCTATCACCAAGAAGGATGTGTCAATGTGCCTCTTACTTGACTATAATTATCTTAAAAATAACACAATAAAGAACAAGTGTCATTTTCTATAAATTTATGAGATCTTTGATAAAATACATTGGGACTATTATTTCTATAAGATGGATCATTATTCATCATAATATCATGTAATGTTGAAAAAGAGAGATATCGAAAACAATTATTTTCATATATTTTATGGGAACTAATAGTTCATAGTGATAGGATTTGGCCTCGGTAATTCACCTATAATCTTAATAGAAATAATGAAATTGTATTTAGATATTTCCTTGAATTCATTTTATATTCTTTATAAATTAAATTCTCATATACTCAAAATGAATAGAGGGCCATGACGAGCATTTGGATAATGTACCAAATACCATGAGGAATCAAAATATGTATGTGATGTATAATAAGTGAAAATTATTTTTGGATAATGAAATTTTCCTGGGGAATGTTATGAGATGTGAAGGGATATATGTGTAACCTTCAAAAGATAAAAAATTGAAGGATATCCCAAAGAATTGATGGTGAGGGATATCCATTTTTTTCTTGTATTAGGTGGGTAAAATTGTCAAATATTGAGAAAATGTCATGATTTTATGTCCCATTAACCAAGCTATCTATAGAGGGTGTGATTTTTTTGGACAAAAAAATATGATTAATATTTTATGAAATGGTGTTTCACAACAACTATGATCACATTACCAACTAGTAGTGATGGATTTAAAATCAACATCGATGCAAACAAAATAGTCAAAAGTTTTTTACTCATGTAAGATGAAAAAGTGATAGAAAATACCTCACACTAAGTGAAAATCTATGAGAATAAGTAAAAAATCATTATATACATTAGATGTAGTGATTGATGAATTAATGATTTTGTATCATTATCTATATGGAGATAAGTTTTACATATATAAGTTTCATATAATCCTGACATATATATTTAAAAAAATTTGATGCATAAGTTCTAATTATTGTGGTTGATTTTGATCATGTATTATGATTGTTCAAAAAATTATCATTCTGGGAAGGTGTACAAAGTGGCTGATGCTCTATATAGAAAAGGCCATATAAACCTATACATGAAAAGTGTTTTAAGGGATACAATATTCTTGAAATTTAAAGAGATATATATTAGAATAATATAAAAATATTTATCCTACATTTATCAAAAAAATAAATAACCCATTCATTGTTGATAGTATCACAATGCCCAAAATTAATTATAAGTTTCTACAGAAGAAGGTAGTAAATATTCGGGTGTTTAACTTTTTTGATGATGGAGTTATAATATTTGGAACCCAGATATATGTCACATAAAAAATACAACTGGATAGGGAAAATATGGATGAATCACATAGTTGATCCATCAATATTGTTCCAAGAAACACATTGATGTATAAAATTTTTAATAAAAACGTCGATTTGGAAAACATAAAGTGGGTGATTGAAAATATTTTATCTCCATTCTTGGAATGCCAAACATTTATGGAAGAATAATTTTAGTATATGACAAAGACAAAAACAAATACCATAATAGTATGTAAATGGTGAAACATAACCATGTATTTCATTGTACGACTCCTTAATACCTCTAAAGGAAATAATTCCATATGGTTGGTAATGGATCACCTTATCTTGTGAGAACATTTCATTTCTATCAAGGAATATTTCTTTCTTGGAAAACTCTCTACTACATATATAAGGGATGTGTCAAGACTAAATAAAATTAAAATCTTTATAATATATAATTGATATATGATAATTTATATCATGGTTTTAGATAATCAATAAATAATCACTGAATAAAAATATGATCCTCCACAATACGTATCACCCTCATATTGATGGTCAGTCTGAAATGACTATTAAAACTATTGAATGTATACTAATATTATGTTCAATGTATTACCATGGATATAGGGATCATTAAATACCGTATATAGAGTACTCATATAATAATAGTTTCTTCTCTTGAATTTATATGGCACCTTATGTGGATATTTATGAGAATAGGCATTATAATATGGCTTAATTGAGTGAATGTTGAGGGAAAAAGAAAATGGGACCTGATCTTATCAAAGAGATGATATACAATGTTAAAAAGATTCAGTGTCTTAGGATATTCATGAAATTTATTCAAAAATTATGTGCTAATAATCATCAATGAGACCTAGGGTTTATGGTTTGATATAATGTGTTCTTTTATAAATATCCATAGAAGAAATTCATAAGTATTAGGAAGAAGTTAAACATTATTCCATGATATATCAACCCCTTTGATATCATTAAACAGATCAAATTGAAGTCCTACTGACTAGCACTCCCACCTAACATATATCAATTACATTACATGTTCCATGTATATCTCTTGATTAATTATAGAGTAGACACCTTACATGTAGTGAATCCATATAAAATAATTAGATAATGATCATTCAAATGTGGTGCCTTTGGTAATGATATTATATTATAGAGACAACGTTCTAATAATCAAAAAAAATTATTGGTCAATGTATTATGTTGGAACCATAGGATTCGGGATGTGTCATGAGAACATGAATAGGTGATTTTATAGATATTTCCTCATCTATTTTGGTGTATTAATAGAAAATTCCAAGAGATAAATTTTTTAAGGCTATATAATGAAACAAAATGAACATTTATATATGAATTCCCTTTGTAAAAGTGTACATTCCTTATTAATAAATGATTTAATAGAACAAATATTCTCTAATTTGGTTATTCTGAATAGTTTCATTGTCTATAAAATTAAAAATATCACTAATAATAAAAAAAATTATAATAATTCCATTGAAAAGTGATCACATGACTGTTAAATGTAATTATTTATGATAAATTCTAATTGAAAATGATAGATGAAGTGATGGTCGCGACCACTAGGATAGTAACCTTTGAATCACATTTATCGATGATTACAATAGGATAACATCACTAAGACATTAGTTTTACCAATTCCAACCAAATATTGAGAAAATAAATTATGAAAACCCATTTATTAGATATGATCAACATCATTAATATTAGGTTCTAAACTATTTATGTTAAAATACACTAAGAATATCTCACCAATGTGCACCTTACCATTAGGGTGTTCATAGGTGTAATAAATGGTTTTTTATCTAGACACTAATAGAATGAAATTGCATATGTTTATAATTTAACTATAATATAAGGATTATACATATCTTCTAATTATTAATTTAGAATTATTCAATAATATGTTTGATAAGATTAGATTTCAAAATGGTGAAACACAAATTATATTTATTAGAAATATATATATTCAAATATGAAGTTGTTTTTTTGGAATGTTTGGATTTTTGAAATAAATGATAATAAAATTAAATATTTTTGTGAAATAATATAAATTGAATATAAATATAATATAATATTATGAGGTCAAAAATAGTTTTTCTTAGGGTCAGAAAATTGTTATTGTAAAAAAATATTTAGTTTTAAATATATTTTTACATTTGAATTAAATGTTTAAATATACAAACACGGAGAATTATTTGGATACAATAAATATTATTTTTCAAATCATCACATATAAAACTATCTAACAATGATTTTTTTAAAAACAAATGGATATAATCGAGTTTTTTGGGTAAAAATTAATTATGATATAAATATATGACATTTATCATGAAATAATAAGAACAAAATGTTATGTAATATATTTAATAAAATGTTTTAGCCACAAAATATTTATTTAAAAATTAAAATAATTTTTTTAGTGTGTTTGTTTTATTTCATAAATTAGTAACGAATCTTCAAATTTATATTTAATATATAAATTTTTTCAAATAAATTCTGAAAAAAATGAATCAGATACATATCAGTAAGGTTATTATATTAATTATATATGTTATTAAACATGTAAAATAATGAAAAAAACTAAAACTTTATTGAACCCATATGAAAACATGGGATGGTTTCATGTTTTGATTATGTTATAATATATTATCCAAAACATATGTTTTGAAACTAAAAATGAGCATAATTCACTTTTTCTATATAAACCCACCCATCCTCCCATTTGTTATTTCATAATACTCTAATTTCTTGAAATTAATCATCTATTATCTCTAGATATCATCCATATATTCCTCTGTGCTCTAAATAATCTCCCCCCATGATTTGGGAAGCTCTCTCTCAAGTTAGCTCATCTCTATATCTATATTATTTTTCATTCAAGATCCTTATTTTTATTTTTCCTACATAATATCAATTTATTATCTTTTCTGGAATTTATAAAAATAAATTTAATGTCTAATTTATGTTCTAATATTTATTTATCATTTATCCCCTCTCATTATCAGCTCTGCCTATGCCATTTCTATATCGATGTAAAGTATGGTATATCTCTCTCACTTATTTTACAATATAGAACCTTATTTGAATTTATAATCTTGAATCTCAATTTATTAAATTTTTAGGAAAATAAAATTGTAATTCAATTATACTTCTAATCATATTAACAATGGGATATCATTAATCCCATCTTATTATACCCATTACCTAACCCATTTCTATGCCAATGTAAATTAATGCATCATCATCTAATCCACTTTATTCAAGATACTATATTATATTATTTATTTTCATTTCAATTTATTCATGTTGATATCTATTATAAAAAATCCCCTTTAACTGCTTTATGAGGTTCATGTGATTATAAAACCCATTATCTCACTTTAATCCCTCCCAAAAATCATTATGTATTCTATTTATACTGTGAAAATTATCCTCTTATGTTTCCCTACAATCTACATATATTGGGAATATCCATCAAAATTTCAAGTCATTCTAATTCAAATATATATACCAATCATTCATTTATATAGTAATTCCATGTGTGTAACCCACACACCTTGGTCAAGGGATTAAATTTTATGAAATATGTATTTATATTGAATAATATATATGGAACACATCGGAATGTACATAATATGATGGGTGAAGTAAGAAATTTCTCTAATGAATTGAGTATATTTTAATACCATGAAAGGTATTTTGTGGGATTCAAGAGTAATACTATTCTATTATGGGAAAGTTTCCAACATGTGATGTTGTGGAAGTTAGCAGTAAAAATTAATATGTCATGATTTATGTTCTCACCACATTTCCATGTTTCATTTATGATATCATGTTATATCATGATTTACTATTAAAGATTAGTATTATCACTCCTATTATGTTACATCAATATCCCTGTTGGATTAAATTTTCTTTTATAACTAATTTGATTCATTATTTGTTCCCTTACATAACTTTATAGCTCAACCCATTATTATGTACATCACCATGATATCTAATAATGTTTCAGAAGAAGTATAGGATTCTAGGATCATGTCAAAGAAGTTTTAAATAATGTTTTATATCTATGTTTCATTTTGATTTATTATGTACATAATTTCTAAAGACATTTTTCCTCATGATATTCATGGATTTTTTGTGTACCATTATTTAATAAATCATTTATTATTATGAAATAAATTATGGGATATTATATTTCTCTTAGTAAAAAAAAGATTTTTACTCTAGGAAGAATAGATACACACATTAATCTTATATGAATACTGAAAACATAATATAAAACCTATTATTTTATTTCATAACACCGTTATTCTCTTTATTATATCCCTTCATATCTATCATAATACACATCATGGAATTCTAGGGAAAATCATTATAAAGGGGTGAGATACAATTCTCGGTAAGGCTATGCATACAAATGAATCTATTAGGAATAAATAATTAATCTATATGAAAATTTTGATAACAAAAACACAATTCATTTAATTTATAACATCATCATGATGAAATATATTCAAGGAATAAATGATGATCATATACTAATATATAAATTATGTCATGAGCATGAATCATATCTATGGATGTTCTAGATAATTAAATAATCACAAGGAAATCAGTAATTATCTTCCTAATTAGATAAAGAAAAATATCAGAAATCATAAACAAAACATAAAGGATTTTTTCCAAGGAATATTACATAAATGTGAAATTCCACAGCCATTACCTATATTAGTTTGTCTCATGTGACCTACTGATATGTTGGGTTGATATAGTGGGCACCACCCATAACCTAATATGTCCTATATTTTTTTATAAAAATTTATTCAAAAATAATAAATTTAAAAATTACATTTAAAAAACAAGCATATATATAAAAATACTATCTACATTAAATAAAATAACCATAAACCACCATGAGTAATTCGGAGAATGGTATCAAAATAGTGTATACTTGGCCACACTGGTCATTAACCATCAAGAGAAATAATATGTATGTTATCATTATAACATATTCATAGGGGATCATATGTATAATAATTGTGTTATTTCTTTGAAATATGTTAAATACCAAAAAAATATCAACAAAAACATTCTTGAAAAAAACCATTATGACATTGGAAATCAATTATAAAAATTTAAATTTTGTAAAATATTTGGGAAAATTTTGTTTGAAAATAAACTTGTAATCATAAAAAGAAATAATCAAAATAATATTTTGTCATGATTATTCAAAAATTCTGTTCATCTAAAGTATGTTAGATAAATATTTAATTCATGTTTTTTTAAGAATAGTATAAAATTACTTTATTTAGAAAATTATATAAACAATCTATTTAATTTTTTAGAAAATTACAATCATGGGTTAAAATGACATTAAAAAATAATAAACTTATATAATTAAAATTATTGAAATTTCTCACATGGATTTTTAAGACAAATTGATTTTTTACTAATGATGGAAATAAGGTAAAATTTTTACTAAAATAATTATCAATCAATTTAAGATTCAATGAGATAAAAATAGTAATATTACATAAAATTTAAGTGAATTACCAACGGTGATGAAATTATATTTGGTTTTAAATAAAAATATCACATAATACCCTCTGTAAGGATATAATCATAACCATACTGAATAATAAACAGATTTTGAAATAAATCATTACCACATTGGTAACTTTCCAATCAATTCCCCTCAAATTAAGTAACATCAAATGAAAAATTAAATCCCATGAAGATAAATAAATCCACAATATAAGAACCCAAATAAGTTGTATATACACCACCCAAAATAAATAAGTGGTAAAAATGGCACATGTCTCATATATGTAAAAGTGAGATGTGAAACTCTTACCTAATTTCCAGTTTCATCCATATCTGTCTAAATAGTTTTATAATAAATATAGATTCATTATAAATATTCTAGAAAAATAATCAAAAATATTGTTAAATATCTTATTTACTTATAACTTTTTACAAACCAGTTATTATCAATTATTTATTAAAATATATTTTTAGTTGATATCCTATGGGGTTTTCATGTAGGTTTTGGTTTTTTTGTTTTATTACCTATACTATGATCATGGTTTCATAATCTCCTAAATGTTATCCACAATATTAATATTATATAATTTAATTATATTACTGTTAATAATTTTCAATTAATTTTATATATAGAATAATGATTTACATCATTCTTGGAGTTAGTAGGCCATACGTACACATGAATGATGTCATCATTTTTAGGCATATTAAATGAAATAACGTATAATAATAGTTCTAGTTACCCTTAACCAAATAGCATAAACCTAGGGTCTAAATTATTAAATTGGCATATAATAGAAATAATATCATTCTAAAGGACATAATATTATAGGATTCTTTTTAAACACAATACATTTATGATTCCCATATTCAATTTGAGTAAAAAATCCAACAAAATGTTATTTAGAAAATATCATTATTATATTTATAATATCCTTGAATATCAATAATAGAATACTCAATTATATAATGGGGAAAATAAAATATAAGAAATGTGGAAGGTAAAACACTCAGTACAGGTAAGAGTATGGGGGAAGCTATGAATGAATAAGAAATAATCAATCTGTAAAGGTAAATAACTGAAACACATTCCATTTATCCAACAAATTGAGAATTACATGGAATGAATTAATGATGACAAAATAATACAAATAAATAATCATTTGAAAATGAAACATAACCACAGATATTATAACTAATTGAATAATAATATGTAATCTCAATACCTGAATTCATATTGTGGGAATGAATATTTTTATAAATAATTGTCATAATGTCAAGACCTTTCATAAGATATTTACTATCACGGTGTTTCACAAGATAGATTAAATCTAATGGTTTCAAATCCTAATGGTTCATCCAATTATTTTGTGTCAATACCACTGATAAGACACTTATTATCAAGCCCTTTCAAAAGACAATTTTAAACTAATGGGCCAGAAATCATATTGTTTGGAAAACTTATTTTTTCTCACTTGACCTGTTGATGAATCAAGGGGATATCTATATTTCTCTCCAACTTCCACGTACTATGTAAAAATCATTAATAATATGATAGGTGTGAAACCTATTAAATATTAAAAAATATATTAAAAACTATATAATGAAATTTATATGTCTAAACTAGTAAAATAAACATATTCATAAACCATCCAAAATAATTTGGTGAATTTATTCAAAATAAAACATCCACTTTCAAACTGACCATAAAACATCCATAGAATAAATAAAGATGATATCAAGACATCATACACCTTGTATATAATAAGAAAAATATAGGGTTGAGTTATTTACCAATTTGAAACACCTTAAAAATATCATTAAAAATATTCTTGAGGAAAATATTTTTTTTTCAAAATAATTATTTTTAAAAAACAAATTTTGTTTAGGAAAGTCATATTTTTATAAAATGATGAGAATATTTCTTTCATATTTTTATAAAATCCCAAATGTTAATTGTTATTAGAAAAACATTAAATTAAATTAATTTGTTTTCTCTAAAGAGTACAAATTGGTTAAAATTACATTATTTAATATATTTAAAATGTCTAAAAACAATTTTTTTAACATTTTTGGAAATCATGTATTTCAAAGAAATCATATTTTTTACTAAAAATCTAAATTAAGGAAAATATTCATTAAAATTCCTCAATTAATTTAATTACCAATTTTTGAAAAAATGGTACCATTATAATAAAATATAATGAATAAATATGGGAGGGTAAAATTAAATTTTTTTACAAGTGAATAGTTGACTAATTCAATCTAATAAAATTTAAGAACAAACAATCCTGATTAGAATGATATTGTGAAATAACACTTCACAAAGATCATATTTTTTTATTTTTTTAAAAATAAATGAATCGATTGTGTATTTTATCATTAAATAAACATAAAACTAGTTGAAATAAAAAAAAATTTAAAAATCATAATACACATAGTCTTAGAATGAAATAATAAATGAAGTATAAGTTTAAGTGAATGAACTAATGGTCACAAAATAAATCATTTACATAATGAATCATTTTGATTGAGCTCTAATTAACCAAGTATAAATTGCCTTTAAACATGTCAGTAACTCAAACAATAACCATATTAATATTTATTATATCATATATGATCATTTTATAACATATTATCACCCATTTATTAATGATCATCCATTATTTTCATTGTTTTGAGGGTTAATTACCTTGTTTTCTTATTATTTTTTCATTAAAGACAAGGTTCGTGAAAATATTACATAGTTTCAGCATCTCTAAAATGATAATCGTGAAATAAATATCATATTATCACATCAATTTTACTTTTAAAACCAATCATGAAATTTGGTTATGTAAAATGATCTATTTTACAATCGTGGAGATGGTAGGTCGTTTGAACATGTGAGTAACATTACCATTTTCCAATGATCATTATTGAAAATAGGTTCTTAATATTTTATTTCAATATAATTATAATACTATATTATATGAAAAATTAAATATATATAAATCCATGGGGTATAGTGATGAAAATATTGTCACATCACTTGGTGAATGTGGTAGTCCACACATACACGAATGATGTTATCATTAAAAAGTAATTGTATATGTAAGAAATAAAAAGATATATTAACTCTAAAGAATGATAAATATGTCATGAATATCATATTTATGTAATTTATATCACATATAATCATTATCATATTCATTATCTTTTTCCTTATGAATCATTAGTGAAATTCGAGTCACAATGCTTCGTGAGGCGGTAGTCCTCCGTGCACACGAGCAATGTTATAATATCTACTATGGAATGGAAAGTAAAAAATATGTATATTATATAATGAATCTAGGTGAATATATATGTTATAAATATTATATATATATATATATAAATTATATATATCATCATACCCGACTCTAAACATCGGTAATGGAATAACAAATGACATCGATTCCTGTGGTAGTAGACCACAATACACACGAATGATGATTTTGAAACCTATTTAATAGATGTAATGATGGGTGTAGGTCATTTATATATTATTAAAACTTTCCAGTATGTTTAAGATACTTCTTTAATTTTATAATCATTGTTAAATAATATTTTAAGTAGGTGGAGAAAGAACGAAAATAAAGTCTCTCATTGTAGAAATTTACATCTTCTTCGATTATACTCATTAATTTTGAATTAAATCCTTACTCATTTGGTTTTATGAAAAATATATATCTTATAGGATTATTTTTGGGAAATTTATAAGCGATTTGGTCTGTTTTTGTTTGGAAAAAATGTGTTTTGAGTTATGAATAAGTTAGGATAGTGGTGACCTTTTATAAGTGAGGTGAGAGGCACACTAGTAATTTTTTAAAATATTCAATAATACCCATGTTTTTATTATGAAAAAGATTAAAAATGGAAAATTAAAATCCATATAAGATATATGGTTGAAATAAATCTAGATAATTATATTTTGACATTTTTTATGACATTCTTGATACTTATCTTATTAGTTTAAGCATACAAAAAACCATTTTTACCTAAACCAAGGTAATCAATTTTTATTTATATCACTATTAAATTTGATAATAAATTAATTTCACCTTATTAGAAATTTTTGAGTTATTATTATTCCCAAAATGGAATTCTTTTTTTTTTAAATTCAATTAATATAATCGAAAATGTTATATTTAATATTATTCCAGTAGAAGTGATGACAAAATGAGTTTTTAAAGAGAAAATGAAAAGATGTTGAAGATATTTTATAACCAAAATTAAAAAATAAGCTGATTCCAAAGAAAAAAGTTGGAGTAATTTATTTGAAAAACTAATATATTATACATTACAACTAATTTAAATTTTAATTTATCATTGTAAATAAATTAAACTAAATATTATTTTTGAATTATAAATTATTATTATTCACTATTTATCATCAAATGAAACATTTCATAAAAATAATAAAATTAAACCAAAGATAATATTGGTATTCAGATTCCAAAAAAGAATTTTACTATATATGATATATTTTATAAATCTGGTGAACAATTTATGATACATTATTTTGTGCAATGTATGGCTAATTTTTCTTTTATAAAAATAATTTTTTCTAGAATTTTTTTTTATTTAAAATATTTATTATTTTATTACTAATAAATATATAAAATCATCATAATTGAGTTATTAATATTCATTCACTCACATTTAATTTTTATATTATATATATTTTATTAAATGATAATCTTATATTAATATTTCACATTTTGTTTAAACTCAGTGTTGCATGTAACCAAAACTAAACTCAATGTTGATTATAATGCAAGATAAAATCAGTGTTGTTTGAAATTATAGAAAAAATAAATTTTTTGTTTAAATTATTATATGGATGATAGGGGAAATAATTTATAAATTTTGGGTGTTACATTCTCCCAAAAATAATTAAATTTTTTCCACACACTTAAAACTTGATCCTAGTAATCCAGGGATTGATATTTAAAAATTATTTTCATAAAATCCCACATAATAAAATTGTTAAAAAGAAATTATCTTAATAAGAGATAAAATGATTTTTAGAGTTCATATAGAATGAAACATGGATATGTTTTCATGTAGAAGAACATATGTGGGGAAAAAATCATATACATAGAAGATAATAATAAATAATTGGAATGAGATATTTAGGTCACTAATAAAAAACAAGGGATTGATCAATGGAAAGATAATGGCCTCAAATACACAAATCTATAATTATTTAAAATATGATCTGTTTCATCTGATATAAATGTAATAGTAATTTTTTTAAGATCCTTTTCCTAATTCTGAGTAATTATTTTACACTATAATGAAATAAAGAAATATACTTACATGATACGTTATTATTATATAAGTAAATTTTCATTATTTTTTTGTTCTTCGATAAATTACAATTCATCTCGTACTCTATGAAATAGACATAAAAATATGGTTTTTATTCACAAATAACTAATATTATCATTTAATATCATAAGATTTATTAGACTTACAATTCTTTCCGTCCGTTTCTAATTATTTTCCCTATCCAACATGGTTAAGACAATTTCTAAAATATGTATAGTTCTCAATATAGTGAAGTAATAAATTAATCATTAACACCTCAAAAGAAAATTAACTTAAACCATATCATTGATGGTTAACCATATTCCCCTTCAAAAATATTAATATCTATATCTTTATAAATAACATAATTGAATTTCCAAAATGAAATTATCATTAATACCCAAACCAACATGAATTATATCTCAATCGTTATATACCAAACATGTTAATACCATCATCAAGTATTGTATTGAAACAAGGTAATAACCAAAATTACCATGAAACCTTATTTAAAATATTAATGATTCCTTATTCAATAAATAAAACACATAATATTGGTTATATTAATAAAATTAAAAAATATTAAAAAATAAATCAAGCGTAAACCAATTTTTAAACAAATAATTATTCAGTTATACAGTTTTCAGTACTATAAAAGTTACCATGTCCATAAAAATAATCACTTTATCCCAATATCAACATCTTACAATCACGAAAACATTATGGGTTATTTTTCTTACCTTTATGTGTTTTTTAAAATGTTTAACATTATATAGAATCATTTTCCCTGGTAACTAGTAATTTTCAATATATGATGTCATGTTATTTATGGAAATTTATTTATAAAAATCCTTTTATATTTCATTATTCTTATAACAAGGATAACATTTACAAAACCCCAAAATTAAATAATTCTTATGTCTAAAAATAAGCATGTTAATAATTCCATGCCATCTATGGTAATAAAAAAAGATTGACCATGATCCATTAACATCTTTGGAGTTATATTCCTTTGATGCATGGGTCACTGATTTTCATAGTGTTCCATATCCTTGTTGTTGAATTATTTTAAAATGGACAAAATTTTATTTTGATTTCATTCACAAGAACATTTAAAATCCTTGTATATATATAGAATACTCACATTCTCTTTAAGCAGGTACATGGGTGTTTCTTTCTGCAATTAGCACATATTTGAAATCCATTTGTTCCCTTCTTACCTTTACCTATCCTTTTCACATTTTAATCTTCTTATCTTTCTTTCCATCTCATCTATAATACTTATATAATTCCTCAGACATATTTTTATTACACCATACTATGTCCTCATATTAAAATAATTTTTTGAATATTAGTTCCATTTTAATTATTGTCTTAAGACCATCAATGAAATAATCATTCATACTCATTGGATTATGTAAATTGATGTGGTTCTAATTATTTCCTATATTAACTATTTTAAAATGATAGAAAATAAAATATTGGGTCAAATAATTGAGATAAATAATTTATAATCCCAAAACTAGTGAAAAAAAAACATTAATTGAAAAAATTATGCATATCTGATATCATAATCATAAAATGGATTCTTTGGGGAAATATTTAATTTCAAATCAATCATGATGGTTTTTAATGAAAATTATAATTACCCTTAGAATATCCCACATGATTGTCAACATAACTGTGTAGTAAGGCCTGTTATCATGTACCAAGTAATGATCAGGTCATGCCGAATGTTTCCTTTTTGGAGTTACTATCCCCTGGAACATCTATTCTAAATCCACATCTACATGTAGTATCTAGTCTAGGATATATTAGAAGTAAATATAAAATAATATATACCATATCAAGACATTTTTTATTTTATTATATACTTATCCTCAATGTATAAAATATATTTATGATCCTTACTCTATGTTTTCCAAAATTGTGTTCAAAAGCATTATACTAACCTTCCTACGAAACTAACTGTAATGAACCAAACCCCAATAACCCAGATCTGGTGTCTAAATTATTTTATTAGATTATAATACATGGTATATATTCCAAAGAGACAAATAAAATATTAATCATGGTAAACTATATACATACATGATTCTAATTTTTTATTTACACAAAAAAATTACAACTACATTTTGGGAATATTTTTATTCCCTATAGCTTATTCCTTCATATAAATCATTAAATACTACATAGTATCATATGGAAAATTAAACAAAATAAATTATTGTGTTCAAATTATTATAATGTGAAAGAATACAACCAAAATAATAATAATTAATGAATAAAAATATAGAAATGAAAATAACAGGATCATAGTCCATTGAATCTCTAAGTTGATCTTAAAATGGAATGAATTAATGGTGATAAAATAATTATATATAAATAACCACATGAGCTTGAAACATAACATTGTATACTCTATATAATCTACTAATATTTTATATTTTATATAACTAAATTCATAATGAGGGAATTCATAATTTATGACATCATAACCATAATATCAAGTCATAAAAAGACAGTTAATGGGAAAAACATTCACAAGGAAATTGAAATCTACTGGTTTCAAACCCATCGGGTTTGGACAGCTCATTTATTTCAAGACCATTCACAATAAACATACTATCAAGACCATAAAAATATAGTTTGAAACTACTATTATAAAACTCATAGTCGTGGGAGAACTGATTTTTTCAACAGATGTGTTAATGTATCAATGTTCTGTCAATATCTAGTTCTACATTTTACATATAAGGTCCAATGAATTACTCATTTTAATGGGGTGAAACATATTCAATATAAAAATTAATATTAAAAACATTCATAAGAAATATTAATATGTACCCCAATAAAGTATACATAATCGTAAACCATCCATAGTAATATGGTAAATGGTATCAAAATAACACATCCATAATAAAACTGATCAATAACCATCCATATAGAGAATAAGAATGATATTAATGCAAAATATCCTCAATAGATCATAATTACATTAATGGGTTTTTTTCATTATTGAAAATTAAGACAATATAAATATTTATAAAAATTTTCTTTAGGAAAATATAATTTTCATTTTAAAAATTATAGATTTTTAAAAACATAAAAATTTTGTAAAATCCATTTTCTAAATAACATGTTTGAAAAAATTCAATAAAAATATCATTATAAACATGCAATGGAGGATTCAAATAAATGAATAATGGTAGTAGTGTTGAATCTCTTTATATCTTTTATCACACCTCTTTGCAAGATGTCAATATTTTCAACTTCTCTAATCAACTGCTCACTTTTGATTTTAACTATGATAACATGCATTTCTTTTGCACCTTAGTTTATGATAACAATAGATACCAATATCTTAGGCCTCTTTAAAATGATCTATCTTCTTTATCTAACTCCATCCATGATCCATGGTTGGTGATTTGAAACTTTAATTCCATTTTTTCCCTAGTGAGAAACTAGGCCCTTCTCCCTCTCCCATTTCTTTTAAAAAAAATTTGATCCTTGATAGAAGAGTGTAATCTGGTGGAAATAAATCTTACAGGTTCTAAAATCACCTGGTATCATAGGCATTATAATAGGGTCATTTCTTGTAAATTTGATAGGGCTCTAATGAATGTCTCAGCTCTCGATGCGTGGGACACCATCTCTATCATCACCATACCAAAAATAAACTTTTATCATCACCCTATTCTTGTTAGCCTTCACTATAAAAGATATAAATCTAGTATTCCATTCATATTTAACAAGGCTTGGTCTGATGATTTAGACTATTCTCACATCATCCAAAGTTATTGGGAATCTATGAATCATCACTATGATTTCTTTTTCTTTTATTACCAAGCTCAAGAAACTTAAACATTTCCTCAAATGTTGGTGTAATGCTAAATATAAAAAAAATGACCATGACATTTCCAACCTTGAGAATAGGCTCAATCAAATTCAAAATAACTCTACTAACTCCGATTTAATCTCTGATCCCCAAAATGAAATAAACATCTCTATTAAAATCATCTTTCTTTTAGTGCTCAAAAAAAACATTCACAAAAAAAAATTCAAAATTAAGTGGCTCACAGATGTTGATAGAAACACCAAGTTCTACAATGCCCAATAAAGAATTATAAAATTTAGTCACTCGCTATCTTTTCTTAAAGAAAATGAAAATATCTATGCCTCTGAGAAATCCATAACTAATCGTGTGGTCACGTATTTAGATAATATTTCTAATTTTCCAAATATTAATAAGAATATTCTCCCTGGGATCATCCCGACTTTGGTCAATGAGGATGAAATTCTCTTTATCTGAAGCACTCCCCTAGAATAGTAATTCAAATCCATTATCTTTAATCATAACCCTGATAGTCCTCCATGCCCCGATGGTTTCAATAATGGTTTTTTTATCACCACTGGGAGGTTCTTCATATAAATGCTTGAAATCTTGTTAAATATTTTTTTAATACCGATATCCTTCCTTATGGTCTCATGGAACAATTCCTCAACTTAATTCCCAAGGTGGACAATGCCTTTGAAATCCATTTATTTAGTCCTATTACACTTATCAAATATCTTTATAAAATCATTACCAATCTCCTCACCAATATAAATTCTTCTATGTGCAACAAAATCATATATGGGAACCAATTTGGTATCATCAAAGGTAGATCCATACAAGATTGCATTTTTCTTTCTTCAGAATGCACCAACTCTCTGAAAAAATTGTCTAGAGGGGAAATATTTCCATTAAGCTCTACGTTAGGAAATATTTTGATACCATCGATTGGTATTCCATTTTTAAAGTCTTCCAGAGTGTTGGTTTTAATTCTATATTCATAAGTATGATTCACTCTCTATTCAGATCAGCCTCGATCTCCATTCTTGTCAATGGCTCCCCCAAGGAATATTTTAAATGATCAAAAGGGGTTCACCAAGGTGACCATCTCTATACTATCCTCTTTACCATCACAAAAGTCTATCCTAGCAAACTTCTCACCACTCTTGTTCATAAAAACCAACTCAAACCTATAAAAGTGTCCATAAATCTAAATGTTCTAACCCACCTTCTTTATGTGGATGATACAATCATGTTCCTCAACAGGGGTAAAAGAAATATTCATAACCTAAAAAATTACTTATCCCACTATGAGGAGGCCTTGGGTCAATCCATTAGTTGGAAAAAATATTTTACCTTATTTGGAAAACTTTTCCCCACGTCTAAGAGAGGCCACATCATAGAAAACTTGGGCATCAAATAAGGTTCCCTTCCTTTTACCTATTTTGGAATACCCATATTTTGGGGTAGGCCTAAATCCATAAACGTCAACGCTATTTTTGATCAAGTGATTAATTAATTTTCCTCATAGAAAATGAAATCCTTATCCATGGTTGGTAGGATATGCCTTGTGAAATCAGTTATGTTTTCTAAAATGGTTTACTCCCTTATAATCTATAAATGGCCTCTTGGTCTTTTCAAGAGAGTAAATACCTATATTAAAAATTTTGTTTGGACCGGAGGTATTATTGAATAGAAACTTGTTACCATTCCCTGGTCGACCTTCTGCAAACCTCTTGAGAGGGGTGGACTAGGTATTAAAAATATAAAACCTTTAAATGAGGATCTCCAATCCTAACTCACCAAGATACTGATCAATAATAAATATGACTTCATATCATTCCTTAAAAATAAATTCCTAGTGAGACTCAAAAAAGGAAATTTAAACTATGTTAATTCCTCTCTTTGTCCTTCCATTCGAAACTCATTTGTCAGCATCATTCATAACTCTTGATGGATGGTTAACTTGGACTCCACCATATGCTTTTGGCATGAAAAATTTATTGGAACTCCCCTATTTTCCATGTAATCTCTTAATACCTATCCGTACAGCATGAAATACTCTATAAAATAGGTTATCCAATCTAGTAATTTGGAGCTCCCAGACTCTATCATGCAAGTTACTGATGATTACCCTTTCTCTAATGATGATGATTTTATTATTTGGGAACATTCACATAATGGTATTCTGGAATACAAATTTTTTTACAATCATTGTCTCTTAAACTCGGAGTATAATTTTTCTTGGTTGAATTCGTTTGAAAAACCTTGGATTAAACCAACAGGACTTAATCTCATTTGGTGTATTGTGCATAATTGTATTCCTACTGATATATGTCTCCAATCATTTGGTATCCATCTTGGTTCTAAATGTCATCTTTTTCATCAACATAGAAAGGATATCAATCATTAATATTTTTCAGGTGTTATGGCCTCTGCTCTTTGGAATTTTATTACTGACATGTTTGATTGCAGATGGTTATTTTCTGACACAATTTCCTCTTAGATAAAATGGTGTGTAAAGATTGATTCTTCACAAAAAATCAAGACCCTCTTCATATTTGCTGTTGCGGAACTCTTACCTATTATATGGAACGATAGAAATGACGTTATTCATAACAATTACTCTTCTAACCATATTTTAGGTTAGACGAGAATTATGATTGTCATTAGGGATATAGCCATGATCCCGAATGCTTATTGTGATAACTTGTTTGGTGACTTTGTGATCCTGCGACGTCTTAGTAATTATGTCATCTTCACTCATCCAAAACACTTTTTTGAGGTGTTCTGGAAAGCCCCTCTTCCTCAATGGATCAACATCAATGTGGATGATGCCATTAAAGTAAATCTAGGTTCTGAGGGATGCGGATCCATTTTTAGAGACTTTCAAGGTCATCAACATGGTTGTTTCTATGGAATCTGCAGTTTCACCTCTTCCCAGGAAGTTGAAATGTTGTCAATGATTCATGCCATTAAATTTGTTAAAAAAACAGACTGGAACAACATCTTGATTGAAAGTGACTCCACCACCATTGTTCAAGCAATTTGGAATGGTGTTGTTAATCTTTCTTGGCCTCTTATTATGAGTTTGAAGAACTACCTTGACTCACTTTTGGAGCATAGATACATTGCCACCCATGCCTACCATGATGAAAATATTGTGGATGATGGTCTTGATAACAAGGTAATCAACCATGACATTACAAAAATCGACGATTTGTTGGTTGACCTTCTCCCTCTCTATGAAAAATATTGTAATAAAATTTCCTCATTCAGACTCTTGTAATTTCCTTTCTTTCTTTTAATAAATTGTGTCTTGGTATTTGACCAGGACATTGCCTTTAAAAAAATGATTCAAATAAATTATAGTCATGATATCGTGTAATCTTTTACATACCGTTTGAGTTAAAAATAAGATTCATTTTGAATTGGAAAAGGGTTTGGAAATCACCATTTTTCTGAAAAAATAACAAAGACTCAATTAAATTTTTTGGTAAACCGAAAATGGGTATTATTTTAAAAATTAAGTAATAATTCATTTAAAAAAATTAGTGGGAAAAATGGGTAATAATTAAATTAATAAAGGACTATAATTATGATTTTATGAAAATGGAAAAATATTTGTGTTCCACATATGTTATGTGATTCCCTAATGTCTGTTGGGAATTTGGAAATGAAACCCATTTATTTTAATAGATTTTTACTACTAGAGTAAGTAGTATCTTTTTATTTTTCCCTCATGTCTTCTTATGGGAGAGAAGGTCCAAGAAAAATTGATTTTAATTTCTTGTATTTTTATAATGGTTTATTTTCCAAATGAATTTGATATTTATTTTTTATTGATATGACATGTATTTCAATGAGTCATATAACATAATTATGATAGTTGGAACACTAAAAATTGTTATTTTGGGATAATTAATAATGAACAAGAGTTGTCTCAGATGTTTGGATGAGATTTAGGATCAATGGTCAATAAAATTATCACCTTTATATAGAAATTGATAGGGTGAATACTTTTTTTAAAATTGTGAATCCCTTTAGGAGAAAATGTGTTTTCTTGTAAGATGTCTCACATAGTCATTCAATCTATGGATTGTGGGGTTCATTCACATACTAAACGATTACTATAAATTTTTGAGGTGGGTGCATGGTTTTTGCACATATTTCCAAATTGTACACCTAGCCTACATGGTAAGTTCTACCTAACCAGTATCACTACATAGTTGGTGCATTGATTTTCCAGACCATATGACCAAACCATGCTTGTTATGGATATTGGGTAGTGATAGATTCATTATTGTATCATGTTTAATCAAATTATGTGACCATACCATATGCCTTATTAAAAAGGGGAAGAAATAAATTTTCTCCCAACTAACCATACAAGATATTTTGAACTATTTGAACCCTATATTTTTTAAACTTCTCCATGTTCCCAATTCTCCCCTTCCTTATCTTCCTATGGTGGTGTCTCCATTGATATTGGTACAATTAAACCATCATTAGGTGAATTTGATGTTTAATAGTAGGCCTAAGACTCATCATAATTTTTTCATAAATTATCGTTCCATATGGAAGATTATTTTTTTCAAAATATTTTTCCCTATTTTTAGGTTGTTTGAATAATATTCTAATTTTTGTAGTTTAGGATCAAATAGAAACCTTATATTACATGAGTGAATAATCATAAAAACATGGTAGGTGGTGTATGAATTGTCCATTAATTCCACGTTGTTTTATTACATTTTTTATTATGCCACATGTTGGATTCTTCAGGAAATGCTCTTAGAATGTGTAATCCCATAATATAACTATTCAAACAATGTCCATGGAACATTATTGAAAGTGTTCACATGGTTTAAGGTTTGTAAACTCTACTGGGTTATCCCCCTTTAGTTGTGACCTACTTTTACCATTTTGGTGGTGTTATAAGTGTACTTAAAACATTTATTGATTAATATATGATAAATGAATTTTTTATATCACAATGAGCATGTTTTTGTACCATGAGAATATGAGAAACACTCCTTGGTTAAAATAGAGAAACAAAATATTGATATTTAAACTTATAATGGAATGGACCTTCCCACGACCACCTAAATTATATATTAATAGAATGGACTAAATGGTACAATTAAATGGATTTATATTACTCTTTTTATGTATACATCATCAATTATTTATAAATTAAAATAGAAATATGAATGTTAGAGAGCATTAAAAATTTTATTTCTGTAAGTGTGTTGTGATGTATAATTTCTTGTACATATCCCCCGTTGATTATTATAATGGAATTATCATATGACATAATTAATAACATGGATTTTGATATATTTAAAATTGGAATGACCCAATAGTATGAATAATTTGTTAACATGAAATTGTTTATATGATTTTGGAAAGGCAACCAATGGAATGGAATTTTTTACTAAAATATGACCCTCATGTGACTACTCAAGGATACCCAGGTTACAATTTAGGTCTTGGATAGAACAAGGTATTTTTAAATATTATTGTATACATTCCTATATATATGAATCATATATATATATAACTTGAATCAATAATGTATTTTTATTTATTAAAACCCAAAAAAGTACAAGGAAAACACAATAGAAAAAAAAAGAAACAATGGTTCACTGGGTACTGATGTAATGATGATCAAGGGTTTCTACTCCAAAAATGATTACACCCTCAAAATGGAAGCACCCAAGACCAGAAAAATAAGAAATATAATCACATTGGTTTTCCCATGAGGAAAAAAATCAGCCACTTAATTACCTTTATGTTGTGTATGTCATACATTTTTTATGTTGTTCACGGTCCCTTTGCACCTCTATATGGTATATTAAATATTCAATGTGATAGATCTACGATAAAAAATGAGACTGTAAAAAAATAAAGATTCAGTTTCAACATCCACATGATAAGTATTTCTATAATTACATAGTAGGATACCGGGGAGACTTGCTTGGGGTTCCACCTAGATTAATCCTATTTATCCAAATAAATAAGAAAAATCCATGAAAATCGATCCCCTAGTGCCCTAGATAATACCACAACCCAACATACATTCCATGCTCCATGAACAAATTGTGTTCATATTGATGCCTAATAAGTGAGGGTACTAATGAACCCATATCCCATGTATATCATTGGGATAAAGTTTGGGTGAATAAGTGATAATAATGATATATATTATGGAAAAGGATACCTTATAGTCATTAAATAGTTGAATAATATCCTTAAAAGTGTTCCTAGTATAGAAAATAATTCTCATTAGTGTACCACTCAATTCCTTATGACTATATTTATTCGACTCTTTCCAGATACACCAGAACCCTGCAATTAAGACGTGAAACCTCACCTTTTTCATTGAGATGAGGTTCCTCACCCCGTATAAGAACCATAGAAGAAAAACCACACTCAAGGTCTCATGGTAAGAAAAACTAGTCAAACCAACAAACATGTGACACATCATTTGCAGCTAGTCTCTTTCGAAGAGGATTTATTCTGCTGATTTGAATTGTGGTTCCCTGCATTAGTGACACCATGAATCCAGACCCACACACAAACATTTAATGTTTTCCTTAGTTGGAAACACTTTCTTCCTTAATCAAAGCACTAAAAAAATTAATTATTCCAGTATATTTTTATTGAAAATAATCTTACCCCACTGATCCTAATCATTGGCCTATACATTCCCTATATGAATTTATTTATCATAAGAATCTCATGCAGAAGAGACCATGAAGACACACATTTCTATCTTATTATTAACATTATGACATAAAAGGTAGTCTACTGATCAACATATGAAATATGTTGTATGAAGGCTAAGTGTGCACTTTCTTGCATTAAATTAATGTTTGGGTAAGGGAATTCCTAGTAGACAAGACATGATCTCACCCAGTTATGCTAACATTAATTGATCTATATTCTACCCAAGATCAAGCGGGTATGCTATTTGGGATTCTATAAGTGAGGATGGATGATGATTCCTAATATAGATGAACTACCTATCTGTATACACATTTCAACCCTATACCTATCTGATATGAGCCATCCCCAAATATTCTTCCCTTCAAAGACCACCCATTCAATGTTTTTTGTAGAATCAGCATCATTGTGAATAAAATTATAACATTGATAACACCCTTAGACAGTGGTCTTTCCATCATAGCCCAAGAAACCTAGGGATACATACATTCTGATTTTTCATCCCATAAAAATGAATCCATTATATTCATGATTCTATAAATGAACCCTTTTGAAAACTAAAGTGTAAATAAGGATGTTCAAGAGAATGGATGTGAACACATTATTTATAATGTAAATGCATCATATGAATAATATGAAATTAATTTTACAATTCACGGTTCTTCTTATTATTATTTAGAGAACATTTTCGAACTGGTGGATTCAGAGCCTTCTCGATGTGAACAGGGGACCCAAATATTCAAGGTGAAAGGTCCCTCAATGAATTTCATGGCTTGTCTCCAATGATATGGACCTCCGTTTCGAACACCTTATTGCTATTTAAAATATAACCCTTATCCCAATTCACTATATTACTAATCCATTTTTAGTATTCCTCCAGTAATTAATTAATACCATGATTGATATATTAATACCTTCATAAAAATAATTATATCATATGAAAACATTTGGTGGAATATTCCACCATAATGGTACCTTGAATGGTAAATGATACTATTTGACACAATGAATTTTTTTATATAGAGAGTCTGGGATAATAATAAATAGGTTGGGGATAGAGGATATCTTTTCCTTCAACACTGAAATCCATGAAGAATATATACAGTTTTCCCATGATGGATGTATATATTCATATAGAAATGAAGAACTAAAATCCGAAGTCAATCACCAATATAGATAATCCCATGTTGAATAATAACTTGAGTATAAAGGCACATTTCATGATATATTTTTTACTTGTTCATATCTAGATTGATATCTATATTATATCCAAATGTCTTATGATTAATTTCACTAATTACCTTTTAGGTCGACCCAATAACTACATGAATTGATCACTATTAATTAACCCATGTTTTTCATCAGATATCTAGAATGAAAAATATATAGATAGTATTTTAATAAGTATTCATGAAAATACCTTATTGTAAATATTACACAAGAATATTTCCCAATACTATTGTAGAGAAATTGGGTCTTTAAACATTGGAATCATCACAGTATTTGTGGTGTATGAAACATAGTAGAGAATACCACCATAAGAAGATGTCATGCATTTACTACACCATATCACTCTTGACCCAGTCCCATGAGGCCCTATAAAAGTAAACTAGAAAACTTTATACACCAGGTTCACTTTTTGGATTATGTATCTAGATGGATTCTGGAATATCCTTCTTGTTAGGGGTGGAATTCATAAAATTTCTCACAAGCCCCGAATCCACATAAGAAATATCCTCAAAGAGCTATTTACTCCAACTTCGTTGGCCACCTTGAATGCATGGTTTTGTGGAAGTAAAAAAAGTTTTAAAGAAAGGATCACCCATTCCACCCACCTCCTCTTGATCATTAAAATAAGGACAATCTTCCATAAGAATATTGGGTCTAATGGTACACTACATTTCTTTAATTCATGCATAGAAGAAGCTCTTTTTTTTATTCCCTTTACTCCTCCAATTGATCATTGATTTTTTTGGGGCCCAATGTTGATATTTTACAATCACTTCATCCAAGATGTTCTACCTATTATTGAGATCACTAAATATTAAAAAATTACAATACTTCTCAAAACTAGTTATTATTCATTAAATATTCATGTTGATCTCCTCATGATTCTTGGAATATGGGGTGGTTTCTTTTACATGTTGGGATATCTAGTATATGGAGTTGGATTTTGTTATAAGGACTCTCCCATGAACACCCCGATGAAGGATTTCTACATGACCCCATAACTGAGTGGTGGAATCCCATGTCTTTCATCCATCGATGGGAAAATAAATAATTATATCCACTATAAATCTTTGTGAAATATAATTATGTAAAGGGGAGTGATCTGATAAGCTTCATGTAAGATGAGAGACCATGATGTTTATGTAAATGGATATGGCATGGCTATTCATAATGCAACGATCAAGGTGTCACCAGATCTGGGATATCCCTCTATAATTGTTACAAATTCTAAAACAATCTTCTATATAAACCATATCTAATATCCCTTTCAACCCATAAATAAGACCTAATATTTACTGTATTTGTGAGTGATGTCTCCTCCACATTTTTTTTCATTTACGTCCATAATTCTATTAAAATCCCCCACACCAAAAAACCAAAAAAACTAATGAATTATGGTTACTTAGATAGAACCATTGAACCTCTTGGTCCTTCGTGTCTCACATTTAATAGAAAAATGTAAAGATCAATTTTTAGAACCTAAATAGATTTTTGTAGTTTTATATTTATCCAAATAAGTAGGAAATTCCAATGTAATATTATGAATCTATATCAACATGATGTCGTGATTTTGGGGTATTAAATTATTATGTTTATTAAAACATACTCTAAGCATAGAATATGCGATCGTAGAATATATTTGTTTTGGATCCATCATTTAATCAAGATACATATAGTAGATCCAGAATTATTTGGTGAAGAAGTTAGTTTAAACATTGGATCCCAGTCCGTGGGTTTTCATGATAAGTAAAAAAATCATTGAAAGTATCATAGTTGGGTTTTGGACCTATGAGCACAACCTCACATGATAAAAGATGATAATGAGATAACCATTATTTTGGTTATATACATGGTACATACTACATAGCGATGAATCATACAATCCCCTTATAAAGACACCATTAACCCTTGATTCTATATTTCCATATACATGCCACATGGAGAGGTATGAGAAGATGAAACTGAATGCGAATGTTTCTCATGTTCATCATTAGTGCATTCACAAATTTTCATAACACATTAAGAGGGTGATTTATGAAACTATACATTGTTCCGATAAGGTGAGGAAGGAAGTGATACTTTAGGGGGTCTAGGATAACAAGGAGGATGAAAATATCAGGTAGAGTGGATGCCCTTTTGGGAATCATATATGTGTAATGGAGTCTGTTTTCTTTTTCTAACCACCATGATTTTCAATAAAGACTTCATCTATGAGGACTGTAGGAGGAGACACATCATTTTTGGAAGAAAAACCCTCAAATTAGATTCGGCCAATAGAGATATCTCTCTGTCCAATGGGTTAGGATTCACATCATGAATTGTGTGATTCTCTTGACTGCTGACTTAATGATGATGAAGACTGTTGAAATACACATATAATTATTTTCCATGGATATTATAATGTGAACAATGATGAGGCAGTAATAGAAAAACAAGAGATTAACATTAGTCTTCGAAACCCTCCACATTGAGAAAAATGTGTGATGGGAGAGGCCAGTCTAGGTCTATTTCGACACACACTCTTGACTTTCCTACATCCTCAAAGAAGAGGGGTGAGTTATAGGTATAGAGGAATACACCCATGGTGTCTCCAATAAAAAGAAATATGGAATTATATTGGAATTGGAATGGATGACATGGTAGGGAGGTATATACCACCAATAGGGAGGGGTCCCTTCTTGAGTAAACCTACATTGAATAGTAGAAGAGACATACCCTCCATAATCCAACAGATTTGGTCCTTGTAATCGATGCCTTGATGAGATGCTCACTAGAATCTAGGAGAATTCACAAGGATTTGGTATTCAGCGACCACACCTTGGTTGTGACACATAAATATAAATGCATACATATATATGGATATATATATATGTTCCTACATATTATGTGAATACATTTATAAACTGAATTCACCTTCATAGGTATTGTGTCATAGCACTAAGCATGTATGGTCACATAGCTATTGATGAGAAACTAGATACAACTTTATTTCACTTACAATTACTGCACTCCTATAATTTCGATATAACAATAATATTTATTATATTATATACCATGACTGAATTATGAATTTTACACAATCTATAGTGTCCTAATATGTATATCTCATTCTCTGTCTTGGTCGAAATTTTACTAGGATACCAGAACATACCTAATAGTTACAGTTTTAGGATCAAGGGTTTTATACATTATGGTGTGAATGTAAATGGGAGATTATGAGAACATGAATTATCTAGAGATTAGGATATTCATGTATATGGACTTTGGGTATTTTGAATTTTATTTTTATTTTTTTTACTTATTACGCAACTTAAATATATTTTTTTCATTTTATAATGTTCCTGCATGTTCACACTTCATTTATTATGGATGATAAATCATTATTATATTATTAATGAAAATACCCAAAACTTCTATGTATTTTTTAAATTATTTTGGATTATTACAAGACTGCAAAAATTGAAGGCATGTGATTCTGTTGCCCAGAGTGCCTAGAATGATCCATTGAAAAAGGTTAAGCTTTAACTAGCATATGTGAGCAGTTTTCCGGAAAAAAGTAGAATAAATCTTAAAAGGGTGCCCGACTCAGAAATCTGAGGGCACCATTACATTCTGGATGGTAGGTTTACCCTAGGCGCAACTTAAGTTTAGTCGATGTCGACCACTAGTGAAAAAACCCAAAAATGGTATAAGTGTAAATAAAATAATTAAATAATTTTATATTTTTGTTCAAATTATTATGACTCATGAACGGTGACTCAGACTAAAAATTCACGACCACTGCTGAACTTGTGAGGGTATTCTTTCTATAGGCTGATCATAACATTGGTATACGCGGGCCAACATTTGATGTTAGTTATTGGCTATAAATAAAATAATTAAGTCACAATTATTTTATTGTTAAATTCATTAACTCCTAAAGTGTAACTCAGATTTGAAATCTAAGAGTACCGTTAATCTTGTGAGTCTGTGTTCCCCTTAGGTAGAGTCTAACCTTGATCAGCAAAGGTTGAGGGTGGATGTTAATAAATTTTTATCGTTTTTAAGGTACGTTTAGTAAAGGTACGAGCATTGATTTCAATCTTTTGAATCTATGCTTGGATTAAAAGTTTGAGGGAAGCATTGAATTCAAAGCATCAGTATTTGCTAAGGAATATCAGAACATATACTGGAAAGATTCAAACAAAAAAGTTAACTTTTGGCCTTTACCAAAAAAAAATAACTCCATGAGTTATTTTATCTCTTTTTGTAACCGTTGAGTGACGTGGTGGAACCGTGGAGTTAATATGTCATTCAATGACTTGACCCTTGGGTTGCATAACCTCGATGTTGGTTGTTTTAATGTAATGCTAAATTGGGTTTATTAATAAATTAAATTATTTTTTTGCAACATGGTTAGTACCTCAGGTATATATAAACAATTCATAGGCATTCATCTTGTGCACTCATGAGAGGAACCTCTGACAAAGTGCTGAAGACAGCTTACTCCAACAAAGAATGGAGATTCAACACCCTATAGAATTCAAAATGGACAATAATGAATGCCAACAAACATGCTTCAAATGTGGTCCCATCTTCTATATTCGCACAGCCTACCAACATATTTGAGGTAGGGGTTTTTATTTAAAATCAAGTGATTTTGTTTCAATATATCAACCTTGAAAAACATTGTGAAGGCGGATTGAACAAAATAAGTTAATTTGTGATTCATACAAAATTTTCGGTGGTTTTTTAGGGAGTTTTGAAAAGGGTTTAGTCTTCTCTCGATGATGTTTGTACTCTCACCCTTGTTATATTGATAACGCAGAGGGCGCAGGCCAACCGAACATGGCCCAAACCCCCCCCCCTTTGTTGCTTCGAATTGCATTCTTCGTGGGAAACCATGAAATATGGTTGAAAGATTAGATTTGGGAGCCACACAATGTTGGAAGCATCCCGGGAGGCCCATAGGTGAAATAGAAAGGAAAACGGACCACCGAATCTCACCCAATGCCCCGTGAAAGCCTTGTCGGCGCAACACCAGTGAGGTGGTCGGCTCTTGCCAGCCCCAGCGGATAGCAGGGGCAGATGACCATTGGCCAGCCACATTGGTAGTGGGTGGCATGCCTTTGTAGGCCGGGACGAAGGGGGACCCATGCCCCATGGGTCTCGCTGATAGAGGGGGCGGTGCCATGTGGTGTCATCGGTGCAAAACCGAAAGGACAAATGTCTATTCGGGAGGGGATCCAACCCCCTTGTGCCTCTACAGATCGCTCCCAACCAAGTTGGGATGGGCCAGTCTGAATCCCAACAGGCCAAGCCCGCCTCGGCCCAGCTGGTTCAGGTCGGGATGGGTAAAACCTGGGTTGGACACGAACCAGGATAGGATTGTCTAGGTCCGGGCGGTTCAGGTCAGTCCAACTGGGTCAGAACAGACCCAGACCCTTTTCGACGTAGTTTTTCTTAAAAGGACGCATCTCATGAATCATACGTTCATTTTAAAATCCGTCTATGGAACTGGAATCCTTGGAACAAATGGTTTTTTTTCAAATAATCAAGCTGAGTTTTGCAGAAATCTGGAGTACAACTAGGTTGGATCGAACCCACATCTAAGAGGGGCCTCGATACTAAAATGATTATAACTCACTAACTGGTCATCTGATTGACATGCCATCTATCGCATTAGAACCCTTATAACATGGCGGTACATTGGGTTTCTTATTTGTGGAACATTGTGGAATTTGAGTCATGACCGACATCTTGATGAGGAGATTCAACGGAAATCATGTGCACTAAGTGTGGGGAATCCGATGGTTGGCTATCAATTGGAGAGCGAACCTGTGTGGATCTACATCATATTGACCATGTGTGGATCAGCATCATAACCACCCTCTATGGATCGTCATAATAGTTGCCCATTGTTAATCTGCATCATATCGACCCTGTGTAGATCCACATCATAGCAAGACAATGTGGATCCACATCATAGAGACCCTATGTGCATCATCATCATAGATACCCTGTATGGATCAACATCATAGAGACCCTATGTGGATCACCATTATAGTGACCCTGTGTAGATCATTATCCCAGTGGCTCTGTGTGGATCAACCTCATACAGACCCTATGTGGATCATCATCCTGGAGACACTATATGAATCATCATCCTTGCGACCCTGTGTGGATCAGTAGTGAGTGACCCGACAAGGATCAGCCTTAGTGTGGCCTGTTGTAGATCAACGACATACGACCCTGTGTGGATCGACAATAGAACAACTTCTTCACGGTTCAGTTGTGTAATTTTATAATGAAATAAATTGATATAGCTTAAGACTAATCATCTTTATTCATGATCTCTGAGTTGTATACCTAGTATAAGAAGACTTTATTTCGTGTTTTGGGTTTGAGGTCATGCTTAGTGATTTTTCATTTCTGAAATACTAGGAGACCTTCGGGTGTCTCGGGGTCCCTCCTAGGTTTTTTTATAATCACCCCTACACGGGCTTCACCCGCACCTTGACGTGTCTTGTGCAGACGATGAACATCTTTTCTAAGATATTAGGGTGGAAGGATCTGGACATACACGGAGGTGACTGGTTGATGTGGAGAGCCACAGTGACAAGTTTTACCTACCCTTCCAGTCATATCGTTTGCGATAACCTCAAGAGTTGTTTTCCCTTTTTTTGTATTTCCATTTCAGTTGGGCTAGTATTCTAGACCCTTTACTTCAGTACTTACTTTTACACTTTGTAGTGGTTTTAGTTGTAGTTTCACCTTTTTTCTTACATTGTGTTTTACTTATGCACAATGTACCCTGTCTATGTGTGTACAAGTTTTGAGGGAATGCATTCCCATATTGGGGAAATTTCTTTCTGGTACTAGTCATCATCCCCTGGCCTATGGAAGGTGGGATTACGGTAGCCACGACATGAGCCCTGGGGTATGGGTTGTGACAGAGTGGTATTATAAGAAATTGGTTATACAAGAAGAACTAAGAGTCTATGTTTTCATTGTAGAAATATTTTTGAGTGTCGTGAGTTCATGTTTTAGTTTGAGGAGTCTAGTGTTTCTGCCGCGGCCGACATATTCATACACGAGAACCTTGAATTATATTTTCCAACTCAATACACAAAAACAATAACTGTGTGTGTGTTTTGAAATTTTTTTTATCTATTTTGAGTCATCTCACTAGGTAAAACGTATTGTCAATTGTTCATCTTTATTCTCTTTCAAGATGCCTCCATGCAGATAGCTAGCAAGGATTCCAATGCGTAACCATAAAGATGGTCCACAGTGTTATGAGACTTTATTATAATGATTGTTTCCTGAGATGGTACCTTTGGGCGGTGTCCCAGCGATACCAATGCCCATTGGTCAGCAGTAACTACGGGCGCTTCTGGTAGAGAACCCATTTAGGCTCAGTGCCTTACACAAGTTTCAGTGACAGATACTCCTCAAGATTTGAGATGATCCAGACTCACAAGAGGCTAATGATTGACTTGATGTGGTGACCGAGTATCCATATATCCAGGGTAACATTAGATCATATGGTGATTCTGGTATTGAGCATTCTATGTGGCTTAAAAGGGCAATGGTGGGGTTTATATTACCCTGATCTTACAATGAGGTTACTTTTCTTGGGACAAATCTTGAGAACCTTCCTATGAGAATAAATCTATTGCCTTAAAAATCTAATGGGTATGTGTTCCCAAGAACATCTACAACTTCGGTAGGACGACATGTCATTAATTGAGTATTCATCGAGGTGTACCAACCATTCCAGGTACTCGATAAATATGATTCGACCAGTACTTCAGGGGTCAAACCTCTGAGAAATATGTGTTTATGGGAATCCGAGCTGACACTATTCCTCTATGTATTCCAACATATGTTATGTTGAATGATATAACCTTTATGGTTGAATCTTCTTTGGTTGAGTAGATAAATCCAGTGAATGATAACTGTGGGAAAGTAAGAAACTGATGCCAGTATCAAAGACTTGGTCATGTAAAAAAATATCGAGAATAGGAAGTGATAAGGACAGATGAATATGCAAGGCAACAGACTTGGAAGAGGATCTAGGAGAGCAACATGAGGTAATATACATTTCAACATGTTATAACCACCACCTCAATGAGGTCCACACCATGCTTAGGGAGCTAAAGGATGAGGAATGGAGTAGCAGTATGCAGTCAATAAGTGTGACCCAAGGGTTTGATAATGATTCAAGGTATAGTCGGTGTCTACTACTAGCTTCCATATTAATAGATATATATAATAATCATTCCTTCATGTCACAAATCTTGTTCAATAACTAAAGTTTTTGGTTAATTCTTGGACATGACCCTCATGTCTGGAGATAACTATGGGAAGAGACTCGATAATCACACATATGTCAGTAGTGTGATATGACCCTTGAGATCATTATTTTAGTTGGATCTTCTTGGTGGAATTGTTGAGGCCTTACAACATTAGTTTGGGTATGCACTGTTCATCCATAGTTCGTGCTCAAATTTATTGTTTAATGGAAAAGGATGTGGTATATCTACAACTTTGGAATTAAATTTTCTTTGGTCAGCGAATAAGGAAACCCAAACAGCACGGGATGAACTCATGCATATGAGGGTGCAGCCGATCACTCTTGAGTTGGCCATCCTTACCTTCATGGGAGTAGTAGTATTGTGTTTTCAGTTCCCAACAGTAGTGGAAGATTGCGAGAACATAATTTCTAAATATGTTTCTAGGACTACCTCCCTGCAAAGAAAGAGAGAGAGACTTCTACATTAGATTCTACCAAGGGGTGACACTGATATATACAGAAACATATCAGATGGCTCCCAAATAGCTTCGAGAGATGATAGAATAGTTGGGAGACTTGTAGAGGAAGGGATTAGTAAGACCCATTGTTTGATGTTATGTGTGGATTACTGGCACATTATCAAAGTGGCTGTGGAGAATGAGTACCCACTACCAAAGGGTCGATGGCACAACAATCAGTTAAAAGGGGTAGCTTTTAGCATGGATGAAAAGGTACGTGTAGTATTTTTTGTATTTGAGATAATAATAATGGTTGTAGTTCCAATAGGACTATGACATTGAGATAGTATATACTCCAAGGAAGGGAGATGTGGTGGAGGATGTGATCAAAAGGAGGTCTGGTTTGTAGTTTCTAGGTGAGGTGACATAGTAGTAATCTGTGTTGTAGATATCCTTCGTGGATAGTGATAAAACAGATTACCTCTAGACTATGAATGTCACTCCCCCACTCCTTTACCATGTTCGGGAGGCACACCTTGGGGATGAATATTGTGGGCCCTGACATGCTCAGATATCCTCGGGACAAGCTTCTGAATTATTTTCTGAAGGTGCGGAGCACGTCATCTTTTTCAGAGGATGCACCATGGTACCATTGACTCTACGATAGGAGGAGTTGAGGGAGTCCCATACAACCCATTTGGTAGTACATCCGGGTGTGGAAATGATGTACGAGGACCTCTAGCATCAGTACTAGTGGCCAGGGATAAAGAAAGTAGTGGGATTGTTTGTATCATAATGCATCACATTTCAGTGAGTTAAAGCTGAGCATCAGGTTCCATCACTCTTGAGTATCAATTTTTATCCCAATATTGATGGTTAGGTAGAGCGAACCATAAAAACCTTAGAGGTCATGCTTTGTGCTTGTGTCCTTGATTTTGGTCACAGTTGGTAGGACAACATACCACTGGTGGCGTTCGCATAAAATAACAATTATAACTCCACCACCAGCATGGAACCGTTTGAGGCCTTGTACGGGTGACCACGTAGATCACCTATATGATAGATAAACCAAGGGGAGTCAACACTTATGGGTCCAAAGTTGGTATGGACTACCACTGAGAAGGTGCAGATCATCTAGGAAAGGATGAAGACTACACTGATAAGGTTGAAGTCTTATGTCGATAAGATACGAAGACCCATATAGTTCGAGGAAGGAGAACATGTGTTCATACGGGTCTAACCTAGATGAGGATTGTGGAGATTCGTCTAGGGTGGAAATTTATCTCTAAGATTCATAGGACCATTATTGATTCTCAACAGAGATTGTGAGGTGGAATACTGCATAGATTTTCCTCCAAAAATGCACTAGGTTCATAATGTATTCCATGTGTCGCTGCTGAGGTGATGCTTTCATGATCCATCGCACATTATTGAAAAGGGAGAGTTGGAATTTGATGATGAGGAGAATTTTACAGCATTATTGGCGGAGATAGAGGATCGACAAGAGGGATTCCATCGTGGACATTTGATACCTCTAGTGAAAGTTTGGTGGCATCATGGGAACCTCCAGGAGAGAACATGGGATCGGGGGGCTCATTTCCGTGCTCACTAACCTCATTTGTTTGATTGGAATTTGTTTTGGATTTTGGGGACATAAATATTTAATGTGGGGAGAATTTAATGAACCCTAAATTCAATGTTTTTTTTAATTATTTGGGATTATTACGAGATTGAAAAAATTTACGGCATGGGATTTTGAGGCCCGGAGTACCCAGAATGATCTTTCGAAAAAGTTTAAGATTTAATTAGCGCACATGAGAAATCATTATGAAAAAAGGTGAATAACTCTTAGACATGTGCTCGGATCATAAATCTGACATCACCGTTGTGTTTTGGATTGCAATTTAACTATAGGTGTGAATTATGTTTAGTCGACGTAGGCCTCCTGTGAAAAAACCCAAAAATTACATAACCGTAAATAATATAATTAAATAAAATTATTTTATTTTTAAAATTCTTACAACACATGAACAGTGACTCATATTAAAAAAATTAGACAACCGCTGAACTCATGAGGGTATTCTTTTTTTAGGAAAATCAAAACATTGGCTTGTGTGGGAAAATAGTGGAAGTTAGTTTTTATCCGTAAATAAAATAAATAAGTAAAAAATATTTTATTATAAATTTTTTAAACCCATAAACAGTAAATTAGATTGGAAATCCTAGAGTATCAATGAGCTCATGAGTGTGTGTTACCCATATGCAGAGTCTAACCTTGACTAGCGTAGGTTAAGGGTGACTATTAATAATTTTAAAAAAACTATGATACGTTCAATAAACATGTGGGCAACGATTTATATCTATTGAACCGGTTCTTGGATTAAAAATATGAGGGCGCCATTAAATTCAATGTGATGGGATTTTATTAGGCAAAGATTAACTTTGAATGTAATGGTCAGATGGAAAAGATTATTTTTGGACATTAAAAAAAATAACCCCATGATTTATTTTATATCTTTTGGTAACCGTTGAGTGATGTGGTGGAACCTTAGAGTTAATAGGTCATTCAATGGCTTGTCTCCTAGGTTGCGTAACCTCGACGTTGGTTGTTTTAATGTAACACTAAATGCGGTTCATTAATGAACCGAATTAATGTTATGCAATGTGGTTGGTTCCTCACATAAATTTAAACAATTCTTGGGAATTTTCTTGTGAACTCATGAGAGGAACCTCTGACGAAGTGTTGACAACAACTTACTCCAGCGTAGAATGGAGCTTTGACACTGTAGAGGATTTGAACCAGAATACAATTATTTCCAATAAACATGCTTCGAACATGGTCCCATCTTCCTCATACGCACGACCTACCAATGTATTCAAGGTAGGGTTTTTGTTTAAATTCAAATGATTTTGTACCAATATATCATTATTGAAAAATGTAACGGATGCGGAATAACCAAAATAAGTTAATTTGTGATTCGTATGGAATCAATTGTAATTGTTTCAGGAGTTTTGAATGGGGTTTAGTCTTATATCAATGTTGTTAGTACTATCACCCTTGTTATATTGCAGGTGTGGAGGGTGTATGCCAATTAAAAAATGTCAGGACCTCCGCCTTTGTTGCTTTGAATTGTGTTCTTCACGGGAAATCAGAAGATATAGTGACAAGATGAATCTAGGTGCCACCTAGTGTTGGTAGCATCCTGGGAGGCCCATATGTGCTATAGTAAGGGAATAAATCACCAGAGCTAACCCGATGGATTGCTGAAGCCCTGTCGGCATGTCCCCAATGCAGCGGCCATCCCTCATCGGTTGTAGAAGAAGGCGGTGCCTGAATGCATTGTGGCAGACAACAGGGAAACCGACCCTTTGCCGGACACGTTGGTAGCAGGCGGCGTGATGTCACGTGTAATGTAGGAAGGGAACCCACACCCCATAATTCCTTCTAATCGATGGGTAAACATTACGGTGCACCATAGTTGAAAAACCGAATGGACAAATGTCTGTTCGAAAGGGGAGCTGACCCCCGTGCGCCCCGGCGTGTCACGCCCAGCCAAGGGGAGTGTGGCCATTCCCCAGCACAGTGGGCCAAGACTGTCATAGCCTAGCTCGCTCAGGCTGGCGCAACCGGTTCGGGCCGTACTGGGTTAGACCCAAACCATGTCGGGTCAACTCGAACCGGGTCGGGTCAGTATATCCCAACCGGTTCGGACCGAACCCAGACCCTTTTCGACCTAATTTTTCTTAAAAGGTTGTATCTCACAAACCACACACCTGTTTGATGAACCATCTATGACACTAGAATCCTTGGAAAAATACAAACCTTTTGAGATACTCTACATGAGTTTTGGAGAATGTTGGAGTATGTTTGGGTTGGATCGAACCTGATTCCAACTGGGCCCTCTGTACTAAAACGCTGTTTACTCACAGATCGGGTGTCCGATTGACTTTTCGTCTATCGCATTGGAACCCTTATGACATGGATATACATTGGGTTACTCGTTTTCAAAACTTTTTGGTAGTTTTGGTATGCCCAATATCACGAGGAGAAGATTCTATAGAACTCAATCACACCAAGTTTGTGGAATCATGTGGTTGGCTATCAATTGGAGAGTGACCCTGTATAGATCTGCATCATAGAAACCCTATATAGATCAACATCATAGAGAACCTGTGTGGAACAACATCATATTAACCATGTTTGGATCTGCATCATAGTGAACCAGTGTGGATTAGCATTATAGCGACTCTTTGTGGATGAAAATCATAGAGACCATGTGTGGATCAGCAACATAGAGGCCATGTGTGGGTCAACATCATAGCGACCATGTGTGGATCTAAATCATAGCCTCCATGTATGGACCAGAATCATGGATACCCTATGTATATCAACATCCTAGCGACCCTGTGTGGATCAGCAGTGTGCGGCCCGACGAGGACCATTCTTATAGTGGCCCATTGTGGATCAGCGACATACGACCCTGTGTGGATCGAAAATGGAACATCTTCTTCATTGTTCAGTTGTAATAGGTTATAACAGAATAAAATTATGTATCTTAAGGCTAATAATCTTTATTACTAATCTCTGAGTTGTTTACCTGGTATAAGATGACTTTATTTTCTGCTTTGTGTTTGAGGTCATGTTTTTTGTTATTCCATTGTGGAATTCTGGGAGACCACCGGGGGTCTTAGGGTCCCTACTAGGTGTTGTAAAACTCGACCCTGCATGGGTATCGCCGCACCTTATCATGTTTTGTGAAGATGATGAGCATCTTGGCTCAGAATTTAGGGAGCCAGGATAATACTGTACATGATGGTGACTGGTTGACGTGGATAGATACAGTGACGAGTTGTACTCACCCATTAGGTAGGATCCTTGGCAGACAACATTGGGAGTTATTTTTCCTTTTTGTTGTATTTCCATTTTATCCAGTATTGTATTCTTGCCCTTTTACTTCATTAATTACTTTTACACATTGTGGTGGTTTTTACTTATGGATTCATAATTCTTCTTTTTTTTTTTGTTTTACTTATGCTTAGTTTACCCTGTCTGTGTGTGTACAGGATTTGAGGAAATCCCTTCCCATTTTAAGGAAATGTATTTCTGTTGCTAGTTGCCAACCCCTGGCCTATAGAAGGTGGGATTGGGTTAGTCACAAAACAGGCCCCTGGGGACGATTTGTGACAATTATTCTCATATTTATAATTTATTCCAATGTATTTATTATTGATATATTGGGTACAATCTCCCGATGATACATCCATCCGTCCTTCACTACTATTTAGAATCATATAGAATATGAGGAGGTATTAATTAGGCCTAGTGGCTAACTAAATTGTGGCACCGACATTATGGATCTAAAATCGGGTTCCAGAAGCAATGTAATGTGTTAGTGTCATTTAGAAAATAGAAACATAAGAATCTATCTCATAAGAAAACATTATCATCTCCCACTAATTTCTTCATAGTTTAAACCCTTATTACACAAATCATTCCAAAAATGTTTTTTCAATACAAAGGGAGTGGAACTATATGAATGGGTGAGCACATATACACAATAAGGATATATATGGGCGATACCAGGGATAAAAATATCATAACATCTATATATGGGTTTTATATAATGTGATAAACAATTGAAAATAAAACCCCCATATCTATGATCATAATCTTGAGTCAAGTTATAAATAATAGTAGTTTATATGACAAGAATACAAAATAAATAAAAGAAAAAGATATATTAGACCATATCATTAGAATAATACATAATTAATGGCATAGAAATAAAATAAAATCCATTTCATTATTACTCAAGGATTGTTTAAAAAACTATAATTGTGGAATGGTTTTGTTAACTAAACCAAATTTGTAGTCATGTTTCACTTATTACACTATAGTAGTGGGAAATTCCATTAATAAAAATTGTTCACTCCTCATTCCATTCAATTTAATTTCATGAGATATCAATATTTACTCAACAAATTTGTGGGTGATATAGGTTACACCAATAAAAATTGAAAATTATACATATGTGTTCCACAGGATAATACAAAAATCACTATATTAGAATCCATGAAAAGAAATGGGTATCAAAAAAATTTCATGTTGACATAAATTGAGGATATAAAATTGGATTCATAAAAATATTATCTTTTCATTATAGTATAAATGGTATAAATGGAATGGGTTTTATCAACATTTCATCTTTAAACTATAGTATAAACCATGGAAAAGGAATGAGTTTTATATACATATTGTCATCATAAACATAAACCATCTAGGGAAAAAATGTAGATGGTATCATTGGATCACATCCCTAGTGAATCCTATATAACATAAAAGTATTTTTGTCTTAGATAAAAATTATTTTGATAGATCACATGGTTAATTTATCAAGAAAAATATAATTTTCACTTTGAAAACAATTATTTAAAATTGAAAATTTTCCCAAACATTTTTTTTAAAATAACCCGAGAAACATGTATATAATATTTCAAATAATTTATCAATCATGAGGACAAAAAATACCATTCATGTTGTACATATTTATCAAATATTACTTTAATAGTTTATATAAAAAGTGAAACATAATTATCTAAAAAATGAAAAAAGGCTCAATTTAAATACTTTTAAAAAGATAAAATGGGAAATTATGATAATTAAATATCATTTTAGATTGGTGAAAATATTTTAGAGATTTATTTCTAAAGAATTCTTGTTCATTGAAGAATATTTATCTTCATCCGAAAAGAGAAATAATGTCATTTTTTCATAATTTTTTCCCATTTAATACAAAAGGAGAGGAAAATTATAGTGAAAAAATTATTATCTTAATATTATAATGGAAAAGAATATTTATTAATTTTTTAACATTTATATTAAAATATTTCATCAATTTAATCAAAATCATAAATAGTTCTGATAAATAATTAGGTCATAAAATAAAACCCTTAAAACATTTGTAACGTTTAAATCATATAACCCATTTAAAGAAGAAAATTATAAGGATATTTATATAAACTAATTTTTTTTATAATAATAATAAAATAAATTCATTATCAGTATATACACTAAAAAAATAAACAATTGGTTAAAATATAATATGTCTTATCTAAATAAAAGTGAGACAAAAATACATTCCCATATGTTTTGATGTACTTCGTATACATTAAAAAATACTTTATAATAAATATGTATTTATTATAAATATATTATATAACAATATTCATATATATCAATCCATATATAACATAATTGTATCTGGTTATCATCTATTTATCAATGATTATTTGTTAGAGTCACTCCATCATGTGACAACTGCTTCATTTTTAACGAATGTTTTTGTTTAATAAATTTTGTCCTTTTTCATTGACTATGGTTACTTAACATCCAAAATTATAATAATGATATAAATATCATATAAATATTATTTATATTTTTTAGATAAATCCATATATTTTATATAATGAAAATGAATTACAACATTCATTGAGATAATAGATCGTACATATGCATGAATGTTGTGTCAATTTTTTTCTGATTGATCAATAAAATGGTAGATATTTATTCATATTTTAATATTTATATTAATTAAATATATATCACATATATATATATATTAATTAAATATATCCTTATTACTATCTAGATCAAAATAAAATGAATTTTTTTACATTGCTCTGTAGGTGCGGTGCTCCACACGTATAAATGAGAAATGTATTCTTTTTTCAAACGGATTGGAATAATCAAAGGTATATATTATATAATAACTAATGAGTTATAATAAATTCATAAATATCATCTAAATATTTTAAATCAATAATTATATCCAACCCTGAGATGTGGTTATAGAAAAAATTAACATCGATTTGTGAGGTGGTAGTCCACTATATTAATGATCAATGAATTCGTTTTACATTTTATCAATGACGATATGGATATAAGTCATTAACCTAATATTAAAAAATATCATTTTATTATGGACATATATTTTATTATATCATTATTGTTGAAGATTATTTTATGGAGGTGGAAGATGAAATAAAAAAACACATTTTTTTTACAATATCTCTTCTCTAATGAACCTATTTATGATTATAAAAAAATAATTTCTTGGAATTTTTACTATTAAAAGAGAATATCTATAATTTGGGGATTAAATTAAGGATTGTATTTATATATTTAGAAGAAGAGAAAATATGGTATTAATTTTTTAAGAGGAGGAGGGGGGCTCCCTTTTATATATGGGTGAGAATACTCAAATGAAAATTTTAAAACAAAACTTGTATTCCCATGTTTTACACATCTAAAGAGAATCCAAAATAGATCATTCTTAGAAATAATGCTGATATATAGCTATAAAATTATAATTAAACATTTATTTATTCAATTTTTATCCTCATAATTTTAGTTTGACACCCGATAAAAGTGTTTTAACCTTGACAACAGTATTTATTTTTTATTATTTTTACCATTCATTATAAAAAATCTTGTTGAATTTAATATTTAAAATTATATATTATGAATAAAATATGGAATCAATTTCACCAAATTTAATAAATTCAATTTTCCAAACAATACTTAAAATTTTTCACAATGGCATGAGGAAGAAGCAGATTTCTAATGAAAAATATTTCACAAGAATAAAATATTTTTATATAAAAATTAAAAATTCAATAGATTCCAATGAACTAAATTGGATAAATAATAATATAGTTAACCTAATTTTACAATAAATTTTTTTACAATAAGATATAAATTATTAAATATTTTAATAATTTTTTTCTTGTAACATCCCGAGTTTTAAGAAATAAACACAATGTTTAATAAGATACATGATATGCTACATCCAGCATAAAGTAACAATAGAATATTATTATTTGAATGTTACTATTAGAATATATTTTTTGTAATGGATGTAATTAATAATATCAACTGTATTATGAAAATATTGTTTAAAAATGTTTAAATAATGATTCATTGGTTAGAAAATTTATTATAAATGGAAATAAAACCAATTAAATCTAATGGATGTGTTTTTATGAAAACCTATTTAAAAAGAGAATAATTGTGTTTATAAAATCATATCACTCATTATGTACTTTTATTCAATGAAAAATATAAGTTATATATTAAATGTATTGTTTTCAATTAATCTTATATTTTTTCTAGATACAATATATGAACAAATTCAATTTATTGGATAAAAGAAGTATTTTTAAAAAAAATCCAGTTTTATCACCTTTTGATGGAGAACCCTTTTTGAATTTAGTTTTTGAAACCATTATATTGTAATTATAAAAAAATAAACTTCTTCATCAAAATAGGGATGTAAATATTAAATTATGATGGATTTTTTATATTTTTCTGATAACTATCATATTTTGATGAATAATAAAATATGATAAATTCTAATTGAAAATAAATTTTTACATTGAGATAATTTATACAATTAAATAATATTATTTAATGGTTTTAAAGTTTAATATAAATATATTGTTATCATTATACACAATTTTGGTCATTATAAGTCATTTCACATTGAAATCAGACATAAAAACATGTCAATCTTTTGATAGTTTTATTTCATAAAAACACATTTTTTGGTTTTGACATTGGGAATTAATTTTATATTAATTACTAAAAAAATTTGTTTTTAATTGTTAAAATTTGATTAAATGTTTTTAATCAGAATATTCAAATTGTGTATACATGTACCTATTATTTTTTGACATTATGAATTCTAACTTCAGTAATTATTTTTATTTACTTTGGTTGAAGTTTAAATCAAGAAAATAAGGGAAAAAAATAATATTATAATAAATAAAACTACCATAAAACATGTCGTAATCCTATTGGATGACATATTTATTACCATGAAAGTATTTAGGGTGAACTGTTGGCGTTTTGGAGCCACCTGGGTGAGAATATGACATTTTATAATTTTAAATTTAAAGAAAAGGAAAATATAACATATACAAGTATCTTTTAGTAAAAAAATTATATAAGGTTATATATGTGATATATTAGACTATAAAAATTCATTATAAAGTTAAAAATATTTCCTACAATATGGTATTTTATTTATAATTTTTAGAAATTAACTAAATAAATTTATTTATGACACAAAGACGATGCAATGATTCCATCATTAATAAAGGATTCAAATAAATGATATTATAAATATTAAAATAAATTTAATTTAATTATTTTAATGAAATAAACTAATTTTATGGATTATTATGACATGTTATATTTTAGTTAATGATTTTTTTGAAGTAATCAAGTTGTTATGGATATTTAAAAAATCGATGATATTAATAGTGTAAGAATTGTCATAATTCGTATTTTGTAATAAAAAAATATTAAATATTATAAAATTACAAAAAATATAAGATTACAAAAAATTGTTATGATAAGTATATAAATTTATTAATTACCATTTTTTTAAAAAAAATTTATATTTTGGTAACTATTTTGATTCTCAAAGTGTTAAATGCCTGATAAATTGGTAAAAGTAAAAAAATAGTTAAATAAATATGATAAGGCTTAAAAAATATACAAATAATTTATAATTATTATTGGTTGATTTTATTTAGAATAATAATAATCTTATATTATAACTACCTTAATTTGGAAACATTTTTAATCGAAAAAAATGAATTTATAATAAATTTATATTTCAAGACATTCTTAAAGTTCCCATCCTTCCTCTTATAAAAAGCCACCACATCTACCCATTTACTCACACCACTCAAAATACTTGTAAAATATTAAATCTACTAAGATAATATCCCAAAATCCCTCTATTCCTCTTATAATCCTTACCTTGGGAATAAGGTAATTTAATAAATCCTTTTGGCTCAAATCAAAATAACTTACTCAATTTGGGGGTAATGTCTTCTCTCAAGATCCTTTGCTTTATTTTCCTTATCCACTCTCTATGATATTATTATTATTAAATTAAAAAAACACCATTATACTAAATATAGTAGTATATTTTTTTGATATGTATTTGAACTAAACATACACACACCACAATCTAATTCATTTGAACGTATAGTTTCTGTGTACGGTGAACTACTGCCTCACGAAATAATAATTTTTCAATTTTCTTCTAAAAACTATCACGTTGGCCATTATTGTTGAAATATATTTATATGTGATATATATTATATTTCTATTGACCCTATTATTCTATAATTTTTATTTACATCTTACTTTTATGAATTTCATTATATGTAAATATGATAATTTCATTTGAGAAAGTGTGGACTACAGCCCCCTCAAAGTGATATGACTCATTCATGCCCTACATGGAACATGTAAAAGATGGCCTTAATGAACATATGTAACATATATAACATAAATATTATACATTAATTATAATATAACTATGTATCCTTTATTTCTCATTCCTTTAATATAGAAAAGAAACGAAACTAGCATTCATAAATACGTACGACCCACCTTATCAATGAACGGTGCATTTTTTTCATATCTCAAAATGTTATAGACTATTATAAATACACATATAATTTATATATATGATACTAAAACTATGAATAATATTCTGGATATGAATTATTTTTGAACACATGGACAATTTACATGAAACAAGTTCATTTTCAACTCTAATAGAAAATATTGACAAAATGGCCAATATGAGCTTAAATAATTATGTAATTTTCATGACATATTAATAATTGAAATAAAAGGAAAAATAAAATTGAAAAATTTTATGAATAAAGTAGAAATTAACATAACTTTGTTATTTAGAAATATAAATAACGAACGAGACAAGTTAGATTGAAGTTAAGGGAACCTTTCACCATCCTCTTTGAGTCAAAGATTTATTGTTTGTTATGTCTTTTAATTTACATTTTCTTACGTTTGTATATGTTCTTGAATATCATTATTGATGTAAATTTTATGCTAAAGTTATGAGATAACATTTACTCTCTCATAAGCTCGTTTTATGATTTTGTAAGTGACATTGATAAGCTACAAAATATTCGTAGGGGAACTTTTTAACCCAATTTCCATTCTCTAGGTAGATATTCTACTTGTTGATTAAGTCATTCAATGATTATATGAGAAATAAATTTTGATATATATTCTAGTATTCATACATGATTTATGTGGATTTATATTGAATACACATAAAAAATATATTTGATTAAAAACATGATCTTTATAAGGTAATTTCTAAACTCAATTTCCACTCATTGGGTTTTACGCATACTTTATTGATTATATTATTCCAATATTATGTGTGGAATAAATATATATTTATTTATGTTTTAAGTTACACATCCCTTTGTGTGTGTATAATATTCCTACACATAATCACACCGTTGATAAATTCTTATGTCATTTGTACAAACTTTGTAAGGGAAAACTTAACGCAATCTCATTTCATTACTATTAAATATCCATTTTTTTCCACTAATATGTGTGAATAGAATTTGATAGTTTTAAATATAATATACAATTATATTGGGTGTATTTATATTTGTCACATGTAATTATTTTATTGATTTATAGTTAATCAAATGAAACAATCTTTGGAAAGGATTTTGTCTCCATTTACATTCCATTCATACTGATTTGTTATTATACACCAATTCACTTTTATATATTGTATATACATCTATTTGACATATTATACAAAGAAGCTCCTTATTCATATGATATTATATGTTTTGTTTAATGTTATTATTAAACTATATTTATTCAAGTATTTTCTCAAGTGGTAAGGGACTCTTTAACTAAAACATCATTTCAAAAGTTTAAAAGTTTTAATCTTTTTAATCTTTTTCATTGATGTCCATGTTTTAAAAATGGTATTAAGGATTTATTTATATGTAAATTAATGTTTTAAAATGATAATTTATTTCAAAATTGTCAAATTGGTAAGGGACACTTTGATTCAAAAATCTCTTTGTTAAATGTTTAAAATATTTTTCAAAATGTATTGAATATTTATGCATCTGGAATAGATTGATTGTGATTGATGAGTGAAATGTTGATAATTTCAATATTTTATGTGTTATGATTATGTAATGGTACATTTAAATTTGACGGGAGGATATTTGATAAACCAAATACTGGTGGTTCGGTGATAAACCTAGGGCAGGTGAGCCAATGATAGCTCTCCAATGCATTGGGTAACGTGACGGTTGTAAACATTAAAGTTTCTTCTAGGAGATTTAGCGAATATATAATGATGGGTATTCCAAACGTACCCCTGAAGGTTACTCACAAAGTTCTTTTGAAAGCTAGAAAGTAAGTAGGTTATGTATTCCACATGTTACCTTTATGATTTATGATTTTAATGTGGCCTTATTTTTACACAGTTTTCCACATCATTTTATTTAATATTTAATAATTTAATTAATTATGTGCATGATTTTTAATAAATAATTACATTTTTTTATATTAATAAATAAATTTATAATTTAATCATTTTTAGGAAAATTTTAGTAATTTTGGCCTTTAAAATATTTAATTTAGTCTTACTATATCTTTCTAGTAATTTAATTTAATAATTAGTTTTGTTGTTATAATCTTCTTAACTTTTTAATTTTAAATTTAAATTAAATAATTGATTAATCATTTTGTTTTCATTAGATTATTTTTTAATTTAAAATTTAGATTGGTTAAAGTAAATTAACATTATTAATTATTCAGTTTAATAATTTAGTTAGCTTTTAGTATAAGTTAATAAGTTAAGTTTTAATTTAATAAAAAATGTTTTTTTAACTTAAATCTTTATATAATTATTTAATTAATTAATTTTGAATTTTAAATATTTAATTTCATTAATGGGTTAATTTTATGTATGCACTTAAATTTTTAAGCCACCAATAGATGTTTGTGACTCAATTTTTATTTTGTTTTTTTAGGAGTCATTGGCTCAGTACCCTCCTTTTGTAAAATTATTAATTTCAATTTTTAATATTTTACTTATATCTTTTTCAAATTATAGAATCTGTGAAATTTTCACCACACATCAGTTCCACCGCAAATCTGCACTACCGTATGGAGATCTGAATACACTAGTTGGAGCTACAGCCTTTGACCCGACTTCGATGTAGACCCACTACACAGTTCCGCTCTGTGGCTGGATCTGAAAAGTTGTTGAACCTGCGATGCCTGAGGACACGAAGTCATTGTAAGGGTCGGCACCGTCGTGTTTGAGCAACACAACTGAGTCGTCATCATTGCGATGAGGAATCGCCGAGTCAGAATCGTCTTCTGCAGATTTGGAGGTGTTGGTCGCTACTGAGAAACCATAATTTCCACCCTACACTGCGTAGGGGAGAAGATGATGGGGAGATAAATAATAAAAATCAAACTAAACTAAATAAATAAATAAAACTAATTAATTTATAATGATTTACAAATAATATTAGAATAATCAATATAATTGATTTAATAAAAAAAATACATTAAAATAAACAACTAAAATAAACTTTAATAATATTATTTAATTATATTAATCAATTACATAAAAATATAATTAATAATAAATAAATAAAATATTTAATTAATAAAACATTTCTAATATTAATGTTAATAATGACTTATTAAATTAGTTATCTAAACGATACATAAAAATTTATTTATTTATCATAAAATAACTTTTTAAAAAATTGAAATATTTATAATAATTTAATTAACAAAATAATGTAATTATTTCAATAATAATTTATTTTAAAAATATAATAATTTTATTTAACTTGTTACTAATAATATTTAATATAAACCTTAATAATTTAATCTAAGTATAAATTAAATAACTTAATTAAATAATAACATATTATAATCCAAATACAATATTATAAGTTAATTAAAATAATGACTTTAATAATAATTAATTAATTTATGTATAGATTAGATAAATAAAATATTCAATTAAAACATATACTAATTAACAATGAATACATTTTTATGTAAGTGATTTAACTTTAATAATAATAATAAATTGTTTGTTATAGTGTTTTCAACAGTTTTAACTTTACATTGTTTTCATTTTCTGTGCAGGTACGTGTGGATGCTCCAAACATGTCCTGGTGCATTCAAAAAATTCATCTAGAGTTAGTTACAAGGGAAAAACTAAAGCACCATGTGTTTCAAAAGAAATGCACGTGTGTGGGTGCCCATTGAAGAACACATGATGTCGGTAGAAAATAGGGGGGAATGAAGTGTATGACGGAGGTATTAAAACATGAAAGTAGTGGGAACGGGTGAGGCTCATTCAGTTTTCTCGACATGTTCTTTTGGTGAGGGGATACTTCAAGGTGATATCAAGAGACATGGAGTTGCAGGAGAAAGGAAGGGAATCATAATATTCATTCACAGAGAGAGGATTATATTTCCCTTGTTCTGTTATTATTATAGATAATTTGCTTCTTTTGAATATAAAATGATATTTTCCTAATTTCATGTTTGGGAAATTTTAATTTCTCTTGGTTCATATTTTATTATTCTTCTTTGAATTTCTTCAAATGGAAATCTAATTATTTCGGTGAGATAGAATCTGATTCCTAAATCTTAAATTAAATCTGCACCATCAGGAAATTAAAATTAAAATCCTTGATCTTTCAGCAGGATTGATCTTGGAATCATTTTATCAATGTTTTAATGTTCATGTACATTAAAAATATCCAGTGAGGTCATTTCTGATGTTATCTTTTAATCAGTTTTGTAATGAAAGAATATTGAAGTTGATAACCTCAAGACTTCAATGTGACATGTAAATTATTCTAGAGAGGAAGATTTAATTACCTAGTTTTTATGTGTGAAATCAATAAAAATGAAGAAACATTCTTTTAAGTTAGTAGATTTCAATTATCTCGAGAAAACATCATGATTAACTCTAAGCACTCATTTTCCACTACTAGACACAGTTTCTTAGCCTTTTCTATTAGCTGTTTCATTTCTTGTTATGTAAATAGTAAATTTATATAATTTGGTTCCTTTTTTTTCAACTCCCTATAAAACATAATATTAAAAAAGATAAAAGATAAATTGTTAAAAAAAATCCCCATTGCTGAAAACAATGGGCTTGCAAATAACCATAGAATTACTCACTTTTCTTCCCTATGGATAGACCTCGTACCATTGTGCTACTGTAGATGTAAAAATATAATTTTGAGGGTTGTAACGACCTCCAACCACATCAAAATCTGGATCCTTTTTTAGGTAAATCATAGGCTAAATGGACTGGGTTTAGAAAAATACCAAAAATCAATAATAATAATAACATGAAATATCATAAAAAAAACATTGAAATTTTTTTTGAACATCTTCTACTTGTTTTGAACTTCTAAAAAAATTATGTTATTTGAAATTGGTTGTTTTTTTAACATGTTTTGGTTTTTAAAAAATGGAATTTAATGACATCTTGAATTAATATGGACCAAACCGTTATTTTAATGACTGTTATGGGAACACTACCTGCTAGTGTGTCTATAACCATCCACATCAAGAGGTTTACATTGAAGAAAATGAACACTATGAACCAAATCTAGAATTCCAAGCTAAACATGAATGAATTGAGACTAAATTGGATTTTAGGGATGATTTTTGGAATTCCATGTTTAATCAAACCCATCAAATCCAACTTATATATTCTCCAGAGAATGATAAAAAATGATCAAATTAGAAAACATGATCTTATATTTACAAGTTAGGGTTAATGAATAAGAATAAGTTGAAATGAGTTATAAATAAAATGTTTATAAAATATTTGAAAATCAAGTTGATGAGGATAGTGATTCTCAAACTGGGAAGCAAGACTTTTATTCTGATGAATCTGGATCATATAGAACAAAACATGGAAATATCCAACTCACTGATTCAAGTAAACAACATTGAAAACCAAATTAAAAACTTAAATTAAGATGAGTCGGAATATTTTGAAAATGAATTGAATCAAACTGAAAATTATTTTCCAGCTATTTTCATCATTCTACTTTATATAAAAATCATTATTTTAAGTGATTTGAAAAAGAAATCACTTTAGTTGAAGGGAAACTTGAAAATGGGAACCTTGATATCAAAGACTCTTCAGCACAATTTTCTGAATTTTTTAACGCTGAACCTGAACATGAAATTTGGTATAATATGGATGATAACATTAAACTGGAAAACACAGAGTTAGAAATTTTTTATCATGATATGAAAACTTTTCTTCTATTATTTGAAAATGAAAACCCAAATATTTTTTATATGATGTTGGAGGATAAAGATGATGGTTTGTTATTTGAAGAAAAGTTCAGTGATGGATTTCAGTTCCATTTACTAAGATTAATCAAATTTATAAATTGTGTGCTAAAATGGAAAGTATTTTCTTCATTCCTAGGAAAAACTATTTAAATTTGACCAATCTATAATCTGAGTTTATCTATGGTGAGTTTAACGTTTCTCCCCATGACATGAATTTTTTGCAACACACTACAGACTTAGTTTTAGAAATTGAGCCTTTTGAACTTGAACATAAAGTAGACAATGAACGCACACTAGATGATGGTTTCAGAATTGATTTTTTATAAGCAGTAGATGTTGAGTGTAATTTAACTGATTATGATCTCTTCGAAGAGATATAAAATTTTTTCAAACATGAATCTTTGAATGGTCAAATAAACTCCCTTCCCTATTATCCACTTCAATACTCAACTGAGTCGGGTGAAAAAGACCATCTACTGTCTGATAGTAGTTTAGTTGGGGAGACACACTTGAGTTTCAGTTTCTCTATTTCTATTCCGCATTTTATCGATCCCCTTTATGAACATGCTAATCAAAATTCATCATTAAGATCCCCTGATATTGAATTTTTCAGTGTTGAAGTAGATAGAGATAGCTATGAGGACATTGAAACACCCTTAGTAGAACCTAATTCATTGTTGTACCTTCTTAATAATATCAATTGCATGAAATCTGAACATAATATAAATTTTTATAGTACCATAACCATAATATTTAAACGGTGATACATTGGGATTTTTATAGCAAATGAGAATTTTTTTTTCTTAAACATAGGTTCCCATAAAATTCATTTCTTCATTAAAAACAATTGGGCCAAACAAATGTGGTGGTTAATATTAAGGAAACCACATCCACTTAGTGACCATGGTTAGTTTCTAGGTGAGTGCATTTGGAGACTATAAATCTAGCGCTTCATGAGAGACAACACATAAATTTGTATTCCTTTCAATAAAACATTTTTTGTAATTAAATAAAGACTAACTAAATGCTAAAAAATCAATGATTCATGGGGGTCAACCCATGGATTTTGTTTTGTTTTTATTGTTCTTACATTGTGTTTCAATAAAAATATAATTTTTTTCTCTGTTTTAATCTTTATCACTTCTGGAAATTTTGGTCTTGCTCTACTTGCTTTGTGATTTTCATGATGCTGTTATTTTGTGATATTAAAGGAGTTGAATTCCCCTGAAGAATCTTTTCTAGATGAGATCTAAAGTTAGGTAATTACCCTTTTTTAATTTCATTTTAATTTTTTCTTCTCCTTTCTACTTTAATTTTTTATGTGCTAAAAAATTTGTTTCATTTTTTGCGTGAATTAAATATTCTACTACTTGTGCTGGAGTGAAAAATACAATTATGTGTGTTCTTCATTTCTGAAAGATTGAATTACATTGTTATTTAAATATTAATTGGTAGAAACTAGGTGTGGGGGTACATATAGGCTTGTTGTTTTTGTTTTTAGTTGAATCTTCTTATATAGGTAGGAGTGTTTATCCTACATTTTTCAGCTTTACATAACATCTTATTGATCCTAATCTGTCAAAACTGCTTACACCCAGTACATTGTTCACATTAATGTTTCACATGTTAATTCATGAACTATATAGAAAATCATTATTCACTATATTTAAATGACATATCATGTGAACCTTCTATAAAATAATAATGGGGGAAAGACATTCTTTTGAACATCACTGGGATTATATAAATGTCATTAATCTACTCAACTTAAAATCAATTTTGAACTATTGTTTCTAAATTTTTATTCTACACATTGAAATTCAACATTGGGGACCTAGTTGGGATTTACGTGTGGGAAGGGGGTCATCCTATTCTAATCTAATATATGCTTAATTTAAAGCCCTTCAATTCCCACTACCACTTCAATTTTTTTTTGTAAAGAATGGTTAATTTTTTTCTATATTAATACATGATTTCAGTTGTACATTTTACATCAAATATGTATGGCATAAGGACATTGTCTTTCAGGTAGTTATAATCTACTTAGAATCTAAAATGAAAGTCTTTTAATGATTGATAAGTTAACATACATTGCGATTTATTGAAAATTTTAGTTTATGAACTACTTTTTAGAGTGGTATAGGTAATATTTTAGACGATTTTAGATCATATACTTTAGAGATGTAATTTTGAACACTTTCCTTAGGGACACAATTTCTTTTTAATTTATAGAAACTAATCACCTTAGTGGGCGAAGATAAGTGTTTTTTATATAAATCGTTTCAAACTAGAGTAATTGGGGGAATTTGTGATCCGATGGAAAATCTATGAGACCCTAGATGTGGGGTGAATTTTTGTTAATTAAAATCCATATGTACACTATAAGTAAGTGCTTTTCAGAGTGCAATTCACATTGATACATGGATTTGGAAAAAAAAATAAAGCGTCTATGGTCAAAAATGAGTTCATTATGGTAAGGGGAATGATGAACACCAAATGAAGAAGAGAACAATTGGTTTATATGGGTATCATTTAGGATGAATCAATAATGTTATTAAATTTTTTATTTTTTTAACCTATGTGATGAGTCAATGTACAATGTTCATTTGGTTAGGTTTTCAATTCCACATTTGTTTAACCTATTGTCAACCTTGGCTATAGAACTTAATATTGGATTGAAACGAGTCACTAAGGAGAATCATATATGAGACGAGATATCTTCATTGGTGGATGATTGATTTCTCTTTCTATTACCATTTAGAGTTTGAAATAAGGCAATACTTGATTTGAGTTATATTTTAAAATTCCTATTAAAAATTCAGTCCCCTTTTTTGAAAGTGTATGACATGTTTTTTGGAGCTGATTAATAAATATACACCTATTTTTCAAATTTAATAAATCATGAATTTGTTTGACGACAAACAATGTTAAAGTGTGGGGGAATTTGATGTGGTCTTATTTTTACACAGTTTTCTACATCTTTTTATTTAGTTTTTAATAATTTAATTAATTAATATTACACTTTTTATTAAATAATTACACTTTTGTGTCATTATAATTAAATTTATAATTAAATCAATTTTTATATAAAAAATTGTAATTTTATCCTTTAAACTAATTAATTTAGTCTTAATATATTTTATAGTCATTTAATTTACTATTTAGTTTTGTTATTATAATCTGCATAACTTTTTAATTTGATGTTTATATTAAATAATCAATTAATCATTTTATTTTCATTAGATTATATTTTATTTTAACATTTAGATTGATTAAAGTAAATTAACTTTATTAATTATTCAGTTTAAAAATTTAGTTTTATTTAATATAAGATTAAAAGTTATGTTTTAATTTAATAAAACAATTTGTTTTTAAATTAAAACATTATCTAATTAATTAATTAATTAATTTAGAATTTTAAATCATTAATTTTTTTAATGTGTTAATTTTATGTATGCAGAATTTTTAAGCCCCAATAGGTGTGAGTGACTCAATTTTTACATTGTTTTTTAGGATTAATCGGCTCTTCCCTTCTCTTTGATTAAATTATTAATTTTAATTTTTAATATTTTACTTTTATTTTTTTTTTCAATTTAGTTTATCATTAATCAAGTTATTAATTAATGTTTGTAAGAAAAATTTAATCTTGTAATGTGATTATTTAAATTTAATTTAATTAATAACCCAGTTATAATTTACATATTTAGTTTATATTCGTTATTAATTTCAGTTTAAGTTTTTTAGTTCTATGTTTTTATTTAAAAAATTAAATAATTACATTAATTAATAACTTGATTAATGATAATCTATCTAAATCAAACCCTCAAATATATCCAAAGAACAAAATTGAACCAAATCGTCAAACAAACCCTAACCAAAACCACTGATTGGACATCCAAAACCACTGATTGGAGCTGCTGCCTATGATCCGAGTTCAACCTAGAATGTCTACCCGGAACCGCTCTACAGCTGGATCTGATAATTTGTTAAACCTGTGATGTCTGAGGATACAAAGTCGTTGTAAGGGATGGTGCTACTGTGCTTGAGTGACGTATTCGACTCATTGTCGTTGTGAGGAGGAATCGCCAAGCCGAAGTCGTCCACCACCAATTTGGAGGAGTTCATCATTACGGAGAAACCAAGTCCCCCCCCAGTGCTCTTCAAGGAAGAAGATGAGGGGGGATAGACATAATAAAAAAACAAACTAAACTGAAAAAATATAAAACCAATTAATTATTAATAATTTACAAATATTATTAGAATAATTAATATAATCAATTTAATTGAATAAAATACGTTAAAATAAACAACTAAAAAAATTACTAGTAATATTTAGTTAAATTAATCAATTACTTAATAAAATAATTAATAATAATTAAATAAAATATTAAATTAATAAAACTTTTCAAAATTAAATGTTAATAATTATTTATTAAATTAATTGTCTAAACGATACTTAGATATTTAATTATTTATCATAACATATCATTTTTTAATAATGAAATATTTAAAATAATTTAATTAATAAAATAAAGTAATTAATTAAATAACAACATAATTTAAAAAAAATAATGTTATACATTCCTCTTTCTTCATAGTTATTAGACTTATTTCAGGTTGCTGCATCTGAGTTACTTCATTATATATGGTCTTCTTGAAATAATGCAAATCATGGAAAGGAACCTTTTTTAATTACTTCTGCTATTTCGAACATCCTTGCTGCAACACGCATGGTTAGCCTCCCTAAAAAACATTTCTGTGCCAATTCTATGCATGATTTCTCTGTGCTTGCTTGTATTGGTGTTAAAGGTAATTTCATGCCCTCTTATAATACTTTTGAAGTTATTTGGCAACCACCAATGTTTGGTTGGTGGAAAATTAACTCCAATGGTGCATCGAAAGGAAATCCATGGCCTTCTGGATATGGATCCATTTTCAGGGATCATATGGGTTAGGTAATTGGTTGCTTTCATGGCTCCCGTGGGTTTGCTTCTTCATTGGAAGCTGAGATGATGGGTATTATTGTTGCGGTGGAGTAGGATAAAAATCATGGTTGGAATAATCTTTGGTTTGAAAGTGACTTGACTGGTATTGTTTCTGCCATTAGGGAATGTTGTTATCACTTATCATGGAAATTCCATAATTGATGGATAAATTGTTTGGACTCCCTCAGGACTTTGAATCACATTATTACTCATGTCTATCGGGAGGCGAATTCTATTGCGGATGGTTTGGATAATATAGGAATTGAAGATGCTGATTTCACATGGTATGACAATCTCCCTGCTGCTTTTTTACCACTTTTGAAAAGGGATTTGAACAAAACCCCTATGTTTAGAATTATATAATTTGGACTTTTTTATCTTAATTTAGGGGACTTTTTTTTCTGGGTAAAGCCTCAGATTCTTCTAAAAATTTAAAATAAAAAAATAAAAAAATAATATTTTATAATCCTAAAATAAAATGATAGGGTAATTAAAATAATGCCATTAATAATTAATAATTAATTTAATTTTTTGATTAAATAATTAAAATATTCAATGAAAATATATATTAATTAATAACTAAAAACTTTTATGTAAGTAATTTAACATTAATAATAATAATAAATTGTTTATTATCGTGTTTTTAACGGCTTTAACTTTGCATTGTTTTCCTTTTATGTCCAGGTAAATGCAGAAGTCTAAAACACGTCCAGGTGCATTCAACTAACTCATATAAAGATGGTTATAAGGGAAAAACTAATGTTACATGTGTTTCACCCAAAAAATCCACATGTGTGGGCACACAGTGAAGAATAGTTGTAGTTTGTGGAAAACAGGGTTTCATCATGCAATGTATGACGAAGGCATTAAAAAAATCAGTAGAGTTAACGGGTGCGGCTCATTCAGTTCTCTTGACATGAACTTTTGCAGAGCGGAGACTCCTAAAAGATAGCAAGACACCTAGAGTTGCTGGAGTAAGGCTGTGAATTAGTATCTTCATTCATAGAGTGATCATTCTTCTTCCCCCATTAAATTATTATTACAATGTATTTGTTGTTTTGAATTGAAAATGATCTTATATTAATTTCTTGTTTGGGAAATTTGAATTTTTATTGGTTCATATTTTCTTCTTCTTATATAAATTTCATCCTACGAGAATATAATTATTTTGGTGAGATTGAATCTGATTCTAAAATATTTAATTAAATATGCACCTTCAAATAGTTAAAATTCAAATCCTTGATCTATCAGGTATATTTATATTGGTATTGTTTTATCAAATCATGAAAGTTCAAATACATCTGAAACTTCTAGTGATGTTGTTTTTACTATCAACTTTAAATCAGTTTTCTAATTTATGATTCATGAAGTGGAGAACTTCAAAACTTTGATGTGGCATGTTAATTTGTCATGACCCCCTCCCCACATAGTATACCCCTCCTGGTACGACAATGTGAGAAGAGAGATAATTTCCGCTAAGTCCTACCTCCAATAGGCCCCAAGCTGGCGACTAGCACCATGGGTATATTAATCACAAAAAATGTGAGGTCTGACCCTCTACGAGAACATGTGCATAAGAGAGAGATAAAATAGACAACAACAAACTCCAAATCAGGAAGAAATACATAAGAAATCCCATGTACAAATATGTAATGTCATGCAAACTACTACAACTGAAAGGGGAAAAAACTAAAAATGCCCAAAAGAAAGTAAAAGCAGTAGCAACCACAAGCCTGAATAACTCCTACAACCCCAAGATCGTAGAAACCTGCTTGATCTATAACCTACTCCATGTGACCTGAAATACCGTTTATATATACATAGGGTGAGTATAACAATATACTCAGTAGGATCCTCCCTGAATCCTCTCGTGCAAAAGTAATGAAATCCTGCTAAAGCACATTTATCAACAAAGTGAAACTAAATCTTCACCTAAACATGTATACTATGTTCTCAGCCTCACCATGGGTACTCTCACCAAGTAACACATGAAAGAGTATATAATATAATAAAGAATATCAAGGTTACCCCACTACTACTTCCCAATTCGTTTGTCGCTTTTCCCCAATGTCGCACATCCTAAGCATCTCTCTCCAAACAGGCTTCCTCGCAGACACCTGGGCGAAGCACCACAACATGAACCTCGTGAAACAAAGCCACCATGTTAACACAAGAAAGTAAACAAGTAGTTTTAGAGAGCCACCACAACTCGCATTACGTTTATCATACGTCAGGCATTATACTTCATGCAATTACAACCCACACACCAAGTAAGAATCATCAAGCCATCATAACCTATACACATTACTCTTATAGTAGTCCATAGGATACTATATCTAGAATATATGTGTGTGAATAACCACAAGCCATTACAATCCTCTACTCACATATATGGAGAAAACTAACTGTTGTGTTTACCAACACATGTAACTACCAAGATAAGAGAGTAGAGCCAAAGGGGGTAGTCAACCATCCATCCTCCCACCAAAATATTGGGGAAAACACCCCCATGGCTCAGAATCCCCAGGGTGTCAGTTTCCCTAACTGACGGGGTGGAGTAGCATGTAGAAACTCAAAAAAGTACAGAATATACTATAGCTCACAACCACACTATGGGTATAACCAAGACTTAGAATCAACTATAGTTAACATCTATCGGAATCCAAGATGCAACTTCTAAGACTAGGTATCTTATAATCACACAACCATTTTAAGAGATTTATTACATTACTTCACTCCCTTTTTATCAGTTTCACTTTTAATTAATTAATTCTTTAAACACTGATTAACCATTATCAATTTCCACTTTATATTTCATTAGAATTACTCCCAAATTCCACGGTAGCTTTAAATTGTAACCTCAGCATTGCGTCCCAGCAAGATCCAACCCCATTGGTTAACATCATTTTGTCAATTATTTATTTACAACTTTACTTTCCCATAATCCCAGGAATTCCCAAAAAAAATCTATACTACTAAACACAGTGGGGCTCAACCCAGTGAGTAGATGAACAACCCGTCGAGTCTTTTCCTCCTATAGTAATAACGTAGACCCATCCTCCCTTGAGAAGCTAAACATGGAAATCATGTGGCATACCTCACGTGTCTTCTCCCATTTCGGATGAAGGGTATGCAAAACCAACTGCCATGAGAAGTGGGAAATGTAATGCAGATAAAAACCAATAAGAATCGGGAAGAATCCAAACATTCACATCCAACCCATTTCATCATCCCTAATGTCCTCCCTAACATCCACATGCATAAACCGGTGCATATTGCCACTCAAGGCGTCACCTTCTTCCACAACGAGTAAGCCTACAGGACACCACATATCACAATAGCCATCCAGGATCACATCACAAAACAAGCAGCAGGAAAAGAAACATCATACCAATTGGGCTCTTGGCCCTTAAACAAGAAATAGGGTAACTCAGAACCCTACAAAGAATTAACTTTTATCCAACAACCAGTTCTTTTAACACTTCTTGGATTAACCAATTTATTATTCGTTGGATCGAAATTTTTGAAACCTAACCAGTAAGCTATCACAAATAATTAAAAATGATTACTACACCAATTTGATTAACATAAAATTATAACAAGAAGAACCAGATTCATTTACATACCTCTTTATCTTTAGCTAAACAATTGTCGATTAATTCCGACTTTACGTAATTTACCAATTTCCATCAAGAACGAAAATCTAAACAAATCAAGCATAGATATCACACTATCTAGAAAAACAAGATGTAATAACATACGAACTATTTCAATTTATTTATCTGGTTCAAATATTTATTATGTAAATTCCATTGTGATCCAGTGGGATAAAACATGATAACTATACAGTTGCATGTAAAAGAAATGAAAATCAATGAATCCTCCACCTTAAACGGTTCTTGATATTATTTATATGAGAACAAGACACACAAAGGGTTATGATCTCCTCCACCCATGACAATTGTATCCACTCGAGGATGCAGAGACACCACCACACTGGTCAACACCCAAGAAAATCCCATTAGGAACATAGAGACAACTTTCCATAGAATGGAAAGGAGAAACAGAAGGAGATGCCCCCAAAATAATGATGATAGATCATACCTTATATGGAATATTGTTCGATACTACTTGGTTGCATAAGAAATAGGGAGGAACCAATCCTAGGAGGAATGTTTGATTTTTGCAACTCCTACAGAATGGAATGAAAGATTTGAGCATCTCACAGCTGAGAACACGGAGGAAGAATTATGGAGGAAGATATTTTTTCCCATTAGAAGATTTAATGGAGTAGTGCTTTAAGATACGCCAGATTTTCCATTAAAAGTGGATCACAGTAAACCATGTTGTTTGACCAAGTAAAAGTATCCCAAACCTTAGGAGAAAATAATATAGGTTTTATGGAATTTTAATAGACCTTAGAGTCTTTAAAATGAGGCTTTAAATGCATTTTACATAAAATGAATCATTAAAGGGGAGAAACTGTAGGAAGCTTGAAACACAGTTCACAAACTCCAAATTTGGAAAAGGAAAAACACTATTCATTAACCTCACCGTTGAAACCTCACCGTTCTAGAACACTATTTATGATCTCAAAATTTGTCAAAATATTTTGGTCACCGTTGGAACCTCACCATTCTGGAAACACTATTCATGAACTCAAAATTTGGCAAAGGAAAGAGGTCATCATTGGAACCTTATCATTGTAGAAACACTGTTCATGAACTCAAAATTTTTCAAAGGAAATAGCTCACCATTGGAACCTCACCATTCTGGAAACACTGTTCATGGACTCAAATTTTGGAAAAGGAAAGAGGTCACCATTGGTACCTCACTATTCTGGAAAAAATGTTCATAAACTCAAAATTTGGCAAAGGAAAGTGGTCACCGTTGTAACCTCACCATTCTAGAAACAATTTTCATGAACTAAAAAATTGGAAAAGGAAAGAGGTCACCGTTGGAACCTCACCATTCTGGAAACACATTTCATGAACTCAAAATTTTGAAAAGGAAAGAGGTTACCGTTGGAACCACACCATTCTGGAAACACTATCCATGATCTCAAAATTTGGAAAAATAAAGATGTCACTATTCTAGAAATATTGTTCATGAACTCAAAATTTGTCAAAGGAAGAGGCCACCATTAGAACCTCACCATTCTAGAAACACTATTCATGAACTCAATATTTGGAAAATGAAAGAGGTCACCGTTGGATCCTCACCATTCTATAAACACTATTCATGAACTCAAAATTTGGAAAATGAAAGAGGTCACCATTGAAACCTCACCATTCTGAAAACACTACTCATGAAATCAAAATTTTGAAAAGGAAAGAGGTCACCATTGGAACCTCACCATTCTGGAAACACTATTCATGAACTCAATATTTAGCAATGGAAATAGGTAACCGTTGGAACCTCACCATTGGAACTATTCACCAAATTAGAAATTTGGAAAAGTGTTCTGTATAAGTCGCCTTGACCTCTCGAAACACCTCAGACACTAAATTATTGCAAAATAATGGGCCAGAGAGTTTCGAGCCATTACATCAGATACCTCTAAAAACATTCTCATCCTCGAGAATTTAAAACCAACCTAAAAGGAAACATAAAAGAAGTCTGAACAACCGCCCATCAAGATACCTCTCAAAAGAGAGTATTCCACATAAAGTAACCAAATAAGGCCATCTCATAAACACGAAAGGTATACAACCTCAAGGATAACATCTCTCTCTTTTTTTTAACATGAAAAGAGTTAAACATCAAACAAATATAGGTACTGAGCATGTATCTATGACTCATGTTCACAGGTAATCTCCTCCATGCCACCGTGTCACCACAATATATGAACCAAGGGGATGCAACACCTTCTCTTCATGGTCTTGGATCTCCACAGGTCACTTCTCAAAGGTCGCATCATAATCAACATCGATTTCTCATTAATCGATGATGTGAGGGTCATTATGAAGATAATGATGGAGCTGTGATACATGAAAAACATCATGTATCCGGATCATCTGTAGGGGAAGTGCTATTCGATATGCCACAACTCCAACATGAGGTAACACCTCGAAAGTCCCAAAAAACCGGGGAGAAAGCTTACTACCACGACCAAACCTTCACTACCCATGAAGAGGAGTCACCTTCAGAAACACGTGATCCCCAAAATCAAACTATAAGGGTCCACTCCTTTGATCGGAATATAATTTCTAACGATCCTGTGATATCTTCATCCTCTCACGAATCACCTGAACCATCTCTGTTGTATTATGCACTAGTTCCGGTCCAAGAATTTTTGAATCTCCAACCTGTAACACCCCAGGTAAATAAAGAATATGACATTCTCATATTTATCCATATTTTTGAATAAAATATTAATAATACTTTAAAGGGAATGCTATGCTCGAGGGCGTACCCAATACGCAACAATTAGTTTCTTTGAAATCTTATGTTGCACTCTAATAATAAAATAATATTATTTTAAATGGTAGCTAACACATAGCTATTGTAATGGAAGGAAAGAACATAACTTACTAAAAATTGATTATATATGTTCGTCAAATATTTTTACTTTTTACAATAAATTTTAGAGGATTAATAATGTGAATGAATTCAATTCTAAGCGTAATCATTCTAATATTCATTAAAAGGCCGATTAACCGCCTTTTGATGGTGAACCTCTTTTAAATCCACTTTTTGAAAATTTTATGTGTTTTATTTGACAAAATAAAATTCTTCTTTAGAATCGGGACATCAATATTTACTATGTGTAAATTTTTGGTATTTTTCCGATAAAGTTCATTTTTTTATGAATACTGAAAAATGTTGTATTTTAATTCAAAACCTCTTTTTACTCTAATTTTTTTATATGATTAGATTATCTTATGAATTGGTTTTAAAGTGAAATTAGAATATATTTTTACCATTTAATCCAATAGTGGTCGTTGGAATTAATTTCATCTTGAAATTGGACTTAAACTAGTGTCAATCTTTTGATAATTATTGTTTCATAAAAACATGCTATTTGCTCTGACAGCGGGAATTAATTATTAAATTAATTAATTTAACTTATATGTTTTGAATTTTGTAAAATAGAACTCATTTTTTAATTCAGAATATCAAATATATCTTAGGGTGAATTTTTGGTATTTTTCTGGAAAACTTCAATTTTGGATGAATAGTGAAACCACTAAGTGGTACTTAAAAAACTGATTTTTCATTTAAATGAAAATTTACCACCTCTGTGTTTTGAATTTAAAAAATCTGACATACATGGTTGTCACTAATAAGTAAAATTTGGTTCAATGGGATTAAAATAATTTTTTTGGTGAATAGTAACTTTTAAATTTTAATCGCGATTAGAGGTAATTATTGTAGCTTAAGGTACAAATAATGTATTAATAATATTAAATGGCCTAGACACATGTCCTACCCTCATTGGATGTGTCATGGACGACCAAGACAATCCATGGGTCAACTTGGGGACCCCATGGAGCCACTTTGGTTGGAAAATAACATAAATAACTTTTTATTTTAAGTTAAAATAAAAATGTCACAAGCATGAGTTGTTTTACTAAAACAATTTTTAAATGAGGTTATACAAGTCATATATTTGACTATAAATATTGATTAAAAATATTGAAATCTTTCCTACATAATGATATATTTTTAATAATTTTTAGACATTAAATAAATTAAATTATCTATGACATCATGATGATGCAGCGATTACCTCATTAATAATGGATTTAAATAAAATGAAAAGATAACGTTAAAACTATAACATACAGAAGTAAAAGACCTATTATATGAGTATATTCTGAACCCTTACCACCTTATCCTCGAAATAAATCAATGTGGGACCTTTAAAATCCGAAACTCATTTGAAAATAAAGTAACATTTTGTAACTTTCCAATAGTGCCCATCCTCTCCTCTTATAAAAGGCCCCCACCTCTACCACCTTACCCACACCTCTCAAGCCTTTGGCTCGGCCAAACCCTTCCGATTTCGCCTCTCCACATCCCTCTCTTCATCATTGAAGCCTCACTTTGGGCATAATCCTTTCCATGGAAGCCTTTGAGCTCAAATCAAAGAGTGTTACCCGATTTAAAGGTAATGTCTTCCCTTGTGTTCTTTTGTTTTATTTTTCTTCTCCAAACCCCTAAACTCTTTTTGTTATTTTTTTTGTAACAACACCAGTATCTTAAATACACTAGGATGTTGTTATAAGAAGGTTTCGAGCTACACTTTCACACACCTCCATCTAATTGATAAAGAACATACTGTTTCTGTGGATGGCGAATTACTGCCTCACGAAACAATGATTGTTCAATATTATTTTAACACCTTCAAAGGTGGCCATTAAGATGTCACTATCTTTATATACGATATATAATATGTTTATGTTTCCTTTATGATTAATTATTTTTCATTTATGGCATACCTTTATGGTTTCCATTATGGGTAAACGCGATATCTTTATTTTAGGAAGTGTGGACTACCGCCCCCTTAAAGTGATTTGATTCGTTAATATCATATGTGGGACGTATAAAAAATGGAATTAATGGAATTACATATTATATCCTACTGTAATTATAATATAACTTTATATCATTATTATTTAATTCCATTTAATAAAAAAAATGAAAGTAGCGTTCATGCGTACGTACGGCTTACCATCTCCATGAACGGTACATTTCATTTCATATCTCCAAATGTTATGTACTATTATAAGTACATAAATATAATGGATATATATGTAATATATTACATCTAAAAGATTGATATCATTCTGGAATTATAATATATATATATATATATATATATCACATTTTGTTTAAATTCCATTAATATGACAAAAAATGAAAGTAGCGTTCATGCGTACGTACGGCCTACCGTCTCCATGAACGGTGCTTTTAATTTTTTTATCTCCAAATTATATGGAATAGTATAAAATTATTATATACTGGATATATATGATATTTAAAATATCAATAATATTCTGGATATTATTTACCTATAACTACATGGAAAATTCTTTTCCAACAAGTTCGATTTTTACTCATGTACCGAACATCGAAAAAAACGTCTGATATGAACTCACTTTATTAACCAATTATTATAACCTTATAATATGTGATACTAACTGAATAATAGTCTTCAAATTATTTCCTTACGAAATTATAATTTGACCAAATTTTATTATTCATGAGATTAAAGATTGATCGAGTCATGTCGGACACGAGGTAAGGGATCCAACCTCTGTTCCTTTTTAAGTACTCTCTTTTATGTCATTTCTTTTAAGATAATCATTATTATGATATGAAAGTTCTTTGATAATACTCCTACTGTAAGGTTTACTTTCATATGATGATATACCCTATTTTCTCTCATCAATCCATTTTGGATGTTTTGAGTGGCGCCGTTAGGCTGCCAAATTTTCATAAGAGATCTAACCTCTCTCTTTCTTTTTAAGTACTCTACTTTATGTCACTTCTTTTAAGCTCCTATTTTTTATGATGGGGGATGTTATTTTATATTCATCTTGATTTAAATTTTATTGTAATATGATGAGAGACCCTATTTGATCTCATCAATCCATTTTTGGATGTTTTAAGTGGTGCGGTGAGGCTGCCGAGTTTTCGTAATGGATTTTTCATCTCACTTTTAGTCCCGTGAGATTTATGCTACATTTTCCACCATTTCCTTTGAGTGGTGTATGTATTGTACATTATTCTACTCATTTTTAAAATAATTTAATTTATGAGTATTACATCGATTTTTTATAGTCATTATTTCATGGGGTGTACGTTTCGAATGTTACCCAAATAGGTAAGGGAAACATTCACCCTCCTCTTTTTAAAAGACTTATTTTGTAATGTCTTTTAATTCCCATCTTATTATGTGGGGATATGTTCTTATATATACTTATTGGTGTGAATTTTATGTCCATTTGATGAGATACCCTTTATCTATCTTATCAACTCTTTTTCTAAAATTTGATATGACGCTGTTAGGCTGTCAAGGGAACTTCTTAACCCAATTTGGATTTCTTTGGGTTCAACATGTAGTTATTGAATATGCCATCCTTTGAATATTTGTGAATGACCTTTGATTATTTTAAACTTAATATCTACTTATTTTGGCTGTATTTATATTTTTCACACATAATTATGAGATTTATTTATCCTTAATTTAAGGATACCATCTTTATAATGGATTTCATCTCAATTTACATTTCCATTTAGACTTCATTATTGTTATGAACCAATTCACTCTTATATGGTGTATATACGATCCTTTGGAATATTATATCATGAATCCCTTTATTCTCATGATATTATAATTTTTTGATTAAATGTTATTCTTCAATTATTGTATTCAAGTGTCTCTCATTTTGTTAAAAACCCTTTAACAAAAATATCGTTTTAAATGTTTTAATGATTTATTCTTATACATATTTCTCATTAATATCCATGTTTTGAAAATGGTTTTAAGTATTTATTTATATGGATATTAATGGTTTAAAATGTTAAAAGCTTCAATGTGGTATGGGAATTCATCTCAATCTCCTTTCATTGAGGCATATTATGTTTTATACACAACTTTCTTTTATACGGTGTATAAACCCCTTTTACTTTTACGTTTATCCAAAAGGAATATTTTTATATGAAGCGTATTACTAAACGACAAAATGGAATGTCTTTTTCCTACGTATGCGGCGACAACGACTTCTCCGCCGCCATGACCATTATTTGAGTTTCAGCTTCCTCTACAAGCCATACCTTTTTTTAAATGAAAAATAAATACAATGTTTTACTTTTATTTTATTTTGGTATTGAAAATGGTTTTCATAATGTTTTTATATCAATGTGTTGTATTGATATCTTGTGATTGAAAAGTGTAAATGTTATGTTTCCTTTATGCATGTTTTATGTGATACGATTATGTTTATGGTTCTTGGCCAATATTATGAAGACGGGCAGTTCCATGATAAACTAAGGGCGGGTGAGCCCAATATAGGTCTCCAATGCATTGGGTAACGTGAAGGAGTTAAATGATAAGTTTTCTCTGAAGATATTTAGGGAATTTACTTTGATAGGTATTCCAAACGTAACCAAGAGGGTTACTCCCTACGTAATAATGTTATGAATGCCTCAAGATACCTTTATGTCTTATGATTTCTATGATTTATTTATGATTTTATGAGATTTATTAAAGTGATTATGTTTTATGGGTAAATTATGATTTCATTATTATGTATATATGTACTCATGTTTCCTTTCCATACTTTTTATAACCCTTACTGAGCTTTTTATACTCATCCCATGTTTTTGAAATGTTTTTCACTAGTCAAGGGAATGGTACATGATATGATGATAGTGTCAAGGAAGTTTCAAGAAAGAATCCATGTTTTATTTTAAATATGTTTCCATTGATGGGAAAAATGAATACTATATTTTATGCAACCACTTTGTTTAAATGTGGAATGTAATGCATGTTTTATGATCTAATTCTCTAAAACTCTAAACCTGAAAAGATCCTCAATGTGTAATCTTGTAATAACTCAAGATTAAGTACGGTTTAAGGCCAGGGCCTTATTGTTGGTATCAAAGGTTGGTTTAGATAACTTTAGAGGTTAGGGTATTCTCTAGGCATAAGTGACATTAACATAACGGCTAGGATTTCAGAAAGAGTCATAGTTTTTAGATAAAGTGAATGAGTAAGTATATCTTAGTGTTTGTCTTTCTCATTAGTACATGATGGTTTTGTTGATATACTCACACTGACAATTCTGTTTTTAGTGAAGGGATGGATCTAGTAGGCACCAAAGTTAAAATAGGTTTGAAGGAAACTATAGTAGTTCTCTGATTAAGAGACTGGATGAAATGGGGGATTCAATGAGGAAACTCGTGGTTGTTCTATACCAACTATCAAGGAGTCATGATCAACCACTTGTACCTTGGTATGTTCTGAAATGCATCATGTATGAGATGACCAATCGATGTGGAAGTACAGGTAATAATTATAAAGGAAACCATTAGGGATTATATGGTCCTTACTTTTGAGGTAATTATGGGTTATTATATATTATGATGGAAAATGAAAGGCATGAGATAAAATTAAGGTTAAAATATGTTATGATTATTTTTGAAGATTTTATCTCGTTTTGGGGAATGTTTTAAGAATTATATAGTTTTGGAAAAAGGACAACACGTAGACCGTGTGATAACCCATCGTGTCGGACAAAGCTGCAGGAATCGAACCCACCACCAAAGTGTGACTGGTATTTATCGCCTACCCCTGGACTACATGAAGTACCTGGTGATTTTGACTAATTCTTTTTAGTTAGATGATTTTAGGAATCATGAGTAAGTTTATTTTGGGTTATCTATGGAAATTATTAACCTATCATGGAAGATATGTGATTAGGTTAATTACTTTTCAATATGAGAATTTAAGAGCAACTGATGTTATTTGGAGAGAAAAGTTAATTTGCACCTTGGAAGACTATGTGATTAAATCCTTCAAATATTTGGGTTTCAATCTCACTTTGGTTTACATTGAAAAATTTTATGGAGAATTGTTTATCGAATGGTCTTCGTTGAACTTTGGGTTTTTTTTGACAAATTTTAGAGATTAAGAATAGATTTTATTTTTATAAAGGATTATACTTTTGTGGATTATCTGATCTCATACTAACAATTTTTGGTTTTTAATTTTTTCTATAGACATGGGAAATATATAGTTCTCTTTTGTAGATTTGGTGATTCTCAAGAAGTTTATTATAGTACTTTTAATGAGAAAACGTCTTCCTAAATACTCGTCTTTTGGAGAAAATGTGAGTTTGATTAAGGAATCTAGTAAAAGTTGAAAGTCTACGTTACAAGTAAGTATGTTTCATTATGATTTATTTAAGCTCAAAAATAAATTCCTCAATGAAGATTAACTTAAAACAAAAATGTTGTCTGTTAAATTTTCCTACTGGGGAATCGAATACCGTTTATCCCAACACAAGTTTGTGATTTTCATGTTGTTAACTTTCACCTAGACATGTTTACTATCAATCTCCATCAGAACATGACCCTTTTTTTCCTCCATGTCCATATTTTCATACATGAAATCCTAGTATGGGTTAACTTGGGTGACCTTTGTACTTTTCTTTCTTTATTTTAAAGTGATAGTTTTACTGACTCTTGTTCCGATGTGGGATTTTCAATGAAGTTTCGAAGCCCAATTATAAAATTGCGAGGATGCAATTCCCAAAAGGGGGGAAGGATGTAACACCCCAATTATGAAATTCTCATATTTATCCATATTTTTGAATAAAATATTAATAATACTATAAAGGGAATGCTATGCTTGATGGTGTACCCAATACGCAATAATAAGTTTCTTTGAAATCTTACGTTGCACTCTAATAATAAAATAATATTATTTTAAATGGTAGTTAACACCTATCTGTTGTAATAGCGGGAATGAACAGAACTAACTACAAAATGATTATATATGTTTGTAAAATATTTTTACTTCTTACAATAAATGTTATAGGATTAAAAATGCAAATGAATCCAATTTTAAACGTAAACATTCTAATATTCTTTAAAAGGTCGATTAACCGACGTTTGATGGAGAACCTCTTTTAAATCCACTTTTTGAAAATTTTGTGTGTTATATTTGACAAAATAAAATTATTTTTTAGAATCGGAACATCAAAATTTACTTTGTGTAAATTTTTGGTATTTTTTTGATAAAGTTCATTTTTTAATGATTAGTGAAAAATGTTGTATTTTAATTCAAAACCTCTTTTTAATCTAATTTATTTATATCATTATATTATCTTTTGAATTGTTTTTAAAGTGAAATTAGAATATATTTTTACCATTTAATCGAATAGTGGTTGTTGGATTTAATTTCATCTTGAAATTGGACTTAAACTAGTGTCAATCTTTTGATACTTATTGTTTCATAAAAACACGCTATTTGCTCTGAAAGAGGGAATTAATTATTAAATTAATTAATGTAACTTATATGTTTTGAATTTTTTAAAATAGACCTCATTTTTTAATTCTGAATATCAAATATAGCTTAGGATGAATTTTTGGTATTTTTCTGGAAAACATCAATTTTTGATGAATAGTGAAACCACTAAGTGGTACTTAAAAAACTGATTTTTCATTTAAGTGAAATTTTACCACCTCTGTGTTTTGAATATCGAAAATACGAAATACATGGTTGTCATTAAGAAGTAAAATGTGGTTCAATGGGATTAAAATAATTTTTTTCTGAATAGTAACTTTAATGTTTTAATCGCGATTAGAGGTAATTAGTGTAGTTTAAGGTAAAAATAATGTTTTAATAATATGAAATGACCTAGAAACATGTCCTACCCTAATTTGATGGGTCATGGACGACCAAGAAAATCCAGGGGTCAACTTGGGGACCCCATTGAGCCACTTTGGTTGGAAAATGACATAAATAACTTTTTATTTTAAGTTAAAATAGAAATCTCACAAGCATGAGTTGTTTTACTAAAACAATTTTTAAATGGGGTTATACAAGTCATAGATTTGACTATAAATAGTAATTAGAAAGATAAAAATATTTCCTACATCATGATATTTTTTTTATAATTTTTAGACATGTCATATATTAAATTATTTATGACATCATGATGATGCAGCGATTACCTCCTTAATAAAGGATTTAAATAAAATGAAAAGATAATGAAAAAAAATTAACTTACACTTGTAAAAGACCTATTGGATGAGTAAATTTCGACACCTTACCACCTTATCCTCAAAATACATCAATGTGGGACCTTTAAAATCCAAAACTCATTTGAAAATGAAGTAACATTTTGTAACTTTCCAAGAGTGCCCCTCCTCTCATCTTATAAAAGGCCCCCACCTCTACCACCTTACCCACAACTATCAAGCCTTTGGCTCAGCCAAACCCTGCCCATTTCATCTCTCTACATCCCTCTATTCATCATTGAAGCCTCACTTTGGGAAGATTCTTTTCCAAGGAATCATTCGTGCTCAAATCAAATAGAGTTACCTGATTTAAATGTAATGTCTTCCCTTGTGTTCTTTTGTTTTATTTTTCTTCTCCAAACCCCTAAACTCTTTTTATTACGCTTTTGTGTAAAAACACCAGTATCATAAATATACTAGGATGGTGTTATAATAAGGTTTTGAGCTACACTTTCACACACCTCCGTCTAATGGTTAAAGAACATACTATTTCTCTGGATGGCAAATTATTGCCTCACAAAACGATGATTGTTCAATATTGTTTTAAGACCTTCAAAGGTGGCCATTAAGATGTCACTATATTTATATATGATATATGATATGTTTATTTTTTCCTTAAGCTTATTATTTTTCATTTATGTCATACCTTTATGTTTTCCATTGTGGGTAAATGCGATATCTTTATTTTAGGAAGTGCGGACTACCGCCTCCTTAAAGTGATTTGATTTTTTAATGCCATATGTGGGATGTATAAAAAATGGAATTAATGGTATTAAATATGATATACTACTGTAATTATAGTATACCTTTATATCATTATTATTTAATTCCATTGAATAAAAAAATAAAATTAAAGTATCGTTCATGCGTATGTACGGCTTACCGTCTCCATGGACGGTACATTTCATTTATTATCTACAAATGTTATGTACTATTATAAGTACATATATATAATGGATATATATGTAATATATTACATCTAAATGATTTATATCATTTTGGAATTATAAAATATATATATATCTCTCTCATTTGTTTTAATTCCATTAATATGACAAAAAAATGAAAGTAGTGTTCATACGTAAGTAAGACCTAATGTCTCCATGAACTGTGCTTTTAATTTTTTTATCTCCAAATGATATGGAATAGTATAAAATTATTATATAATGGATATATATGATATTTAAAACATCATTACTATTCTATATTTGATGTACCTATAACTTCATGGAAAATTATTTTCCAACAAGTTCGATTTTTACTCATGTACCGAACATCAACAAAAACGTCTTATATGAACTCACATTATTAACCAATTAGTACCAACTTATAATATGTGATATTAACTGAATAATAGTATTTAAAGTAGATCCATAAGAAATTATAATTTGACCAAATTTTATTATTCATGAGATTAAAGAATGATCGAGTCATGTCGGACATGAGGTAAGGGATCCAACCTCTCTTTCTTTTTAAGTACTCTCTTTTATGTCATTTCTTTTAAGCTCATCTTTATTATGATTGGGATGTTCTTTTATATTAATACTACTGTAATTTTTATGTTCACATGATGAGAGACCCTATTTTCTCTCATCAATCCATTTTGGATGTTTTGAGTGGCGCCATTAGGCTGCCGAATTTTCATAAGAGATCTAACCTCTCTCTTTCTTTTTAAGTACTCTCCTTTATGTCAATTAATTTAAGCTCCTATTTGTTATGATGGGGGATGTTCTTTTATATTACTCTTTCTGTAAATTTTATTGTAATATGATGAGAGACCCTATTTGATCTCATCAATCCATTTTTGGATGTTTTAAGTGGCGTCGTTAGGCTGTCGAGTTTTCGTAAGGGATTTTTCATCTCACTTTTAGTCCGGTGAGATTTATGCTACTTTTTCCACCATTTGCATTGAGTGGTCTATGTATTGTCCAATATTCTACTCTTTGTGTAACATAAATTCATTTATGAGCATTTACATCAATGTTTTATAGTCATTATTTCATGAGTTGAACGTTTCGAAAGTTACCCAAATCGGTAAGGGAACCTCTCACCCTCCTCTTTTTAAAAGACTTATTTTGTTATGTCTTTTAATTTTAATCTTATTATGTGGGGATATGTTCTTATATATCCTTATTTCCGTAAATTTAATGTCCATGTGATGAGATACCCGTTATCTCTTTAATCAACTCTTTTTCTAAAATCTAATGTGACGTCGTTAGGCTGTCCAACGAACTTCTTAACCCAATTTCGATTTCTTTGGGTTCAACATGTAGTTATTGAATATGTCATCCTTTGAATATGTGTGAATGACCATTGATTGTTTTACAGTTTATATCCACTTATATTGGGTGTATTTATATTTTTAACACATAATTATGAGATTGATTTGTCCTTAATTTAATGATACCATCTTTATAATGGATTTCATCTCAATTTACATTTCAATTGAGACTTCATTGTTGTTATGAACCAATTCACTCTTATATGGTGTATATACTATCCTTTGGAATATAATATCATGAATCCCTTTATTTTCATGATATTATAATGTTTTTATTAAATGTTATTCGTCAATTATTGTATTCAAGTGTCTCTCATTTTGTTAAAAACCCATTAACTAAAATATCATTTTAAATGTTTTAATGATTTAATCTTATAAATATTTCTCATTAATATCAATGTTTTCAAAATGGTTTTAAGGATTTATTTATATGGATATTAATGGTTTAAAATGTTAAAATCTTCAATGTGGTATGGGACTTCATCTCAATCTCCTTTCATTGAGGCATATTATGTTTTATACACAACTTTATTTTATACGGTGTATAAACCCCTTTAAATTTTACATTTATCCAAAAGAAATATTTTTATATGAAGCGTTTTACTAAACGACAAAAGGGAATTTTTTTTGTCCTACATATGCGGCGACAACGACTTCTCTGCCGCCGTGACCATTATTTGAGTTTCGGCTTCCTCTACAATCCATACATTTTTTAAATGAAAAATAAATACCATGTTTTACTTTAATTTTATTTTGGTATTGAAAATGGTTTTCATAATGTTTTTATATCAATGTTTTGTATTGATATCTTGTGATTGAAAAGTGGAAATAATATTTTTTTATGCATGTTATATGTGATACGATTATGTTTATGGTTCTTGGGCATTATTATGAAGATGGGTGGTTCTGTGACAAACTAATGGCGGGTGAGCCCGATATAGCTCTCCAATGCATTGGGTAACACGAATGAGTTAAACGTTAAGTTTTCTCCGAATATATTTAGGGAATTTACTGTGATGGGTATTCCAAACGTAACCAAGAGAGTTACTCCCAACGTAAGAATGTTATGAATGCCTCATGTTACCTTTATGTCTTACGATTTCTATGATTTATTCATGGTTTTATGAGGTATGTTAAAGTGCTTATGTTTTATGGGTAATGTATGATTTTATTCTTATGTATATATGTACTCATGTTTCCTTTCCATACTTTTTATAACCCCTACTGAGATTTTTATGCTCATTCCATGTTTTTGAAATGTTTTATACAGGTCAAGGGAATGGTACATGATATGATGATAGTGTCAAGGAAGTGTCAAGAAAGAATCCATGTTTTATTTTAAATATGTTTCTGTTGATGGTAAAAATGAATACAATATTTTATGTAACCACTTTGTTTAAATGTGGAATGTAATGCAAGTTTTATGATCTAATTTCCTAAAAACATAAACCTGAAAAGATCATCAATGTGTAATCTTGTAATAAATCAAGATTAAGTAAGGTTTAAGGTTGGGGCCTTATACAACCCCAGTCCAGCACAACAAAAAATAGCAAGGCCGACCATAAAAGGATTCAAACCACACCATATAGATAGTGGATTGAAACTATTTCTGTAAGAGAACTCAACCAAGGGTAAGTGCTTCATCCACACACCTCCAAAATCCAGGTCATAAGAGTGTAACATGACTTCAAGAGTCTGGATGGTCCGGTCTGTCTGATTGTCCATCTGAGGATAAAAAGCAGTTCTATGGCATAACTGAGTACCAAAAGCATGCTGGATACCACTCCACACCCTAGAGGTAAAATGAGGATCTCGATCAGAAATGATCATCCTTGGAACTCCATGAAGTCTCACCACCTCATACAGATACTCCCTCAAAAAAACATCCACTAAAATTGACTCCATGATTACTATGAATTGGGATGATTTTGTTAAATGATCCACTACCAACCAAATAGCATCATGTCCTACCTGAGCTTGAGGTAAACCAATAACAATGTAAATTGAGATGTCCCCCCACTTCCACTGAGGAACATCTAATGGCTGGAGTAGACCACCAGGAACACAGTGTTCGACCTTCACCTTCTGGCAGACCAAACATCGAGAAACAAACTCCTCAACCGCAGGCGTCATCCTAGACAAAAAAACTGGCTCTTTAAGGCTCGGTATATCTTTGTCATGCCAAGATGCACCGCTAAAGGGGAACTATGAAACTCCCTAAGAACCGTCTCACGCATCATCAAAGGAACAAAACGCCTTCAGTGATACAATACTCAGTGTTGTTCATCCTCATACCAACCATCATGGGCCTCACTAGAAAAAACTCGATCTATCCAGACCTCCACCACTAGATCACCCAACTAGGACTCTTCCACCTGCTGTAATAGAGATGAATGCACAGTCATCTAAAAAAGAAAACCTCTACCCCCAACCCCTCCCATATCAAGATCTAATGTTGAAAGTTCTTCGATTACTCTCTAAGAATAACTAGATTCACGTACTACATCACTACGTGAATTTGAAATCAGTGCATCAGCTATAACATTCCTCTTTCTAGGTGTATACGATATTTTGAAGTCGTATTCCTGTAAGAACTCCATTCACCGATGTTGGCGTAAGTTTAAGTCATGCTGGGAGAAAACATACCTCAGGGTATTATGATCGGTGAAAACCACAAAGCACTCACCAATGAGGTAATGTCTCTACAACATCAGAGTGAACACCATGGCTGCCAACTCAAGATAATGGGTGGCATAGTTAAGTTCATGGGAATTCCACTACCGAGACCCAGAAGAAACAACTAACCTCTGCTGCATCAGAACACAACCTAACTCCAAATGTGAAGCATTGTAGAAAACATCAAACTAAGCTCCCTAAACTAGAAGAGTGAACTAGGGAAATTACTAAATTCTCTTTTAGATACTTGAAAGCTGCTTGACACTGATCAGTCCATATGAATGCCAGATCCTTCCTGGTCAATGTTGTTAGAGGAGTCGTATCTCGAGATAAATTTTCTATAAACACCATGTAGTAACTTACAATACGAAGGAACCTTCGCACCTCTGACATTGTCTTGGGGGATTCCCAAGACTCAACTGCTTCAATCTTTGATATATCCACAGCTACTCCCTGTTGGTACAAAACATGACCCAAGAAATGGAATTCTTGAGCCCAAAACTCACACTTCAACAACTTCCCAAGAAGTGGATGTTGATGATGAACTCCCAAAACGGTATGTAGATGCTCCACATGATCCTCATAAGATGTGGATTAAACAAGGATTTGATCGATGAAAACCACCAAGAACTTGTCCAAGAACTCACATAACAGAACGTTCATCAATCCCATGAACACAACTAGAGCATTCGTCACACCGAACGACATTACAACGAACTCATAATGCCCATGACAACAACCTAAAGAAGTCTTCAGGATATACTCATCCTTCACTTGCATATGATGATATCCTAACTAAAAATAAATCATTGAGAAACAACATCCAACCTTCAATTGATCGAATAAATCATCAATTTTTTAAAGAGGATAGTGATTCTTCACTGCCACTTTTTTTAAGTGACGATAATCGACACACAATCGCAAACTTCTGCAAGCCTTATTCATGAAAAAAACTAGTGCACCCCACGGTGACAAACTAGAATGAAAAAACCACATTGTAATAAACCATAAATATGTATACGTAGCTTTCATAACTAAAACGGGCCATCCTATATGGAGACATAGAGATAGGAGATGATCCTAGTTGTAGCTCGATCCCAAACTCGATCTCCCGTGAAGGGGGTAATACTACAAAATCTTCTGGAAATACATCATGGTTCTCTTCTATGACCCTAGGAAACACCAACTATTGAACCTATGAATAACTCAGCATCAGATCATACATCGTGGATGATAAGGACAGAACACTCCTCTGACCCATCTGAGGGTCTTGCTCACCAACGAACCCCGAGGGCTCTACATCCACATTGAGGAACAGAACATCGCTCTAATACCACTCTATCATGGACCCCTCCCCACAAAGTTTACCCCTCATGGGTCGGCAATGTGAGAAGGGAGATAATGACCCCCCGAGTCCTGCCTTCAGTAGGCCCCGGGTTGGCGACTAGCACCGAGGGTATAGTAATCACACAAATGAGAGGCATTACCCTCTAGGAGAACACATAAAGAAGAGATAGATAAGATAGACAACAACCAACTCTAACTCCTGCAGAAATATAAAAGAAAGACCAATTAAAAATATGTAATTTCATGGAAAATACTACAACTAAGAGGGGAAAAATTGAAAATACACAAAATAAAGTAAAAACAATAGCAACCACAAGCCCGAACAACTCCTACAACCCCAAGCTAGTAGAAACCATCTTGATCTCTAACCTGCTCCAAGTGACCAAAAATACAGTTTATATATACATAGGGTGATTATAACATTATACTCAGTAGGATCCTCCTCGAAGCCTCTCGTGCAAAAGTTAAGAAAGCATGCTAAAGCACAGTAAAAAACAAGTGAAACTAACTCATCACCTAAACATGTATACTATGTTCCCAGCCTCACCATGGATACTCTCACCAAGTAATGCATACAAGTGTATATAATATAACAAATAATATCAAGGGTACCATGCTACTACTCCCCCACAAGTTTTCTACTTTGACCCAACATCAGACGCCCTAAGCATCTCTCTCCAAAAAGGCTTTCCCGCAGACACATGGGCAAAGCACCAAAACATGTACCTCATGCATCAAAACCACCACATCCACACAAGAAAGTATCTAGGTCGTTTCCGGAAGCCACCACAGCTTGCATAACATGTATCATACGTCAAGAATTATACCTCAATCCATTATAGCCCAAAAACCGAGTAAGAATCCTCAAGTCATCACAGCCTTTAAAAGTTATGCCTATAGTAGTCCATAGGATATTATATCCAGAATATATGTGCATGAATAACCACAATCCATTACAACCCTCTACACAGATATATGGGGAAAACTAACCATTGTGCTTACCAGCACTAGCAACTACCAAGAGAATAGAGCGGGGCCAAAGGGGGTTGCCATCCATCCATCCTCTCATCGGAATGTTGGGGAAAACACCCACATGGCTCAAGAACCTTAGGGTGTCAGTTTCTTTAAATGACGGGGTGGAGTATCGTATGGAAACACAAAAAGTAAATAATATACAATATCTAACAACCACACTATGGGAATAATCTAGTCTAAGACTCAACTGCATCTAACATCTCTCAAACTTCTGATTTCCACTTCTAATACTAGGTATCCTATAAGGACACAACCATTTTAAGAGCGTTATTACATTACTTTATTCCCTTTTTATCAGTTTCACTTTACGTTAATTAATTCTTTAAACCCTGATTAACCATTATCAATTTCCACATTATTTTTCATTATAATCACACCCAAAGTCCATTTTCCCTTTAAATTGTAACCTCAATATTGCGTCCCATCAAGATCCAACCCCATCAGTTAACATCATTTTTTCAATTATTTATTTACAACATTACATTCCCATAATCCCAGGAATTCTAGAAAAACATTATACACTACTAAACAGAAGGGGGCTTAACCCGGTGAGTAGATGAACCACCCATCGAGTCTTTGCCTCCTATATCAAGAGCATAGACCCATCCTCGCTTGAGAAGCTAAGCACAGAAATCACGGGGCATACCTCGCCCGTCTTCACCCCTTTCATAAGAATGGTATGCGAAACCAACTACCTTGAGTAGTGTGAAATGATGAGAAGATAAAAAACCAATAAGAATCAGAAAGCATCCAACCATTCACATCCAACCCATTTCATCATCCCTAGTGTTCTCCCTGAAACCCACATGCATAAACCGATGCATCTTGCCACTCTAGGCGCTAAATGATGCCACAAGCAGTAGGCCTCCATTCCCCCACATATCACAACAGAAATCCATTCTCATATCCCAACACAGGAAGTATGAAAACAAAAATCATACTAATTGGGATCATTTCCCTTAAACATTCAAGAGGGTAGCTCAGAACCCGATAAGGAATTAACTTTTATCAAACAACCAGTTTTTTTAATCCATCTTGGATTAACCAATTTATTATTCGTAGGTTCCAATTTCAGGAAACCTAACCATTAAGCTACCATAAATAATTAAACAAGCTTAGTACACCAATTTGATTAATATCAAATTACTAGAACAAGAAATAGATACATTTACATTCATCTTTATCTATATCCAAAAAATTATCGATTAATTCAATCTTTATGTTCTTTACCAATTTCCATTAAGAATGAAAAGATAAATAAAACAAGCATTGATATCATACTATCTAGCAAAACAAAAGGTAATAACATACAATCGATATCAAATTATTTATCAGGTTTAAATATTTATTATGTCAATTCTATTGTGATCCACTGGGATAAAACACGCTAACTATATAGTTTCACGTAAAAGAAAAGAGAAGCAATGAATCCCCTACCTCAAACGGTTCTTGATGTTATTTATATGGGAACGAGCCACACAACGGGTTACAATCTCCTCCCCCCCATGACAACTGTATCCACCCGATGATGCAGAGACACCACCACATCGGTCAACACCCAAGAAAATCCCATTAAGAACATAGATATAACATTCCATAAAAGGGAAAGGAGAAATATAAGGAGATGGACCAAAAAGAATTATGATAGATCATACCTTATATCAAGGATTGATCGATACTACTTAGTTGCATAAAAAATAGAGAGGAACCAATACTAGGAAAAAAGTTTGATTTTTTCAAATCATATGGGAAGGAATGAAGGTTGGAGAATCTCACAGATGAGAACAAGGAGGAATAATTAGGGAGGAAGATATCTCATCACTTTAGAAGATTTAACGGAGGAGTGGATTATGATACGCTGGATTTTCCATTAAAAGTGGATCACATTAAGCCACATAGTTTGACCAATTAAAAGTATCTTGAGCCTTAGGAGAAATTAATATAGGATTTTTGACCTTTTAATTAGCCTTAGATTCCTTAAAACAAGGCTTTAAATGCATTTTACGTCAATGGAAACATTAAAGGGGCGAAACTATAGGAAGCTAGAAACACTGTTTACGAACTCAAAATTTGGCAAAGGAAAAACACTATTCATAAACCTCTCCATTGACACCTCCCTATTGGAACCTCATCATTCTAAAAACACTATTCATGAACTCAAAATTTGGAAAAGGAAAGATGTGAGCAATGGAATCACACTGTTCTGGAAACAAAATTCATGAACTCAAAATTTGGCAAAGGAAAGAGGTCACCATTGGAACCTCACCGTTCCGGAAACATAGTTCATGGACTCAAAATTTAGCAATGGAAAGAGGACATAGTTTGAACCTCATCATTTTAAAAACACTATTCATGGACTCAAAATTTGGAAAAGGAAAAAGGTCACCGTTGAAACCTCACCGTTCTGGAAACACTATTCTTAAAATCAAAATTTGGCAAAGTGGTCACCGTTGGAACCTCACCGTTCTGGAAACACTGTTCATGAACTCAAAATTTGGAAAAGGAAAGAGGTCACTGTTGGAACCTCACCATTCTATAAACACTGTTCATGAACTCAAAATTTGTTAATGGAAAGAGGTCCCCGTTGAAACCTCACCATTCTGGAAACACTATTCATGAACTCAAAATTTGGAAAATGAAAGAGGTCACTATTGGAACCTCACTATTCTTGAAACACTATTCATGAACTCAAAATTTGGAAAAGGAAATAGGCCACCATTGTAACCTCACCATTCTAGAAGAATTGTTCATGAACTCAAAATTTGGAAAAGGAAAGAGGTCCCTGTTGGAACCTCGCTATTCTAGAAACAATGTTCATGAACTCAAAATTTGGAAAACAAAAGCGGTCACCATTAAAACCTCACCATTCTAGAAGCACTGTTCATGAACTCAAAATTTTTCAAAGGAAATTGTTCACTGTTGGAACCTCATCATTCTGGAAACACTACTCTTGAAATCAAAATTTGGCAATGGAAAGAGGTCACTGTTGGAACCTCACCATTTAGGAAACACTATTCATGTACTCAAAATTTGGCAGAGGAAAGAGGTCACCATCAGAACCTCATCGTTAGAACTAATCACCAAATTGGAAAATTGGAAAATTGTTGGGGATAAGTCACCTTGACTTCTGGGAACCCCTCAAAAACAAGATTTTCACAAAGAATAGGCCAAAGAGTTCTAAGCCATTACAAAATTCTTCTGGCGAAGAATAATTAATCACTTGTTTTTGAGGTGTGAATTCAATCAAAATGAATTATCATTCTTTTAAGATAGTAGATTTCATATATCTCATGAAAACATCTGGATCAACTCTCAGCACTCGTTTTCCACTACTAGACACAGTTTCTTTAGCTTTTTCATTTAGTTGTTTCATTTTGAGTTATGTAAATATGAAATTTATCGAATTTCTATCATTTGTGTTCACCACATCATAAAACATAATATTAAAAAACTTTAAAGTTATAATGTTATAAAAATTCCAACTTTTGACAATAGTGGTCTTGTAAAAAACATTATAATTAATTACTTGTCTTCCCTGTGGATTGACCCTGCACCACTATGATAGTGTAAATTTCTAAATGTAATTTTGAGGGCTAGGACAACCTCAATCCACATCAGTTTTATATGAGTTATTAATAAACCTTATGATTTCATGAGGTCTGTTATAGAGAATATGTTTTATGAGTAAAAAGTATAATTTCATTAATTTTTATGTCTTCATTGATTAATTTTTTGTTTTCTTATTTTATATACCTTATGTAGATTTTTAAAATTATACCATGTTTTTAAAATGTTTTTCAACGGGTATGAGAAAGTAAAAGTGAAAGGAATAATTCATGAAGGATTTTTATCAAAAAAATAATTCATGTTTTATTTAATGAGTTTTATTGTTGTGAAAAAATTGGATATAGAAGAAGTTTCTACATTGTTATATTTGAGCTATAATGTACTAGTTATGTCCAAATTCTCTAAAACTCTAAACTTGAAAAGATCCTTAATGTCCATTTTTAACATAACTCAATATTATGTAATGTTTAAGGCTAGAGACTTATAGATGCTATGAGAGGAAAGGTTTAGACAATAGTGGAGATTATGATGTTTTATTAAGGGTTAGCGATATGACCATGGGTTTATAATTTTAAGGTATATTAAAAGTTCAATGACTTAGAAACCCCTTTTGTGTCTTATGTTATTTTAAGGTCATTAATGGTATTTTTAGAGACATTCACCTTTGAGAAAATTATGGGTTATTAGTTTTTTGGATGCAAAATGTGAGGTCTGAAATAATCATTGGGGTTAAAATTTGATATGGTTATTTTAAAAAATTAATCTCATTTTTTAATGTTATAAGAATTATATAGTTTTTGAAAAAGGACAACACATAGACCATGTGACAACCCGTCGCATCCAAAAAAGGTATAGGAATCGATCCCACAACCAAAGTGCGTATAAGATTTATCACCTACCACTGGCCGATTTGAAGTCCCTGGTTAGTAGAACTTATTATTTTTAGTTAAATGATTATATGGAACATGAATAAGTTTATTCTGGGAAATTTTTTTATCAAATGGATATCTTTAGTATATGAAAATGTTTTGGTGACTAAGTTATAAATGTTATTTTAGAAGATATTCACTATTTTGGTAGCTTTATATGATTAAGTTAATAACAATATATGGGATTTAATTGAGGTTTTATTGTTGAATTATATTTTCGGAATAATATATGATATTAACTGTAGAATTGTGGAGAATTATAGTTTTTAATGAGATGATTATCCTATCATGGGAAAATGTTATTAGGATAATTATTTTTTGTATGAGACATTAAGAGTGTTTGATGTTATTTAGAGAAAAATATTAATGTTTTTCTTGGAATACTATTTCATCAAATCCTTCTATGTTATGGTTTTCAATATTAGTTGGATTATTTAATGAAATGTTAAGGACTTCTGTTTGTTGAATAATCTATGTAGAACTTGGGTATTTCTGTTGAGTTTTTTAGATTAAAAGTAGTCATTATCCCTATACAGGATTATTATTTTGAGGGGATTATCCGATCTTGTTAGACCATTTTGGTTTTGTTTAATTTATAAAGATAGGGTAAATATATAGTTCATTATTTGGGGATTATATGATTATCTATAGAAAAGATGAGTGTGTGGTAGATATTTATTAAAGGATGAAACGATACATGAAATGTAAGTTTGTTTACATATGTCCTTAATCAAGCTCATTACTAAATTCGTTAACATTATGAAAACTGTAATAAAACTAAAGTGTTTTCCGATTAGTTTTCCTACTGGAGAATCAATGAATATTTAACCCATCACAATTTTTTGGTTTTCTAGTGATTTATTTTCACTTAATCATGTTTTATATCACTCTCCATCAGAAAAATATTGTTAATTTCTCTTCCATATCTATGTTTTCTTACAAGGAACTCTATTATGAGTTATCTCAGGTAACCTTTGTACTTCACTTTATTTTTTTTAAAGTGATAGTGTTATTGAATCTTTTTTCGATGTGGGGTTTTCAATGAAATTACCATTCCAAATTTTAAAATTAAGATAATGAAATTTTAAAAATGGGGGGAATGATGTAACATCATAAGTATTAATAAAGAAACATTATGTTTAATAGGATACATGATATGCTACATCGAGCTTAAACGAACAACTAAATATTATTATTTAAATTTTACCATTATAACCTAGTTTTTGGAATGGAGGGAATGAATAATATCATCTGAATTATGAAAATATGGTTTACACATGTTTAAATAATGATTCACTATTTTCCAATTTTTTTAGAAATGGAAATAAAAACCATTTGAATATAAAGGATGTGTTTTTTTTCTGAAAACCTATTTAAAAAAAGTATAATTGTGTTTATAAAATCGTATCAGTCTTTATGTATTTTATTTAATGAAAAATATATTTTATATATTCAATGTAATTTTTTCAATTCATTTTATGAGTTTTCTAGATACGATATAAGAACAAATTCATTTTTTTGGATAAAAGAAGTATTTTTCTAAAAATCCATTTTTATTTTCTTTTGATAGAGAACCTTTCTTAAATTTATTTTTTGACACCTTTATACGTTTTATTTGAAAAAATAAATATCTTATTTAGAATCGGGACATCAAAATTTACTTTGGAGGGATTTTTTATATTTTTCTGATAACTATCATGTTTTGATGAATAGTAAAAATACACTAAATTTTAATTGAAAACAACATTTTCCATTGAGATAATTTATATGGATATATCATATAATATAATTGTATTAAAGTATAAATGTAATATATTTTTATCATTTAATCCAATATTTTATATTATAATTAATTTCACAATAAAATCAGACATAAAAAAATGCTAATCTTTTGGTAGTTTTTATTTCTAAAAAACATGTTTTTTGGTTTTGACAACGGGAATTATTTTTAAAATAATTACCACTATTTTGGTTTTTTGAATTTGGAAAAATGGTTTCAATATTTTAAATAATAATATTCAAATTGGGTAAATAGTTACCTTTTATTTTTAGACAATAGAAATAGTAACTTCATTAATTATTTTTATTTATCACACTTAATGGGTAAATCTGGTAAATTAAGGTAAAAACTAATATTATAAAAATATAAAACACCCTTAATAAATTTAATAATCCTATTAGATTATATATTTATAACCATGATAATTATTAGGTTTAAATTTTTGCACATGGGATCCACATGGGTGCGAAAATTCCATTTATTAATTTTTAATTTAACGAAAACTGAAATGTAACATAAATATGTATCCTTTAGTAAAAAATATTATATGGGGTTATATAAGTGATATATTAAACTATAAATATTAATAAGAAAGATAAATTTACTTACTACATCATGGTAAATTAGTTTTTATTTTTAGATAATAAATAAATAAATTTAATTATGAGACACTGATGTTGCAGTGATTGTTTCATTAATAAAGGATTCAAATAAATGATATGATAAATATTAAAATAAATTTATATTGATTATTTTAATTCCATCAATAAATTTTATGGATTAATATTAAATTTTATCTTTGAATTAATGGTTTTATATAGGAATCAAGTTGTTATGGATTTTTAAAAAATCCGTTATATGAATAGTGTCAAATTGACATAATTCATATTTTAAAATATAAAATATTTTATTAAATATTATCAAATACCAAAAAAAATATAAGATTCATCCAAATAGTTATGATATGTCTATAATTTTATTAATGACTCTTTCATAGGACATTTTTCATGTTTTGTTAACTATTTTGAATCTCAAAGTGTTACATTCTTGATAAAATAGTAAGAGTAAAAAAGGGTTAAATAAACAAATAAGGATTAAAAAATATCCAAAACCTGTATAATTCTTATTGTATGATTCTTTTTTCAACTTATATTCAAATTAGATTCTTACTAAATTAATTTTTATACATTTTTTATCTATATATAATTTATAATAAATTAATATTTCAAGACTTTCCTAAAGTGCCCATTCTCCCTCTTACAAAGGGTAACCACCTCTACCCATTTACTCACACATCTGAAGCCACTTTTCTCATCCAAATTCTACTCAAATAATCTCCATAAATCCCACCCTTCCTCTTATAATCCTTACCTTGGGTAGAATGAAATTCAAGACATCCTTTTTTCTCAAATGAAAAGAAGTTACTCGATTTAGAGGTAATGTATTCTCTCAAGTTTCTTTCCTTTATTTTCCTTCTCCACTCCCTATGAATTTATTAATCTTTTATTATATAACAACACCATTATACTCAATATACTAGGATTTTTATATGAAAATTATTTTAACTACACTTACACACACCTCCATATAATAGATATGAACATACTGTTTCTTTTTATGGAAAACTACTACCTTAAGAAATGACGATTAGTCAATTTTATCCTTCCACCTCTCATGGTGGCCATTATGATGTAAATATATTTATATATAATTTATATTATATTTATATTGTCTATATGATTATTTGAATATTATTTACAACATACCTTTATTCTTTCCACAATATGTAAATATGATATTTCATTAAAGGAAGTGTGGACTACCGCCCCCTCAAAGTTATATGACTCCTTAATGCCATACATGGAATGTATAAAGTATGGAGTTAATGAACATATGTAACATATATAACATATATATTATACTATAATTTTAATATAAATATTTAACATTTAGTTTATATTTCTTTAATATGAAAAATAAATGAAATTAGCGTTCATGCGTACGTGAGGCCTATCACTCCATGAATGGTGCACTTCATATCATATATCCAAATTTTATAGACTATTATAAATATATATATACTATATATATATTGGTATTTAAATCATGAATAATATTCTATATGTGATTTAATTTTGACCACATGGAAAATTTATATCAAACAAGTTCATTTTTGACTCAAGTACCAAATATTGATAAAACAACCATTATGAACATAAATAATTATGGAATATTTATAAAATTGTATTAATTTATATAAAATGGAAACTAAACATGAAAAATGTTATTAATCACATATAAATAAACCTATGTATATTATTCATGAATATAATGAATGAATAAGAAAATTTAGATTCAAGTTAAGAAAACCTTCCACCCAAAACTTTTAGTCAAAGACATCTTTTATGTCATGTCTTTTAATTTCCGTTTTATTTTGTTGGGATGTGTTCTTGTATATCTTTATTTCGATCCATTTTATTTCCATGTGATGAGATAACCTTTCCACTCCCATCAACTCATTTTCTAAATTTTTATATGACATCGTTAGGCTGCCGAATTTTCGTAAGGGAACTTCTTAACTCAATTTCCATTCTTCAGGTTGATATTATACTTATTGATTATGTAGCTCTATGATTATTTGATAAATTAATTTTGATATCTTATCTAGTATTTATAATTTCTTTTTGTGAATTTATTTTGAATACACATAATCAATCTATTTGATTAACAAAATGATCCTTGTATGTTAATTTCTTAACTCAATTTCCACTCATTGGGTTTTACGCATACTTTGTTGATTATAGTATACAGAGATTATGTGTGGAATCACTATTTATTTATTTATGTTTTAATTTACACATTCCTTTTTGTGGATATACTATTGCTACACATAATCACACCATTGATAAATTCTTATTTCATTTATACAAACATTATAAGGTAAATTTAACTCAATCTTATTTCATTTGATTTAAATATCCATTTTGTTTTTTCAAATAATATGAGTGAATGACCTGTGATTGTTTTAAACATTATATCCTTTTATATTGGGTGTATTTATATTTTTCAAACATAATTATGTCATTCATTTATCCTTAATCTGATGATATGATCTTTGTATGTGATTTTGTCTCAATTTACGTTATACTGAGAATTATTTTTTATTATACACCAATTTACTTTTATATGGTGTATATATTACCCTTTTACATATTATATCATGAATCTACTTATTCTAAATATATTATAAGTTTTGTTTAATGTTATTATTTAATTATTTTTAGTCAAGTATTTTCTCAAGTGGTAAGGTGATATTTAACAAAAACATTATTTTAATTGTTTTAATGATTTAATATTCTAAATATTTCTCATTAATGTCTATGTTTTCAAAATTGTTTTAGCAGCTTATTTATTTTTAAATTAAAATTTTAAAATGTTAATTTATTTTAAAAGATTCAATGTGTTATGGGAAAATTTGATTAACAAATATCTTTATTAATTGTCTTAAATATTTTTGGGCATGGATTTAATATTTCAGCATGATGAATGGATTTCTTGAGATTGATGAGTGAAATATAAAAAATTTCAATATTATCTATGTTATTATTATATAATGGTACTCGAACATTTTTTGGGTGGTTACCTGAAAAACTAAATACGGGTTGTTCCAGGATAAACATAGGGAAAGTAAGCCTTTGATAGCTCTCCAATGCATTGGGTAACATGGCGGAGGTAATCATTAAAGTTTCTCTTAAGATATTTTTGGTATATACTATGATGGGTATTTCAAACATAACCTTGAAGGTTAATCCCTATGTGGATATGAAATATAAAATGTAAGTATGTTATTGATTCCATAAGTTACCTTTATTATTTATGAATTTTATGAGTTATTCATAAATGTTGTGATTTTATGAGGTATGTTAAAGAGCTTATGTTTTATGAGTAAAAAGTATGATTTCATTGATTTGTCGGTATTCATGGACTATGTTTTTCTTTCCTAAATTTATATCCCTTATATTTTTATGCTCATCCTAATTTTTTGAAGTGTTCTTCATAGGGTATAAGGATGTATAAGATAATTTAATAATTCAATAATATTTTTATCAAGAAAATAATTCTTCTTTTATTATATGAGTTTTATTGTTGTGAAAAAATGGATAGAGTAAAAGTGTTTACTTTGTAATATATGAGATGTAATGTTCTAGTTATGCCTTAGTTCTCTAAAACTCTAAACCTGAAAATATAATCAATTTGAATTCTTGAATTATCTCATGATTATGTAATGTTTAAGGCTGGGGCCTGGGAGTTTTATTTAATAAGAAATCACTTTTTCCACTATTTATTGTAAAATTAATCATTTTAGAAAATGGAAAAAAGTTACTATAGTATAGTTTTATCATGAAGATGTTAAAAATGATTTTAATTTTATAAAATATATTTTCTATAATATGAAAAATTTATTTTTACTATTTTTTTCATAAAAATAAAAGGAAATCATTTTACTGAAAAAATGTAATTTCAAAGCATTTCAAGACTACTAAAAATTAAGTACTAATTTATAAATATATTTTCATTATAAAAAATATTAAAAATAATTTTAGAATTTTTCTTATTCATATTAGTACGTATAATTTTAACATCCTGGTTGTTACATTAATGTTCAAGTAATATTTATTTTAAATTTTATGACGTGATTTGTTACCACTCGATGTAATAAGTAACAAAATCTATCGAAGAAATTAAATTTATTTGAAACTATATTTCATAAATACTACTAGTTTTAAACTATAAAAAAATTGAATTTATCAGATAAAATTCTATTACATTGATAAAAAATTGATGGTACATTTTCTACATTATATCATAAAGATCCCAGATAGATTGTTCAAGTTGGTGGTTTCACCTCAAACAATTTACTGACTGAGTGGTCCTAATTTAAAGCACATTAACTTTTTGATCTAGAACATCTAAAAAATTTAATCATTAGGAATATCATGATATAATAGTATGACATATGAGTTCATTACATGTGAGGGATCATGTATGTAATTCCTCATGAGAGATATGTGGGACACATTGCGGACATGAGATAGGTTTGGTGGAAACTCAAATCAATAAGCCACCTTCCCTAGTAAATCAATAATCACAAAATTTACAATATTCCTAGGAATAACATTTCCATTTATTCCATGTCTCATAAAATTATTCAATAGATAAATTAATAAGAAAACCATCTCACCAACATCAAACTTCAAATCACTTAGATTATTATCAGTAAAATGTTTCAGTCGACATTGTATAGTACTTATGTGTTGCAGAATGGATCTTATATTCATTATCAGTATTTTTCCTAATTTTTTCCTAAAATATTTATTTCTTTAGCATAATCCCCATACATCTGAGTTATACAATTATTTTTATAGAGGATTCATAAGGCTCTAGTTTTATTCTGGTGTGAAATGTATTGTTGTAAGAAAAATCAACTAGAGGAATGTGTTGATCTAAAAAACCATTGAAATATACACAAAAAAATCTCATAATATCCTTTAGGGTTTGAAAAAATCTGTTATATTATCTATATATCTATTTTTGATAGGTATCTTTAAAACATGATTCAGTATCGAGAGCATACTGATGAATTTTATAGACCTTCTATGTAAACCCCAAACCCTGATCTCATACAATGGAATGTGGTACTCCATGGAACCTTATCAGTTACATAATGTATTTTCTATAACATTGACCAAGATATAATTCTCATATTATGAAAATGAAGTGTCATTAAATTGTAAGGTGATACACTACAACCTAATGAGAATGATGACCTTTAGATGTTTTTTGGAGTCTGATGAAAATATCTAGAGTGATTTTTTCTCATTTCCACTATAATGTGGAAAATGGTAGCAACATAAACTTAATTGTTTTCATTATTCCAAAAAATAATGGCATACTAAGAACCATTATATATACTCATAAATTCTTCCCTTCATGAAATATTTTATAAAATACTCTTTAATATCTGTATACATAGTTTTACTATTAGTGTGAATTGAGAATAAAGGATAATTAGTTTCCTCTAACATATCCATTTTCAAATTTTTTATCAATAAAACACAGACATGTTTCTTGAACCTTTTAATTCCATTAAAAATGAGGTTGAACATAGTTAAATTTATGAACTTATTTTGTAGTTCTTCTTATTCCTTTTGGTGCCTCTTTAATTATTACATGGATTGATGGTTGGATCCATTTTTGAGATAGATATGATTTCTCCACCTCCATAATGATTCCCTGATCTATACTTCTCAAATTCATAAATATTGGATATTTTTTTATCCTCACCATAAAAAATCTAGCACGAACCACTTGACTGAGATCATTATCCACCATGTTGACATTACCATGTTAGTAATTATAATGACCCTTTCTTTTAATACATTAACATAACCTAACTTTTACAGAATATTGAATCCATTATATAAATATATACCCAAATAACACAATAGTATAGTTCCTATGGAATCATGGAAACACGAACACTGGTACATAAGTGAGCTACATTATCTCCCACTGTGTTATTCTTGACTATCACCCTTTTTATACATATCAAACATATAACATATATTTATAACAAGGATAAGGAATCATAAAAGGTGTGAGATATGATGCTCAGTAAGTGTAAACAAGATATATAATTAATAATAATCATGAACATTAGTATATGATAACAGGATCATGAAAATAAATTATCATTCCCTACATATCCAATATCATATACATGAAATATTGAATAATTCATGGTAGTTCATAAGAGATTAATAATAAGGAAATGTAGACCATAATCCATGAAAGCATAACATATGATTAAAAAATGGAATTATGGAAAACAAATAAGCATAGAATATTATTTCCATTGCATCAATGGCATCATTTCAAAGACCATATTGGTAGTATGAGTTTACTACCCAATCCATCTTGGTAGTCATGGTTCACTACCATGGCCATATAGTATCATGAGTTCACTACTCATACCAACTTGGTTGTCATGGGTCACTCTCATTCCCATATTAGTAGTAATTATTCACCCTTAATAACATCTTATTTTATCTCAGAGATATAAATATTTACCCAGTTCATTTGAAGGAGAAATAGATCCCACCCATCTCATAATGAAATCATAAGAATATGAGCCAAATGATCATTATAAATCATTTCACAACGCATGAAATGAATTGGGTATCATAAACATATAATCATATCATAACCTATCAAAAAATATAGGTTTCATAATAATTTGACCATAAACATAACCCATAAAAAGAAGTGGGTTTCAAAAGAATATAACCGATAGAAGTGAAAGGGGTGTTATAATCATCATTCCATAAAAACAAAAAATATTAAAGAAAGAATATGACAGTATACTTTGGATAATTTCTTATAATGGCTTTAGTAATATCAACAGATGTAATCACAGATAGAAAATAACATAGAATGATATTTGGAAAACATTTCTTGAGGTAAGTATCATTTAAACTTTGAAAAAATATCTTTAAAAAATAAAAACCTTCTGAAAACCATTTTATCGAAATAAAATGTGAAATATTATAAATAAACATTTGAAAACCTTCGCAATCCTTTTTTTAAAAATTATAAATAGAGCTTGAAAGATTTTTAAAAGTCATTTTTTTTAAATACTTTTCAAACATAGAAACTAAGCTTGAAATAATTTTGAAAACTTTTTTTCATAAATACATATAAATGAAGCTTGGGAAAAATTTGAAAACAATATTCCTCAAAAAATTATAAAATAATATTGAAAGAATATTATAAAAAAATTCACTATAAAATATATATAATAGTAATTTAAAACATTTTGAAAAAAATACCTTATAAACTTATAAAAGGATCCTAAAAACCGTTTGAAAAATAATATGAAATCATATAAAGAAAGAATGAAAAATCATTGAAAGATATTTATTTGAACATTATTCATAAAATCATTTTCTTAAAATTTAACCTTTAAATATTCAAAGGAAGCTTCATAGAAATGAACATGGGTAAATCTGTACATGGCTTGCAAGGTTAGAAGAATATTCCTTTTTACATGGTAAAATACTAGAAAAATGAATTTTTTTAAAAACATAAGAATATTATAAAAAAAATTAAAATAAAAAAGGGGTAAATTATTATTAAATATTTCAGGTGAGTAGTTTAATATTCTTGGCCACCTGTTTTATAAATCACAGTTTTGAAGGAATATAATTTTTTGACTGAAGAGAGTGAAAATTCTGGCTTCCATAAAAACAATTTCATAACTACATTTTGTACTAAGGATTAAAAAAAATGTAATAATAAATGAAGAGATTATGAATAAACAGATGATAAGAATAGTATGTAATATTCTTGAGAGATGGATCCTATTAGTTTATCAAATGAATCATGAATATAAAAAATCTTGAAAAGCGATGAGATTGTTTCAATAAACTCTTACCACTAGGGTAAATTTAATCATACTCCCTATGTTAGAAAAATGAAATTGCATTAATCTTGAAATATCATAAAAATAAGGATATTCCTGATTTAACATTTCAATAGTTATATATAATCTTTAAAAAAATTCTATGTGCATAACATGACATGCATCTCAAATAGAGAAAATTGTGACAAAATTATTTTACAGATTTAGTAACTTTTGAAACATAAAACCCATAAAAGAAATATAATTTGATGTATATATAAATAAATATAGTTTTAATAATATGAATCATATAATAAATCCCTAGTAATTATAAAAAAAAGGAATAGATGGAAAATAATGCATTTATCTCAAAGAAAAAAAAGTGAGATGAAATCCCCCTACCTTGTGTCTTAACTCTCGTCATACTCATTAAAACCTCATATATAATAAATGTAATTTTATTATAAATATATAATGATCCATATAATTATAAATAATACCTTATATGGCATTATTATGACATTATATTACCCTCTTGTTAACAAATCTATATTACTGTTTTACTTTGGGTTATATCTACTTTATTCTATGCATGAATCTTCATTTGTTATATCATTGGTCTTTATACATGTATAATGATTTTAATTTTTTTACCATGATATAAATATAATTTATATCATTTTTATGTGTATAATAATAATCTATTTTAAATACATGTTTTAATTGGAATAAACTGTTCATGGAGATTATAATCCATACGTACGCATGTATGCTGTTTCAGTTTTTTCTATCCTATTGAATGAAATATGGTAAATGAAATATGTATATATATATATATCATTATTCTAGTATAATTATTAGATCATATATATAATATAATTCCACTAAACCCATCCTTATTAAATTCCATGTAGTGTGTGAACGAATCACATCTCTTTTAGGGGGAGATTGTCCACACTTCCACAAACAAAATTATCATATTCACACAAAATGGAACGTATAAAGATATTTTATTTTAAAAGAATTAAATAAGATTAAAGACATAATAAATTTAATATATAACATATATAAATATAGTATCCATAATAATGTTTACCATGATAGGTTGTAAGGAAAAAATGAATAATCACTATTCTGTGAGGTGGTAGTTCATTGTACACATAAACAATAGGTTAATTACCAATTAGATTCATGTATGTCTAAGTGTAGATTGAATCATTATAAAAAAAATATACTAGTACATTGAATATAATGGTGTTGTTATACAAACCTAGAATAATGAGAGTGGTGGGGTGGAGAATTAAAATAAAAGAAATGAGGTTGAGAGAAGATATTACATCTTTATTGGGTAACTCTTTATGATTTGTACCAAAATACATATTTTAATTTCATTATCCTCAAAGAGATTATTCTAGGAGGAAAGGGGGGTATTTTTGGAAGTGTATTGGGTATATATTTTACTAACCTACATGGTAAGATAAGTGTGAAGAAGAGGGAGTGGTTGTGGCCTTTTATATGGAAGGGAATCAAAACACTTGCAATTTTGAAAACGAGTTTGGTGTACACACATTTTAATAAAAAAAATCATTTAAAACCAAAAAAGTTAAATAATGTAAGGTTTATAGCCAAATCATGGAAAAAAAATCGGTTTTTATGATTTTCATGGTATTTTGGGTCATTAAATTTATGGCTTATTACTTTATTAACCAAATTTTTTTCTTAATTGTTGAATTTATTTTTAATCACATTTACTAATATTTTTTGTAAGAAAAAAATGAAAATATTAGAAATTATAAATTATTTTGATTCAAAATATGGAATCCATTTTTTCAAATTATAATCACATCAGTGGGATAAATTAATTTAAATATAATCCAGCTCACACGACGACACTAGAGGTTTTTAAAGAGAAAATGTCAAAAAGATTGTTAGGTTTTTAAACCCAATTTCAAAGTAAAATTGATTCAAATTACTAAATTAGATTAATTTATTTAATTATTACTTAATTTAACTTAAAAAAATAATATTTAATTTGTCCCTAAAAATGAATTTTATGAAAGGGAAGTTTTGAATTAATATTTAGTATTTTAATATATTAATTAAAAAAATTTAACATTGCATAAAAAAAAAAATATCCCGACATACATTTTATGTTTTTAATTCATGCATGATGTTTTATTAAAATATTAAATCTATATGTGTTCCAAAAATTGTATTTAAATTTGGTTCTCCATTAAAATGCGGTAAAACTACCTTTATAAAAATATAGGTTTTTAAAAATAAAACCTGGTTTGTTCATATCTTAAATCTGTAAAATATATTGGATGATTATCAAAAATATTTTTTTTAATATAATATATATATATATTTATAATTAATATTTTTTACAATGAGTAATTAATTTATCTTGTTAATATAAATCTTATTTTTCACATACTAATAGGCTTTTATAAAACCAGTCCCTTTATATTAATTTGGTTTAATTATTATTTTATAATTAATAGGAAAACAATTAATTCAAATATATATATATATATATATATATATATATATATTCATAAGTTAGTTATTCATATAATCTATAACTTAATGTCCATATTATATTATTTTAAATAATAATATTTTAATAATGCATTATTTTTCGGTGGCACTCAGTCTTTTGTGTTGTGAAATCCATTAAGGAAAGTCAGTCTTTCATATAACGTAATTTAATCTAGATGTTCCATGTATAGAAATATAAAATTTATGTTTCGTGTAGTGAATGATTAAATTGTTATTTTTCTATGAAGCAATCAATACATAGAGATTTAATATATAATAAACTCTTTGCAGTGTTTCGTGAAATGAAAAATATAAAAATGATTAAATTTATTAGAAAAATAATAATTTACAAAATATATGGGTGTCACATTATAGCCCCCTTAAATTCGATTTTCCCTCAAAATTCTTCTGGGTTATAAAAGCTTTAATACTTGAAAGTTCCTTTCATAGAAATCGACATCATAAAATTGAATCCTAAAACATCCTCTATAAATGGAATGATGGAAACATAACTGTTAACCAAATTAACATATAACTAATATTCCACATAGGAGAAAATTGGTGGAAAGTGAAAAAATGGAATTGGGGTAAAAACATAAATATTCAATGGGATTGATTGAGGTCATAAAAAACCAAGTAAATGATCAATGAAAGGTTTAGGGGTTCAATGTCATAAATCATTTAGTATTTAAAAGTCCATCTGTTCAATAAATATTCTTATATTAAGACAACACATTTTTTCTAATTATCCTATATTTGCCTAATTTTTTATTGACCAAGAATGTAAGTAAATATAATTACTATTTTATTTTTATTTTTAAAAATTCATTCTTTGGTTGTGCTTCTATCTATTTTTAATTCATCCATTACTTCATTAAATGGATGTCCATAAACTAACATTGATGTTTAATACACTAAAATACACTTTTAGTAGATATTAAGGAAGGAAAAATAATGAAAAGTATAATTATTTATCTCTAAAAATCCTTAAAAAATGGTTAATATAATAATATATACACATAAATAGTAACACTATTGTTTCCTCAAAAATAATTATTCATAAAAAATAATTATATATTAACTAAGACATCACATATCTTAGTGGTAGGCATGAAACCTTTATCATCTTTTGGCCATGGATGCAAGACCCATAACCTTACTAGAATTTATTTAATTTCACCTGACATACATGATTTCATTTTCTAAATCCACACTAATATAATTTCTAAAATAAATATGATTTACAACCTTGAAATAAGGTTAATCACTAAAGATCATTTTAAACAATGTTTTCACCACAATCTCAATACAATAATTCATCCTATGAAGATTAACATAAACAATTAATTAATGGTTATCCTTATAAAACATCTAAAAGATGAAAATAAGAAACATTATAATGAATGTCATGAAATCAGCCTAGCATTGATCCCCCATATATCATAATGTTTCTCTTGGTTGTCACATTCCAAACATGTGAATACCCTCAAAATATATTATCTTGAAACATGGTAATAACATGAATTAACATAAATAATTTATGAAAACATGAGTTATTTCTTATTCCAAAGGCTACTGTAAATATTCCATAAGTCCAAGAAATTTGAATCTTCATCTATGACAACATAGACTACATTTTCAATAGATCGTTTATCTATTCTGAGGTAATCAATACAGTCCAATTTACTTCTTCTTATCTGATATATATTTATACAAAAAACATTATATTAACATGTAAAACATATTAATGGTTATATTACATTAATAAAAATAACACCTTATTATTAAATCACTTTTCCATTCCATCGGACTCATCCAAAATAATCTTTTAAATATTTAGAGAAAAATATAAATTGGAAAATCCCTATTTTTTCACCATTCATATAACATAATTCCTAAGTGTAAAATTCATCAAAAATTCTCTTATTTAACATTCTCCATGATCCATAAAATGGATACCTCTTAATATTAATTAATACCACTTTAAATTAACATTTCATCTATAGTATCATCATCAGTAGAAATATAACCATTACTATTACCACTATACTGATTCTCTTCAATATATTTCCTATTATGACATTGAGTTTCACAATTTCCATTTAATGAACACATATAACACTTAACCATATATGATGGCTTAGGGAGGGAAAAATTCTCATCCATTTTGTTAACTGAACTCTTCATTCTTCCCTTGTAGGCACGTTATTTGTGTCCTTCATTAAATAGTAATAACATTATATTGTTCCTATAACACATTCACATAAGTGATTAATTACACATTATAAACACAAATACAACTAAATCATCTTCCCTCAATGGTCACCATTACACAAATAAATGGTAAACTCATTATTTATTTTCCTTTGTGAGTCTGAAAGTTGGTTAATGTACACATTTTCAATCATGTTTCTTGAAAAATGATTAGGCCTGATCACAAAATCATTAACTATAGTGACAATCCCACATAAATGATCATCATAAAATCATCTATCCCATTTCACATTAATCTAGTTCTTTATAGTGACAACCATTAACTAATACTGGAATCATAGTGTGATAATTACTTATCATACTATAAAACCACATAGTCATGAAAATAATTACTTATATAAGGTCTAAATCAAAACACCTTTTTTAATCCATGAAACCCTAGTTTAATCCTTGATTAATAATAGGCAACATATATATAAATCATTCATGATAGGTTATGAAGAGTTTGTGAATTTTCAAATCATATCCCATGGGAGTGTTAAACCATGTGTGAATCACGTCCAGTTGTTGCATACCAGATTACTACAAGTTAGGACTAGGAAATTTTGATAGATATTTTACTCATAAGTATAACTGTTTTGGGGAAAAGTCCACTTGTATTATCCATAATGGGAACTATTTCTAAGTAATAATTCACTATAACCTTTAAAAAAATTCGACAAAATTTTTTTATACTTTTTATTATCCATATACTAATCCTTTTACTTGTCCTTAGGGATATCACTACAGTTTTGTCATCTTAGTTTCCAAATTTTAACTACAAATTTTCTATGATACTAACTATATTGACCATCTCTTTTCATACATTAACATTACATAACGTTTTAAAAATATATAAAAAAATATACAAACTGAAACCCAAGTACCATATTAGTATAGTCCCTTTAGAATCCTATAAACATGAACACTTGTGCATAAGTGAGTTAAATTATCTTGTACATGATTTTTATTTACTATAACCATTATTATACGCTTCAAACATAATGCATATATTCTATCCTAGATGAGGAAACATAAAAAGGGTTGATCTCAAGTTATCAATACGGGTAAACAAGATATATATATAAGAATAATCAAGGAAAAGGTAATTAAAAACAATAATGAAAATAGAAGATCACACCCTATATATTAAAGATTATATAGATAAAAATGGAATAAAATATGGCAGTTCATAAGACACGAATCATATTTAAATTAAGAAAATAATACATGAATGTTTAACTATTTAATAAAATAAGGAATTTTGGAAAATACATAAGCATATAATATGATTTCCATAGTATCCATGGAATCAATTCCAAGACCATCTCTATAGTATGGGTTCAATCCCCATACAATATTTATAGCAATGGATCATTACCATGTCCATTTTAGTAGCATAAATTCACTACTCATACCATCTTAGTAGTCATGGTTCACACCCATGACCATCTTAATAGTCAAGGTTCATTCCCAATACCATATTATTCAATCTCATTAGATATAAATATTTACCCAATGCATTAGAGGGAGATATAGGACCCCCAATATCATAATAAAATCATGCATAAATGTTCCAAAAGATCATTATAAATCCTATCATAACCCATGAAATTAAATGGGTATCATAAAAATGTAATCATATCATAACCTGAAGAAAAAGACTAGTTTCATAATCATTTTATCATAATCATTACCCATCAAATGAAGCGGGTTTCAAAACCATATAACCCATGAATGATAAATGAGTTATATAATCATCATTAAATAAAAAAAACGTATAAAGAAAGAATACGAATGGAACCATTGGATCATTTCTTTTAAGGTCATGAGTAAACTCAAGATATATAATCATATATGGAAAATAACCTGGAAATATTTTTTTGAATTCATTTCTTAAGGAAAATATCATTTCTTCTTTGAAAAAAACACTTTCAAACATAAAAACCTTTTCAAAACCATTTTTTGAAAATAAATATAAAATATTATAATGAAATATTTCAAAAACATTTAGAAATGTTTTTATTTGAAAAAAATAAATAGATATTGAAAATGTTTAAAAAACAATTTCTTCAAAAATACATTTAATTCTTTAAAATAAGTCTTGAAAAAAATTTAAAACCATTTTTCTTGAACATATATTTCTGTAGCATGGAATCATTTTCAAAAAAAATTTCATTGAATTCTTATAAAAGAATCTTGAAAACATTTTTAAAAAATATTTCCATGAAATTTTCTAAAAGAATCTTTGATAATTTTTTAAAATAGTTTTCCTTAGGAAATTATAAATGAATCTTAAAAAGAACTTGAAAAATATTTCCTAGAAAAATAAATTGAAAAATTATAATTATATCATGAAAACACTTTGAAAATCATTTCATTCAAATTTATTTTAAAAAATACTTTCATAATAATTCACCTTCTAAACATGAAAAGAAACTTCACATAAACGATGATGGGTAAATTTTTATATGTCATACGAGGTAAAAATAACATTTATTTTTACATGGTAATGGGTTAGAAAAATTCATTTTTTGAAAAGAGACATGTAATTTCCTTTCAAAAAAATTTTAAATTAAAAAAAGGGATTATATTTATTTTAAATATTTCAGTAGAATAGTGGAATAATTTTATAACCTTTTTTTATAATTTATGAATAACCATAAGAGAATAAAATTCATGTGTGTTATTTAGAAATGGGTCATATGATTTTATCAAAGGAAGAATAAACATAAACTGTAATGGCCCAGAATTCCCATGGAATTTTTTAATACATGGTATTTTTTCGAGTCCGCGAATTTTGACGGCACATGATTCCAAGGCCCGGTGTGTCTAGAATTATTTTATGAGGTTTGGTATAGGTACGTTCTATAAATGTACGAGCGAGATTTTTTAACATTTGAACTAGTGCTCGGAATTGAAATCTGAGGGCACCGTTGAACTCACAGTGCCAGTATGCGCTTAAGGAGACTTTCACCTCCACGGTAGTTGGTCGAGAATAAAAGTTGGTTTTTGGGTTTTCATAAAAAAAATAAAGTGATCTAAACAGTATTTTATTTGAGCCGCCATGTGGGTGACAGGTAGTTGAAACCTCCTCTTGGAAGTTGGAGGTGGTACCACCACACCGTAACCTCCTATGAGAGGTTATGGTGGTGGGGCCCACCCAAACATAACCTCCAGTGAGAGGTTACGTCCTGGGGACCACACGGGGCTAAACCCCTTATTGATGGAAGAGAGTAAAACCTCTCAAATCCCCCTCATTAATGAGGGAGAGCCTCATGATCTTCCTTTAATTTAATTGTCCCAATATCTCCTAATTAATTTGTGCCAACCCTTTGAATTAATTAAGGGGAGCCTACCTAATTAATTAGTCCAATTTGAATATCATGCCAACAAAATTAATAGGATATTTCAGTCTATTATTTTTTTGGTATATTAATTTTGGTAGAATCTTGAGGGGAGGATTATTGGGAGAAAGTTCCCAATGAGGAACCCCATATCCCAACAAAGAATGAAGAACGAAGAATACTGACCTTCTTTGAATTCTTCCTCAAAGATTCAACTGTCTTGAGATGTCTTCAACGATCGACTTCTGCATTGTCGTCAACGAACCGACGCAACTAGGGTTTGGAAGTGCGCGGCAGACGCGACGAATAATGATCATCTTCGTCTACTTTCTGTGACTCCATCAACAAACAACGAACGATGATCAAAGGTAAGGGGTTTACATTGAGTAATATTCCTTTTCTTTTTCTCATCTTCATTTGATAGAAATCGATGTGAGGTATTGTAAATTATTGATGTTCAGCATACACTTTTGAAGAACCAATTGCTATCACCCCGAAACGTGGAAGGTGAGGGTCAAACTAACATGGCCCGACACCCTTTTCCAATCTCTTTGTGATGTTTCTTCGGAAAGGAAATTAGGATATGGAACGACGAAGGAGACGATGAAAAAGGCTGTTGTACCCATGGCCTCCGTGAACTGTGCCACCCCCGCAGCGCACTGGTGCTCCTAGCAGAACACCATCAGCCCGCACCGGCCCGAGCTACGCCGAACCGGCCGGCCCGACTACCTCCCGACAGCTGGACCTCCTAGCCCCACCCCACCGGCCTTACCACGGCCTCCCACGCGCCCTGCACGCGGCCTCCCGCGCGCCCTACCCACGGCCTCCTGTGCGCCCGCCCTGGCCTACCCACGCCCCGCCGTTTTGCCCACGCCCCGCAGGCCTGCCCCCGACCTACCTGACGCCCTCCCGACCAACCACCCGTCCACCCAGGCTGCCACTCGCCCTGCCCCGCCACACCGCCGGTCTACCCGGGCCGCACCCCATCTCCCACCAGAACCGGCCGAGCTGCACTGGCCTCCCGAGCCAGCCCGTGGCGCCCCTCGCGACGTCGCTGGCCGCACCGGCTCGGTCTTCCCGGCTGAGTCTCCTGAGTCGTGCCCCTCGCGGCGTAGGCCGGACCAGCCCCGACCTCCAGGCTGAGCTGCCTAGGTGGAGACCTCTGAGCTAAAACACCCTCGTAGTCCGTTGGGCCGGGCCCAGTGGACCGGGCTGAACCTAGAGGGCTAAGCGGGTCCGACCGGACCCGAGCCCACTACCGACCCTTTATTTCTTTGGACATATCTTTGGCATTAGACGTCCGTTTGAAAAACCATCCGCGACGTTGGTATTCATGGAATGTGACAGTCCCTTTCAGAATACCCCACTGGATTTCAGGGTATATTTGAGATACAGTCATGTTGGATCGTAAACAAATCCAACCGGGCCCCTGAGACTAAAAGGCTAATAACTCACAGACAGGGCGTCTGATCGACACGTCGTCTATTGAGTTGAGACCCCTATGACGTGGCAGACCTATAAGATACTTCTTCGTGGGACTTTTTGGCAGTTTACGTATCGACTCTTAGCTTGAAGAGTGGACCCTCCTAGACTCAAGCCTGCTCTACTGGAACCCTACGGCTAACTGTGCACTGAATACTGTTCCTGGATCCTGTGTGGGTCCGACAGTTCTAATAGCTGGTCCTGGATCCTGTGTGGGTCTGACAGCACTGACTACTGTTCCTAGATCCTGTGTGGGCTTGATAGTTCTAACTGCTGGTCCTGGATCCTGTGTGGGTCTGACAGCACTAACCACTGTTCCTAGATCCTGTGTGGGTCCGACAGTTCTAACTACTGGTCCTGGATCATGTGTGGGTCCGATAGCACTGACTACTATTCCTGGATCCTGTGTGGGTTCGATAGTTCCAACAGTTGGTCTTGGATCCTATGTGGGTCTGACAGCTTAGATGATTCAGTGGCTATATCTGATCATCTCTATCTCTCTACATGAGTTGTATACCTGTGTGAGCTGAGTCAGTGACTTTTTTGTTTTCCTCATGATTGAGATGGGTTACTTGATAACATAGGTATATGTATGGGCATATACCTACGTAATAGATCTCCGTTGATTTCATACGCTTTGGTTTGTCCTTGGTGCATTTTGAAAGACCTTGGTGGTCTCAAGGTCCCTACTAAGTATCGTTATACTCACCCCTGCGCGGGTTATGCCCGCACCTCATTGTGTTGGATGCAGACGATGGACAAAGCTGACCAAGGATGAGTGTAATAGGACTGGATGGTGCCTGAAGGTGGACCACATGGTGTGATAGTACACGGAGGAGACGTATGGATGTGGAGCGTTGTGGAGGCTATAAGTACCTACCCTTCAGGTAGGATTTTCCAGAGGACGATCCAGAAGCTGGTTTACTTTTCTTCAGTAGTACATGTAAATTTAGTTACCTTGTACTTTACAGTTGGTCCTTTATGTCGATCCCCTTTTACCTTCAGCACTATTTTGTATACAGTTCTACATAGAGTTTTTCTTCCAGCTCGTACTCTGTTGTGTGTGTTTACTTTTTATAAAGGAAATGCCTTCCCAGTTTAGGGATTTATGACTTTGGTACTAGTCGCCAGCCCCTGGCCTATGGAGGGCGGGCTTGGGGTTGTCACGACATGGGCCTTGGGGGACAGGTTGTGAGAAATTTGTATCAGAGGAGTCAGTTCTACCGCAAAACATAGGACTCTAATCTTTCATTTCTGTGATGTAATAGTGTTAAGAGTACTGAGTGTGGTTTTCAGTCCAGGGAGTCCAGTGTTAGTGCGGCAGCCGATGTATCCATACACCAGGACCCAGACTTCGGATTTCCGATTCAGTGCATGAAAACATTGTTTGTGTGTGTGTTTCAAGAGTTTTCTTTGTGACCTATTTGAGTCATCTCACTAGGTATAACTTATTGATCGTGGTGCACCTGTTTCGTTACAGGATTCCTCTACGCAGACAACCAGCCCAGGTTCTGAGAGATGTACAAGATGGCAGCCCACCGAGCAACGAGGCCTTAGTGCAGGGCCCCATCACAGTGGAGGCACTAGTGGTACCACATCCCATTGGGCCCCCGATGCCACCATCCCCAGCAGCAGACGATGCATGCCACTTGACCGCATTTCATGAGTTCCAATGCTAGGGGCCACTTAGGTTCAGGTGAGAGACGGACCCAAAGGCAGCTTAGGATTGGTTGGAGGCTGTGGTAATTGTCTTCAAATTGGTAGGGACACCAGCAGACTTCATGGTGATTCTTACTTCCATCCTTCTATAGGCAGCAGTAGGAAGATGGTGGAGCCTCATGCTTTAGGTGCATGATGAGGTGACCCTACTCTGGGAAGACTTTGAGAGCCTGTTTCGGGTGGATTTTGTCCTAGCCACCCTACGTGCAGTGAAGATACAAGAGATACTTCATCTACAGTGGGGAAGCATGACAGTGGCACAGTACTCATCGAGGTTCACCGACCTCTTGCACTACTCCACCGATATGGTGTGGGGCCCTTTCTTTAGGTACTGGACCGTTGAATAGGGGCTCAGAAAATAGATCAGAGCGTCGACGATCTCACTCAGCATCCTGATGCGGGTGGGGGTGTTAGAGAGATCCTTACTAGTGGAGAGTTTCCTTGCTGAGCAGTCGCCAGCAGCGAGACCCATCACTAGTCGACATACAGAGGAGTCTTCTGCAGCTGGTAGTAGATAGATTTTGCATAGGTCCAAGAGGACCAAGCCATCCGGTGGACGACCTCAGGATACAGTTTCAGTTGTGCGGGGAACATGAGACAGATCCAGCCATACCAGGAGTGGGCAGTGTTACTCATGCGGAGGATAGGGTCACATGGCTCATGACTGTTCGACCCGCTATTTGAATGATCTGCAGACAGTTGAAGGACCTCCCGGGAAGAGGAAGAGGTTCGATCGAGGCGGTCTATAGGGAGGAGGCAGAAGTGGCAGAGGAGATGGTCGTGTACCTGGCGGTGGACGATGTTACGAGGTGTTACAACCACCACCAACATGAGGTACACCCTGACTGCATGGATCAAGTGGATTGGTGATAGATCAGCTTCAGGCAGCTAAGGATTACGATCACGACCCTCTGAATATGATTTGAGCTATGATCTGTGTCTACTCCACCATAATTGCAGTTCTTATAGACACAAGTGCCAGTCTCTCTATCATTTCCACTGTCGCCGTTTGGAGCTCGGATATTCTGACGGAGCCTTTATCTCGATCTTTACGGCTAGAGACTTCTACATAAGCAGACTCGACGATTACGCACTAGTGTTGGAGGTGCGAGCTTAATCTAGGATGTGAGAGCTTCGGCTGGGATCTCCATGTAGCGACGTCGAGGCCTTACGACGTCATCTTGGTTATGGACTGGTTAACTACAGTCCATGTTCAGATTGACTGTATTAGGCACAAAGTGCGGTTTGTCTTCACAAATGGGACATGGTTCACCTTCACCATTGGTAAGGGTGACTTTTCAGTGTAGGACAGACTTACTCGGAGGAGGGTGTAGCCGATCACACATCAGATGTCCTGCCTTACCCTCAGAGCAGTAGATGTGGAGAGTCCATGCTATCCTGTAGTGGTGGACCAGTACGCAGATGTTTTCCCTGATGATGTCTCCGGTCTTCCTCCACATAGAGAGGTGAAATTTTACATTGAACCATACACTCAAACGACACCGATATCTACACCAGCGTATCAGATGGCTCCCTCAGAGCTTCGTGAGATGCGGGTACAACTAGAGGACTTGCAGGGGAAGGGATTCATCTGGCCCAGTGTTTCTCCCTGGTTAGCCTCGGTTCTGTTCTCCAAAAAGGCGGATGGGAGCGTGAGGCTTTGTGTCCACTACCGTTTCCTGAATCGGGTGACTTTGAAGAACTAGTACCTACTCCCTAGGATCGACGACCACTTTGATCAGCTGAAGGGAGCACAGTGGTTCTCGAAGATAGACCTCAGATCAGGCTAACACCAGCTTAGAGTTTGAGACGAGTATGTCCAGAAGATGGCCTTCAGATGTCAATATGTCCAATACGAGTTCTTGGTTCTGCCATTCGGCGTAACCAACTCTCTAGTAGTGTTCATGGGACTCATAAACAGGATCTTCTATCCATACCTTGAATTGCTTTGTTGTAGTCTTTATCGACAAAATTCTGATCTACTCGATTACTAAGGAGGATCATGCCTACCACTCGTGGGTAGTACTAGACACACTCTGAGAGCACCATCTTTATGATAAGCTCTCGAAGTGCTAGTTATGGTTCAGAGAGGTTCAATTTCTAGGACATGTCATCTTAGAGGCTGGAGTTGCAGTGGATCTAGCAATGATTGAGGCGGTACTTGCTTGGGAGCCAACCAAGAGTGTGACAGAGGAATAAAGTTTCCTGGGTTTGGCTGGGTACTACCAGAGGTTTGTTCCAGACTTCTCTAGAGTTACAGAACCACTATCAGCCTTGAAAAAGAAGGGGCAACCCTTTGTGTGGTTGGATAGATTCTAGTAGCGCTTTTATGAGCTGAGGTAGAGGCTGACTAGTGACCCCATCTTGAGGATTCTAGAGGAAGGCATAGGGTACGTAGTCTACTGAGACACATCAGGGAATAGACTTGAGTATGTCCTGATGCAAGAGCGAGAAATGATCGCATATGGTTCTCAGTAGCTATGACATCAAGAGCAGAACTACACTACCCATGACCTGGAGTTAGCAGTAGTGGTCTTCGGCTTGAAGAGGTGGTGACACTATCTGATGGGCGAACGTTTTACCGTGTACTCTGATCTTAAGAGTATCATGTTTATTTTCTCCCAGAAGGACATGAACCTGAGACAGCGGTGATGGATTGAGTTCCTATAGGACTATGACTTCGAGATAGTCTATACTCCAGGGGAGCACGTCATCCTCATTAGAGGACTCACTATGGTGCCAGTGTCACTTCAGGAGGATGTGTTGAGGGAGTTCTATACATCCCCTCTAGCGGTACATCCAGGAGTGGTAAAGATGTACCAGGACCTTTGACGAAAACACTAGTGGAAAGGTATGAAGAAGGAAGTAGCAAAGTTTGTCTCTCAATGCCTCACTTGTCAGCAAGTGAAGGCGGAGCATCAAGTACCAGCTGGCTTGGTTTAGCCTTTAGAGGTCTTAGAATGGAGGTGGGATGGGATATCTATGGACTTTGTGACGGGTCTTCCACGTACATCTTGGGGACATGACTCTATCTGGGTGATCGTTGACCGACTCAAGTCGGCCCACTTCCTACTAATCAGAGAGCCGGTTTTAGTAGAGAGATTGGGGCGCCTCTACATGCAGGAGATTGTGCGGCAACATGGAGTACCTTCTTCTATTGTCTCTGACCATGATGCATGGTTTACTTCTAGGCTATGGAAGGGGTTACAGGAGGGTTTTGGGATGTGGCTTCATTTGAGCACCGCATTCCATCCTCAGACGGATGGGCAGACCGAGCAGACCATTCAGACCCTCGAGGACATGATGCGTGCTTGTTTTCTCAACTTCGGTCGTAGTTGGGAGGATCACTTACCTTCAGTGGAGTTTTCATACAACATCAACTATCACTCCACCATCAGGATAGAACCTTTCGAAGCCTTGTATGGTCGACCTTATAGATCGCCACTATGATGGATTGACCCTGGGGAGTCAGCACTAGTGGGACCAGAGATGGTACGAGCTACCACAGAGAAGGTGCAGATCATCCAGGAGTAGATGAAAACTGCAGAGAGAAGACAAAAGTCGTATGCTGATAAGTGATAGAGACCTCTAGAGTTCGAGTATGGAGACCACATTTTTCTATGGGTCTCACATCGATGAGGTTTACTGAGATTTAGCTGAGGCGGAATTTTTTTCTCTGAGATTCATCGGACCTTTTCAGGTCCTCGGCAGACTTGGCGAGGTGGCTTACCGCTTAGCTCTTCCACCTTAGTTACACTGGGTGCACGATGTCTTCCATGTATCTCAGCTGAGGATATACATGCATGACCCTTCTCATATCATAGACCATGGAGAGTTGGACATCGATGATAAGGGAGACTTTTACGAAGGTTCTAGTGGAGATTGGGGATCCACAGGAGAGGGTCCTACGTGGATGGTCGATACCTATGGTGTGCGTTCACTAGTAGCACTAGAACCTCTAGGAGAGCACATGGGAGTGGGAGGATCAGATGCATGCTCAGTACCCTCATTTGTTCCATTAGTTCAAGTTGTAGCTTACGAGGACTTGAATCCTAGAGGTGGAAAGGATGTAAAGACCTGGAAATCCCATGGAATTTTTTTAACACATGGGATTTTTCCGAGTTCGCGAATTTTGACGGCGCAAGATTTCGAGGCCCGGTGTGCTCGGAATCATTTTCTAAAGTCTTTTATGGGTACGTTTAATAAACACACGAGCGGTATTTTATAACTTTTGAACTGGTGATTGGAATTGAAATCTGAGGGCACCGTTGAACTCACAGTGCCAGTATTCGCTTTAGGAGACTTTCACCTCGAAGACAGTTGGTCGAGAATAAAAGTTAGTTTTTGGGTTTTAATAAAAATAATAATAAAATAAAGTGAGCTACACTTTATTTTATTTGAGCCTCCATGTGGGTGACCGGTATTTGAAACCTCCTCTTGGAAGTTGTAGGTGGGACCACCACACCTTAACCTCCCATTAGAGGTTATGGTGGTGGGGCCTACCCGAACATAACCTCCTGTGGGAGGTTACGTCATGGGGACCACATGGGGATAAACCCCTCTATTGATGGAAGAGAGTAAAACCTCTCAACTCCCCCTCATTAATGAGGGAGAACCTCATGATCTTCCTTTAATTCAATTGTGCCAATCTCTCCTAATTAATTCATGCCATCCCCTTGAATTTATTAAGTGGAACCTACCTAATTAATTAGTCCAATTTGAATATCGTGCCAACAAAATTAATAGGATATTTCAATCGATTATTTACTTGGAATATTCATTTTGGTGGCAGCTTGAGGGGAGGATTATTGGGAGAAAGCTCCCAATGAGGAACCTCGTCTCCCAACGAAGAACAAAGAATGAAGAATGCTGACCTTCTTTGACTTCGTCCTCGGAGCTTCAACCATCGTGAGACGTCTTCGACGACCAAATTCTGAATCGTCGTCAACGAGCCGACGCAGCTCAGGTTTTGAAGTGTGTGGAAGACTTGATGAATGCTGATTATCTTTGTCTACATTCCACAACATCGCCAACGAACAATGAACGACGATCAAAGGTAGGGGGTTTAATTTGAGTAATATTCCGTTTCTTTTTCACATATTCATTTGAAAGGAATCGATGCGAGGTATTGTAAATAATTGATGTTCATCATACTCCATTGATGAACCAATTTTTATCACCCCTAAACGCAGAAGGTGCGGGTCAAACATACATGGCCCGACACCCTCCGCTGATCTCTTTGTGATGTTTCTTCAGCATGGTGATGAGGCGACAGAACGACGAAGGTGGCACCAACAAAGGTCGCGCTACCCGTGGCCTCCATGAAATGTACCTCCCTCGTGGCATGTCGGTGCTCCCGGACAAACACCACCGGCCTGCGCTGGCTCGAGCCATGCAGAACCAGCTTGCCCGGCCGCTGGCCTGCCTGGTCGTGCCCTGCCGGCCTGCTCACGGCCTCTCGCGTGCCCTTCCCAGCCTTCCCGCGCCCCGCCGTCCTACCCGCGCCACGCCGACCTCCCCAGCGCCCTCCCGACCGCCCGCAGGCCTGCCCATGCTTCCACCCGGCCTACCCGGTGCCCTCCCGGCCGCTCGATGGCCTGCCCAAGCCACACTCGGGCTGCCCAGCTGCCCCGTCGGCCTAACCGAGTAGCACCTCGGCTTCTGGATGAACCGGTCGAGCCACGCCGGCCTCCCAACCCAGCCTTCGGCGTCCCTCGAGGCGTCTCTAGCCGAACCGGCTTGGCCTTTCGGGCCAATTCACCTGAGCCGTGCCCCTCGCGGTGCTGGCCGGACCAGCCCCAACCTCCAGGACAAGCCGCCTACGTGGCGAACTCCGGGCCAAACCGCCTATGTGGCGACCTTCGAGCCGAGCCACCTATGCGGAGACCTCCAGGCCGAACCACCCCCACAGTCCACTATACTGGGCAAAACCTAGGGGGATTACCGGGATGACCCAGACCGGGTCGGACCGGACCCGGGCCCACTACCGACCCTTTACTATCATTGGCCATATTTTTGGCATAGGACGTCTGTTTGACGAACCATCAATGGTGCTGGTATTCTTGGAATGCGACGGTCCCTTTGAGACTACCCCACTAGAGTTTGGGGTATATTTGAGATACGGTCAGCTTTGATAGTACACGAATCCAAACAGGCCCCTAGGACTAAAAGGCTAATAACTCACAGACAGGGAGTCTGATCGATGCACCATCTATTGCGTTGAGACCTGTATGATGTGGATGACCTCTGATATAATTTTCGTGGGACTTTGTTGACGTTGACGTATCGAATCATAGCTTGAGGATAAGACCCTCCCGAAATTAAACGCGCTCTAGTGAAACCCTGCGGCTGGGTGCCCACTGACTACTGTTCCTGGATCCTGTGTGGGTCCGACAGTTCTAACAGCTAGTCCAGGATCTTGTGTGGGTCTGAAAACACTGACTACTTTTCTTGGATCGTGTCTGGGTCCAAAAGTTCTAACTATTGGTCCCAGATCCTGTGTGGGTCTGAAAGCACTTACTACTGTTCTTGGATCCTACGTGGGTCCGACAGCTCTACTGCTGGTCCTGGATCCTATGTGGGTCCGACAGCACTGACTACTATTCCTGAATCATGTGTGGGTCCGACAGTTCTAACAGCTAGTCCTGGATCCTGTGTGGGTCTGATAGATTAGATGATTCAATGGCTATATCTGATCATCTCAATCTCTATGCATGAGTTGTATACATGTGTGAGCTAAGTCAGTGAATTCTGTGTTTTCCTCATGATTGAGATGGGTTACTTTATAACATAGGTATACGTATGGTCATATTCCTAAGTAATGGCTATCCGTTGATTTCATACTCTGTGGTTTGTCCTTGGTGGATTTTGAGAGACCTTGGTGGTCTCGAGGTCCCTACTGAGTATCGTTATACTCACCCCTGCACGGGCTATGCCCACACCTCATTGTATTGGATGCAGATGACGAACATTGCTGACCGAGGTTGAGTGTACCAGGACTGGACTGTACCCATAGGTGGACCACACAAAGTGATGGTACACAGAGGAGATAGACGGACACAGAGAGATGTGGAGGCTATTTATACCTACCCTTCATGTAGGATTTTCTGGAGGATTATCCATAAGTTTTTTTACTTTTCTTCAGTAGTACATGTACTTTAAGTTGCCTTGTACTTTACAGTTCGGCTTGTATTTCCAGCCCCTTTTACCTTCGACACTCTTTTGAATACAGTTTTACATAGTGTTATGCTTCCATCTCGTACTCTGCTGTGTGTGTTTACTTTTTATAAAGGAAATGCCTTCCCAGTTTAGGGATTTACATCTTTGGTGCTAGTCTCTAGTCCCTGGCCTATCGAAGGTGGGCTTGGGTTTGTCATGGAATGAGCCTTGGGGGACGTGTCGTGATATAAACAATCTCAAAGTGCGATGAGATTGTTTCAATAAACATTCACTGCATACTTACATTGAACCATACTCCCTTGGTAAGAAAAAAAATTCATGATGCTTAAAATATAATTAAAATAATTATATTTATTATATAACATTTTAAATGCAGTATATATACTTTATAAAATGATATAGGTTTATAACATGATATGTGTCTCAAAGAATGAAAATTAAGAAACATTACTTTTCCAATATCATAACTTTTTAAACATAAAACCCATGATAGAATGGTCATAGAATGGATATGTAAATACCCATAATTTTATTTATAATAATTATAGAATTAATCCATTATAATTACACATACCAAACAAATGGAATAGGAGGTGAATAAATCATGCATCTCACATAAATAAAAAGTGAGATGAAATCCCCTTACACTGTGTATTGAATCCTTACATACTCATACAATCTGATTTTATAATAAATTAATGTTAAATATAAATATATATATATATAATAAAACTATTATTCTACATAATAACTTCTATGATTTTAGTATGACTTTATAATACCTTCTTGTTAACAATTCTATATTAAGGTTCCACTTCGGGTAATATCTACTTTATTCTTTTCTTGTGTCTTAATTTGTTATAAATTTAGTTCTTATAATTATATAATGATTTAAATAATGTAACTAATAATATAAATTTCATTTATGTTCATTTTATGTGCATTATAATAATCTATATAATGTATAAATATGAATTAGAATACATTTTTCATTAAGACGACAATCCTTACGTACACATGACCATTGTTTATGTTTTTATTGTCAAAATGGAAGAAAGAAGGTAAATAAAATATTTGTATATATATGCCATTATTAAAATATAATTATTATATCATATATATCATATATGTTCACTAAATTCATCCTTAATACATTCTATGTAGTGTTTTAGTGAATTATATCGCTTTGAGGGGGCGGTAGTCCACACATTCTTGAATAAAATTATCGTATTTACAAAAAAAAGTATAAAAATATTTGTTTTAAAATGATTACATAAGATTAATGAAATAATAAATATCATATATTAACATAATTCTATCATAATTTATATCGTGATATGGTTAAGGGAAAATGAACAATCATCATTTTGTGAGGTAGTAGTTCATCATATACATAAATAGTATGTTTGTAGCCCACTAGATAAAGGTGTGTATTAGTGTAGATAGAAACATCAACATAAAAAATAATATTATATTTAATATTTGATTTTGTATAAAATAATGTAATAAAGTCGGGGGAGGTGGTGGAGAAATACAATAAAAGAACGATGCTCTTAATTGGGTAAATCCTTTTGGTTTATACCAAAAGGATTTCTGGGATTTATTTATGATCAATGATAAGATTATTGGAGTAATTTAGGGATTTTAGGAAGTTTATTGTGGAGATCATGTCTGATCCTAAGTGTTTTGAGTGGTGGGAAGAAGATGGATAATTGATGGCCTTTTACTGGGAAGGGAAAGGACACACATGGCATAAAACAAATTATGTGTACCCACATTTTTACCTAAAAATAGTCAAAAAAATCCAAAAATAAATACTAATGGAAGGTTCAAGATTTAGGAATCTACATAAAATGGGTGTTGGAAATGTTTAGAAGTCGTTTTCGTTCTTAAATTAAATTTTTATTACATTTTAACCAAATTTTTCTCTTAATCATTGTAATTAAATTTAATCACTTTCCCTAAAATGTTTGGTCAATGAAAAAGATTATGATATTAGAAATTATAATTTATGATTATTTAAAATATGGAATCCATTTTTTCAAATTATAATATCATATATTGTAGATATTAATTTAAAAATAATCCCACTGATGGGACGACACTTTGGGTTTTTAGTGTAAAAAGTCCAAAAATTTTCTAGGTTTTTATACACAATTTAAAAGTGATATTGGATGAAATAACCTAAATTTTATTTATTTATAAACATAGTATCTAATTAAAATTTTCAACCATTTTTAAATATAATTTATCTCTATAAAAAATTAGATGAAAAAACAATTTTGAATTAAAATTAAATATTTTTAACTATTCATTAAAAAAACCATACAAAAAAATAGAAAAAATATACTAATTTATTTTTTATGTACATTATTAAAATTTGAAGTTAAATTTTAGATATCATGTCTATAAAAGTTCTAAGAAATATATTTAAAATTGGTTCTATGCTAAAAGACAATAAAACTACAATTATAAAAATATAGATTTTTAAGAATAAAATTCAGAATGTTGTTATATTATTTCTATCAAATATATTGTAAGATTATAAAAAATAATTTTAAGAAAATATAACATATAAATTTAATTAATATCTTTCCCTATAAGTAATTAATTTAATTTATTAATATAAATAGTCATTGTCACATAAATAGACCTCTATAAAATTATCCCCTTTAATTAATTAGTTTCTCATATTATAAACTAATTAATAGGTAAAAAATGGATTAAACTATATATATATATATATTTATTCATATGTTATTTAATCCAATAATATTAAATTTAATGGCTTTTTTGGATCCTTTTAAATTATAATATTTTAATAATAAATTGTTTTTCATTAACACTTGGTCAGGTAAGTTATACAAGCCATCAGGGAAATTCAGTCATCAATGTAATGTAAGAAAACCTTTGTGTTTCGTGTATAGAAATATAGAATTTATGTTTCATATTTTGTAACATTAACTTATTGTTTCGTATAAAAAAATAAAAAATATTTATTTAATATAAAATAAACTATTTTTAGTGTTGTGTGAAATGAAAAATATCAAAAATATTAAATTAATTTGAAAAAAAAGTATTCACAAAACCTTTGGGTGTTACAATTATATATTGGGTATTAGTAATCATTATATATCTCCAAAGAGATTATATGGTAAATATTCAACTATTTTTATTTGAAAATACAGATTAATGTTTTATGATCAATATATATATATATCAAACATTTATACATAAAGACAATTCCATTATATATTTCATGAAAAATTATCTAAATATAACTCCAAATCCTAAGTTGGGTAATTTTACTCATAAAGAATCAATTTTCAATATGCATAAACTATTACCATTTCATTCATCATGAGAACACATTCCAACCCTTTTCTTTATTTGTCCATATATATTAAAAAAATTCTCTTATATAGTGTAATTTATTCATAGGTGAACTTAATAACCTTAAAATAAAATTCTTGAAAATTTTCCCACATTCATCTATCCAATGGAACATGGATCTATTCTGAGTAAACATGGTGATTTTATTAGAAAATAGTGATAAATCTTTTACAATGTGTAGTTAATATCCATCAAAACCAAGAAAACATTGGATCTAGGCCATGATGAATGATCTAGGACAATATAAAATTGCATCTGTATTTGATGGATCCTTCAATATATGATCACTTGATATTATATGAGCCAAAATGACTCACTTTATATCCAAAAAGTACAGTTGGTAAATTTCCCATTCAACTTCTCATTCCTCAATCCCATCAGCACAATTCCCATGTGATATTCATTCTCTTCCATTCACATTGAATAAATAAATATATCATCTATAAAGGCCACCAAAATCCAATCAAGGTATTCTATAAAGACATTATTCATTAAATCCAATATGATAGTTTCAGCGTTAATAAGGAAAAATGGAACAACTATATATTCATAGTATATATACCATGTACTGAATTATATATTGGTTATATCATCCTTCTTGACCCTCAATTAATGATATAAAAAACAAAGTTCAATCATAGAAAAGTATTTATCTATATTAAATTGATCAAATAATCCATTAATATTGGGTTGAAGACACTTGGTTATGATTTTCATCATGGGCAGTTCCCAATAAAATATACAAAGTCACATCGATCAATCTTTACTGATGAAAAAATAACACTTTAACTCTAAGGTAACACAAATTTACAAATAAATACCTTGTAAATAATCTATTGGAGTTTCTTATTAAATTATTACCATTAATTCCAGGAAATATTTTATAGTTTATTCAAAAATTAGCATTGCACTAGGTTTTAGTTCTATTGAGAACATAACATCATGATTCAGAAGAAGACCACATAACCCTTTTGAAAATTCATCAATATTTTCCAATATCGATTTTATTTGAGATTGATTATTCGTAAGTATTTATTAGGGATATAGTTGTCATCCATGTCCATGTATTATAAAAATGTATTCATAAATTTTTCAAATTTCATATATATATATATTTAAATTCATTTTTATCCCTTTTTGACATTTACTTTGCGGTATGGAAGGAATCTTTCTTTTGTTTACCATTCGAGGTTCTTTTTGACTTTTCTGATAATAATATGAGGATGACTTTTTTTAAACTTATACAACATGTATGATTTTTTACATTTTTATAATGTATTATTTCCTTGAATCTTATTCTACATGTTTAAAAGTTTATTTAAAACAAAAAAATTGAAATTGCAATGCATTCCATGAAAAGAAAATGTTTTTAAAAAAGTAAGGATATTTCCTCAAAATAATGTTCAAGTGGTTTATCAAAATTATTTTACATCTAAGATGAATATTTTTAAAAAAGATTTTTGTTTTTATCCCTATTATTACTATGATTTGATTGTGTTAATGATGGTATGATATTATATATGGATTATTTTTTGATGGAATTATGTTTAAGAAAGCCCAATTTATATCTTGGGTTATGATACGATGAAGGATTTATGTTATTGGGGAGCATGTAAGAATGATTTAATTATGATATGTGTGGGACCTATACCTACCTCCAATGGATTGGGTAAAGAATTATATCTCTTGAGATAGAAATTTCTGGAACAACAAGTAACTCGTGTTCTATAATTCATGGTTGGAATGGAAAATAAACCCAGTTCAGTAGTGGACTTTTTCCAATAGGATTATCTTGGAAGCAATGCCTTGGAAACTATAGAAATTATATTATGTGCTTAATTATTTTCCATAATTAAATTTTTTATTCCAATGCTATTTTATCATGGTTAATGTTTCTTTTTGATCTTTGTCATATGTATGCCAAGATTTATTTCATGACACAATATTTTGATGTTTAAACTTTATATTCATGTTCTCACATTCAAATGTTTATGGTTAGTATTATTTTCTCCATTTTTACCCTTACTAATCATTTGAGTTCACTATTTTATATTTAATTTTCCCCATGATATAAATAATGGTTTTAGTTAGGAAAAAAAAGGGGGATATATTTTTGGGATATTTTGATGGACTTTCACCATGTTATAATATTTTGTTCAATGTTTCAAAATACACTAAACTTATACGGTCTTTGGGAATATATTTGTGTAATTTATTAAGTATTCTATAAATTTAATTTAATTTCCAGGTACTTCAAGCATGGGTCATTAGGTGTATCCTCTCCCACACCATGCGTGACTTCCATCATATTTTGTATGAAATATAAAAGTTCCACGATTTTCATATTTTGAATTTTCAAATAGGAATTGAAAATATCCATGACTCAACCAGTATTATTTATCATCAAAATTATTCAATAGCTACTTGGTATTAGGATCACATTACATATATCATTATAGAGGATCATTGACACTTTCCAGTACATAATGATATGTAAAATTTTGCTCAAAATAATTTTTTTACTGAAGATGATTGACCACTTCATGGTAGGAAAATATTTATTATAACCATACAAAAATATCATTGTAATGTAACAATGAAAAGATGAATGTCACTGATAATGCATCCCTTATGTCATTTTCATTATGAAGAACACAAGACCTCAACTATTCATTAGAGAGAATCCAAGAGATACCCCTATTGGGGGTAGTACAATGTCCATGATGATACCCATATCCTTAGCCATCCCAATGGTATAATTTAAGAGACAAGAAATAATCAATTCAAAATATCCCAAAAATCTAAAAAATAATAAACCAAATGAAGAAATAGTTGTAGTTTTAGAGGAAATCCTCGCTAAATTTCTAGAAATAGCTCATGAAATTCCCAATAAAGATTCCACCACAATGGTTCTTCCAATATTAATATCATTATAAATCATTATAATTTTTCTCATAGTTATATTATAAAACCCCCCATCATGGATATAATATCAAGTAAACTATGTTTATCTACTTTTTATGTCATGAATTATCCACCGTAATGGTCCTCCACAAGGAATATTTTACCAGACTCTATTGAAGGTGAACATTTATCCATAATGATATTCCCCCAAATAATTTCGTTTTCTTCTAATTTATACCCTAGTGTGTTCACCAAAAGTTAAAACCATGGAAATATTTGGATTAATCCTATGAATTATTATTATTTTGAGATCTACGATAATCCTCTTAATGTTTAGAATATCTAATGTCAAGAAGGACCTTCTATCTTCCCAATAAGCACTACACTCCTTAAAGGTCTTCACTCAGTAATATATTCTAGGAATTCTTCTTATAGGTGGAAGATATCAATAATTATATTAATACCCATAATAGTGTTCTCATGGAAGGTCCTCCCCATAGTGAAATCACAATTTGGAGTAAATTTTATCCATATACAAACGATACCATGAGAAATACCCCATATTGAGTGGAACTCGAGAGATTCATGCTAATAATACCCCAAAAACCAATATCTGATGAGAAATATCAAATATAAAACAAAAGATAGTTCAAGGTAGTAGCCACTTCCAATGAAAAACTCAGGACATTAACCCTTCAATATTATAGAATATATTATAATTAATTCCACTCTCCTCAATAATTTCATTTGGAAATGGCCACTCTAGTAAGATCAATTATAATAATACCTCATTTAATATAAATAATAACCATGTTAATGAGAAAAGTGTTATATTAATGTAATAAAATTTCCATTATATGTCCTATAGTTTCTTATCAATAATAAATTAAAAATACCTTCAAAGGGGAATTTATTCATTATATTTATTGGAATATATTTATAACTCATTGTCACATATAGGAAAAAAACTATTACTAACAGAGGATAAATAAACCACATACATGGAATAAGTGAAAAATGTAGCAAATCTACGTGGATTCCCTTTTAGTTGTGTGACCCCTAATGATGATAATATAGTGTTTGGATATCTTACCAGAATGAATTAATTATCTGGAAATCGACATTATTTTATCGTTTAACCTTCATATGATGTATATATAAGTGGATAAGGTGAAAATGAAGTTGTACCTCTCTATTCATTCACAATTTTGAAGAGTCTGTTGATAAAGACTTTATGAATCATCATTACATCATTCTAAATCATTGTCTCATGATTTTTATATACATGTAGTTATATCCAATGGTCTCATGTTATCTCTATATCCATAAAATATGAAACATAGTAGGACAAATCCATTAATAGAATCTTGAATCATGACTATGAAATGATCATTGATGACACATTTCAATTAAAACCCAAAAAAATGAATGAAGTTCAATGGAAATTATTTCAAATTTATAACATGAATTTAATCCATTTTATTATAAAACAAAACCCAAATAATTTACAAGGGAAACAATAGTTTATATAGTGAGATCATTACTAGAAAAACCTCAACATAAATGGGTGTGTTAATTTTTATAGTCACTACCACCCTACGAGTTTTAAAATTTCCAATGATTCATATATATATTCAAATTACCTATTAAATAGTGGGATATATATAAAAATCTCCTCCACCCCCATGATAATTAGTCACCACCAGGCTGGGATAAACACCATAAAAATATTCTATGTATTTTCTCTTAATTTTTGATATAGATTTATTTTTCAGTACATTCTCATAAAATGTTTCTAGAGACTACCTTATGATCAACCATTAAAAATATTACAAGGTAAGTTAATTTAAATTTAATGTAAAACCATGAAGTTGATGTAATCATAAAGTTTCCACCAAAAAAAGGAAAGAGTACAAGAATTAAATTCTTCCCAACTATGCATATGATGACTAACCTCATTATCCTTCTAATTGGGATATGATTATAGAATCATGTTATGAATCTGTTCAATCCATAAATAATGGATCCACAATATATCTACAACATATTTATAATATACATGTGTTAGATGATGAATTTTCTATTCAAAATATAGTCCACTCAATAATTCTTCAAGAAGGTGTGTATACCTAGAATCTTAATCATGTTCAAAAAATGGGGTTACCCTGAATTATTATTTTCCTCCATCTATGTGAGTTATGAATATATAAAAAGAGAATAGAATAGTGGAATATCACTAATCCCCAGAATATGTTGAGCATGAATATTTAGAGTATGGAGAGGATTAATATGAAGTAGAAATAAATGACTTAATATGAATCAATGTTTATATAAACTAGCGAAATATTACATATATGTAAAACAAATATGCTTAGAATCATAGTTGTCCTTCATAAAATATCCTTCAAAATGGAGATGCTTCTCTATCAGTAAGAAAAAAATTTCGTCATTTGACCAATTCAGGAACCATGTTCCTATTTATCTAGTCTTTAAGAGTGATGGATATAAATAGTTATTTCTTTTTGTATGGAAACCAATAAATGTTCATTCTAGAAACCCTAGGATAAGATCTACCATTTATTTGGATAATTTTAATATAATTATTTGTAATATATTTTATAATACATGGACATAGAAGAAAAATGATTCTACATCAAATAATTTAATAATGTTAAATAATCTTAAAAATATTATTTTGGTTTCATTAATCAATAAAAAAATAAAAATGAAAGGAAATAGAAAATTCTATAGAAATAACTTAATAATAAGAAAGTTCATTAAATATAGATCATAATATTTCTTAATTAGAAGCACTGTAAAAAAAATCTTATCAAATAATCAGATTATAACTAAAAATACTTTCATGTTTGGAGACATATAAATCATAATCCCTATAAAATATAGAACCATAAAAAGATATTTATATACCATAGCCTTCAATGGAATAATTATAATATTAATTTCTGAAATGTATATATACAAAAAAAGAAACAGGTGGTGAATATGTCATGTGTCTCACAGAAATAAAATGAGATGAAAATCCCTTACCATAAGTCTTAAATTTCATTTTATACATTCATTTATCATATATAAAAAGTATATATTTGTTATACATATATTTCCAATATATACACATATAAATAATTCAACATATAATTTACTTATGACCTTTTATCACCTGTTTATCATCAATTATTTGTTAAAATCAATTTTTCGTGTGATAACTAGTTCATTTAACATCTATGAATTGGTTTAACTATTTTGGTACATGTAAATTTATTATGGTTCTATAAAACAAAACAATATAATCATTATATATTCATCATATATGATAATTATATATGTATATAGTGTATTCTAGATATGTTATTTATGGGAATTGACCTAACCCTTTCATGGTTATGGTAGATCATATGTATGCATGAATGTTGTTTCCATTTTATTGATGTGCATAAAAAAATGGTAAATATTAATTCAAATTAATAGAATAAAAATTATATTATAAATATATTTTTTATTTTTAAATATTTTCTTATTATAGTGAATATCAAAATAAAATGAAAAAGTATCACATCATTTCGTGATGGGGAAGTCCCTCCCTCACACAAGCAATATAATCATTTTTCAAATGGTTTTTAATGTAAAAATATAGATGTAATACTATAATTTATGAAGTATAATAATATAAAAAATATCTTATACATATGTAAAATCCATTATTATTTCTAGGCCAGAGAGGTGGTGATGGAAAGTGAATTACATTAGTCTGTGAGGCAGTAGTTTGCCGTAGATAAGATAAACGGGTTTAATTCCCATTTGATATATGATGAGATGTATATAGGTTATAAAATTAAAATAATAATATCTTATTATAAGGGATATACTGATTTTATAAAATCATAATATTTGGAGAAGATTATATAGATTTGGGAGAAGATATAAAAGAAAAACCCTTGATTTTTGGACTATACGTCTTATTCAGAGAACGTCGTGAGGTTTACACCGAAATGATTAATAAGAGGGTATCATAATAAAAATATGGTCTCTATGATTTTGGGAGATGATTAATGAATAAATTCTAATAGGTAATTTAAAAAAAATAGTTTTTTATGTGTGAAGTGGATTGTACAGGTGGTGCCATTTTATATGTTGGGGAGAGGATACACATTTAATTTTTGAGAAGAAAATGTTATACCGAAGTTTTACATTAAAAAAAGCGCAATAGTGGAACATTATAGAACCATATGTGAAATTAGGTCCAAATTATTCTAGAAAATATTAATTTAACATGTTTTTATATCATATTAGCCCCTATCATTTTCATTTAAAATCTGGTAAATATGTTTTAACCTTAACTGGTGTAATTAATTTTTATTATTTTTACTATTGTTTTTGAAAAAAAATAAATTAAAACTAATTATATAATATTAATTTTTTTGTTTAAAATATGGAATTTATTTTTCTATATTAAATGGATATAAGTTGTTGAATTTCATGTAAAATTACACCCGCATATGTGATGAAATTTTTTTCCCAATGAAAAATATTTCAAAACAATTAATAATATTTATGAAAATTTATAAATAAAATATATTCAAAAAACATATATCTGATTATTAAAAAAAAATTTGAAAAAACTTATTTTTAAATTATTTTATAAAATACATTGATGTTTGTAAATGATTTAATATTAAAGAATGTTTTTAATAAATACAATTATTTATTCACTATTCATAAAAAGAATAATTTTTTTTGAAAAATCCAAAAATAATTAAGTAATATAATTTACATGATGATTTCAAATATGATGTCAGTTGGGTCAAATAAAATTTCAATATCATTCAATAGTGAATTATTAATTTTTTCATAAAATGTAATGAAAATCATTTTTTTATAAAAGTGTTTTATTGAAGCATATAAAGAATTTAAAATAAATTTATTTCTTATTTATATACATATATATTATCATTTTCTAACTCATTCGTACATAATTATCAAAATTTTGTTATTTTTACTCATACATCAAACATTAAAAGGTAGGTTATAAAGATCATGTTTAAATATTAATATTTTTAATAGTTTTTTGTGGTTCTTTACAATTCTGTATTGTGTCTAATTCATGATATTGATGAAAATAATTATATTCCTAAAATACAGTTCATAAAATATGTAGTTGTTAGAAATATAAACCTACATTCAAAATATATACGAAAATTTTATTTTTCATTATATTGATGTCTACCGACATTGTCTTTTGAAGGATATGATTTCAATGAATCCAATTGAGTTAGTCTTCATATGATATAAATCAGTAGAGATGAATTCAAAATTAAATTATTGATATTAAGTGAAAGAAAGTTTTTTTAAACCATCATATTTGAATGATATCGGCCATTATGAATTGAAAACATAGCTATAATAATGGTAAAGTATTTCATGATTTCATACTACTGAGATGAAGGCTTATTATTCCTTATATGAGGTTGTTTATTAATTTTTGGATTGGAATATGAGAATAATTATATTGTTGATTTTAGTCCTTAGTTGTAAATTAAATTCATTTTCATAATTCTTTTGGGGGATATGTTGGCCTTCCCACATTTTTTACTAATCAAACATATAATGATTCTCTAATCTAACCTCTAGTAAAATTATAACCGAAAAATCCCTAGATGATTCCAAACTACAAAAAAGATAATGTTGAGCATATTAGAATTCCAATGTTTGGGTATTTTTTATTATATTTTTTCAGAAATGACATGTTTAGGATGTTGAGTTTTTTTTGCGATTCATAATGACTAATTCTTCCTCGACTGCTATAGATTCTGCATGCCTTTAGTCATAATCCCCAAGTTTCGTTTGGGAATTAATGTTCATATGTTGGAACCTAATAAAATATTGGTTAACCTTGTAGAAGTTAATTAATGAACCACATTTATATTCTTCATCTTAATAGAGTTTCATTTGATGGGTTTTTTTTTCATTTAGAACCACTTCACTAGGGGGTAACCATTGAACTATTTGGTGAGTCGATGCCTATTAAACCATATGACGAGATGAAACTCCATACTACTAATGATGAATGCATGAAATCAAAAATATTATAAATTGGATTAGTAATTAACATGTGTATCTTTTCCTTTATCCTATTCTTGTTACACTAATTGTTATAGTTCATAGATGATTTTCCCCTGGACGACTATGGTTTTGAAGTCAACTAACTCACCATTGATGAAGTTACATTCATAACTGGTTGATTTATATAGTCCTATGTATATCATGATATCATATGACAATGTATTCTCAAGCCTAATAATCAAATATCTATTTTCCCTTACAGAGACATCCATTAATTCTACTTCCACTTCTTGTGGGATATTAGTTACATAATTCACTTACGCTGGCATCTTATCGAACATGAAATTCCTTGATTCCACAAAATTTTTGGAAGATTTCATTGATGATAGAGATTGGTTTGATGGTGTTACCAGCTATTCATTTGAAAAATAATAATTATATCACTAACAAAGGAAATCATTTTTTGGGATTCTATGATCTGTTAGCATTTATAGGCTCCACCACTAAGATAAATTACCTTGGTTCTCGCTTGTTATAGAATCAAGACACATTATTATTTAAGTATTTATTAAGAGGACATCTACATTAATTTTTCTCTTCCTAACGAGGGTTATATTGTTGTTTCAAACATTATAGATGTGGAATATCATGATAATGCATAAGTTATGTTCTGTATATGGTCCCATATATTACTTAAGAAATATAGTTGTTGTATCATCATTTGAAATCATCACCCTTAGGGATGTTCATGTTGTTAGAGACATGGAAATGGTTTATAGAAGGAATTTTTCATATTTGTGTTCCACTATGGGGTACTCATATATTCCACTAAGGTGCTTGTATCATCCCAATACAATACCATATTTTCTTGTTAGATTAAATTTAATTTTATTGATTGCTTTACAATATACATAACATTCAATATAAAAAACACTATATAGTCAAATTTTTATAGTTAATTAAATTAATTTAATTTTTGAGATTATATGAAGTAAATTTACACATAATATATCCAAAAATATATTTGGACACTCATCCAACAAATTTGATAGAAATAATATATGGACAAACCCAATATTACACATAAAAATCATTATTTTTATAAAATTAGTTTTACTTCCTTTTAATGGAGAACCTATTTGAAATAATTATTTTAATAATTTTAAAATTTATATTTTAAAACATAAACTTATTATATAAAATATGAGTATAAAAAAATTACTTTGGTTAATTTTTTGTTATTTTTCCAAGACATTTCTAAATTTGAAAAATTGTAAAAATACTTCCCTTTATTTCAAAATGGAATTTTCATCTAATTTATTGATGTAGTTACATTATAATTTTTATAAGTGTATATATATAATTGATTATATTATACATAAATAAATCTAATTAGGTTTATTTTAATCCATTTCACATAAAATTATATTTACAATCATTTGAACGTTTCACTTTAAAAACCCACCTTTTCATCTCACCTGTGGGATTAATTTTAAATATTATTCTTCTAATAATGTGAATTGTATTATGTATAATGGTTTAAATATTTATAATAATATTTTATTGATTATTTTTTATCATCAATTTCATTTTTATTTATAAATTATATTTGTATGGTGAGAAATTATATACCATGAAATAGGTAAAAAATGAAACATGTTAACCTTAAAAGAGATAAAAGCATAAAATAACTAATAACTGAAACTTTTTTTGGTTTTTTTGAGGACTGGATCGACCCTAGATGTACTATAATATATTAATTTCTAGAAAAATTCATTTAAGTTCATGCCACCTCAAAATGGATGGCTTTAAATATAAAATATTCAATATTTAATAAGATAATCCCACCTCTTATCATATATAATTACCACCCCATTTAGGCAAAAAAAATCCTTATAACTCCTGAAATATATTCCTAAACCTCTCCTCCCCACTCTCCCCACATCCAAGTATTTTTGTATCACCAAATAGCTAAATAAAATGTCTTCAAGGGTCATTCAATGAGGTGATATTCAGGAGGCAATTTTCCTAATGCAAATCTATTCGTTTATTTTCATTTCTACTTTCTCCTCACCTACAACATCCATAAATGAATTATAAAACCAAAATCATGTATATATTGGAGTATTATTTTTCTAATGTAATATCTCATATCCATTTCATGTCTTATCTCCTATTATTCAATGAAACGAAATTATTTTCCATGATATGCCTTTCAATCGCATCCGTGTATAATTTTTTTGTTCTTAAATTTAATTTTATGGTTAAATTAACTTTTAATATTTATATAATAACCTATTTTATATTATATAAATTTTATATTAACCATACCTTTATTAAATTATGTTGTAGATATATTCTAACATCAATTTTCAACGTGTCGACTACCACCTCCTATAAGTGACGTGATTCGTTCGCATATCACGTTGAATATATTAATAACTGTTTTAGATAATATATAAGAAATTAATGAAATATGTTTTATAATTTAATGATATTATATATATACACATATTTACATATATATAATTTATTTTCTTTTAATAAGAGTGGAAAACAACAATAGAATCCACGCGTAGCAACGACCTATCATCTCCATGAAATGTGTTTTTTTATAATTAATTTTTTTTGTAAATATATATTTTTTTATATATAGGATATTTATATCATGTTTTATATTTTTTAATTAATTAAATAATTACAATCAAGAATAATAAGTGAAGACATGTACGATTAATAATGAAAATATCAAATGAAACATAACTTAAAATTGTAGTTAATAATAAATGGTTAATATAACATCATAAGTAAATTATATATTGTATTATAAATTTCAAAATATTTCATTGATAGGTGAATAATAAAATAATAGTAATTTTATAGGAGGTTTGAACATGTTTGATGGAATTCAAATGTGAGGTAAGCGATTTCATCACAATTTACATTCCATTAAGACCTTTTTGATCTTATGATCAAATTCTTATTTATATGGTGTATATTCTACCCTTTGATGTGTTATATCATAAATATACTTAATATCATGATATTTTATGTTCCATTTAACTTTATTCCTTTATGAGGATTTATTATTTAAATATATAAATGTTCAATGGGACACTTTGGAATGTTTAAATATTATCTTTCTCAAGAATAGTTTATTGATCATTTAAGGGAATTTCCATTCATCAACATCAAAAACACTTTTTATTACATATCCCCAAATGAGAAATTATTGATGAATTTGTATTCTCTATTAAAAACCAACATTTGATAGTAAATATTATTTATTTTGATTATTTAATCTTGGTAATTATTTGGAATAGCATTGACGATTGTGGTTTGAACATTATAAATCTCCTTAATGAAAAGATATGGTCTCATGAGATGAATAAGTTGGCCAAATTAAATTGGTTTGTATTTGTATTTTTAAACCATATTTTGATCGATTTTTATGGTATAGGTTTTTATGTCCCTTAGACACGACATCCAATAATTAATCATTTCCATCATAGTTATTTTAGTTATTATTGTTATTATCCATGAGATTTTTCATGGACATATATATAGACACATTCTATTATCATTTTATTGATTATATAAAATATATTTTATTTTCTTACCTTTACATATTTATATTTCCTTATATAGTTATTTGAATGGAATATGTTATCAGTTATTTTACTTTTAATGTTATTTTTTATATTGATTCAATATTGCTACCATTGTACTTAACCTTACATAGAATTTTTTCCCACTATTATTATGCTTCCTTTCCCCAGGTTATGAAGAGGAATTATTATAATGAGTTTCAAGGATGATGATATTTTATTTTTTATTCATTTTTTCTTATCAAAATGTAATATGGGAATAATATATGTCTTCTTGTTTTCAATAACTTCTAAACTATCTGGTCCCATTGGATTGGAAGCTTGTATCTATGATAAGGTAATAAAATAATGAATTATCTCTATATTTATGGGGTTAGGGTGTTACAGTTGGTATCATAGTAATTTTATCAGTAACCTTGAAGAATAGATTTAGAAAACATAGATTAAGGAACCCAACTATATGATAAACAATGAATTGAAGTATAAATTAATAGACTATAATTTTTGTATGGTAGATTTTATGTTTGTACTCCCAATAATATATCCATGTCCGGATACTACCAGTAGATTTTGTTCTATAATAGATGTACATAGAAGTAACAACTCTGATAAGGTGTGTCGGGTCTAACATGGTGTAACCTGGCACATGACAATAAGCATTACTATTCACTTGGTTTGACACTCCACATGAATACTCTTAGAATAAGTCACATTTTATTTGCATACAATTATAAAGGATTTAGAAGAAAAAAAATTTCTAACGTAACCAATTTCTATGATTCTAGGATTAATGATTAATAAATTTATGTTATGTGTCATGCTATATTTGGAATTAAAAAATTTAATTTTATGAGCTAACATAATATACATCCTTGTTTAGAATGGAGACATCCAAGGAAGAATCGAATTATTACTCATGGAAAAGTTATTGGTTGTCTCGTTCAGGAAACCAATATTATTGGTATTGTAATAGAACATATCATGGAAATATTAAGGAAACATTCCCTGGATATGACAAGTAACCTTTCCCGAGTGGAGAAACCAATTCCAGATAGACAATCTTCTCTTCTGGATCGCTTTATATCGCAGAAGCTCCCAATGTTTTGTGGGACTACTAATACAATGGTAGCTGAGAGAAGGAATATGTCTCAATAATAGATATTTATGGTATAGGAATATGGAAAAGAGGAAAAGGTTACACTTTAACTCTATTGTCTCTAAGGTGATGCTGATCAGTGGCGGTTTCTAATATAGAATACTTGGAAGGAAAACGAAATTTAACTAATGGATCAGAGAACTTTTATGGAGACATTCTTCTATAATTACTTCCCTCATGATAATAAAATTGAGATGAAGATAATGTTTCTTATCATAAATAAAAAGGAATAAGAAATTTATTTATATTATAAACCTACCTTCACAAGGATACCTAGGTATTCTATGGATCATTTACACAATAAAGATTTCAAGATAAACCAGTTATTTGAAGGTCTTTTACCACATATACGAAGGGATATGGTCTCCCAAAATTTTTCATCATTCAAAGAAATAGTTTTCTGTTCATTCAATATAGATAATGAATTTTCATGAATAAATATATTCTTGGAAATCCACAACAAGAATAATTCATCTGAGAATAATGAAAAAGGGAATCCATCAAAGAAGAAAATGAACCTTGGAGAATTTCTATCATATGAAAACTGGGGGGAAAACAACCTATGAAATGATTGAATGTAATAGTATTTTTCCATAATTGTTTATATATGGTTAAACAGTATCATGAATGAAAGCAGAAATGTTGATAAATTATATCTATTTCTATAATTTTGAATATATAAAACATTATCCAAATGATTTCTCTAAGCATCAAGAAATTATATATCAAAAGATTCCAAGGGGATATGGATAATCTTTTTCTATCACAATAGTGGATGTAGAAGTTTCAAATGATGTAGTGGAAGGTAAATTAATCAAATATTCATATTTAACCAATACATTATTTTATTCTAGTTAATTTCACTCTTTTATATCTACTCATTTTTTCAAGGAAATTAGACAATTATTTTTGTATTTAAAAAGAGAGTTATTAGTAAAAACTCATAAGTTAAGAATCATTGAAACAATGATGTGTCAGGAAGTCCCCATTACAAGACATAAATGTGCATTATGTATTGAACTTATAATCATACCTACGGTTTAATTTGATATAATCTTTTGTCAGGAAAATCTCTCAAAATATGATGCAAATATTTATTGAATGTGGAGGGAAAATACAATTTGTGAGGAATATGTGGAATCCATCGTCTTTATATAAGACGATTCCTCAACCAATTCTTATCTATATCCAACCCTAGTATCTTTTTTGACTAATATTTGTTGGGAAAAAGAAAAAAATACATATAGTGTTGAAGTAGGTCATCTTAATATTGAAGATATATATATTTTATAGGAATAGATTATTTTATTTCCTAAATATTTACCTGTACATCCCCTAGAGCATCATGTTTTATTTACAATTAATTTATTCCCTGATGCAAGGCTAATATTAAAAAATCCCTATAGAATGACCATTGTTTAATTTGTAGAGTTGATGAAACAACTTAAAATTTTTGGTCATAATGGATTTATTCACCATAGTGTTTTGACATGGGGATCCCTCATCCTCTTAATTAAAAAGAAATATGGATCCATAAGGTGTGTGTTGATCATAGGGAAATAAATTATATTATACTAAATAATATGTATCCTCTACTTCTCATTGAGAAATTATTCGATCAACTTTATTGAGCCCAATATTTTTATAATATTGAACTTTGTTATGGTTATCAACAATTTAGAATGATGAAGGATGAAATTTTGAAGACATATTTTTGGAAGAGGTATGGACACTATGTGTTTACAGTAATTCCATTTGGAATTACTGACTAAATATCTATTTTTATAGAATTAATGAATAGATTATTGAAGAAATATCATGATGATTTTTTTGTCGTATTCATTGATGGTATTCTGCTGTATTATAAAACCTATTTGGACAATGATAATTAAATTTGGATCATTCATAAGACTCTTATAAGGGTAGAGTTATATATGAAATTTAGTAAATTCAATTTTTATATTCATGAAGTCTCTTTTCTTGGCCATATTGTCTTAAATGAGGGAATATGAGTTGATCCTTTTAAGACAAAACACATCATTGAATGGCATATACCAACAAAAATAATTGAGGTATGTAGTTGCATTGGTATGGGAGGTTACTATCAGAGATTCATTTTCAAACTTTCCCAATTGGTGAACCCATTAACAAATATAACACATAAAGGTATTATGTTTTAATGGAAGTGGAATGTGAGTAATTATTTGATGAAAAAAATAATATTAGTAAATTCTCTGATTTTGACATTACTATTAGGGAGTGATGTGTTTTTCATATATATTTATGTATTGAAGAAGGGACTTTGTAATTTCCTAACGAAAAATTAAAATGTTATTTTCTATACATCCTTGAAATTAATGAATCCTGAATTAAACTATAAAACCCATGATCTCGAGTTAGCTGTGGTAATATATTCATTGAATATTTTGAGACATTAACTCTATGGTGAAATATTTGATATATACACAGATCATAAGAGCCTGAAATAGATCTTCTCATAAAACAAACTCAATATGAGACAAAAATGATTCCTCAAACAACTGAAATATTTTTATTTCTCAATACACAACCACCTAAGGAAAGAAAATAATGTATACGATTCTTTGATTAAGATGTATAAGAGAGTTTTAATAAAAATATTGATTAAGAAGGATCATATTCTCATGGATCTAGTAAAGATGGACATGGAAGTTTTGAAGGAAGAGTATACATTAATTATTTTTTAAATGATTTCAAAAACATATTTATTAGAAAGGAATAATAATTATCAATCTGATGATTAGGGTTTCAGAATAAAATTAAAGTATTCAATGAAGGAAAATTACTATATTTTTTATGAAGATGATGTTTTAAAATTTTGAACGATGCTATTTGTTCTATATAAACCTGAGATAAAAATGATTTTTTGGGATGATGCTCATAGATTAAGTTTCTCTATACATCCTTGAATCGCAAATATGTGTTGAGACTTGAAAAAATATTTTTTGTGGGATAAAATTAAGTGATAAATTGATGATTATGTGTCTTGATTCTTGATTTTTAAACAAGTGAAAGCTCTGAGGTAGCATCATAAAATAATCTTACACCCTCTTCCAATCCTTGTTAGTAAATGGGATAAAATTACAATAAAATTTGTCTCACGAAAATAAAATTCACTTAGAAGTGATGATTCAATATTGGTTATTGTTTATCGACTGACCAAATATACACGTTCAATTGGGATTAGATAAGACTTTCCTCTAGAGAACCTCACAAGGATCCATAATAAAGAAGTTTTAAGACTTTATGGGGTACTTTAATTTTTTTTATCCTGATACATTCATTAATTTGAAATTATGGAAAAGCCTTCAGAAGGATTTTGACATTGAGCTTTATATTATCACTATCAACCATCACCAAACTGATGGTTATTACGAAAGGAATATTTAATCAATGTAATATATTTTGAGGACTTTATCTCCTGACATTAAACGTATATTGGATCGGTACATACCTACGGCTGTGTTTTACTATAATAATAGTATCCATTCAAGTATTAATATTCAACCATATGAAGAATTATATAGAAATATATTTCATACCCAAAATTGTATGGAATATGTTTTTGAATGGAAACAGTAGTCTAAGGACAAGTTGAGGAATGGAAAATAGATATAGAGGTTATTCAATATCCAATTAATGTGAATGAAAGTAGGAGAAAAAGTTATGCTGATAACTGATGTAATTATTTGGAATTCCAAGTGGGTAATCATGTTTTTACTAAAGGTATCTCCACGGAAATGTGTCACATTGTTCAGTAAGAATGGGTAACTAATTCCCAGGTACATCAGATCAATCTATATTCATTAAAGTGTTGTATTCAATTCTTATATTTTTGAAATTCCACCAATTCACTCAAAATAACATGATGGGTTCCATATATCTATGCTAATGAAGTACATGGGAGACCCAACACATGTGCTTGTATTTTATGAGATAAAGTTGTAAACCACACATTCATATTGCAATGAACAAATTTTTATTCTTGATAAATATTCTATAAAGAAATCCCAAAATGGATGAAGTAAAATGGAAATAAGATGATTCTATGATGGATAACTACCAACATATTTTTGATGGTAATAACCATAATATTTTGAGGTGAATTTTTTTGTACAATGATATAATGTAACATTCTAATACATTTCCATATTGTTTTTTAGAATAAATTTAATTTTATTGATAGGTTTACAATATACACAACACCTAATATAAACAAAACACTATATAGTCACATTTTGCAGAGTCAATTAAATTCACACAATTTTATAGGCTTTATGTAGTAAATTAATATATAATATATCCATAATTTTTTTTTCACTCATCTAATATATTTTATATGAATAAGATGTGTAAAACACATTTTTACACATAGAACTTTTTTTATAAAAGTTATTTTACCACCTTTTAATGGAGTACCAATTTTGAATACAATTATTTACATAATTATAAGATATATTTGAAGAAATTAACTAATTATATGAAGGAGGATTATAAAATTTTAATTTTGTTAATTTTTTTTATTTATCTTATATGTTTCAATTTTTGAGGAATGGTAAAGAATATTATATTTTAGGGCAAAATTGCATTTCATTATAAATTGTTTATACAATTAATTATTTTTAAATTTGGATTTAAATTATTATTATTAAAATTTTTCATCAAAAAAACCATTTTAGGTCATTTTAATCAATTTCATATTGAAGTTTCATATGAAAACATATAAATCCTTTGAAATTTTTACTCTAAAAATCTATTTTTTTATTTTGGTGGAAAATTTATTTTTAAAAACAATTATTACAAATATGTGAATTGAAATAGATAAAATAAATTCCAAATCAGTAATAATAATGTCCATATTATGTTTTAAGTTCAATATAATTTTTAATTATATAAAAATTTACCACGGTAAAAGAATCATACATCGTGATATAAGTAAAAAATGAACATGTAAAAGTTAAATGGGTAAAGGATTAAAATACAAAAAAACAACATTAGAAGGATGATATAGGTGTTCTCACCTATATACGACCTCTAAAGTATTAATTTATAGATAGTTTTTTTTAATTTAATGCAACAAAAAATAGTTGGCATTAAAGATAAAATATTCATTATTCAATTACTTAAACCAGCATCTCCTCAACTATAAATACCACCCCTCACCACCCCATTTCGACACAATAATATATTTCCCTACTCAAATATCTACCCAAACGTCACCTCCTCACTCTGTCTATGTCCACGTGCCTCTTGTATCATCAAAAGAACACATCCAAATTCATGAAGGGTCTCTCAAGGAGGTTATATTCAAGAGGTAATATTTAGAAACTACCCCTCTTAATTTCTTTTCTTTTATATGTTCTCATCATCCCCTTCCTCCATCAATGGATGTTAAATAAAGAATAATTTATATAATATGTTATTATTTATATAATTGAATATATCATATCTATTTCATTTTTCATCTCCTCTTATTCAAATAAATAATATTATTGTCTCTGTTATGTCGGTTAACCAACTCGATAAATAATGTGTTTGTTCTATTAACACTACCTCGTTTATGGATGTTATTAAAACTATTAAATGGTTAAATTAAACATTAATATATATATTATATTATATTTCATATTTTTTAAATTTTATATTAAACATATAATCATGATTTCCATGTTGTGGATATACGATAACTGCGTTTGTAGAGGTCTAGACCACAAACTCCTCAAAGCGATGTTATCTATTCACACATAACATAGAATGTTTTAGTAATCAAATATGATATAAACGAAATTTTAGTTCTAATTTATTGTTATTATATATATATATACATATTTAAATACATTTAATTTATTTATGTTCTTTCAATATGATCGGAAAACAAAAATAACGTTTTTGTGTATGTACAACATACCCACTCAATGAAGTGGGTTTTTCATTTATCATTATAGATTTTTATAAATAATTATATATTTAATATTTTAGATATTTTTATCATTTTTGATTTTATTTAAATAATTAAATCATGATAATGAAGAATAAAAAGTCAAAATATGTAAGATTAACATAGACAATATCACCTGAAAAGTAAATTAAATATGGAGTTAATAATAAACATGTAATATAATTTTTATGTAATTAATATATCATATTATAAATATGAATATAGTTTTGTGATATATGAATAATAAACCTATAGTAATTATACATGTTTTTTTAATTTTTTTAAGGATGTCATATTTGAGGTAAGGGATTTTGTCTCAATTTACATTCCATTGATACCTTTTTGGATTAATGAACCATCTCAATTTTATATGGTGTATATACTACCCTTTGACATATTATATCATAAATCTAATTATTATAATATTTTATTTTAAATTTAATGTTATTCCATAATAAGAATTTATGATTTAAAGACTTGAATATGGAGGGGGAAACTTTGAAATGTTTATTGATTTTCTTCCTAAAGAATACATTACTGAAATTTAAAGGGATTTTCCATTCATCATGATCAACAAATTTTTTATTAATTATCCAACAGTGAAGAATTTTTTATTAATATTTATTCTATATTCAGTATGTAAATATTATAAGGGATATATTTTATTTCAATTATTCAATTATTCAATTTGGGGAATTCAAGGAATTGGAAATCACAGATGAGGCCCAAACATAATATAGCCCCTAGATTCATCTATAGGTTTTCATTAGTAGAATATGTTTTCAAAATTAAATGGGATTATATCCATAGTTTTGAACCATCTTTGGAAAATCTAGATGATATAGGTTTTCATGAGCATTTGACCTGATGTCTAATAATTAAGCAATTCCATTATTTATATTTTAGTTATTATTATTATCAATACTATTTTTCATCAACATATATATTGATGCATTATATTCTATTTTTATTGTTTATGAGGAATATGTTTTAGTTAATTACTATTCCATATTGATATTTCCATATTTTGTTTTTTGAATGGAAATTTTTATCAATTATTTACCTTTCCATGTAAATTTATTTCTATTAATTCATTATTTCCTACACTATACATACCCTTACTAAGAATTATAGATCACCCTTATTATTTTATTCCATTACCCTGGATATATAGAGGAATTATTTGAATGAGTTTCAAGGATGATGATATTATATTTTTTATGGTTTATTTATTTTCCAACTGTAATATGGGAATAAAATATGATTTCTCATTTTACTAAACTGTTAAAATATTCATTCCCTTGAGATTTGAACCTTGTATTGATGTAAATTTAATAAAACAATGTACCAGAATTGGGATTCTGGGGTTAGGGTGTTACATTGTTTGATTAGGATCTATGACATATCCAACTCAATATAGGGAATTTCTATATAGAGTTCCAATAGATTCTATTGTGGGTGTTTCATGTTCATGTAGTAGGTTATCCCATCTATATAGTAATAAATTTTTTGACGTTCTCATTATCATAGTGTTTGAAATTATAGAGGTTATTCAGAATTAAAATTATTACCAATGATAATAATTTTATGTAAAATTTTTTATGAAGAACATCTCAATTAGTGATAGATCCACCAGGTAAAATTGAATACCAAAAAAACAAAGGTCCTTCTAGAGTTTGAAAAAACACATAAGATTTTCATCCTTGTTATTATCAAGAGTTACCATCACGAGGATATATTTAGTTTAAAAAATATATAGGTACTAATTTTGTTTACTAGTTACATTAAAGATAATATCGATTTAGTTTAAAATGTTTGGAAAAGAAGAATTTGCATCCACCATTTTTTGATATAGTTTCATTTCCCGTTGAATTGGTTATTGATGTAAATTAATATCCTCTAAAAAAATATTTAGGTATATTATATTGAATATAATTTCTGGAAGAATTATTAACTAGATATATATTTGAGTGGTGGCATCGAGAAAAACTGATATAATTAACTTTACTATGTTTTATTTAGATAAATTGTAGAGAATAGCCTAGGGTTTCTAGCATGACCATTTTTTGGTTTCCATACAAAATGAGAAAACTATTTATATCCATCACTCTTATGGAATAGATAAATAGGAACATGGTTCTGTAATTGGTCAAATGACTAAATTTTTTTCTTACCGATAGAGAAGCATCTCCATTTTAAAGGATATTTTATAAAGGACAACAATGATTCTAAGCATATTTGTTTTACATATATGTTATATTTCTCTAGTTTATATAAACATTGATTCATATTAAGTCATTTATTTCTATTTCATATTGATCCACTCCATACTCTAAATATTCATTCTCAACATATTCTGGTGATTAGTGATATGCCTTTATTGTATTCTCTTTTTATATATTCATAACTCACATAGATAGAGGAAAATAACAATTCAGGGTAACACCATTTTTTGAAAATGATTAATATTCTAGGTATACACACCTTCTTAAAGAATTATTGAGTGGACTATATTTTGAATATAAAATTCATCATCTAACACATGTATATTATAAATATGTTGTAGATATATTGTGGATCCATTGTTTATGGATTGAACAGATGCATAACATGCTTCTATAATCATGTTCCAATTAGAAGGATAATGAGGTTGAACATCATATGCATAGCTGGGAAGAATTTAATTCTTGTACTCATTCCTTTTTTTGGTGGAAACATTATGCATACATCAACTTCATGGTTTTGCCTTAAATTTCAATTAACTTACCTTGTAATATCTTTAATGGTTGATCATAAGGTTGTCTCTAGAAACCTTTTTTGAGAATTACCGAAATATAAATCTATATCAAAAACTAAGGGAAAATACATAGAATATTCTTATGGTGTTTCTCCCAGCCTGGAGGTGACTAATTATAATGGGGGTGGAGGAGATTTTGATATATATCCCACTATTTAATAGGTAATTTGAATATATATATGAATCATTGGAAATTTGACAACTCGTAGGGTGGTAGTGACTATAAAAATTAACACACCCATTTATGTTTAGGTTTATCTAGCAATGATATAACTATGTAAACTACTGTTTCCCTTGTAATATATTTGGGTTTTGTTTTATAATGAAATGGATTAAATTCATGTTATAAATTTGAAATAATTTACATTGAACTTCATTAATTTTTTTTGGGTTTTAATTGGAATGTGTCCTCAAAGATAATTTCATAGTCATGATTCAAGAGTCTATCAATGGATTTGTCCTACTATGTTTCATATTTTATGGATATAAAGAAAACATGAGCCCCTTAGATATAACTACATGTATATAAAAATCATGAGACGATGATTTAGAATGAGGTAATGATGATTCATAATGTCTTTCTCAACAGACTCTTCAAAATTGTGAATGAATAGAGAGGTACAACTTCATTTTCACCTTATCCTCTTATATATACATCATATGAAAGGTAAACGATAAAATAATATCGATTTCCAGATAATTAATTCATTCTGGTAAGATATCCAAACACTATATTATCATCATTAGGGGTCACACAACTAAAAGGGAATCCACGTAGATTTTCTACATTTTTCACTTATTCCTTGTATGTGGTTAATTTATCCTCTGTTAGTTATAGTTTTTACCTATATGTGACAATGAGTTAGAAATATATTCCAATAAATATAATGTATAAATTCCCCTTTGAATTTATTTTTAATTTATTATTGATAAGAGACTATAGAACATAGAATGGACATTTTATTACATTAATATGACACTTTTCTCATTAACATGGTTATTATTTATATTAAATGAGGTATTCTTCTAATTTATCTTACTAGAGTGGCCATTTCCAAATTAAATTATTGAGGAGAGTGGAATTAATTAGAATATATTCTATAATATTGAAGGGTTAATGTCCTGAGTTTTTCATGGTAAGTGACTACTACCTTGAACTATATTTTGTTTTATATTTGATATTTCTCGTCAGATATTGGTTTTTGGGGTATAATTAGCATGAATCTCTCGAGTTCCACTCAATATGGGGTATTTCACATGGTATCGTTTGTATATGGATAAAATTTACTCCAAATTATGTTTTCACTATGGGGAGTACCTTCCAACAGAACACTATTATGGGTATTAATATAATTATTGATTATTTTCCACCTATAAGAAGAATTCCTAGAATATATTAATGCGTGAAGACCTTTAAGGAGTGTAGTGCTTAATGAGAAGATAGAAGGTCCTTCTTGACATTAGATATTCTAAACATTAAGAGGATTATCGTAGATCTCAAAATAATAATAATTCATAGGATTAATCCAAATATTTCCATGGTTTTACCCATTTGGTGAACACACTAGGGTATAAATTAGAAGAAAACGAAATTATTTGTGGGAATATAATTATGGATCAGGGTTCACCTTCAATAGAGTGTCTGGTAAAATATTCTTTGTGGGGGACCATTACGATGGATAATTCATGACATAAAAAGTAGATAAACATAGTTTATTTGATATTATATCCATGATGGGGGGTTTTATAATATAACAATGAGAAAAATTATAATGATTTATAATGATATTAATATTGGAAGAACTATTGTGGTGGAAACTTTATTGGGAATTTCATGAGCTATTGCTAGAAATCTAGCGGGGATTTCCTCTAAAACTACAACTATTTCTTCATTTGGATTATTATTTTTTAGATTCATGGGATATTTTGAAATGATTATTTCTTGTCTCCTAAAGTCTACCATTGGGATGGCTAAGGATATGGGTATCCTCATGGACATTGTGATACCCCCAATAGGTGTATCTCTTGGATTCTCTCTAATGAATAGTTGAGGTCTTGTGTTGTTCATAATGAAAATGACATAAGGGATGCATTATTAGTGACATTCATCTTTTCATTGTTACATTACAAAGATATTTTTATATGGTTATAATAAATATTTTCCTACCATGAAGTGGTCAATCATCTTCAGTAAAAAAATTATTTTGAGCCAAATTTTACATATCATTATGTACTGGAAAGTGTCAATGATCCTCTATAATGATATATGTAATGTGATCCTAATACCAAGTAGCTATTTAATAATTTTGATGATAAATAATACTGGTTGAGGCATGGATATTTTCAATTCCTATTTGAAAAATCAAAATATGACAATGTTGGAACATTTATATTTCATACAAAATTTTATGGAAGTCACGCATGGTGTGGAAGAGGATACACCTAATGACCCATACTTGACGTACATGGAAATTTAATTTAATTTGTAGAATACATAAAAAATTACAGAAATATATTCCCAAATATAGTATAAGTTTAGTGTATTTTGAAACATGGAACAAAATATTATAACTTGGTGAAAGTTCTTCAAAATCTCCCATAAAGATATCCCCCTTTTTTCTTAACTAAAACCATTATTTATATCATGGGTAAAAGAGAATATAAAATAGTGAACTCAAATGATCAGTAAGGGTGAAAATGGAGAAAATAAAACTAACCATAAACATTTGAATGTGACAACATGAATATAAAGTTTAAAAATCAAAATATTTTGCCATGAAATAAATCTTGGCATACATACAACAAAGATCAAAAAGCAACATTAACCATTATAAAATAGCATTGGAATAAAACAATGAATTATGGAAAATAATTAAGCACATAATATAATTTCTATTGTTTCCAAGGAATTGCTTCCAAGATAATACTATTAGAAAAAGTCCACTACTGAACTAGGTTTATTTTCCATTCCAGCCATGAATTATAGAACCCTAGTTACTTATTGTTCCAGAAATTTCTATCTCAGGAGATATAAATCTTTAACCAATCCATTGGAGGTAGGTATAGGTCCCACAAATATCATAATTAAATCATTCTTACATGCTCCACAAAAACATAAATCCTTCATCGTATCATAACCTAAGAAATAAATTGGGTTTTCTTAAACATAATTCCATCAAAAAATAATCCATATATAATATCATACCATCATTAACAAAATAAAATCATAGTAATAATAGGGATAAAAACATAAATCTTTTTAAAAAATAATCATCTTAGATGTAAAATAATTTTGATAAACCACTTGAACTTTATTTTGAGGAAATATCTTTTCTTTTTTAAAAACATTTTCTTTTCATGGAATGCCTTGAAATTTCAATTTTTTTTTGTTTAAAATACACTTTTAAACATGCAGAAGAAGCTTCAAGGAAATAAGACATTATAAAAATGTAAAAAATCATACATGTTGTATATGTTTAAAAAAAATCATCCTCATACTTTTATCAGAAAAGTCAAAAAGATCCTTGAATGGTAAGCAAAAGAAAGATTCCTTCCATACCGCATAGTAAAAGTCAAAAAGGGATAAAAATGAATTTAAATATATATATATATATATATATATGAAATTTGAAAAATTTATGAATACATTTTTATAATACATGGACATGGATGAAAACTATATCCCTAATAAATACTTACGAATAAACAATCTCAGATAAAATCGATATTGGAAAAGTTATCCATTACCTTGTACTATTCATTACGAATAAACAACCTCAGATAATTCATGTTTTACTATGTAAGTTATGTTTGTTTTTAAAAGTATGTATTTTATTCATGAAATTAAGTTCATAATTACTATTTTCAGTCATCATATAAATTTTATAATCACTCTTTAATTTTTAACATGGAGAATGAATCTCACCGCATCGTGGAGACGGTATGCCATATGTACGCACGAGCGACAATATCAATATCTTGATGGTTAAATGGTATTTTATTGGATTGTATCTTAACTATACTTAATAATTATAATGTTACATTAATTATTTAAATCCCTTATACTCATCATTATACCCATCCTAATAAATTATTTTGAATAACAAATTACACCACGACATGAAGATGGTTTGTCGTACGTACACAAGCATAGATATATTTTTATTCGTAGGATGGATAAATGGAGGTATAAGGTTCTCCCATAAATATAAAAAAATATAAACATGTAGACTATACATTATTTATTACTTTAGTATGGAATCAACAAAAAAATAGGATGTATAAGAAGAAAATATATTGAATTGAATTGGTAGAACAATTACCTCTTCTTCCTTGGACTTCCTTTGGATCTCTTCTTAGGGACTCTAGGGATGAAATTTTTAGAAAATGTGAACAGACAAGAGTTAAATAATAATTTTTATAATACAATTGGGTATGTTTTTATGAGCTATAAGGATATAGGAGTTGTGGGGAAATGTGGGAGGATATTCCTTTTTATAAGAGAGGAGAGGGGCACTTTAGGAAACTCTGAAAATATTAATTTATTATAAATTCAAATTCGATTGAAAATGGTCCAAAACTTATTTAATTCTAATATAAGATAATTTTGGTTTTTTTAACCATAATATAATATATTTTTTGACAAGTTTTGAATATTTTTTTATCCTTATGATTTTAAATTAACCCTTATTCTACTCTTTTTAAATTTAGAGTGATATCATGTTATTTACATAGTGCGGGTTAATATACTTACCATATCATGTCAAACAACCCAAAAAAATACATTTAAGAAATATTTGGACTTTATTTAACTATTTTAAAGAATACTATATTTTTTTTTAATTTAATATCTTTTAATAATCTATTTTATGTTTAAAGTTATGATTAATGTCAGTTTTGGACACTATTCATACTTGAAATCTTTACAAATTTATAACAATATGATTCATTTATAAAAAGGAATAAAATTAAATATAATGTGACAATAACATCTATAAAATTCATTGATGATATCAAAATATCTAAATTACATTTATTGTAACATTTATAATATCATTTATTTGAATCTTTTATTAATTGAAACAATCACTGCATCATCACTGTGTCCAAATTAAATTTATTTATTTAATGTCTAAAATTATAAATAAAATATAATGATGTAGGAAATATTTTGAACTTTATTATTACCATTTATAGTATAATAGATCAATTAAGTATACCCATATTAAAATTGTTTTAGTAAAAGGTACATGGTTATGTTATATTTTTCTATACTTTAAATTAATTGTTATAACATGTCATTTTTACACCCAAGTGGATCCATGGGGTTCCAAAATCAACCTAAGGATGAACACATTAGGATATATCTCATCAAATAGGATTATTTCATGTGTTAGGGTAGTTTAATATTATTATAATATTATTTTTTACCCTTATTTAATAGAATTATCTTTTAACCTTGGTAAATAAACTAATTACTTAAGTTACAATTCATAATGTCCAAAAATAAAAAATACTTATTTACAAAATTTGGACCTTATAAATAAAAATATTGAATCTATTTCTACAAATTCCAAACAAAAAATTTATAGTAATTAATTTTATTTTAATTCCAGTTTCCAAAAAAACAGGTTTTTGTTTAAAAGTAAAATCATTGCAAAAGATTGAAATTTTTTACATATGAATTCAATGTAACATTAATGAAAATGTCTTAAATTGTATTAAAATATAGAAATATATTATATTTATACTTTAAAAACATTCAATAATATATTTTAAAAATATAAATTTTTTCGATGAAAAAAGTGGTTTTCAATTAAAATTTAGTGTATTTTTAATATTCATAAAAATATGAATGTTATCATAAAAATATCAAAAATTCATAAAAAGTAATTTTTTTACCATTATTGTGATGAATATATTTATTTTGTAAAATGGAACTTATAAATGCATCAAAAACTCGATTTTAAATGGGTGCACCATTAAAAGGCAGCAAAACAACATTTTTTTGAAAAATACTTCTTTATCCGAGAAATTGAATTTGTTATTATATAATTTCTAGAAAATACATAAGATTAATATTACTTTTTTATTAAATTCAAAATGTGGTTAATAATATTCATAACGGATAGTTTTTTTCCCATTAAATAACAATATTTTAATAATATATCGTTTTTTAGTGAAACCCGGTATCACATACAATGCAAGCTATCGAGGAAGGTCTCTCTTGAGTGTTTTGAAATCCATGTTTAGTGTTGCATGTAGTGAAAGTTTTCTTTGGTGTTTTGTATAAAATAATCCAATCATAGTTCATTTATACATTGAACAAAATCTATACTCAGTGTTGCGTGAAATAAATTCTATCAAAATAAATTGAAACTGTGTGCAACACAAGCCAAGAATACTGTTGTGTATTCTGCAAGATAATACAGTGTTGCGTATAGCGCAAGATAATATTTGTGTAGTGTAATACATAGGAAATCAAAGAAATTAAAATATTATATCACATAAAATCTTTGGGTGTTACATTCTACCCCCCTTTAAATGAATTTCACTCTCCAAATTCATCAGGGTTATAAAAGGTTTAATACTTGAAAGTTTCATTCATGGAAACCCACATTGTAAAAAGGAATACTAAAACATAATTTTAAAATGGATAGTCAGAAACATAATGGTTTCCCAAAGTAACTCATCACTGGGTGAGAAGTGAAAACATAGATATGGAAGAGAATTCTAACCATCAAGTTATGATGGATAGTGATAGAGAATAAGGTTTGGAGAAATTTAACTACTAGAAAGCCTTAAATCTATGATTATTTAAGGGACTATATAATTCATCGGATAAAAAGGTACTAGGATAAAATTTATGGTATAATGATACTTTTTCTAAAGATTATTAATTTCTTAATGAGGAGAATTAATTAATTTATTTTTGTACAATCACCTGTTCTTCATTCCCTAAACAATTTCCACATCATCTCTTATTTAAATAAATGAAGTTGAATTTTTCATTCTTGATGTGTTAGAAGATCATTCCATAGAATGACAGGTCATTCCATCTATCTAAATAAAAATGTTTGAACAAGTTAACAAATATGAATAATTCCACATATAGTGAGATAATACATCAATCTAAAAAACATCAATTGGAATATAAATCATACTATCCATAAATGGATAGCATTACAATCATTACCAAAACAAAAAAACATTACAAAGAGGTGAACTTAATTGACTTAACATTTATCTCATATATCTCATTTGGCAGTTCATGATTATCACATTCAATCATGTGAATACCATAATCATGTATTTTGATAATATGAATTACCATATAACCTTAGTCAAAACAAGCATTCGTTCAAAATTAACTCTTTACACAAACAAAAAAATGCCAAAAATTCTATATACACAAACCATGATTTTACTTTTTCCTTTTATCTGTCAAAATCTCATTAATACTATCAAACCTCTCATTATCTCCTTACCCCAACATTATGCACATATCATGAGTTTTACATAAAAAATCCATCACTTTTCATAGTTAACATTACCATATAATTATGGAAAACAAAAATGGACCAATACATAGATATTCTGATATTCTATAATGCTATAAAAAGATCATACAAAACTATTTTTAAATCCCATTACATAAACACATAATTATTTCACCACTCTGTGTTAATACTCAACATCACCAATAGTGATCACATGTGACTTCACTTTTTCTTTTTCCTTAAGTGGTTTCTGATGTCGATCTTCATTAACACATGTAATAGATAATAATTTATCATGATTCCCCATTTCCATGAACTTGTAACCCTAATTTTTGGTAGGTTCACTCTTTCTAGATTTCTTTTTATTCACAATACTTCTAAAGTAAAATGATCGATGACCTTATTTACCATGCTTAAAACGTTTATCAGTCCCCTTAAGATAGGTTCCTCTATGTTTCCTTACACAATTTGTGTATAAATCAAATCTAATATTCTTGTCTCCATAATATTTATAGTTTTTGTTGAATTTTATCATTCTTTTCTTATCATAACCATGAGATATATGAGAAAATGAAATCTCCCTTTTTGTAAGAAGAATATGAGGAAGGTACATACTGAAAAATAAGTTTTTAAACTCATACCAATCCATGGAGTAAATTTTATCTTGTTTTCCTATACTATTGATAAAGTTCCAACATAGATTTTATTTACCTTCTAAGAAATAAGTGCCAAACTTAAACTTTTCACATTCTAAACAACGAAGAATGAGAAATATATTTTCAATGGTACAAATCCATTTCTCTTCAACTATTGAATCAATTTTTCCAATAAAATAAGGTGGATGTTTCCTTTAGAATGATTGGAGAGAATGTTGATCTCACATTTGGTAATTTGGTAGCCTAACATGATTTGTGGTTATAGAAAAAAGATTCTTTATTAGATCCCCCATAACATGTTGTTTTTCAGGAGGACAATCACTGCATTTTACATCACATCTATCATTAACGTGGTTTCTTTGGGTTCTATTCATTGTCTAATTCCCAAAAAGAATTGTGTGAGAGGAAAAACTCATAATAGGAAAACAACATAATCACGGGGGATTAATTTTAATCTCTATCATCAAAGGTTTAATCCTTTATTATTCATGATCATTACCATTATTCTAGGACTGTAACCTATAGTTTAACATACCCCTAGTGAAATCTCTAGAAATAAAATTGAATTATCTTTAGGGATCTCAATGATGTTTTCACATACTAGTTTCAAAATGGTGACTAAAGCATTACTCTGATACCAAATCTAACGACCCATGCTTTACATTAATAGATATTACATTTCTTTTGTGGAATACTTAATACATTACACAAAAATATTCCCAAAGACTTTATTAGTTTAGTGTATTTGGATACTCAGAACATAATCTTCTAACTTGTAAATGAACTTCAACAACTCCCATAAAGATCAGCCCATTTTGTTTTTCTACATAAATACATTATTTCTATCCTTTAGATGAGAAAACCTAAAAGTGTAAGCTTAAATTCTCATCCAGGTTAAACATAGATAACATAAAACAATCCATAAACATTTGAACGTGAAAACATGAACATAAAGTATAAACATCAAAATCTAGAGTCATGAAATAATTCTTGGAATTATGCAAGGAATAGATCATAAAGGAACATTAGACCTGATAAAATATAATTGGTATAAAACATGGAATTATGAAAAACAATTTAGCACAAAATATTATTTCCATAGTAGCCAAGACATTGTTTCCAAGACCATCATAGTGGATGAAGTCCATTACTGAGCTGGGTTTACATTATATTGCAGCAATGTATTACTGAACTGGATTTAATTTTCATTCATGTAATGTCTATATCATGAGATATAAATCTTTACCAAATTTTTTAGAGGGATATATAGATCTCACCCATCTAATAATGAAATCATTCGTACATATTCCACAAAAACATAAATTCTTTATCATAGCATAACCCATGAAATAAAATGGATATTCTGAAACATGATTCCATCATAACATAATCCATATAAAATATCATTTCATCATTAATGCAATAAAATCATAGTAATAATAGGGATAAAAACAAAACCCTATTTATAGAGAGTCATCCTAGATGGAAAATAATTTTGAGAAACCACTTGAACTTAGTTCTTGAGGAAATATCCTTTCTATTTAAAAAACATTTTGTTTTCATGAAATGACATGAAATCTTAAAAGAAACTAATTATTTGAAAATACACTTGAGAACGTATAGAGGAATGTTCAATGAAATAATTCTTTATGAAGATGTAAAAACATGTTCATTCTGTATATGTTAAAAAACATTCTCTTCGTACTAGTGTCAGAAAAGTCAAAAATCACTTTGAATGGTAAAAAAAAGAAACATTCCTTCCATACAACGTAGTGAAAGTCAAAAAGGGGTAAAAATGAATTTAAATATATATATATATATATATGAATATTAAAAATTTTAGAAATCATTTTTAGAAAACATGTACATTGATGATAAATATATCCCCAAAAAATACTTACGAATAAACATTCTCTGATAAAAACAAGATTGGATAAGTTATCCCTTACCTTGTAAATTTAGTTAGTCAAGGGTGTGGTCACCTATGTTATAATGGTTAAATAAGTTAATGAATTTTACCAGGACCATATCCATGTTAATGATATCTTATATGATCCTATTATATCATTTTGTTAATAGTATTTCAATATTAGCATTATTCTGGGTGTTAACTACTTTGTTTTCCAATTTGTGTTTTGCTATGTAAGTCATGTTTATTAAGAATATGATGTATATTATTCATAAAAATAGGATAATTATTATTATTTTCACTCATCATATAAATTTTATAATCATTCCTGAATTTTAAACGTGGAGAATGAATCTCACTGCGTCTTGGAGACGGTAGGCCGTACGTACACACGAGAAACGATATCATTCTCTTGATGGTTAAATGTTTTTAATTGGATGGTATATTAACTATACAGAATTATTTTCATGTTATATTCATTATTTAAATTTATTATACTCATCAATATACACATCCTACTAATTTATTTTTGAATAAAAAATTACACCACGGTGTGGAGACGGTAAGTCGTATGTACGTACGCATGGTGATATTTTTATTCATAGGATATATAAAAGCACATATAAGGTTTTATCATAATTATAATAACATATAAAAAATAATAATATACTATAGTTATTACTTCAGTATGGAATCAATGTAGAAAGATGAAGTATAAGAATAGAATAAATTGAATTGAATTGGTAAAGCAATTACCCCTTCTTCGTTTGACTTCCTTTGGATCTCTTCTTAGGGGAACTAGGGATAGAGTTTTGGGAAAACCAGGACCTCCAGAAGTTGAAAAATAATGTTTATAATAGAATTGGGAAAGGTTTTGTCGATCTATAATGATAATGATGGAGTGAGGAAATGTGTGAGGAAAAGGCTTTTTTAGAAGGGAGGAGAAGGGAACTTTATAAAACTCTCAAAATATTAATTTATTATTAATTAAAATTACATTTAAAAAGGTACAAAACTCATTTAATTCAGAGATAAGATGAATTTAGTTCAAATAACCGTCATCAAATACTTTTTAGACATGTTTTTTTTATTTTTTAATCCATATCTTTTTGGTTTAACCCTTATTTTACACTTTTTAATTTTACAATGATATCATGTTATTTACACATTGTGGGTTAATATAATAACCATATCATGTCAAACAGCCCAAAAAAAGACATTTATGACATATTTGGACTTATCTTAATGATTTTTACAAATTTTATATTTTTATGAAATTAATATCATTTAATAAACTATTTTATGTTTTAAGTTATGAATTTTATAAATTTTGCACACTATTCATACATGACTTTTTAGAAAATTCATAAAAATCAGATTCCTTAGAACCAAATGCATTAAAATAAATATAATATGTTAATATCATCCTGAAAATTCATGGATAATATCAAAATAACTAAATTACATTTATTTTCATATTTATAGTATTCTTTATTTGAATCCTTTATTAATTGATGCAATCAATGCATCATCATTGTGTCATAATTAAATTTATTTATTTAATGTATACTAATTATAAATTAATTAACCAATATATAGTTATTATTTTTTATTTCTAATTACTTTTTATAGTCAAATAGATCGATTATATAACCCTATATAAAAATTGTTTTAGTAAAAGATACATGTTTATGTTATATTTTTCTATACATTAAATTAATTCTTATAAAATTTCATTTTCAAAAACAAGTGGCTTCATGAGGATCAAAAATTCACCCAAGTAAGACCATGGTCAGACATACCTCATTAAATTGGATTAAGACTTGTGTTAGGCTAGTTTAATATTATTATAATGTTATTTTTCAACATTATTTACCAGATTTACCTTTTAATCTTGATAAATAAAATAATTACTTAAGTTACTATTCGTAATGCCTAAAAATAAATGGTACCTATTTACACAATTTTTATGTTCTAATTCCAAATATAGTATCCATTTTTACAAATTCAAAACATAGATGTTGCAATAATTAATTTAATATTAATTCCTGTTGTCGGAAAAAAAATGAGTTTTTGTCTTAAAGTTAAAACATTAGAAAATATTGAAATGATTTTATATATGAAATCGATGTAAAATAAATGAAAATAACTTAAATTTTATTAAAATATATAAAATATTCTATATATATGTTAAAACCATTCAATAATTTTTTTAACCATATAAATTATTTCGGGGACAAAATTTGTTTTCAATTAAAATTTCGTGTATTTTTATTATATATCAAAGTATGAATGTTGTGAGGAAAATATCAAAAATTCATCCAAATTAAAAGTTTATATCCAACTTCCAAACAAGAAATATTTTTTTTTTCAAATTTATCTTATAAACTTTTCAAAAACTAGATTTAAAATTGGTGCGCAATCAAAAGGCGGCAAAACTACAATTTTTTAAAAATACCTATTTTATCTGAAAAATTGAACTATTCTTATATTATGTCTAGGAAATACATAAGAGTATTTTTCATGTTATATAAAATTCAAAAAGAAATTAACACTATTCATAACAACTAGTATATTTTCTATTAATTTATAATATTTTAATAATATGCCACTATTTGGTGAAACTCGGTATCATGTACAATGCAGGATATCAAGGAAGGTTACTCTTGCGTGTAATGAAAGAAAATAAAATTTTGTGTGTAGTGAATGGTTCCTTTGGTGTTGTGTCTAAAATAATCCAAACTCAGTTCATTTATACATTGAAGAAATGATATACTAACTGTTTTGTGAAATGAATTCTATCAAAAGAACTTGAATTGTGTTCAACACAAGCCATGAATAGCATTGAGTATACTACAAGATAATTAAATGTTTTGTACAGTGAAAGTTAATCTTGGTGTAGCTTAAACATAAGACATCAATGAAATTAAAATAGTCTATCTCATAAAATCTCGGTGTGTTACAATATGATTCTCCCTTTCAAGTTTTGTGAGGATATGCCAATGTTATTCATTTTTATCTGTGGAAATATCTGAAATCATTATGAAACATTAATAATATACAAACATTATTGTTAAAATAGGTCAATTATATTGCTCTAAACATTATTACGGTGGGAAATGTGGATTTAACCTACCTATACGTCCATATATACCTATGTGGTTCCTTTTAGCTACCAGGGTATGCTGAAAGATGATGTGGGTGTGAAGATGGATGTCAGTACGATTAGTGGTCATTCCAAGAAAATACTTATGTGATTATTCAATTTAATTTTGAATATATATATATATATATATACCCTATGTGATTTTATTCTATTATCCCCTAGTGATCTATCTAGGATTCACAGGTTGAAGCGATTAGAGGAAGAATATCCCCAATGGAATCCTCAATAGGTTGTTGATGAGTTAATTTCATTAATTTATAATGATGGATAAAATTTATTACATCCCTCTAGGTGATTCCTAACCCATTTTTAGGCTATATTCAACCACATATTACAACCTAGTAAGGTAAATGATATGAATTTTTAATTTAACCAAGAGAGAGGATCCTAATGTAATTTAGGGAGGTGATCAATTTCACTAGATTCATCACCATCCATCATTGATGGGATTTTTGGTTGGTATTCATCTCTATAAGGGACTTACTAACAATGTCCTACATTTAGAAAGTCCAATTCAGGTGGTACTCATGAATGACATAATTTGTTACATGGAGCTAGAGATACGATATTGGATACAAAGACTTTTGAATTGATGGGTCCCCATATTATATCTCCACTGAGTAATATTTCAATTATCATGGTTATTCAATTGGTTTGGATTGAATAGAGTTATGATTGTCCTAGGAGACACGCAAACATGAATAAAAAATCCTTTGATGCAAAAATACAAGTAAAAGGCATGATTGACCAGTCAAAATCACTATAAACCTATTTGGTCCAGGTTTAACATTTTTTTTTTCTGATAGGAATCAATTATTCATAGTTCATTACATCGATTTATTTAGTTTTTTGAGTTAGGTAAGAGATAGTTTTTATTGGACAGTGGTCATTGGGACTGTAAATACAGTAACCCTAGTAGCCCATTGTTAGTGGGTACTTTGTTACATCTAAGATATATACAAGTGATCAAATCAAAAAGTATTAAATAGTATATCAATATTGGTAAATAAGATATAAACATGAATAAATAGTTATATTTCATTAAATCATATATATTATATAGTTTTATTTTATAACTCTTCTATTGTAACACCCCAAGATTTCATAGTGTGTTATTTCTTCAAAATAATTCAATAACTTGCACTACACGCAACACCGAGTTCAATCACACCTTGACTTACAAAAAAAGCCATTAAAAGAGGTCATGAATAGTATTAATTAAATTTTAAACATTATATAATCCTTATAATTTTAGAATCCATATTATGAGTTTCTTAGTCATAATGCAAGAACAGATTCATTTTCAGTATTGCACTTTTATCAACTTTTAATAGTGATAACTTTTTAAATACAATATTTTAAACTTTTTGACTAAATGGAGACAACAAAAAAAATTTAAAATGAAACATCCCAAGCTTCCACGGTATGCTTTCCTTTGAATAAAACAGTACCGTGTGTTGTATGCAACTTCGAGTTTTAACACACACCACAACCGATCAAACTAGCCGTTATGAATAGTAATACCTACTTTTTAAAATTATATTTCAAAATGGAATTCATTTTTGGATTCTGAATATCTAATTTATCCTTAGGTGAAATTTTGGTACTTTTCGGATTACTTTCGTATTTTGATGAATAGTGAAAATTACTAAATTTTAATTAAAAAAAACTTTTTTAATCAAAATAATTAATAGTGATAAATTATGAATTTTAGTAGTTTTAAAGTATATTTAGAATATATTTTTACCATTTAATATAATTTTGGTCATTGGACATAATTTTACAATTAAACCGAACATAAACAAGTGTCAATCTTTTGATAGTTATTATCTCTTAAAAACACGTTTTTTGTTTTGACAGCGGGAATTAATTTTAAATTAATTTCTGCCACTTCTGTGTTTTGAATTTAGGAAAATGAATTCCATATTTGAAATCAGGATGTTCAAATTGTGTAAATAGGTAACTTTTATTTTTAGACATTTTGAATAATTAATGCGGTAAATATTTTATTTACCATGGTTAAGGGTAAATCCGGTAAATAAGGGTTAAAAAATAATATTATAATAATTCTAAATTACCCTAAAACGTGTCTTAAACCTATTGGTTGATACATGGTCGACCCTGGGCATCTTTGGGTCGATTTTGGGACCCCATGGATCCACTTGTAAGTGATAATGACACTTTATTTTAATTAAGTTAAAATGAATACAAAAATGACACAAGCATATATCTTTTAGAAACACAATTATTACATAGGGTTATATATGTTGGATATTAGATTATAAATATTCATTAGAAATATAAAAATATTTCATACATAATTATATTTTATTTATAATTTTTAGACATTAAATAATTTATTTTATTTATGACACAATGATGATTCAGTAATTACTAAAATAGTGAAAAATTAAATTAACTGATATTATAAATACCCAAATAAATATAATATGAAACTTTTAATGAATTAAACTAATTTTCTAGGATAATATGATATATTAGGATTGATTTAATTAACTTTTTTAGAAGTAATCAATCTGTTATGAGTTTCACAAAAATCAACTATTGAATAGTGTCAAAATTGACATAAAAGAGTTCTTAAAACAAATATTATATTATTAATTGATATTAAATTCCTAAAAATCTACTATTCGGCCAATAGACTTATATCATGATAGTTTCATCATTAATGTACCACTTGGGGGTCTCTTGGATGTATATAGTATGTTTATTAACCATATTATATAAAAATACAAAGAGACATTGTAAAAGTGAAACTAATTATCTTAGAGTTAATACGTAAAGATAAGGTTAATATAAGTACCCTAACCTGTCTAAATTCTATTGGTTCAGTGTTTTTCGACCTATACCCACCTTAAACTTTGAATGATAAACTTTGGAGCCATTAGAAACCGAATATGAATTTATTATTTATTAATATTTCTAGCTTTTCCAAAGGTGCCCCTCACCCCTCTTATAAAAGGGAACTCCTCCTTCTCATTTCTTCACACCTTCAAAGACTTTTGGTTCTACTAAACTCTTCCCAAATACTCTCCCAACTTCTCCCACTACAACCTAGGGGCCTTAGTTTGATCATAAAGACAACCTAAGGAGCCCTTTTGATCAAATCAAAAGGAAGAACCCGAAAAGGAGGTAATGATTTCACCACCCTTTTCTAAGTTCATTTTTTCTTCCACTTCTTCTTCCTTTGTTGTTACCATTCTAAAATAATAAATCTAGTATCATATATATAGTGTGATGTTATTATAAATATGGTACAACCATATTCAGTATTCTATCCACCCTTTGAATAACATGTCACCATACATGCGTATGTACGGCTTACCGTCTCCACGTCGTGGTGTAATTGTTATTCAATATAATATTATTTGGATGAGTATAATAATGATGTGTAACTCATGTAAATAATAAATATAACATGTTAAAGATTATGTATATATGATATACCATCCATTTATATATTATTTTAATATCAAAAGAATGATATTGTCGCTCGTGCGTACGCACGGACTATCGTCTCCACGAACGCGATGAGATTCATTCTCCATCGTATCCATTCAAGTATAATTATCATTTGATGATTTAAAAAAAATGATTTTTAAGGACTTGATATCATTCTGGATATGAATAATATAAAACCTATCATTTACAAACATGTCTTACGTAACAAAACATATAAAAGAAAACAAGTAAGTTAACACCCGAAACAATGATAATACTAAGATATTATTATCAAATCAATATTAAAAGATCATATATGATATCATATTAATGTATATGATTATTTTATAATTTAATAACAATTATTTCACCATTATACAGGAGGTTAACCTACCCCAACCAAGGAAAATTACAAGGTAAGGGTTTTTCATCTCACTCCTTATTACCGTGAGATTCATGCCATATTGCCACCATCACCTTTTGTATGGTGTATGTACTGCCCATAATTATATTCTTTGTGTAATACACACTAATTTATGTGTATTTACATATTCATTGTATGATACCACTTTCATGGGTTGTATGTTTCTTAAGTTACCAAATTGGTAAGGGTTATTTCACAATCTCTTCATTATCCGAGGTTGTTTATACGTAATAATCTACTGGGATTTCATTATCATCCACATCCATGTTTCTTCGAAATGTATTTCAAAACATATTTATTATTTAAAAAAATATGGGTTAAATTCATTTATACCCTTGTTTGACTTTTTATAAGAGGTTTATAAAGGAATCTTTCTGTTGTTTTCAAAACAAGGTCCTTTTTAACATTTTCGACAGAATTATGGTAAGAATGTTTTTTTAACTTATACGGCGGGTGCGGCTATTTTCCGCCGTTATAAAATCTTCAAAGATTCCCTTAAAAGCTTATAAGAATATTTTCAAATAAAATGTTTTATTTTATATGGATCTTAAATGATTTCAAAATAAAAGGAGATATTTCTTTAAAAAGATTATTGATTTCATCTATGTCAACATCCTTTGATGGATTTTAAGATTATTTGAAGTTGATTTATTATGATACAAAACTTCTATATTGTATTGAAGGTTTTGAGATATGTTTGACTGTGGATGTGCTATTTTTATACCATTCATAGTTTATGGTGAAATTATTGACATTTCGTATGCTAGTTTTAATACGAATGTTTATGTTATGTTTAAACATTTTCATATGGGAATGGATTGGACTTAGTAAGTGATGGGTGGAGCCCGCTATAGCTCCTCGATGCATCGGTAGGTCTCATGAGACAAACTAGTGTCTTGGCACAAGGCCTTGAAAAAAATCATATTTGTAGTCTTGGCACGAGGCCTTGACTATGTGGTTATGATAGTCTGGCATTATGCATTCCAACATTATGAAAGTGGTTATTGATTTTTTCATGTGATTATTCGATTAGTAGAATATCCATGTGAATAAGCAAATGGCATTATTTCATTTTATTTATGACATACCATGTTGAAAGTTCATGTTTGAAAGGCTTTTGTTTTAGTTATACATTGCCTTAAATGTTTATTCTTATTCATGAAAGTTTCCGCTATATTGTTATCCTTACTGGGCATTTGAGCTCACCCCTTTTCTATGTTTTATTTTTTCCAGGAAGTGAAGAAGTAAGTTATGAATGACCTGCAGGGATATTATGTGGGGATATGAGTGTGGATTAAGGAGACAATATGTTGCTGTAGTAGTTTTTTCGTTTTATGATGTAATGTAAAACTTATGAATATATCTAGTGTTTCCAAGGCTACTAAACCAATCAGTCTTTCGAGATTTGATCTTTCTTGTGATCATGCCAATGTTATGTAATAATGCACCGACTATGGGTAACTAGGTTCGGGGCGTTACAGTTGGTATCAGAGGATGTTTAGTTCAAACCTTGGAAGCTAGATTTAGATAAACTCTGATTAGAGCACGTAGACCTAAGATGAAATTTGAGGATTAGTATAGAAGAACTTCCTAGAATTTTGGTATTGTAGATATTTTGTGAGTTTTCCGAGCAATACATCCCTGTCTGTATACGAGTAGGTAGAGGCGGATCTGGCACAGATGTACCTAGGGGTAAAACCCAAAAACAACGCTTTGAGCTAGACTCGAATGGGAACTGGTGCACGACAATGGGTCTTGCTGCACTCTTGGTTACGACACTCCCAGGGGACATGCTTAGGTTAATTCTCATTTTCTTTACAAACCATTATGAAGGGTTTATGAGTATATACATTCTCAAAGGAGACATTTTTATGATTATAGATTATATCCATAAATAGTTCAATTTATGTTAAGTGTTTTATAAGTATGGGATTATGTATTTGGATTCATAAACTGATCTAGTGTACGCCATTGTTTAGAAATGGCGCCCAGTAGAAGGAATGAGAACTCCAGAAATGCACATGATCCAAAGAGAAGGAAGGATCATATCTTTCATGGTCTTAATCTAGAATTTATAAGAGAAATAGTCTCCCATGTATTATCATCATATGAAGAAATAATATCATGTGTTGATAAGATAAGTAAAGAGTTTACTGAGTCCTATGGCTTTGAAGGGAAGCAAGAGAAGAAAAGGATGGAAGAGAGAAAGATTGATAAAGGGAAGAGGGAAAAGAAGAATTTTCCCATATGTTGTAACTGTGGAAAGAAACACCCTGGAACTTTCCTGAAAGGAATGGGAATTTGTTATAAGGGTGGAGTAAAAGGGCACAAAGTACGTGACTGAAAGGGTAAGAAAATGGTTTTAAATGTACAATGCTTCATTTGGAAGGAGTTTGGAAACTACGCGAACCTATGTCCCAGTTATCAGACTATGCCGCAAATGATGTTATTGGATAATAATCAAGTTATGATACTGCCAGAGATGAAGAGGAATGATTAGAGTTCTTATGTTGATTATGTCAATTGAGTGTTGTATCAACAATGTACTTGTTATAATAACTATGGAGTATATAAGGATTGTACTACAGTACTATTTCATTAAGGACTTGAGATTGTGTGGAACAAAGAAAAGTGACTCAATAGCAGGATAAATTTTTGGAAAATATATGGTTGAGAGAATGATAAATCATAATATAGTTCTGATACTGAGGTAGTTATTTTGGAATAATATGTGATTGTTTTGGATAAATTATATTGGATATTCTTGACTACCTTGGAACCGATTAATGATTTGTATATTCCATCATTGTTTGGGTTTAAAACATTTTTGGATTAATGAAGTATATCCAGCATTCTATATGGAATAAGGGAGCATGAATGTAATCAATAAGGAATATGGTAATACATGATGAAGGTATTCATATGCTATTACGGGTTAAAAAGGATCTATATTATGTTTACCTTCCTTATAAATGTTGGACTGTGAGTTTGGACAAAAGTATTTTGGATAGTTCTAGTTTGGATTATTTTGGATTTCCATAAAAGGACAACCCGGAGGTCAGGTGGAAACCCGTCGCGTCCGGCAAGGCTGCGAGGCTTGAACCCGCAACCGAAGGGCGACAAGGGTGTATCACCTACCACTGGCCCACGAGATGTCCTGTATTAAATAATGTAGTTTTTATTAAAAGATCTTGTAGATGAATTATAAATTATTTTATTTTGGAACCCCATACGAATAGTGTAAATATAATTTTTTTTACATTTTATTATCTTTTAGAGTGAAAGATGAGTTTTTGGTAGAAATTTATTAATGGATAAAAATCTAATTATAAAGTAAGTATATCTCCTTATGATCTTAGCCAATATCATAAATAAATTCCTCAATATTAAGAAAAGCAACTTAGAACAAAAATGTTTTCCTAGATGGTACCTTAAATCATCACTAATTTATGGCTTTGTGATTGTTGGCCTTTTCATAGCCATGTTCTCTACCACTCTCCATCAGATAATTGATTGTTAGATTTTTCTTCCATATCCATATTTTCTTACATGGAACCCTAGTATGTGTTATTTTTGGTAATCTTCATACGTTCTACTCTTTATTTTTAATAGAGGCCTCATAAATTCATTTTTCGATGTGGGATTTCAACTAAGATATTTTGAAACGTCAAAAATGTGTTATCCTAATACCCTATGTTTTGTTGAACCGATGGTATTTCAAATCATCATAGATTGATGAATTTAAGGACATCAATTTTATACTTGTTTGTGATTGATGACCTCAATCACTACCTATAAATATTTACGTTTTTCCTCCGATTATATGTTCCTAATTACCATCAATGTTCTCCTAATCGAGATCATAATTCGATGGTGACCCTTTCATTTCTCTTTTCCTCATATTAAGACTAAATTTTAGTAACCCAATTTCCGATGTGGGTTTTCCCACAAATATATTTTCTATTTTCAACCTTTTATTTTCGAAGAACAATTTCAAATTGCGAGGACGCAATTTATTGAAGGAGGGGAGAATGTAACACCCCAAGATTTCATAGTGTGTTATTTCTTCAAAATAATTCAATAACTTGCACTACACGCAACACCGAGTTCAATCACACCTTGACTTACAAAAAAAGCCATTAAAAGAGGTCATGAATAGTATTAACTATATTTTAAACTTTATATAATCCTTATAATTTTAGAATCCATATTATTAGTTTCTTAGTCATAATGCAAGAACAGATTCTTTTCAGTATTGCACTTTTATCAACTTTTAATAGTGAAAATTTTTTAAATAAAATATTTTAAACTTTTTGACTAAATGGAGACATCAAAAAAATTTAAAATGAAACATCCCAAGCTTCCACGGTATGCTTTCCTTTGAATAAAACAGTAGCGTGTGTTGTACGCAACTTCGAGTTATAACACACACCACAACCGATCAAACTAGCCATTATGAATAGTAATACCTATTTTTTAAAATTATATTTCAAAATGGACTTCATTTTTGGATTCGGAATATCTAATTTAGCCTAAGGTGAAATTTTGGTACTTTTCGGATAACTTTCATATTTTGATGAATAGTGAAAATTACTAAATTTTAATTAAAAAAAACTTTTTAAATAAAAATAATTAATAGTGATAAATTATGAATTTTAGTAGTTTTAAAGTATATTTAGAATATATTTTTACCATTTAATATAATGTTGGTCATTGGACATAATTTTACAATTAAACCGAACATAAACAAGTGTCAATCTTTTGATAGTTATAATCTCTTAAAAACACGCTTTTTGTTTTGACAGCGGGAATTAATTTTAAATTAATTTCTGCCACTTCTGTGTTTTTAATTTAGGAAAATGAATTCCATATTTGGAATCAGGATGTTCAAATTGTGTAAATAGGTAACTTTTATTTTTAGACATTTTGAATAATTACTGCGGTAAATATTTTATTTACCATGGTTAAGGGTAAATCCGGTAAATAAGGGATAAAAAATAATATTATAATAATACTAAATTACCCTAAAACGTGTCTTAACCCTATTGGTTGATACATGGTCGACCATGGTCATCTTCGGGTCGATTTTGGGACCCCATGGATCCACTTGTAAGTGATAATGACACTTTATTTTAATTAAGTTAAAATGATTACAAAAATGACACAAGCATATATCTTTTAGAAAAACAATTATTACATAGGGTTATATATGTTTGATTTTAGATTATAAATATTCATTAGAAAGATAAAAATATTTCCTATATAATTATAGTTTATTTATAATTTTTAGAAATTAAATAATTTATTTTATTTATGTCACAATGATGATGCAGTAATTACTAAAATAGTGAAAAATTAAATTAATTGATATTATAAATACCCAAATAAATATAATATGAAACATTTAATGAATTAAACTAATTTTCTAGGATAATATGATATATTAGGATTGATTTAATTGACTTTTTTCTAAGTAATCAATCTGTTATGAGTTTCACAAAAATCAACTATTGAATAGTGTCAAAATTGACAAAAAAGAGTTCTTAAAACAAATATTATATTATTAATTGATATTAAATTCTTAAAAATCTACGATTTGGCCAAGAGACTTATACCATGATAGGTTCATCATTAATGGACCACTTGGGGGTCTCTTGGATTTATATAGTATGTTTATTAACCATATTATATAAAAATACAAAGAGACATTGTAAAAGTGAAACTAATTAACTTAGAGTTAATACTTAAAGATAAGGTTAATATAAGAACCCAAACCTGTCTAAATTCTATTGGTTGAGTGGTTTTCGACCTATCCATACCTTAACCTTTGAATAATAATCTTTGGAGCCATTAGAAACCGAATATGAATTTATTATAAATTAATATTTCTAGCTTTTCCAAAGGTGCCCCTCACCCCTCTTATAAAAGGGCACTCCTCCTTCTCATTTATTCACACCATCAAAGCCTTTTGGTTCGGCCAAACTCTGCACAAATACTCTCCTAACTTCCCTCACTACAACCTAGAGGCCTTAGTTTTATCAGAAAGCCATCCTAAGGAGCCCTTTTGATCAAATCAAAAGGAAGAACCCGAATAAGAGGTAATGATTTCACCACCTTTTTCTAAGTTCATTTCTTCTTCCACTTCTTCTTCCTTTGTTGTTACCATTATAAAATAATAAATCCAGTATCATATATATACTGTGATGTTATTATAAATATGGTACAACCATATTCAGTATTTTATCCACCCTTTGAATAACATGTCACCATACGTGCGTACGTACGGCTTACCGTCTCCACGTCGTGGTGTAATTGTTATTCAATATAATATTATTTGGATGACTATAATAATGATGTGTAACTCCTGTAAATAATAAATATAACATGTTAAGGATTCTGTATATATTATATAACATCCATTTATATATTATTTTAATATCAAAAGAATGATATTGTCGCTCGTGTGTACGTACAGACTACCGTCTCCACGAACGCGATTAGATTCATTCTCCATCGTATCCATTCAAGTATAATTATCATTTGATGATTTAAAAAAATGATGTTTAAGGACTTGATATCATTCTGGATATGAATAATATAAAACCTATCCTTTACAAACATGTCTTAAGTAACAATACATATAAAAGAAAACAAGTAAGTTAACACCCGAAACAACGATAATACTAAGATATTATTATCAAATCAATATTAAAAAATCATATATGATATCATATTAATGTATATGATTATTGTATAATTTAATAACAATTATTTCACCATTATACAGGAGGCTAACCTACCCCAACCAAGGAAAAGTACAAGGTAAGGGGTTTTCATCTCACTCCTTATTCCCGTGAGATTCATGCCATATTGCCACCATCACCTTTTGTGTGGTGTATGTACTGCCCATAATTATATTCTTTGTGTAATACACTCTAATTTATGTGTATTTACATATTCATTGTATGATACCTCTTTCATGGGTTGTATGTTTCATAAGTTACCAAATTGGTAAGGGTTATTTCACAATCTCTTCATTATCCGAGGTTGTTGATACGTAATAATCTACTGGGATTTCTTTATCATCCACATCCATGTTTCTTCGAAATGTATTTCAAAACATATTTATTATTTACAAAAATATGGGTTAAAGTCATTTATACCCTTTTTTGACTTTTTATAAGAAGTTTATAAATGAATCGTTCCGTCGTTTTCAAAACAAGGTCCTTTTTAACCTTTTCGACAGAATTATGGTAAGAATGCTTTTTTAACGTATACGGCGGGTGCGGCTATTTTCCGCCATTATAAAATCTTCAAAGCTTCCCTTACAAGCTTATAAGAATATTTTCAAAGAAAATGTTTTATTTTATACGGATCATAAATTATTTCAAAATAAAAGGTGATATTTTTTAAAAAAAAATATTGATTTCATCTATGTCAACATCCTTTGATGGATTTTAAGATTATTTGAAGTTGATTTATTATGATACAAAACTTCTATATTGTATTGAAGGTTTTGTGATATGTTTGACTATGGATGTGCTATTTTTATACCATTCATAGTTTATGGTGAAATTATTGACATTTCGTATGCTAGTTTTAATACGAATGTTTATGTTATGTTTAAACCTTTTCATATGGGAATGCATTGGACATAGTAACTGACGGGTGGAGCCCGCTATAGCTCCTCGATGCATCGGTAGGTCTCATGAGACAAACTAGTGTCTTGGCACAAGGCCTTGACAAAATCTTATTTGTAGTCTTGGCACGAGGCCTTGACTATGTGGTTATGATAGTCTGGCATTATGCATTCCAACATTATGAAAGTGGTTATTGATTTTTGCATGTGATTATTAGATTAGTAGAATATCCATGTGAATAAATAAATGGAATTACATCATTTTATTTATGCCATACCATGTTGAATGTTCATGTTTGAAAGGCTTTTGTTTTAGTTATACATTGCCTTAAATGTTTATTCTTATTTATGAAAGTTTCCGCTATATTGTTAACCTTACTGGGCATTTGAGCTCACCCCTTTTCAATGTTTTATTTTTCCCAGGAATTGAAGAAGTAAGTTATGAATGACCTACAGGGATATTATGTGGGAATATGAGTGTGGATTATGGAGACAATATGTTGCTGTAGTAGTTTTTCGTTTTATGATGTAATGTAAAACTTATGACTATATCTAGTGTTTCCAAGGCTACTAAACCAATCGGTCTTTCGAGATTTGATCTTTCTTATGATCATGCCAATGTTATGTAATAATGCACCGACTCTGGGTAACTAGGGTCGGGGCGTTACATCAATTCCCATTAGCATGCCCCTTCATATCAATCATAATTCATTTTCTAGAATATTTTTGAATGGAAATATATGAAAAGTGTGAGTTAAGATGCACTGTAAGGGTATACATTCAATAGATTCTATCACGAATAATTAAAGTTTAATTAATATGGTATGATAAATATTTAAAAACAAATTCCATTTAATCCTGAACTAGATCATGACGAATAAAACGGATGGAAGAAATTATGAACCTATAATTCCATATATATAAATATATATAATCACTTAGGCATGGAAAATATCTATATATATCATAACTTTTCAAATAATCAAATGGAAACTAATAGGTTTTCTCATAATATGGTAATTATTAATGTAGAAAATCATAAAAATATCATATAAAATTACTTTTAAAATATATTATAGAATAGTAATAAAAAATTTTAAAACATTTTTGATAACATGAACATGGAAGGGAATGTATTTTGGACATGATAGAGAAATAAAAACAATGGTCCTTAAAAAAAATTTATAGTCTCTTGAGTTCTCAATGAGTTTAAATTGAATATAAAAATTGTAATTTATGGAAATAATTTGATGAGGTAATAATATACCAGGTTTATGATAGATTTATAAAATAATTTCTCTAGTTGAGGTGTAAACATAAGAAATCAAAAAAAAATATGATATTGTGAAATAAACTCTTATATTATCATTGAAATCCTTTTTACGTGTTCAAGACTCAGGTATAATAAATATATATTTATCATATATCAATAAAATAACCATACTCATATTTATCAAAAAATATATTATATTCTTATAATCCTTTACCACCTTTTAATTAATAATTATTTGTAAAAATCACGATTTCTGGTAATAAATCCTTGATTTTTCTTCTATGTTTTGGTTTTATAATATATGTACATATACATTTATTTTCATTCTATAATACCTAAAATTTTATTTATGATATAAAAATGATATAAAAATGATATATAAATGATATATATATTAATTATAAAATATTTTCTAATCGTCCATAAATTTTACAGATAGAAAAACAAGTGACACCATTCATAGATAAGGTATAACGTACGAATACATGAATGTTGTTTTCATTTTTTAAAAGATAGAAAATTAAAAATGAAAATAATAATTACCATTTAAAAAGTCATTACTACTCATAGAAATCATATAATTTTATCAAATCCATCCTTATTATAATTTATGTTATGTATAAATGACCAATTGATCAAATGTCTTTATGGATGCGATAATCCACTCATACCCACGAGAGAAATAATAGTATTACAAAGGAAAGAAAGGTAAACAATTAGATATAGTTTTATAATTATAGATGTATAATTATTTCATAAATATAATACATTTAAATTAAATATATAATTTGATCCATCCATGAGATTTGGTCATATAAAATAAATTAGATCAGTTTTGAAGGTGGAAATTGGCTCTTAACAACATCGAAGGTTTTGTTTCCAATTTTATAGAAGATGATATGGATATAAGTTATTTAATAAAAATAATAAAATTTATGTATTTCTAAAATACTATTTATTAATATTTTAATTTTTAAAACTTGAATGTTGGTGGAAATAGAACATTTAAAAAAGAGAGAGTGTAGTGAAGACAAATACCATAAATAAGATAAATCTTCTCTAAATATCTTATTATGAACCCTTGGGATGGCCATTTGGTAAGGTAAACAAGGTAAAATATATTTCATAGGATGTTTGTGAGATATGTTTTAGGTATTTTTCAATATAAATGGATTAATATGTGTGAAGAAGTAATGGTAGGACATTTTATTTTTTAAATGAGGGGTGGCATTTTGGTAAACACCCAAATCCCAGTCAATAATGGGACTCCAAAATCTACCGAGGTGTATCAAAAATTGATTAATATTTTTATAGAGATAATATATGTTTTATCAACATCTATACCAAAACAAAATTTGGTATTCCCTTAAATTATAAGATTACCCACTTTTACCATTTTAGTTTTCACCATGACAACATATATTTTTATATACCTTGGTAAATAATCCTCTATGTGTAAAAAATATCCATATTAGATAATTTAGACCCTGTAATTGAAAATTATAATTCCAATTTATCAAATAAATCATCCTTGGTGTTTGGATAATTTAATTTAACACAATTTAATCTAACACACAAAACCTCATTTTAGCCTTTTCTACATTAATTGTTTTTTATTTGTTTCACCATTCAACATGACCGAAAATTATTTCAAACATATAAAATAATAATAATTATTATTATTATAAATATATAATTAATTTTATCAAATTAAATTCCCAAAATTGGAAAATATTTATATAAAATTAAACCTCCAAGTGTGATAAAAAATTAATTTTCCAAGCAAGAATACATCTTATGTATAAAATAGTTTTTATATAAAAACATAAAATAAATTAAAAAATGATCTAAATATGATTAATAATATTATAATTCATGTAATTTTAAATTTAATTTTTTTAAACAAAATGGAAAAATATAATGTTTTAAATAAAAATAAATATTTTCACTATTTATCAAAATAATAAGTATTTTCATAAAATTATAAAATATTATGCTAAGATAATTTGGAAATTATAATTATAAAAAAATTTCTCTTATTTTCTAATAAATTTTCTAAAATTGGAAAAAACTATTTAAATATATGTACAAAACACGATGAAACTACATTTTTTGAAAAATATTGTTTTCATCATTAAAGTAAATTTATTATTATATAATACTTATAAAAAATATTTGATTAATGATAGAATGTTTTATTGAATATATAATATTTCAATTTCATTAAAATAATTCTTCACTAGTGATCAAACAAATTTATTATGATAAAAAACAATGTGATAAAAAACATTTATCAGGAAAAACATTTATTTTTTATTTTAAAATGTTTTCCATTTTCATTACTAATAAGTCGATAACGAATTAATTTTTTTAATACATCAGTGAGACATATTCATTTTAAAATTTAGTTAGTAATATTCATACATGAAAATTTATTGGCTTATTATTATGGTATATAATATTAAATTTCATTTATGCTTAGGGCTGCTTGTATCACATCATATCCAAGATATTAAATTTATTTAAAAATAAATATATCATAATATAAAAGGATGTTTCATTCATACATCTTCCAAAAACATTACATCATCAAAATCTCTATAATGTTATCTCATGAATAAATATTGGATGTTCATCATCATAATTTCGTCAGGATCCCACATCACATATTTTGTCTTATTATTTCATAATATTACCTTTGTCATTAATGACATTTCATTCCTTAACACATGCTAACTAGTGTACAGAATCATGGTAGAATATTCATAGTATGATAAATGAAGATTCAAGTAAATTAATATATATTTGATCACATCTATTGGTTCTAGAATGTACTTCCTTGACAATGATATATAGAATAGATCTTGTAATTTAGATAGATTTGGTGGAATTGTAAATAGTAAGCTAGAACTCTAATTCTATAGCGGATTTAAAAATTTATGATGTACCTAGGGCTCATTATCTCTCTCTTACTGAATCATTGAACATACTTCCATGGATATTTATTCAATAATATGTAATATACAACTTCAAATTATAAAATATTCTTCCAGTTATCGGTATATCTCATTTTCCTTCATTGAGCTTCTTTAAAATGGGAATGAAAATAATTTTCTTTTTTGCCGTCTCATCAACATGTCATATTCCTACCAGCATCCTTTTAGTAACATCATCCGAATATTTTTAATTAATACAACTCTCTTCATGTAGTGATTCATATGGTTCCATTTGAAAAACTAATGATGCCTACCATTCTTTAATAATTCCTACATCCATCATTATAAGATCTTTGAACATAGGATCTTTATCGATCATAATTTTTTTCAAAACTACATGATATTTCATGATCAATTTATATTCTACCACATTTGTCTTCACTGGGAGGTAATGTACTAAGAAATCATAATCCTTGAGCATCTCAAGATGTTTCCATTTCATCATGATGATCTCTTTCTATGATAAGTAAAATTTATGAATATTATGATATATTTATATATAAAATATTTGTCTATAGAGATAATATATCTGTGTATTCAAATAAAAATATAATTCTTCTAACACAATATTGTGTGTTGTAAATTTTTTCAATAATAAATTAATTCCATGGTGCATGGGTAATGAGTTTATCTGTATGTATAATGATAGAACAATGTATCATCATCAGTGCATCACTATATATCACAAATACATCATTTCATTATGGTAGATTAGAAACCATTTAATTATAAAATCATATATTAAATTATTTAAAAAATTCTTTGCATTCCTTTATCCATTTGAAATTTACACCATTATGAGTAACCTTTTTCAATGGGCTAGCCAATCGAGCCGAATTTTAGACACATCGTAGATTGTAACATGGAATACCAATGATACTAAATTCTTCAGTTATGTTCATCTGTATTGGGAATGATTGAAATACATTTTTTATTCATAGGATCATTTAATTTCCCATCCCATGAGACAATATGGAAAATAAATGAAACATTTCAAATCCAAAATTCATAATTTTAAAATTTCCCATATAAATATTTTTATTAAAGAGTCCATATTATAATTCAGAAGTGATTGTTAAAGTCTTGTTGTCTATTACTATATAATAATATATCATCAACAAATACTATAGTAAATTCATCATGATATTCCATGAATACACTTTTTTTAGATCAATAAATATAATGTTTTAATTAGTAAGAGATAATGTCTATACTGTAAAATTTGGATGTCAATACTTATAATGAAATGTTATATTCATAATATATTCATTTTTACAAATAATTTAAGATATCTTGAATGATGGACAATACTTGAAAAATAGTGAGTTTCGTGAATTTTATTAAATAATTCATCATTTCATGAATGGTTTTATTTGTTATTTATCATAATAGAATTTATTTCTTTATAATCAACATAAAACCTCATACATCCATATTTCTTTTTCTAAAAAATAACATAGTATACCTAAGGAGAGAAACTAAAGAATATAAATCCCTTATCAAAAAATTATGGATGTTTTTTCTTTATCTATAGTAATTACACAACGGAAATTATATAGAGAAACCTTGATATAGGTCTTTCATGGGGGATTAGATCAATGGAAATCTCATCTGTGTGAGTTTTTGGATATTTTGGTAGTTCTTCATGAAAAAAATTAATGTATTCATATACAATAGGTACGTCCTCAATATGATGACTATGTTTTCCATATGTATATTATTTCATCTATTCTTCACTAATAATATCCTTAAAATGGGATACTCAGAGTGGATATAGACATGAATAAAATGAGGATGTCTCCCCTCCAAAGATAAAGAATCACATATCTTCATCATGATTCATAATTTCATTCCCTTTGTAATAAATTATATCATAATATTTTGAAAAAAATCCCAAACCATGTTTTATATAAAAATAAACCATATGCATTATAATGAATTCAGAAAATAGGGAACATTTCTATGCCTTAATGGGAACTAAATAACATATCCTTATTGCTATAGGACTTCCACTAGGAGTCTTGAATGAAAACTCCATTAATATGGTTATAGGAAAATGTATAATTTTTGTGAAAAAATTCCGGATATAATTGAGTGGGATGATCCATTATCAATGATATCATTACCTAAGGTTCATGATATGAATAAACTGCCTTCCATCATTTCATTAAGATCTTCTACCTCAATTTTTGTGATCACATAAGCCTAGCATTTCTCTCTTTGTATTTTCATGGTCAAATTCCCATGATGAATTGGATAATCATCTCCATAGTGACCTATATCTATATATATGAATAATTGAACATTGGAATCTTCATTACATCCCTTAAAAAGAAGATCTTGGTGTTCATTCCTCTAACACAGATAGAAAACCCCAATTCCCATCAAGCATGTTAAACAGTTCTTTTTTCAACATTTATTACTAGTTAGAAATTTTATCATTACCTTTATCCTATTTAATATATTTCATTTTGAAGAGTTCACTATTACCCTCTTATTACCTTTATCATCTTATATGTCATAGGAAATGAATAATTATTTCACTATCTGGATATAACATTATACTATATCCTCATATGTTGTTAATTTTTGTGAGAGTATTTCCCTTATAAGGTCAAGATTTAACTCATCAATGAATCGATCAATTTTACTTGTTAGATTACATAGTAGTCAACATCATTCATTTGTAACATTTTAAATTTATCTTCATGAAAATAAATATTTTCCACTTTATTTTCCTCAGGTCCCTTTTAGATATATATATTTTTTGTTTTTGAGGAAAATATTTACCCAATAAAATTTCATTAAAATACCCCCTTTATAGGATACCTAGTTCATCCTCATATTTTCTATTTTGAATCAATGGATACTATTGATCAACATCCCCTGAGAGATGAGAAAATATCATGAAATCTTTCTCCCTTGAATAACTTCACAAAGTGTGAAATATATTCTCTAAATAACTTTTACATTTCTCTGTTAAAAATAGATTTGTAGTCCGATTAAAAAATGTGGGTTATGTCCCCATCAAATGGAATAAAATTATTACCCATCATTATAGATTAGAAGTACACTCCATGTTTCAACGGTTATTAGTCATAACATGGGTCTGCTAGCCTACTATAGTTATAATTGTTTTAGTTCTATCTATAAAAACATATTTATCTTCATTATATTCCCTAGGAAAAAAATCTCTACGGGGGTTATATTCACTATTACTATTTCCATTCTTCTAAAAGGTACCATTTCAAAACAATGGAATACAATATATTAGATCATATAATTATGATTCATAATTCTCAACTTCTAAACATGTGAATCAATTAACTTAAATTGAAAAACAAATTCATAGATAATAATTGAATCCAAAAAATATTTTCATTGGGAATATATATATGCCAGATAAATATTTTTTGAAATCATTCATAATGTTTTTTTAATAAAATTTTAATTTACCATAGAATTTATTATAGGAATTTGAAACTAGGTGTGCAGCATGACCCATTTTTGTGCATCAAGTGATGATCGAGTCAAATTCTAATGCATCCTTTTTGGAGTTATAACCCCTATGTGAAACCATCATGGAGCCTCATAAACATCTATTATTTTTACACATATGAATTTATAGGAAAAAACAATTGATACACCTTACCAAATCATTATAATGTTCTTTTATACATATAATTATCCCTTTTATTAGTCTTATGTCTATATTACTTAATTATTTTCTTCCAAAATCTTGGTCCTAAGATTTCTATTGAACTTTATCTAATAAAAACTGTATGTACCCTGAACATAATAGCCATGATTCAGTTGTTATTTTTCATATTTCAGTTAGATAGAATTTATCACATCCCAAAAAACTAAATAGTTTAATAGCATCAAAAAACTATATATATTTATATATATTAATTTCACATTACATTGAAAAAATAAATTATAATTTTTTGTTTTATATAAGAACTCCACTATTCCCTTTAGAATATCCCTAAATATCAAACATTATACATTCCATGTCATCCAGGTAAAAGGAAAAAATAAGTATGGCATTATCTCAGATTATTAGTAAGGGTTTTCATACAATGGAAGATATCATGAAACAATAAAGCATTTTCAATATGGAAAGGTAAATATATGAAAAACAAATTCAATTTAATAAAAAACATGATATTGAGAAATTATATATAAGTAATAGTTTTTGATAAAATAATTCGAAATAAATAATTATATAATCCTATATCATATCCATGGATATCATAACTTTTTAACTAATTAGATGAACATCAATAACAAATCTCAATAAGAGGGAATTTATAATGTAAGAAAACATAATCATATCATTGAGTCATTCTTACATGAAATCATACATAAATGTGTAAGGAATCAACCAAATACCGAAGATATTTTTTTTCATGATACCTAACAATTCTTTTGGGGGATATAATGATCCATGACAATTAAATACTAAGTCTAATTTATTTCTCATAGGAAAGGAATGATACATAATTAACATAAACATTCGTATTGTAAAACTAAAATAAAGAATTTGAATACATCCCCAATTAATAAACATTGTAATAAAACAACTGGAATAATATAGTGATTGGTATCATGTTTTTAAAACCATTATAAAAAATATTATTCTCTAAAATAATTTTGTTATAGGTGAATAAACATTAAAAAATACCAGTAGAGAATTTCTTGATGATAAATCTATTTTAATATTTAAATAACATGTTCAAATTATAAAATGCACTAAAAATATAATGGAAAGCAATTTATTTTAAATGGAACTTGTAACTTTGTAAATAAAACTTTTATTAAATGAGTGTTCATGACAATAGTTACTTCCATATATGTTGTATAGGATAAAAACATTCATTTGTCACTATTCTAAAAATGTCAAATGGTAAATACTTAGAAAAATGACAATAATATTCAATATAAAGTATCTTGTATAAAAAATATAATATGGTTAGAAATTAATTTTAACTATCATAGTATTATATTAAAAACAAATTTGAAAACAATTTTAGAAAACTTGATCATGGAAGATAAAGGATTTTCAACCGAAGAAATAATTGATGTATATTTTCCAAAAAGGCATTTCATTATAAATTGGATTTAATAATGGGAGGTAACTGAACGGGAAAATATTAATTTATATAAATAACAATAAAATTATACATTAATATTTTTATAATATAATTAAATAATAATTTACCAAGTTTTGACATAAACATAAACAACCTCAAATAATGATTAGATTGTGAAATAAACACATATCTTATGTATGAATTTCAAAATATATGTTAAATTCTTCCAAAAAATATATTATTTATTTATTATAAATTTATTCATGAAACATAAACATATGTATCATACCATATAGTATTCTTTTAAAAATATTTATCATCCTCTAATTCATAATTCATTGTTGCAATCCCTCTTTCATGTAATAACTACATCGTTTTTATTATATGTTTTTTTGGGTATTTTTATTACGTTAAATTTGAAAATCGTTCCATGATATATATAATTTTTTAAATTATGTAAATAAAAAATATTTTCATTATATAATTATTTATAAAATTTTATAAATTTTATAGATTGAAAATTTAGTTACACAATTTATAGAGACTGTAACATATACATACACATGAATGTTGTTTTGATTTTTTTTACGGATTAAATGAAAGAATGTTAAAATATAATACACCTCTACATAATTTTTATTATATCAAATACATATTATATGTTCATTAAATAAATCATTATTACCATTCAGGTAATTATTAAATGAATAAAAAATTGCACCACTTTGTCGAGGGGATTGTACCGACATATACTCGAGCGACATTATCTTTTTACAACATAATATATGATATAAAGGTAGATATAATATTATAATTCCATAATTATGATTACTTCATGAATTATACATATAAATTAAATTCATATTTATATCTATATGTGATAGGTGGTGATAGAAAAAAATTACATCAGTTAATAAGGAAGTAGTCCTCTGTATACACGATTAATGGTTTTCTTTCCCACTTGATGGAAGGTGATATGGATATATATTAATCCCTACAAATAATAAAACAAAATTATATTTCAGATATAGTTTTAATTATATTTTAAATTTTAATACAAAAAATAATGCCGTAATAGAATAAGTAAAAAAAATATATTAGTAAAGACAATTACCTTCACTTAGAAAAACATCCTATGGAGTTATTGTTATTGACCATGGCATTTTACTTTTGGAAAGAAAAAAATATCTATAAGGTGGATAAGTATGTTGGTGATAGATTATTCATGTAATTTTCTAGTCAAATGGATTTAGAGGTTTGGATGTGGTAGGGGAGGAGGTGTCTGTTTATAATTTATGAGGAGTTACATTTTTGTAAATACCCAAAATGATTAAATTTTCTGAATCACTCTCAAACCATGTTCTCATTGAATTAATAAATAATTTATTTTTTGGATGATAAGGATGATATAAACCTAAAACTGAAAAAAGAAACATGTTTTAATCATGTTATTCCCTTGACCATTGTGGTTACTCACTTTTTCCAAAAAAAAAATTCAATGCAGTTAAATATTCCTTATTTACCAAGGTAATTTAAGTTTTTTTAGTGTTGAGGGTCAATCCCCATTTATTGAACATAAAATGGGAAATATAATTTTGATGATAGGGAAAAGAATAAACCCACTACATGGAATAGATGAAAAAATTCTAACAAATAGGCCACAAAGGCTATACATGGACCCAAATTCCAAATAAGAAACAAGTAACCTAACAATAACTAGCTATAAGTCTCACCTCCCCCATATGATAATGTAATAGAATATTCTATCGAATATGATGTGTTTTACCCTTTCCATGTATTTTTTGTGTTAGAAGCATAATGTGGTAAGTCAATACTACATCCAACACAGATATGTGGGAATAGGATCAGTCAATAGATACCAATACACCCATCTCTCTTTCGACCTACCCAAATGATGGTGAAAACATGGGACTCGTTGCATTATCAACCTAAATTTCCACAAACTCAAATTGAATGAAGAATGTAGTAATCAATGATAGGGTACCCATCTTTCCCAAAAGAGAGGAATGATGACTAAATGATGGTTTTCATCACACCTATCCCTCTTTTGAGGACACCCACCTGACTCCATCTCTATGAATAGAAACATGACTACCAAATATAATGAGATGAATGCCAATTTTATGCACCAAATCATATCCTCATTAAACATTCAGATAGACAACCAATGTTCAATAAATGAAATCATCCAACCATAAAATTATTCTCCACAACCCAAAGTGACAATGCTCATTTAGTCCTCCCCGGATTGCATCATCCCCAAATCAAGATGATTTCTGGATGGAAGTGGATTCCAAATCTATAATAGAACCATCTATGGAATGCACGAAACTGCACATCACCCTACAAACAGTAACACAAAATCTGAGGCTAAGAGAATGAATGATCGAGTGATAAGGAACACACAATGATAACAAGAGGCATGAATAGAGGAACTTCCACAAACCTCGACAAAAAATCGAATGATGATCTCACGTCGGAGAAGCACTGACACATGAATCCCTACCCAATTACAGCACAAACATCCCGTCATCGACCATAAATCCATTTGTACTAATCACAAACACACCACCTCTCAATGAACATGGTCTTTCCTAAATTGTTGACACCCATTCAGCATCCCCCCTCTTGAAACACATAGCATGGTCAAGACCAAATTTGGTTGTATATGGATAGAAGAAGTTGTGATATGAAATAGATATAGAGATCCTATTGACCAACAATGTAAAAAGTGACACCGACTCCACCACCGTGAGATCGTTAAGTCGAAGCATAACAGTCGGCAGAGGTAGTAGTGGAGGTCCAGAGACATCGATCTGACAAGAAAGGATGAAGTGGAAAAATCATATGTCTGTGGAAAAATAAATTTAACACAATGCATGAAAATAAAAAAAACACTCTTTTTACATAACTGCGGTAATTAAATTTTACTATTTTATCTAGTAATTATGGAAATAAAATATGTTGAACTTATTATATAATATTAATTATTAGGATTTAAACTTTGGAATCCATTTTACCAATTTCAATTAACATATGTGGTAGAAATAAATTTAACATTAAACCTATTACTATACCTAAAATGAGGTTTTCCACAAAAAAGAACTTCTTAAGTAAAAACTATTATTTTATCAATATTCATAAATAAATTAATCACAATGACCAATATTGGATAAGTAACCCAATTCAAATAAATTAACATTTAAAATTTTAAAAACATATTTTTTTAAATTCGTTAAATTGAAATGTTATTTTCAATAAAAATAAGTATGTTTCAATATTTTTCAAAAGAATTTATAAATTTAGATTATAAAAAAAAATTCAATATAAGAAAATTTGTACCTAATAATTTTAAAATTGAATGGTTTTTTTTTTATTTTTTTCAAAAAGTATTATTATATTTAAAAATATTTATAAAAAATGTGAATAAAAAAATTTGTTAAAATATGTGATTAGTGATAAAAAACATAATTTATATATAATTTATAATTTTAATTAAAAAATTTCACCAATATTCATTAAATTTATTATTAAAATAAAAACACATTGAATGCATGTAAATAGTTTTTTCAGAAAATCATTTCTTTTACATTTAAATGAATTTTATTTTTGTTTCAAGTCAATTGATAACCAATGAATTTATTTAATAAATGTATAAATCAAATACTTTTCATAATTTATTTATGAATATACATACCAACAATTTAATGGTTTTGTTATAATGGTATACTTTATTACACGTCATTTTGACTCGAGGTTGTGTACATTGAATGATATTAAAGAGATAAAAATTTATTTACAATGGAAAATATAGTATAATCATTTTGTGTTAAACTGAAATTACCAAAGAGACATCAGAATTCATATAGGTCTAGAGGGTGGTATTTCATGTTCATCACACCTTTTTTAGGGTAATCTTTCCTAGAAATGGATTTTATTATAAATTTCATTTATGTTCATGAATCATTCAAAAAAATCAATACAGTACTGGATACCAATATTCTAGTATTTTGTCATAAACATTTATCAATATAATCATATGTATGTATTAAATTATTTTAATTTTCACCTTTAATAAATTGAGATGGGTAATATTAACACACTATGGTTTAAAGAAATGTGACATGGTACTGTGGATATTATCAACTTCTTAGAATGTTGTAAGTGTTGATGGTGTTGCGATCGAGCCCATGAAAAGGGACCCTTATGTATCCTTGGTAGTGGAATCGGAAACCGCAAATGTTTGATATAAAAAATGGGACCTGTCAAGCCTCTTTATTTTCATTTGATAAGGACCAATCCATAGAATTAAAAATAGTATAGTAAGTATGATTATGTGAAATTTTCCTATTAATGGTTAGTGTTGGACTGATTTTGGAGAGACTGTGTATATTTGAAGACAATGGGAATATTAGAAAATTATTAGAAGTACAAAAACCATAATTTTTCTTATATTGATAATATATTATTTTAAATATGAATCGAAAAAAATTATTACATTCCAGTATCTAAAGTTTCATTATATTTTGAAAATTAGTCTCATACACCACATGCACATAATAAATGTAATGATTATTTATATGCATTTAATTATATCCATAGAGTTTCTCACTTTATCATTAGTACATGAAATTTCCCAATGATATACATCAATTAAAAGTGTGAGCTAATGGCTAAAAGGGGGAAGTAATACATATTAGGAATAAGTGACATGAATTAATTGTATATTGGTGAGAATAATACTCATCATCATATCATAAGTACATGATTATGATAATAATAATGGGATATATTTCAAAAAGGAATGTAATGTGGAATATTTAGAATAATGAAACATCATAACATAATTCATGGATACCACACATGTTTTTGAAAAAATCATGCATTATGTCCACACATAATATATGTGCATAGATCATAAAATCATAATTGTGAATAATAATTGCATAATCTACATTCACAATAGATATTATATCATAATATATATCGAATTACCCAATCAATTAAAAAGATATATAATTCATCTCCCACCCATCAAATCATAAAATTCTCATAATCATGCATTCAACATATAAAGGGAATATATACAAATCATTGTCTTGAAATAACCCCATATAAATGAATATGTTTCAATTTTTTTTAAATAATACATTCATGAATAACCCTTGGGGTTAAAATACTATAATGATCACCATATATTGGAATAAATATCACCATTATTGAGTTGAAATGACAAAACATTAGAGGATTCAATGTGATATTTTTAAGATTAAATTCATTTTGGAAAAATAATATGTGGATTAAATAATAATTAGAAATAGTATATTCAAGTATATTATGAACTAAAAATGGAAAAAAAATAAGTGGAAATGTAATTTTCTTAAAAAATTAGTACATCCATACTAAATATAATGTGAATTTAGTGATAACACAAAAGAGATGGAGTGGGTTTTGATAATCCCCTTACATTAAATTTCACCATATTTCATCGCATTTCTATATCATGTATAATAAACATAGGTTGATTAGAACATTGAAAAATAAGTGATATATGTTAATTTTTTTCCACAGATGACCAATTATATTCATTTCATTATATTTATATATTCCATTTTTTTAGAGGGAAATGTTTGGATGTCATGATTTCTATAAAATATATTGTATTGTTTTATTCTAATTTCCTAGATTAATTAATTTTTATAAATTATTAAAAAAAAAAGTAATAAAATACATATATCTATAAATTCATATGTTATAAATAATTTATTTTTTTATTCCATAAATGTAGTGATAATGAGAGAGTTGGTAATGTCCTCCTGACAGGAAAATAGACCATTGATGGTACATTGTGAAAAGAGGAAAAGAGATATGTATGAAACAAAATATGTCAAAAATTAAGTCATTAATATAGGATAACATAATAAATATAAATTTTAAATAATTTTTAATTAATTACATAAGTTTTATGTATTAATAGAAAATATAAAATGAATAAGAGAAGAAGAAAATGATACATAAAGTTAATAAAAAATTATAATGGTTCATTTTTTATGTCACTAAACACGTTGAATTATTGAATTTGAGTTAGTATAATGTTTCCCTATGGATTCTCATGGGGTTAATGGAAGGAATTTGGGTAGATTTTTGGCACTGGTAAGAAATAAATGAGTGGGTTAAAAGGCGGGGGAGTGATACTTTTATAGTTGTGTAGAGGGGTATTTTTATGAAAAAAATAGATAAAATATAATTTTCATGATTAATGGTATAATAGTGAAATTCATGAAATATAAATTCATATTAAAATAAAATAATGTGATTTTATTATTTTTTTTGTATTTCAAAGAAAAATTTATTATTTTTTTAAAAATGAAAGCTATAAATTAACAAATTATTATTTTGATGTCATAAATTCTAAATTTAGACATTGAAAAATGCATTTCTGGTTTGAAAAAAAAATTTATATTAAATTGACATATTTATCTCATTAAATATGTTCCTTTCTAAGATAAAATTTCATGAATTTATTAGGTCATTATTAAATCATGAATTTTTTAAATTTTAAAACACTAATGTCATAAAAATGATATTATTACAATTCATCGAAAAAATAGGATTTTATAAAATTTCTATAAAAACTCATAGAAAATTTAAATTTAATGATTATAAAAATAAATTTTATTTTATGAAAATAAATTTATCTACTATGTTATTTTAATTAATAAAAAAAAGTATGATTTTTATTAATTTCATTATAGTAAATTATATTCAAAAATATTTTTAAATTTTCTTTGTGTTTTTAATTGTAATAAATATTTTATGGAATTAAAATATTAATATATTCTTAAATTATGATGGAAAAATATTTTTTATATAGAATTTCCCAATTTTTTTATCAATTTACTATTACATTGGTCATGTTAGTATTCTAAATAGTCATATGTATTTTTGCAATGTTCGCATTACAATTACGATGGTCCCATTATTATTCTAATGGTCATATAACTATTACAATGGTCATATTACCTCCTATAAATACCTCTTTTTCCTTCATATATAATTTAACAAAATTTCTTTTGACAATTTATATTTTCATTTCCAAAAAATTCTATTTCTCGATTAATATTATGAATGTTTTCATGGTTTTGATTGTGGGTGAGTTAATTTGATATGAATATAAACATAAAAGGATTACAGTAATTCTTTTTCCTATTAATATGTTTTACCATTAATTTTTTTTCAATTTTTTATTTTTTACCCTTGAAATATTTTTCTTATTCATAGGTTTAATTGTAGACAAATTTAATTATTTTCTTAAATGATAGAATTATTCATTCATTTTTTATGTTTTGTACGTGATAAACAATATATAATGCAAAAAAATCATTTATTCAAGAAATAAAAATTATTTATAATGATTGGGTCATTAAATTTTTTTCTATTTAGAAATTTTTTCACTGAAATATCAAATCCTATTCTCGTTAAAAAAAATGTAAGGGTACCTTTTTTCATTTCTTCATCTAATTACCATATTAAACTTCATATTTAGGGTTTTTCACAATAGCTTGACAAGGTGAGTTTTCTTGATATGTATAATATTTTATCTATGGTCCTAGATATGCACTATTTTCACCATATATAATAGGTCATTATCAAGTTGTACCACCTCTTGATTCATTACATGTGAGGGTTTGGTGATTTACTTCCTCGCTAATGATCTATAGAACACATCAATATCATGATCCAAGAGGCCTCTGATCCTTTAAAATTAAGGATCTTAAATGGGCCAATGAACATAAAGAATAATATTTTCATCCAATCAATATAGCAAGAAACTATTCTATGGTGTTTTTCAAAGGAAACCATTTAATCCAAAATCAAACTCAAAATTACCTTCAATAGTAATAAACAAAACTCTTCAAATGACTTTAACTATAATTTATAAGTTTTTGGATGGATTAATCCAAATATTTCATCTATTTTACATTGTTAGGACCAATATTATTTAATTCACCAGCATAATCTAAAATTAATGAGTTATAAATCATATCCCATATATAGATTAATATTCCTCCATTTCAATAATAATGAGGAATCTCTTATTTCCTAATAAGTTAACCATTGGGATATATTGATGCAAACCTCATTTAAATTCCATTTAGAAAGATCTCAGCATATCCTCAAGACTGTAAATTTTATTTTCATATTGGTCTTTGGATTGAGGGAGAAAAGACATACTAAAGTTCATTTCAGAATTTCATGCATATTGTAGACTTCTCCATATTTTAGAAGTAAAACATCGAGTAGGATCATAGGTGATAAAAATTAATTCCACATAATAGATGAATATATTCTTCACATATATATATTTATATTTTCCAAGCAGTATAACATCCCTAATTATGATAATATGGGATATTTTTTACGGTTGATCCACCAAAACCCATATTTCATTGATTTATTTGGGTTTATTATGGAACACTACATTATTATGTTTTAACATTTCCATGTGGGAATGGGAAATGATTTCATTATTCATATCGACTACATTTTATCCATTTTAACTTGTTGATATACAAATAACATTGAGGTGTACTCATATATCACTTTCATTATGTTTTCCTTACAAAAGATATCTCAAAGATCACAACACAACATATTACTTCCATGTTAGATAGAGAAAGAAAATTATGTGCATTATCCAAATTAACATTTTGTTAATTATGTGATGAATGCAGAAAAATTTACAGTTCCAAACCAAATGAAACCATCTTTATCGATTTTAAACTCATGAAGAATCACTTCCATTACCACCTTTACCATATTTTGAAGCTCAACATAATACTGTTATTTCTAAATGATCTTATATATGATATATGATTAGGAAATAATTTGGGAAAGGTATTATACATTCCCTTCTATTTTGATTTTTGGATCAATCATTTTCATATACAAGATGATGGGGTCTTTCTCAATATTCACCATGTAGAGTATATGATGTTCCCTTTTACTAAGAGTATAACCCAAATTGGTCACCCTTAAAATATGGTTGTTAAATGGTTAATATAATAAATTAATATATTATAAAAATATTCTCAAGAATCATCAACTATTAGGAAGCATAGGTTATCAGTTTGTCATTTTTCATGAGTACAAAACCCAATCCATTAATTTAAGGATCATTGTATATCCCAAACCCATATTAACTTGAGTATAGTGTGTGTATATAAATGTTGATTAGAATATAAAAAATATTGTAAACGATTTCCTCAGATTCTTTTATCCATACATACTTTAGCAATATATATTTTAACAAAGTTACTATGCTATAACATTGTTGTAAATTTTTTTAAGTCACCGGCAGTACACGGATAATCTATAAAAACAATATATTTCTAGGAAACTACTGGACTTGTGAAATTAATTAGAAATATTTATAATTGAAGGGTACATAGATATTACCTCACATGTGATAAAATTCCCTAGGAATATGACTTATGACATCTTGATGTCTCACATTCTGAATATAAAAAACATTTTCTCCATTATTAATATCATCATAGAATCCTTAAATTCTCGGTATGTTTGTCCAATATAATAGAGTAAATGACAATATCATTAATATATATAACAAAAAATTATTCAAATTTGTATCTAAAGATAATAGTAATTTAATAAATGAGTATTTTCATGTAATTAGTAAGTCATAATGGTATAAAAATGAAATCATAGTGTTTGTATCTATTACCAGAAGTCGTATTTTAAATATATATCATTTTAATCATCACAACATAAAATATAGAATAATGGTAAAAATATATTATATACTAATATCTTTGGTTCGGATTGAATAATTAATCTACAAATGGTAGGTGATACTTGTTATTTATAGTAATTATAACACCCAAAGGCGTTGCGATGTATTTTTTCCGATTTAATTTATTCTTTACAATATTTTTCATTTCTTCTAAAAGGGAATATGTATTTTTTATAAGAAAGAACCAATTCATAATGTATTGTTTTGAATAACCAAGTCCTGATTGCACTATAAGAAACACTTGTATCATATTTTGGTATACACAACAGTTTATTTGACTTGTGTTTCACACAATTTCGACATCCTTCAATATCTTGTGTTACAAGATAACCTAGTTTTACCAATCTATAATATACTATTTATAAATATTTTTTAAATATTAATATAGTTACAACTTAGTCATTATAAATGATTTTGTGAATAATATAATTAAACTTATAAAAATATGTATTCAAAATGAATATGAGATGAATAATATAGTGAAAAATTGATTAGAAATGAAAATAAAAACCTTTTTCAAAAATATGATATCTTTTCCCATAAAATTATATATATATGCAATCAAACTAGTTTTATCTTAGTAAATTAATTAAATAAAAATTGATAAAAAAATTTAAAAAATATATACATTATATTAATTAAAATACTTTACTATCATATTATGTGTTTTCTAGACAAAAGATGAAAATAAATCCAATAATAGGATCAAAAAGATTAATTTTTATAAAAAAAATAATTGTGTATAATTTTTTTGGAGAACCTATTTTACATATTTTTTATAAAATTTTATTTTTTTCATTTGAAAAAATAAACTTAGTTTTTTTTCAGTGTAATATCAAATGTTATTTTTGTTGATTTTTTGTATTTTTTATCAGAAGTTTATTTTTTTGTTTAATAGTGACAAACACTATATTTAAAATAGAAACTTATTTTTTTATCTAATTTATTTATATATTAGATTTGTATTTATAATTATATTTAAATATTAATTAAATAACTATTATGTTAATTTATTTATTTGGGTCATTTTTATGAATTTTACACTGAAATTGGATGCAAAAACAATTCAAACTTTTGCACATTTTCACATTAAAAACATGTTGTTTCACTCTGCCTGTGGTATTATTTTTTAATTAATTTATGAAAATTATATGATTCTAACAAGAAAAAACAGATTCGATATTTGTAATGAGAATAATTTATAATTTATAGTAAGGTCAACCCAGTTTTCTTAGATAAATATTAGTGAAAGTAATTAAAATTAATAATAGTGATTAATGAAAAAATGATTTTATTTTTTGGTTTGAAGTCTTCTTTATTGGAAAGATAAGATAAAAACGTGTCCAAAATAAATTTTGTGGCCATATTTACACCATATCCTTTATTTTATATAAAATGAAATTTCTTTAATTCATACGATGTAAGAGAAACCTCTCAATATTGGTTACCATTGTATACGTACATGAATGTCACTCCTCCTTCACCATAACAGGGAACTCATCCCCCTTACATGCCTACACCTCTCATGAAAATATGTCTCATATGAACCCTCACCCAAAAAAATATCCTATAATCTCCCCTATAAATATATATGGATAAATTTTTCATTAATCAACCCATGAAATCCCTTTGGTTCAAATAACAAGGAGTTACCCAAAAAAGAGGTAATGTTCTTTAATGCACATTTCTATTTTTTTATTTATCCACCCATTATGTTCTTGTTATTATATAGTTATAAAATAACATAAGTATCCAACATATAATTTTATATTATTATTCTATGGGTTCTACCAGAACCTACACACACTTCTATCAAATTGTTAATGAACTTAATCCTTCTTTGTATGGTGGACTATTGCCTTACGAAAAAATGTCATTAGTTTTTTCATTAACACCTCTCATGGTTAATAATTACCACAAAAATAATATATTTATATTATATATATTATTTATTTACAATTATTTTATTATTATAAAAACACACCTTAATGCTTTTCATTTTTTGTAAATACGATAACTTTGTTTGACGACATGTGGACTACTGCCCCTAAAAGAAATGTGATTCATTCACACATTGGATGAAATTTATTATAGATGATTATAGTAAAAATATATAATATATATGAAATATTAGTTATACATGAATGATAATATTTATATACATATATTAAATTTATTTTCTTCAAATATGACAAGGAAACATAACCATCATTCATGCGTATGTACATCCTATCATCTCCATAAACGGTGTATTCCATTTCATATATCGATCTTTTATATATTAGTAAAATATTTATATAGTTAATATATATGATATTATTTGAAAATTTTACATTCTTTAATTAACATGATCTTGATCTATGTAATAGGATTAAGGAAAACATGTCAAAACTTATACGAAAAAACATGGCAAATATGACTTAGAACGTAACATTGACATGGAATTTTGAATAAATAGTAATATAATTTCATAATAAAAGTATATATGGTGTTATATATAAGAATATGGTTCATTTCTATATTTATAAAAAAATTATATTTATTATATATTAGAATTTAATGTGTACTACGAATGTCAATAATTTAGGTAAGGGTTTTATTGTTTTGCTATTATTTCTATGAGACTTATACCTTATTCACCACTAATATTATTTATGTGTTGTAAACACTAACCATGAATTAATTATATGATTGTTATAACAAAATATTTAGTTATTTACATATCCATTTCATGATCTTTCTTTCATGGTGTGTATGGTCCAAAAGTTACAATATTGGTAATGTAATTTTTCCTAAATCATCATTCATTGAGATATATGTCACGTTATGCACCAATATTTTTATATGAGGTGTATATACATCCCTTTGTAATGTTTTATGATTGATATACTTATTTTAATGATATTTTATGATTCAAATGATATTATTCTTTCCATTGTATTATGATTTAAGTTTACCTAGCTGTAACAGTTTATTTCTACAATCTTATCATATATCAAGATTATCATTGATTATGATTACATTGATGAAATATTTTTATATTTATCTCAATAAATCGAAATAATTTTTTTACTATGATTATATATTATATCTCCATTTATTGGTACCTTTTACAATTTTTTATAATTAAGATAATTAAAAATGTATTTTTATGAAAATCAAACATTATTTCTCTCTTTATCTCGATATTTATTTTATTCACAAAACTATGTTTTCAAAAATATATTTCAATTTTTTTACCATGATGTGTAAATTAATTTTTTACACATGTTTTATCAGTTTAATAAAAAAGGGTTTTAAAATGAACAACCTTGTCAATTTTTGATCAAGGCATTTTCCTAAACATTTAAATCTATAAAAATGAATGTTTTTCATGTAAAAATTTACTAGTTTTCATGATCATAGTTTTTATTAAGTTTCCTTTGAAAGATTGAGATGTTAAATTTAAATAAAAAAAATTCATGAATTTTAAGGAATTGTTTTGATTTAGTTCTTTTTTTTTAAATGTGTTTCAAAAAAATGTATGATTGAAAAATATTTTCCCAAAGAGGAAAGGATATTTTCTCAAGAAATGATTAAAATTATTTTTAAAAAGCTTCCATTTTTTCAGTTTGGTTTTTAATGAAATGGATTTTGAAAATGTCTGATGTTTTAAAAAGTTATTCTAATGAAAGGATATTTTTATTAAATAAATGTAGCATATCATCATTCAAAATCCATCCCCATAAAAGTTTACATTTTTTTTGATAGTTGATTATTCACAAGGGATATGATCCAAGGGTACCATTCATATCCTTTATTTGAATGGTTTATGTTTAGGATGACTATTTTCTTATTAAAAAATATCTCTCTTCCACAATTTATACAATGATAAATTTCATATGAAACTCATTCATATTAATAGGTTCTTCATGGTTGACGTTATATTGAAACCAATTACTTGTCTATAGGTTATGATATGATGAAAATGTTATGATAACTATTTCATTTCATGGGTTCTGATATGATATTTATGAAACCCATATATTTTTATGGTTTATGATATTATGAATGTTTTATTATCTTGTTGAACTTGTATATATGATTTCATTACATGATAGGTAGGACCAATATATCTCTCAAATAAATCAGTCAATGATAATTGGTATTTGAGCTAAATGGGTATATAGGTTGTATCTTATTCTTAAGTACAGGAGGGTACAATAGTTAGATTCGAAGCCTGAAAATAACAAGGTACATGGGTTATATCCCAATTCTGAAAATTCTAGGATACACTCGCTATTTCCAAACACCCAAAACAAGAGGGTACACAGTTTTTATCCCATGCTTAAAAATAATTATGTACGAAGGTTGTATCCCAAGCCCAAAAATAATAGAGTACATGGGTTATAACCCATGATTGAAAATAAGAGGGTAAATGGGTGGGTAGCCCAAGCCTAAAGAAGGTATATGGGTGATTATCCCAATCCCAACATGTTATGAATGCCTTGTTAGGTATCCTTTAAATGATATTTTGGATGAATATGTGTACTCGACAAATTATAATTCATATTCATATTTTATGCTCTCATGGATTATGCTCTTAATTACACTATCATTCATGTCTTATGATATTCCATTCCTTATGACATGACTCATGTATATAATCTTTTATATGAATGGTATGATTTTAAAATTTTATTTTCAAGTTCTCATACAATTATACTCAGTTTTTGATTACATATCTTCTTTATTTACCCATACTGAGCATTTTAGCTCACCTTTTATTATGTTTCCTTTCCCCGGGTTGTGAAGAATGATTTTAACTATTAATACAATGGGGGTATATCATTATGGGAAACATTGAACATCATTTACCAAGTAATAATATTTTTTTATGTTTCAAAAAACACTAAACTATTATGGTCCTCAAGCATGTAATTTATTAATGTTCTAAATATTCATCTAAATTGATTTCATATCAATGTATGTTCATCTTGGGTCATTATAGCTTGAGTCAAAGGAATGGTATAGTCATGATTTGGAAACTAGAATGAGATAATTTTAGTGATATCCCAAAGAATATTTGTAAGGATATGTCTAGGGAGTCTCTAAGGGTAATTTTAAGGAAGAGTTAAAGTAGAGAAAAATGTACAAGAATTTCGGTAAAGTATTGAGAGAGTGGTTTCAATGAAATATATCCTTGTATATAAATTACTAGTGTAATTGGATATAGAATATATTTACATATAGACAAAAACAATAAAAACACCATATTGATATAGGCATGGTCTGGAACTGGGGAACGAAAATGGGCCTTACTACACAACTAGTTTTACACACTAGGGGAATATTATTTTGGAATTCAAAAACTCTATAAAAACCATCATGAAGAATTTAAATAGATCGTGACTATTACTTATCTATGATAAACTTGTGGTTTCATAGATTAAAAATAATGGTATCATTATTTAGACATCATATAAGTATTTTTAGGATTATGTTGTTCCCTACTATGATGTATATTTCTTACTCATTTTATTTTGGTTTTAGTCAATGGATGGAACCCTCGAGAACCATGTAAAAGATGAATTTAATGGAAAATGAAATGATTATCCTATTGAGAAATCTAATGTATTAATAGATGGAATGAAAAATGTTATTGTTGAGATAACACAATTTTCTAAAGATATAAATCACGGTGAACATCCAAATGAGAAACAGAGGGAACACCGATCTTTTGGTCCATATTTTAGGCAACTGCCATCATCTTTCAATTTTTTTGCTGAACTGTTATTTTTTGAGCATTGTATCAATACCAATGGAAAGGAATTTTCAATAGTTTAGTGTTTGGAGAATGAAAAATTCACTATGGGGATCTATCTCCTAGAAGGAGAGGAATATAAAGGGTGGAATATTGTTATGAATACAATGTTGTGAGATGAAATTGAATCCATAGATTTAGACATGTTCAAGAACGTATTTATCAATAAGTTCATTCCTCATATTGTTTATATGAAGACGGAAAATGAATTCCTAGAGATTAAAAATAAGGATGATGAATATATTGATTCCAATGAAGATAATTTTACATGTAATATTAGGTAATATTTAGGTATTATCATCCAACCTGAAATAAAAATTGATCAATTATTTGATGTACTAAAACCTAATTTTCAAAAGATTTCGATATAAGATACTTTAGCAGTTTTGAAGATGTTTTTCTTTGTCCTATCAAATTGAAAATAGAGGTTGTACATGGGTATGAGTCTAAGGTTTAGAAATGAGAAGCAAGATGGATTTTAGTGGAAAATATAGTAACCGTGGATTACTAAAAATGATCCTACCATCATTCATAAGGAGTGGGAAGAAACCTGGATAAAATTTTCTTAAGCTTAATAAAAAATGTTTTAAGTATTGAAAGGATGTAAATTGAGATGGTGAATGCTAAAGCGATTGGAAAATTATATCTAATGATATGAATAATGATACACCTCCAAATAATACACCTTCCCAACCTCAATGTTTCAATTAGAGGGAGTTTCTCATTTTTTATAAAAAGGTGTGGAAATTTAAGAGTTATTTATGGTGGTAAACTCCAATAACCTATGATGACAACAAGAAAAGGAAAACATATAAAATTATATTAGATGAAGTGAATCATGGAAATTGGTTCACTCCATAGTGGGCAATTCATGTGGGATTTTTAAAAAATATTATCTATGAAAACCTTATTTTTAATCATTCAGTGAAACTTGATATGATTCTAATCAATGATTATATCTCTATAAAATTCCATGTTTTTACCCAAACTAAAATATAGATCTTTTTGATGTTTTTTTCATTACTAATCCAGTATTTTATAAAACCGAGTTTAGAACTAAATTATGAGAGTTGGATCACACCTAAGTGATGTATTTGGGAATGAAAGAAGGACCAAGAATATTCCTGAGTAGATCGAGATATTTCAGGAGTGTCCGGACCAAACAAATACAAGTGTTTTAAGAAGCAGCAGAGGGTGCACAGTGTGCGTATGGTCTGCCAAACCGTGAAGCCCTTTTCATGTAACTGTGAATCCCTATTTTAAAATGGATAGTGGTTTTGAGCATGTCCTGTGCATGGTTTCCTAAATTGTGAACCTCACCCCGTGTGGGTAGTAGACTCTACACGGTTGCGTACATAATGGAAAACCGTGTATGTTAAACCGTGCGAGACACCAGGTTTTTTTGGATTTGATTTATTTTAATTTAATTTCATTAAATAAAAATAAAAATAAAATAAAACCCAAACTACTCTTCCTCCCCCCTCTCAAAATCATGATGCAGCCCAAAGGGGGATCTCCCCTTTTCCGCACGATTCCACCCTCGACACCAACTCTCCTTGTTCATTTCCATACAGATCTCCACTGGTTTTTTATTAGAATCATCATGGTGAGTCCTCTTCCTTCTTCTTCTCCTTGTTTTTGGATTCTTTTTGACATAGTCAACGCCTAGTGAGGTGAGGATGAACCTAGGGTTTAGCTATAACCTATATTTTCGGTTCTCTCTGGCTTTATGTTGGTGTGAATGGCCTCCTAGGACCCATGGGGGCATATTCTGGTAACCTCCACTGAAGGTGACACGTTTTTCCTTGTTTCGGTCCACCGGGTTTGCTTCAGGTTAAATTTTTTCTTTGTTTCCTATTTAATTTTTGGTGATTTTGGTATTTACGAGTCCTCGACATGTTGCTTGTAGTCTGTTGAGCTTCACCATGTTGTTTCACTTCTTTTTTGTTCTTCCTCGGCACCTGATGTAAGGGTATATGTAACCTTCCGACCAGGATCACCATCAACCTGATGGTCGTACCGGTCACCACATGGCCTCAAGCGCGTCTCCCCGTATGCCAGAGGCTGCCGATTAGCAGATAGGGTCTCGGGAGGTGATAGTGGGGAGACAATACCCTCTTATCATATTTTCACATCGGTATCATCAGAGTGAAACATAAAAGTAGAGGAAGTAGTAATAGATGAATAATGATCAAACATCAGCGGAAGTCAAATATTGATCATTTATATAAGAGGTGGAAAACACCACTTGTCACAATACAGGGATGATCATACAGATATGAAAAGAAGTAAACAATACATCTTGATTTCAATACAATACAAAAGAAAGAATGAAAAGACAGCAAAGCCCGATGGGCGATCTCTTAAGAATCCCAAGCTCCTGCTTGGTCCATTGCTCCTAACACCTCAGGTACAACAATGCAACAAACAAACTTGGTCCTGCAAACAAGAAGGTCTACTCGGGTACCCCAGTGAAATGTTGGCCCGAGTAGGGTGTGAGATATAAATCTCAGTAGGCCAGAACCACTGGTGTCTAACCCAATTCAGAGAGTGTAGTAGTAGTTAAAGAAGTAATCAGGTATAGTAGGATTTGATAAACAGAACAATAAATAACAAAAACACCCGTCCCGGTTTCCCCAGAGGAAACCTGACGGCTATACCAGCTTCAGGTCATTGTTGGTAAAGTAACCCGATCATGTCACCACACACACACACACACACACACACATATATATATAATATGTTGGATAGGATCGAGACAGAACTCATGGATGTCCTTAACCTAGGAGCAGTGCTCTCTATCCTACTCCTGGCCCAACAATGGGGAAGCTCTCATGGTCTATCCCCGGACCAAAGCCATGTCAAATGAGATCTCCACGGTCTACCCCTGGCCCGAAACTATATCATTTAATTAGGGGATCTCTCAAGGTATTCCCCTAGACCGAAGCCATATCAAAGGGGAGCTCTCACGGTCTACCCCTAGCCCGAAGCTGTATCATTTAATTAGGGGAGCTCTCACGGTCTTCCCCTAGCCCGAAGCCGTGTCAACGGGGAGCTCTCACGGTCTACCCTGTCCTGAAGATGTATCATTTAATTAGGGGATTTCTCATGGTCTTCCCCTTGCTCGAAGACGTGTCAAAGGGGAGCTCTCACAGTCTACCCCTGGCCCGAAGCTGTATCATTTAATTAGCGGATCTCTCATGGTCTGCCCCTAGCCCGAAGCCGTGTCAAATGGGAGCTCTCACAGTCTACCCATGGCCCGAAGCTGTATCATTTAATTAGCATGGGTTATAAGGCATACACTTCTTATAACATTCATATAAATAAAAAATGGCATTTCCATCTCACAATATCACATAATAAAATCATTTATCATATTCATCACATTGATATAAGGTACATGAGACAACCTACTCATGTATGGTATTGGCTAACCGTCAATTCATTATTTATACATTTAATTTTCATTTCAAAGACATATAAGTATTTACAAAGAATTAAGAGGTGATAAGGACTACTCCTAGGTAATTCCCACTCACTAGACCCATTCCATTTACATAAGCCATGATTATTCCATTACCCTAAGGCATGGTCTTACCACCCTAATCCATTTCATTCAAGTATAACAAATTCATCAAAAGATTACAACTGTTATGATTTAACCATTTAGTATAATTAAAAGTAAATATGATAGCATCAATTATCACCAAAGCATAACATGAATCTAGCAAGAAAGAACAAGAATCTACTTCCTACATTTATCTTGAAGACATCGCACCTCTCACCGAGGGGTTTTATTATTAAATCATTAGATTAATGAACAAACAACCATTTTATATTATTCCTGCAATTCACACTGTTTTCACAGAAGCACTTATTTAGGACTAACTTGCAGAAATAACTCTTTATTACTTTACTTTAAATAAAATGGGAAGGAGAGGGACCCTACCTCAAGGTGGATCCATCCGTCCAATCCAGCTCTTGGCATTTTCTAACTAAGAGCCGCCGAAGCTCCGGTAATCCGAAACCAACCCGAAAGCCTAATTCTCAAGGAAAAACATACCAGGAGCTCTTCAACAACCTAAGACATCAAATTAGAGGATGTAAAAACATTTAACAAGCAAAACCCTTACCTCGGAAACAACCTGGCAGACTGAAACAACCGCAATCTGCCTCGCCTTCGGCGGCGGACATCATACGCACACCAAAGAGGTCCCGAGGGACCTTTCGCACACCTTTAAAAAAAACAAAAAAGAACGAAACGAATTAAACAAAACCCCTAAACATGGGAGTTTGGAAGAAATAGATTACGGAAAAGGGGAGGCTGAAAATTGGCCAAAGAAGGAGATGGAACGAGGGGAGTGACCTACCACGAATATTTGAAGGAGGAATAACTAAGAAATCGGAAGAAACCAGAGGAAAAGAGAAGGTACGGCCAAGGGCGCTTCCGCCTAAGGCCAACGGCTCCAAAGGGAGGGGTTCATGATGGTTCTGTGAGGAATAGGGGAGTTTTTATTAGTTTAGGTTTTATTTTAGAATTTATTTTAAAAGGTTTTGAAAACCCAAAACTGGGCAAGGTGCACGGTTTATTCCGCACGGTTTGCCAAACCGTGCGCAAACCGTGCGGTCTCTACTGGATACCCTAGGCACCCCACACGGGCTTGTGGCACAGTTTGGGAAAACCGTGTATAGGCTGTGCGGACTCCTCTGCCTGTATATTTTAATACGCACGTTTTGGGAAATCGTGCGCCAACCGTGCACCTGCTGTTGTTCTTTAAAAACCAACCTCCTTCGATTACAACGCACCCGAAACACCTCGAGCCACTCGGGAAACATAACGGGCATTCACCCATGGCCAAAAACATTAAAATAAAAGGTTTCAAACCTTTATAACCTTGTTCTAAAGCCCGGTTCTAAAAATGACCGATTTAGTAATTGAAAAGGTTCAATTTCCCCCACTTTTTAACCTGGTTCGAACCGCGGGTCGTTACAACCTTCCCACTTTAGAACTTCTCATCCCCGAGAAGCCCTCGGGAACAACACACACTTCATTCAACCTACAAGGGTCGTGAAGCATCATTCAATGATCGTGTTATGTTTCTAAATGTTCAATACTCCACGATCATCCACTTCAGCAAACAACGCTTAAGTCGTTAACACCCGATCCAATCCTCTTTCCCCACCGAACCAACACGAAAACTCTTACCCAAGCCCATTCCACAACAGACATGATCACATCGTCATCTCATCAAGAAACCAAAAAAAGGTACTTCCCACCTAAGAGTTTTCACGTTAAACGACCAAGTATCAAACCACAGCTCCACCACCTTTTGAACTATCTTTCAAAAGCACGCTCCAAGCGTTCCAACGATGAACCTAGCGTGATTTTGAAATGATCAAATGGTTGATTTCCCCATCGAACTCTAAACCCAAGTCTAAAAGGGTCAAGACACTTCGGCTGGCTATTCAAGAAGATGTCCGGCTTAGGCAGTCGACGCATTAAAAGCTGAATAACGATGGATTCTCCCAAGGCATCCCGTATTTACCACGAGAACGTTCACCGAAAATCTCATACCCGACTCTCGGTGATGTATCAAAGATCAAACCACGGACCAAACCATGCATATAGCGTGCACCACCTAAAGGGAACAACCAAACAAGCTCAACAGTTTTTTAAAACATTAGCGCGACGTTAGACCAACGATCTCTTAGCACATCCAGGACGAAAGAAAGATAGGGGACAAGCTCGTCACGTAGAAGAGTACACTAAGAGGATTGAAAACGAATTCCAGTTATTTATACCGAAAAACCGGAAAGGAGATCAGTCGAACCACCCCTGATCGACTCAAAAGAAGAAACTCTACTTCACCTGCTGACACATCAGGAGTTCTAAACCGACCACAATGCCTTTTTCCTGCACATGGCATTCTGTGATCATTCATGATTTACCACCGAAGTCCTCCACCAAAAATGGTGTTTATTAAAAAGGGTTCCATACACTGCCAACCAGATCAATGTCGTGCTACCGAGCAGGCATTGATGTATAATGACACCTACAAGCCTCAAGGCATTCATACAAACCCAGCCATTCCTAGATGGTCCTTCTTGATGTGTTCCTTCTATCCGGAAGAACACACTTTACTCAACTGGCACAATGCTTCCCACCTTAGAAGGGTCGGTGTCATCGAAAGGAGAATGAAAAGGTGCTCATAAGCAGACTAGTTCATAATTAACTAAAGAGACGTGTGTCGCTCATCCGATCCACGATCACCACGTCAAACATACAAGGAATCCAAAGAAAAAAGACTGGCATGTCAACCACCTGAGTCTTTCGAAAATCATTCCGAGCATTGGGACTACTTGATTTTCAAATGCTCATGTCACTCTACCATGGAGATGACCCGAGACCGTACACAACAGCGCAATAGATAAATCCAAACGTTGTATTTCCCCATACGACCATTTGCTTGGATGATGACATGTCAAGTCATCCATTACTGTGCAAAAAGAAAGGGTCAAATGACCAACAAGGTGACCGACCATTCCTGAGGCATGTCCAACCAACTGATACAGAGCATTACCCGATGCTCAATCCCTTAACAAGATCAAAAGAAGCATGGACACCCATCCAAACAAGGGTGTCATTAGAACTGGAAGTCCTACACGGGACAACAGTACCCGAACAGTACCAAACTTCAGAGAGTTCACCGAACAAGCCAAGCACATAAGCTCTAAGGGCGCTACCTACCACGATCTAGCCGCTCATGAAAAACAAGCATCGACCCAAGCAATTGGTCATGTCCAACAAATTCATCAGGCATAAATCCTAACATTTAATGTCATTGATTAAAGAAAATACCCTACGGAAAATGCGTAAGGTTCCGTTCCAAGGAACTCACATGAAAGACTCAACCTACCCACACACTGGGTCTCAATAGAGGACACCACTATAGGTTCCTTTTTACAATACCTTTATATTTATACACATTTATCATTTAATCACTTTAAAAGATTAAATTCAACACATCAAGTACCCTTTTCCAAACAAAAATTCACTAGTCACTTGATCATTTTACCAAACAGCACAATGAAAAATAGGCAAGTCTCAACCAACATTCGTTTAACCACTAGACGACCTACGAGGGTCCCAATAATCCAAAACATTTCATATCAAAATCATAGAACCTTTACCCACATAAGAATTTCGAAAACCATGTTTTCATCACATTCATTATGGGTTTGCCAGTCCTCAACTCCTGAAGCGGCCATACACTCCATGGGTTGAAAATTGGCTCCCAACAGAACAAACAAAACACATTTCAGAATTTTACATGCTCAAAATAATTATCTAGTCACACCGGTGGCCACCTACCAAAATGTAAAGTGCCCATATACTTTGCAATTTGGCATTTTGATCCCTTCATTTAAAACCAATTTCAATTCATTTTACAATTTAAACTTTTGCAGCTCATTTTATGGTGATTCAATTACACAGGCTACCCTTTCCTAGCCATAAGGCGCCAATCCACCTTATAAAATAAAGTTGGATCCTATAATAATTGCAATAACTTAATTTAGCAAAATAAAGCAATTTCATCTCAATCAAAAAATTGCATGTTATCATAAGTAGTAACACATAAACATGCTATATCACATAAGCATAAAATAACTACCACAACACCTATCACAACAACATGAATTTCTAATGCACCCTAGATGGCAAGGAATGCGATTTCATACAAGGTGCCTATGTGATGCATGAAATGGAATACCCTCGTATCATCGGGTTTCAACAGAAATTGAACCCAAAATTGAATCAACAGAAAACATGTGCGTCACCCAACAATGAAATCAAATCAACCGTAACAATCAAAATCATTAAAATAATAATTGCATTCAAGGAAATTTGGCTTTTTTCTATGCACGGGGTGGCCAATCCCGGACACAACTCATTACCAAATTCCAATTCCTTTCTATCCCTGTCTAATGTCGCCAAATAGTAAAACAAATCAGAAGAGATAACTCCTCTAATATCACTTTGTAACGTCCCGACCCAGCTCACCATCAACCCGGTGGTCGGACTGGTCACCACAAGGCCTCAAGAGCATCTCCCTGTATGCCAGAGGCTGCCGACTAGCAGCGAGTGTCTCGGGAGGTGATAGTGGGGAGACTATACCCTCTTATCAGAGTTTCACAGTGGTATTATCAGAGTGAAACAAAAAAGTAGCGGAAGTAGTAATAGATGAACAATGATAAAACAACAGCGGAAGTGAAATAGTGATAATGTATATAAAATGTGGCAAACACCACTTGTCACAATATAGGGATGATGATACAGATATGGAAAGCAGTAAACAATACAACATGATTTCAATACAATACAAAAGAAATGAAGAAAAGACAGTAAAGCCCGATAGATGATCTCCTAAGCAACCCAAGCTCCCGCTTGGTCCTTTTCTCCTAACCCCTCAAGTACAACAACGTAGCAACCAACCTAGGTCCTGCAAACAAGAAGTTCTACTTATATACCCCAGTGCAATAGCAGCCCGAGTAGGGTGTGAGATATAAATCTCAGTAGGTTGGCACCACCGGTGTCTAACCCAATTCAGAGAATGTAGTTGTAATTAAAGCAGTAAGAATGTATTGCAGGATTCGATAAATAGAACAATAAAGAACAACAACACCCATCCCGATTTCCCCATAGGAATCCTGACAGCTATACCAGCTTCAGACCGTTGCCCGTAAAGTAATCTAATCATGTCACCATATATATATATATAATACATTGGGAAGGACCGGTACGGAACTCACGGATGTCCTTAACTCATGAGCAGCGCTCTCGATCCTACTCATGGCCCAACCTTGGGGAAGCTCTTACGTTCTATACTCAGCCCTAAGCTGTGTCAAAGGGGAGCTCTCATGGTCTACCCCTGGACTGAAGTTGTATCATTTAATTTGGGGAGATCTCACGGTCTACCGCTAGCCCGAAGCCATGTCAAAGGGGAGGTCTCACGGTCTACCCCTGTCCCGAAGCTGTGTCATTTAATTAGGGGAGCTCTCACTGTCTTCCCCTAGCCTGAAGCCGTGTCAAAGGGGAGCTCTCATGGTCTACCCCTGGCCCGAAGCTGTATCATTTAATTAGGGGAGCTCTCACAGTCTGCACCTAGCCCGAAGCTATGTCAAAGGGGAGCTCTCACGGTCTACCCTTGGACCGAAGCTGTATCATTTAATTTGGGGAGCTCTCACAGTCTGCCCCAAGCCCAAATCCGTGTCAAAGGAGAGATCTCACGGTCTACCCCTGGTACAAAGCTGTATCATTTAATTAGGGGAGCTCTAACGGTCTTCCCCAAGCCGAAGTCGTGTCAAAGGGGAGCTCTCATGGTCAACCCCTGTCCCAAAGCTGTATCATTTAATTAGCATGGGTTATAAGTAATACACTTCTTATAACATTCATATAAATAAAACATGGCATTTCCATCTCACAATATCACATAATCACTTCATTTATCATATGCATCACATTGATAAAAGGTACATGAGACAACCCGCTCATGTATGGTATTGGAAAACCCCCAATTCATTCTTTATACCTTTCATTTTCATTTCAAAGACATATAAGGATTTACAAAGCATCAAGAGGTGCTGAGGGCTACTCCTAGGTAAGTCCCACTCACTATACCCATTGAATTAACATAAGACATGCTTATTACATTACCCTAAGGCATGGTCTTACCACCCTAATCCATTTCATTCACGTTTAACCAATTCATCAAAAGATTACAACAATTATGCTTTAACCATTTAGTACAATTCAAAGTAAATATGGCAGCATCAATTATCACCAATGAATAACAAGAATCCAGTTGGAAAGCTTAAGATTATACTTCCTACTTTTATCTTGAAGAAAGCGCACCTATGACCGAGGGGTTTTATTATTAAATCATTAGTTTAATGGCCAAACAACCATTTTATCTTATTCATGCAATTCATATTGTTTTCACAAAAGCACTTATTCAAGACTAACTTGCAGAAATAACTCTTTATTACTTTATTTTAAATAAAAGGGCAAGGAGAGGGACCCTACCTCAAGGTGGATCCATCCATCCACTCCGGCTCTTGGCGCTTTCTAACTAAGAGTCACCTAAGCTCCGACAACCCGAAACCAACCCGAAAGCCTAACGCACAAGGAAAAACATACTAGGAGCTCTTTAACAACCTAAGACATCATATTAGAGGATTCACAAATATTAAACGAGCAAAACCCATACCTCGGAAACAACCCGCTGGACTGAAACAACTACAATCCGCCTCACCTTCAGTGGTAGACATCATACCCACACCAACGAGGTCCCGAGGGACCTTTCGTACCCCTTAACAAAAGAAGAAACAAGAACAAAACGAATTAAACAAAACACTTAAACATGGGGGTTCGGCCCAAATAGATTAGGGCAACGGGGTGGTCGAAAATCGCACAAGGAAGGAGAGGGAATGAGGGGAGTGACCTACCACAAAGATTCGAAGGAGGTATCGCCATGAAATTGGGAGAAACCAGAGGAAGAGAGGAGCTGCATCCGAGGGGGCTTACGTGCGAGGTCGACGGCTCCAATGGGAGGGGGTTCGTGCGGGTTCTGTGAGGAATAGGGGAGAGTTTATTAGTTTAGGTTTTATTTTAGAATTTTTTTTAAAAGTTTTAAAAACCCAAAACTGGGCACGACGAACGGGTTTTCCCGCACGGTTTTCCAAACTGTGCGCAAACCGTGCAGCCTCTACTGGATAACCTAGGCACCCCGCACGAGCTTGTCGTATAGTTTGGGGAAATCGTGTGCAGGCCGTGTGGACTCCTCTGCCTCCATATTTTAAGCCGCACGGTTTGGGCCGCACGGTTTTGGAAACAGTGTGCCAACTATGCGCCTTCTGTTGTTCTTTAAGAACCAGCCTCCTTCGATAACGACGCACCTGAAACACCTCGAGCCACTCGGGAAACTTAACGGGCATTCAACCATGGCCAAAAAAATTAAAATAGAAGTGTTCAAACCTTCAGAACCTCGTTCCAAAGACCAGTTCTAAAAACAACCTATTCAGTAATTGAAAAAGATCAATTTCCCCCACTTTTTAACCCGGTTCTAAACACGGTTCATTAATGTATACCTATGATTCTTCTCCCTAAACCATTAAAAATATGTTCATTAATTATTATATGGTTCGTAGTGTTAAATATGCAGTGTGTTGGTCCCTGCTTGTTGGTTTTTAGTAACAACTTCAAGGGCGACATGCCTACACATGCATAGGTAAATAAGTATTTGTATGCGGGTTCCACATTTACATGTGTAAATATCCATGGTAGTGATTACACATGTATGGGGATAGATGGGCCCATTTATATATATAAAAATACATACACAGGGGAGTGGAAACTGACATATACATATAAGCATATATGTGAGGATCCCCTTGAACATGCCCAAGGCCATGAAGGTGGGTGCATAGGGTCTAGATGTCCTCAGATGTATGTGAAAGTGTGTTTACTCAGTGGGGGAGAAACTTCTTTTAGTTATAAATATCCACGATCCGAGTGGAATTCTTGGTTCCACCTTGAGGTGGGGTCCCGTTCCACGTCCTCAATCTTTATAAATGAATTAATAATGTTTCTCTCTATAAATATTTTATAAATTAATTCATGAAATGAAGTATTATGCCAAATTCCAATGAAATTTTATTTTAGCATGTTCATGATTTGAATGATAAATGTATTAAATTATTTTTTGATAAAAAATATCAATTTTTAATAATAAAACCCCTCAATCGAGGTACGATGCCTTCATGCAGAAATTTAGTTGTTAGAGCTTTCTTGCTTGACTTATTGTTTTTGTAATTCTTTTTCTGTGATGTTATGTTTACATATGGTATTTTTAGAACATAGACCTAATGAATTTATAAAAATAGAGTTAAAATTTTTAAATAATTAAAAGGGACATGGAACAACCTAAGTGCTTGGTCCAGTTTTGAGTTGGATTTAACCATGTTGGATGTTTTCCATAATTTTTGTTTGGTATTTTTGACACATTTAGGCCAACGTTCAGTTGTACCATAGTGTGACTTTATAAAGGTAATACCTTCTATATCAAATGGTTATGTTATCGGGTGAATTTCATTATTCCATGTACCATGTATTCTCATCACTTTACATGCCTAAGGTAAGATCTTTGAAATGATAATTAAATGTGAAATTTTAAGTGGAATGTATGATGAGTATATCACTTAGCCTTAATAAGAGTAATGTAAAAAAGGATTCATGTCCTTATAACCCCTTTCAATTTTAATGGAAGGTAGTGGAGTGAACTATAATCAATGAATATGGCTTAATGTATTTTACTAAATTAATGGTTTCAATTCTATTTTACCATTCCAAACTAACATAAGGAAATTATTGAACCAATAAAAAAATGGTTGAAATTCTACTTGACATTTACACACTAATGGATTGCAAGGCTTGAAATAATAAATAAATGGTTACAATGCTACTTGACATTTCCACACTAATTGATGGCACGTCTTGGACCAAAATGAATCATTACATGACTCATTTATTAAATAGGAATGGTTATACTCGAGCTTGTCATGGTTATTGATCAGAGAACACCATTAGCACTCGTGTAACCCATTCCAAATTCAAGGATGCGTATTTATTGTTCAGAAATAACTAGATCTCATTCATTTTCTTACCTTTTGATGCACTTTCTATTTCTGCAGGGTCCCCCATGTAGTACTACCTGATTCCTTGGATTCACTCCTTAGATCTCACATTTACAAGTAGGTTCCTTGGATACATTCCTTAGATGTATTCCTTGATTAGATTTGTTTTACCTTGGATGAACTCCTTGGACTCGGTAGATGCCTTATTGTGGAATTCCTTGGATTATGGTCCTTTGATTACACTCTTACACCTTATCTAAACTTAGATATCACCGAGTTAGCATTCCATGAGATTTAAGTTGCCTTGGTTTTTACCCTGGAACTCCCTCAATGAATATCTTTGATAGGTTGCCTTGTTAAGTCACACTCACTACATATACTATCAATAGGTTGTTTCCTTGGTTAGTAACATGGGATTTTATCACTAAATATCATCACAAAGTGCCTCAGATACACTCCTTGGGTCTAGAATTGATATGTAGGTGCCATGGTTAAAGCCCATGCATATCCCCATTATACCTTGGGGGAATCTCCTTGGACTTGGTAGAAGACTTATTCACATGTGTCATAAGAATAAGTTTTTAATACTCAATTAATGAACTGATTACATGTCCAGAAACAAGTTTATGACTAATTCATGTACATGGGTGTCTAGTTACATTGCATTACTTACATTATTTATGCATGATTGCACCCTATTTAATTTACGTCACACTGTTGGGATTGGGTTAGACATCTGTGTTTATGGCATATTGAGATTTATTTCTCACACCCTACTCAAGCCACTATTGCACTAGGGTACTCGAGTAAACTTTTCTTGTTCGTAGTGCCTTGGACATTTCTTTTTGTTGTTTGCTTGTACCCAAGAGTTAGGAGCAATGGACTAAGCTAGAGATTATGATGCTCGTGGAGATCATCTTTGGGATTTTATTTCTTTCCTTACTTTATTACTATATTGTATTTTATTAAAAATCATTTTGAACTATTTACTTCTTTCCATCATGAATCAACACCATTTCATCCATTCATCTATTGTATAAACTAGAATTAGCCACTTTTGTTCATTTATATGAACATATTTCTCCCGCTGCTTTGTAAATTATGTATTACTTCTTCCATTGTTGATTGTTATTTACTCTATTACATCACTATGAAACTATGATTAGTGGTTATATTCTCCCCACTAACTATCCTTAAATCCTCACTGCTAGTTGGCAACCTCTAACATACGGGGAGGTGCGCTTGATGTCATGTGGCGACCGGTCCAACCACCTTCTTAGTAATGAGTTGGGTTGGGACGTTACAATGTGATATTAATGATGTTTTTTCCATTTTTCTTACTATTTTAGGTTGGTATATAGAATACTATGAATATCTCTATGCTTGGTTAATAGCCATGCTTGGGACTGATCACCCAATGTACGATAAATGACCAAGTAGCCTCGGCTGGGATTTTTGTTTATGTTGTCTGATGTTACAATTGATATGATTTCACATAGAGTGATTGGTGTAAATTACGCTACTTATGATTTATGGAATTATAAATATTACCCTTTTCCTATTATAGGAAGGATGAAACATACATGCATCACATTAGGCACGTTAAAATTCACATTCCATGCATATATGCCCGATCATGTAGTTTTATTAGTAGGTTTCCTGCTATGTATGACTCGGTCCCTTATTGATATTCCATGTTTAGATTTAAACCTATTAGGTTAATATATTATCATGATTTCTATGATTTTTTCATAATATAACATATCTCTGGGATTAAAATGTCATGCTTTGGTGGTTTCATCTTATTGCAGTGTGTTAGTTGTTTTTTGTGACATGACATGCTAACTTACTTTGATGTATGTAAATGGTTTCATGGGATATGTTATTGGTTGTGGTTATGATAGGATCCAATTTTCAGTTGTAAGGTGTATGGGTAGCTTATAGCTGGGAAAAGGTAACCTGTGCAATTGAACCATTGTAAAAGGATGCTAAATTAAATTGCTAAAGTAAGTTGGTTTTGACTGAAGGGAACCAAATTCCAAACTATAAAGTGTATGGGTGCTTTGTAGGTCGGTATATGTCCACACATATAATTTTTAATATTATGATTTTTCATGTTAAATTCTGAATTAACATTGGTATCAATTAATGGGAGCCAATTTTCAATCCACGGAGTGTATGGGTGCTTCATGAATGGGGAAATGACAATCGAAAATAAATGTTATGGTATTAGGCCTTGTGAGATTATTAGAAATGCGGAAAACGATTAACATGATCTGAAATAAAATGGTTAACTTTAAAAAATTCCACTGGATCCAAATAGTCCATTTAGTGAAATTGTTTATAAGATGACATGTTTGGGTGATAAAAATTATAATAGTTGTGTGTTTGTTATTGGGTTGGCTTATAGAAAACCCAAGTTGTTTAAAATGGGACCCTCGTAGGTAACCCTATCATCTTAAAAAGAATTTATTTTGATATGTTTCCCAAAAATGATGGGATTTCAACTAATGTAAAATGTTTTTAAATGTTAGTTTTATAAAACATTCATATGTATTCCTTGGGGAATTTGTTAAAATCAAGTACCTTGTGATTTTTTTTGAAAATAGTACTTTTATGTTTTGAATAAATCTATCTATGAATAAAGAATATATTTTATTAAATATAAGAGTCTTGAAAATTGATCTTATAGTGGTCCACTATTTAAAACCATCATGTAAAGGGTAGTTCTATCTTCTCCATGAGTTTCCTTGGAATGGATGTGTGTTTACTTTCCATAGGTGATATTTTCCGTAGCAACGAATTTAGGATTGGTTTTCAGCCTAGTGATTTTTTTGGCATGAACCGGTGTCGGGGTTGAATCCTTTCATTTTTATAGGGATAACCTGTGGTAGGTATCCCCCTCAGAACTTAAATTCCTGGCTAGTGCTATGACATTTATCACTTCTCGTGATGTGGTCCCATGGAGGACCATTAGTTTTGAAGTGACACCCTTGTTTGGATGGGTGGTCATGTCTTTCTTGACCTTGTTATGAGGTTGATCAACGATTAATGATTTTTTTCATCTAGTTAGACGTGCCTCAGTCATGTTTCACAATTTTGTTGGTCATTAAACCCTCCCTTTTTCTTAGTAATGGATGACTTGGTATGTCGTCGTCCAAAAAAATGGTCATATGAGGAAATACTACTCCGAAATAAACCATATTTTATTGTTAAATATGGTCTTGGGTCATCTTCAATTAGGGTGGCTTGAGCGTTAAAGAATCAACTCGATCTTAATACTCAAACTGGTTTTCAAAATACTCGATTGTTTTGACACATCAGTCTCTTTATTATAATCCATCATAGTTATGAGGGGTTAGTTTTCCTTTATTTCAGTACTAGGACACTCCTATGGTGGGTAGTGTCATATTTGACCTAGTAAATGTGTCCTTCCATGTAGAAGGAGAAAAACCTGAGGGGACCATTGGTAAATGGTTGATTATTACTTAAATTCCCTTGAGGCATGAATGTCTTAAATAGTGTCCAGGCATGCTCGACAACATGACCTTGTTTTGTTTCGACTTTTTTACCTTCTAGTTTCTAGGTGTGTAACTAGAAACCCTGTATTATATCCTCTTAGAGTACTCTTATTATGAGATGATAATTTCCCCTATCTTGATGTAGTCCTTAATGCACTAAGAGAGTGTCAATCTTATTCAATTCTAAATCATTAAAAGATGTTGATATTGTTGGATGATCATTGTATGTGTTACACAATAAAGCATGATGCTCATCAAGGCTTGGTATGTCCTGCGTGATTCATGGGTTCCCATGTAGAAATTCTTTGTTTAGACTCATGGACTCCAGCCTTTCCTTTTGAATTTTGATGGCTACCTAAGCCAGACTTCTATGAGATACGTTGGCCAAGTGGATTGACTCATTCTATTATTTTTATTTTATGTTTATGGTTGTAAGGTTCCTTTCTAAAGAACATTTCTAGTTTAAGGAAAGTGTGGTCTCAAGGTTGGTAGTGTCTTCTGAGAGATCTTTCTTGGGAATTTCTATTTAGTCAATCAGAATTTGGCCATTTCTTTTAAAAAAATCATTTCAGTAGTGTCATAAGAACACTTAGATTTGTGCCTTGTACAAAAATTACAATGTTTTAATTACCATGGCTTGGAATTGTCCCCATATTATGTTAAGACCTTTGGTGGTGAGAACCATCAATCAAATTTCTATCGAGATGATAGTGTGTTTGTGTCTCTATCTAAAAGGCCTCATGAAAGCTCCATTTGCGTGTTTATGTAGAACATTGAGCATTGGATCGATTTGTAAAGGGTGATGTGTATAGTGAGTTGGAAATGAGTAAGGTTCATTATGAATTGGTAAATCAATAAAACCATTTGAATAAAACATCATGACCCTTATAGGTTGGGTTGTGTTTATGATGTTCCCAATGGGTTCTGGGTAGTGAGAAGTTTTAAGGTTGTTAAATTACAGAATCCCATGTTTTGAACCGGACTAAAATACAAATGTTTTTGAACTTTTTTTTCATTTCCTAAACTAGTTGTATTTAAAACCATGATTCAGAACTAAATTATGAGAGTTGGGTCACTCCTAAGTGATCTTTTTTGGAATGGGAGAAGGCTGGAGAAGTTTCCCGAGTTTCTCGAGACGTTTCGGGAGTGTCAGACCTGAAAAATTGCATGTGTTTTAAGAAGCAGTAGAGGTCCCACGGTTTATGCAAATTCTGATACACCATCTGGAAAATTTCAGGTAATAATGTTGCCTTATTTGAAAAGGTAAAATGGATTTGTGCACAACCCATTCACCGTTTCCTAAACCGTGCGCCATGCCCCATGGGGGTAGTAGACTCCCCATTGTTTTCACACTATTTAGAAAACCATGCGGGTTAAATAGTTTGCAACACCCAATTTTTTTTGTATTTGATTTGTTTTAATTAAATTCAATTAAATATTAAAAAAATAAAATAAAACCTAAAACTACTCTCCCTCTCCACTCTCAAAATCATGATGCATCCCAAATGGTTCTCTCCCCTTTGACGCACAGATCCACTCTTGACACCCCCTCTCCTCGTTCGTTTCTAGCGGGATATCCACTGTTTTTTTCATTCCAATCATCATAGAGAGTCCTCTCCATTTTTATCCTTATTTATGGTTTTTTTTCGATGAAATCGATGCCCGGTGAGGTGCGACTAAACCTAGGGTTTTGGGATAACCTATATTTTCAGTTCTCTCTTGATTTTGGTTGGTGAAATTGGGCTCCTAGGACCCTTTGGGGTGTGTTCCAGTAACTGCCGTTAAAGGTGACACATTTCGCCTCGTCTCAATCTACCGGTTTTTCTTTGGGGTATGTTTTCTCTTTCTTATGTAGTTAAATTTTTGGGATTTTGGTATTTATGAGTCCCGGACATGTTTCTTGTAGTGCGTTGAGCTTCTCCATTTGGTTTCACTTCGTTTTGGTTTGTCGTCGACACCCGAGATAGGGGTTTACCTATGTTTCTTGGTCTTGCACCATTTAAATTACACTCTTTAATTATTTTATGGGTTTTAGTGTTAAATGTGTATTGTGCTGGTCCCTTCTTGTTGGTTTGGAGTTTCCATGTCAAGGGAGACCCCCCCTGAGTATTCATAGGTAAGTTACAATATTTATGTTAGTTCCCCTATGACATGTGTAAATATCCATGGTACGGATTTCACATGTATGGGGTCATGTGAACCCACGTATATATTAAAAAATTAATGTGTAGGTGAGTGGAGAAAGGAATATACATTTATGAATATATGTGAGGATCCCCTTTGACATTACCATGTTTATGAAGGTGTGTATATAGGGGCTAAGTGTCCTCTCATGTATGAGAAAGTGTGTATGATAATTGGGGGAGAAACTAACTTTAGTTATAAAGCTCTAAGAGCTGAGTGGATGGATTCATTGCACCTTGAGGTAGGGTACCTTTCCAAGTCCTCAATATTTATAAATGCATTAATAAAGTATCTTTCTGCACTTATGTTATAAATTAATTCTTACAATGAAGTATTATGTCTCATGCCTATGAAATGTTATTTTATCATGTTCATGATATTAATGTTAAATTTATTAAATGATATGTTGATAAAAATATCATTTTTTAATAATCAAATCCCTCAATCGAGGTGCACTTCCTTCAAGCTGAAAATTAGTGGTCAGACCATGCTTTCTTAAATTTTTGGGTTTATAATTCTTGTGCCTTGATGTTATATTGAAATATGGCATGATTATGACTTGGTCCTAATGGAATTAGGAAAACAGAGTTGTGTTTTTTAAAATAATTAAAAGGTCCAAGGCACCTACTAAGTGATTTTTCCATTTTTAAATTGGATTTAACTATGTGTGATATTTTCCATAATTTTTTTTTTGTGTTTTTGACACATTCGGGCCACCATTTGTGTGTGACTTAACATGACCTTGTAAAGGTAAGACCTTTTATATCAATTGGTTATGATATCTTATGAATTGAATTATGGAAAGTACCATGTATTCTCATCACATTAGCCACCTAAGCTAAGTTCTTTGAATTGATAATTAAATGTGAAATGTGAATTGGAAAGTATAATGAGTTTTTCACATGTCCTTATTAAGAGTAATTTAATAATAGTTGCTTGTCCATATAACCCCTTTCCATATTGATTGAAGGTAGAAGAGTGAACCATAATTAATTAATATGGCTTAATGGATTTTATAAAATATATGGTTTCCATGATACTTGGCCTTTCCTCACTAATGGAAGGTAAGGCTTGAACCAATAAATAAATGGTTGCAATGCTACTTGACCTTTCCACAATAATGGAAGTCAAGGCATGAACCAATAAATAAATGGATTTAATTCTACTTGACCATTCCACACTAATTAATGGAAAGGATTGGACCAAAATGGATCATTACATGACTTATTTATTAAATAGGAATGGTTAGACTCAAGCTTGTCACACTTTCTGATTAGACAATACAGTGAGCACTTGTGTACCCCATTCCAATTTCAAGGATGGGTTACTAAGGTTTAGACCCACCTAGAGCCTATTCTTTATCTTATCTTTTCATTTCTGGTCTACTGCCATTGGTTCCCCCATGTAGTACTATAGGATGCCTTGGATACACTCCTTGGATTCAAAATTGACAAGTAGGTTCCTTGGATACAATCCTTGGACCTAGTCCTTTCATAGCCATGTTTTACCTTGGATGACCTCCTTGGACTCGGTAGGCGCCTTATTGTGGAATGACTTGGATTAATATCCTTCTATAACACTCTTACCCCATAGGTAGAGTCAAATACTTGAGTTAGCATTCCTTGAGACTTACGTTACCTTGGGTTTTACAAGGGAAGCCCCTGACTAGATATCTTTGTCAGGTTGCCTTGTTAAGTTATCCTCTATAATTAAAATATTAAGAGGTTGTTTCCTTTGTTATTACCACAAGAATTTATTAATAAATATGTAACATCCCCAGATTTCATAGTACGCTATCTCTTTAAAGTAATTCAATAGCTTGTGATACACGCAATACTGAGTTCGAGCGCACCACGACTTACCAAACTAGCCATTAAAGAAGCTATTATGAATATTATTAACAAACTTTTTGAATTATATATATATCCTATATAGTTTTTACATTAAATTTTTGTGTTTCTTAGATATAATATAATGAAAAATCACATTTTACAGATAAAAGAAGTATTTTTCAAGAAAAAAATCAGGTTTTCTGCCTTTTAATAGATAACTCTTATTAAATCCAATAGTTGACACTTATATATATTAAATTTAATGAAATTAAATTCTTATTTAGAAGCAGGCACAAAAATTTAGTTTGGATAAATTTTTGGTACTTTTCAGATAACTTTCATATTTTGATGAATAGTGAAAATACTAGATTTTAATTGAAAACGACTTTTTTAATTGAAATAATATATAGTGTTAAATTATGAATTTGAGAGGAGTTAAAGTATAATTAGATTATATTTTTATCATTTAATATAATGCAGGTTCTTATAAGTAATTTCACATTTAAATTAGACATAAACACATGTCAATCTTTGGATAGTTTTGATTTTTTTTAAAACCCACTTTTTGGTTTTGAAAACCTGAATTAATTTTAAATTAATTAATGAAAATTCTATGTTTTTAATTTGGTAAAATATTTTTCATTCTTGAATTCAGAATATCTAAATTATATTTGGGTGAATTTTTTTGTATTTTTGGAAAACATTCTATTTTTTATGAACAGGGAAAAACAGTACGTTATTGTTTAAAAATGTCTTTATTAAAATAATTATTATTTTTTATTTAAATTTATTTTAAAGTAAAAATAGATACATAATACCTATATTAGTCCAATGTAAATCATTGGAGTCATTTTATAATAAGTTTATATTTTTAAAATTTTATTGAAGTTTTTAACATCTTTTACCCACCTTCGAAACATATTTGAAAATATGCATAAAACATAATTTTACCTCTTCTGTGAATTTAATTTCAAATATATGAGATACACCATTGAAATAATTAAGTAAAATTTTGTTCAATAAGATGAAAGTAATTTTTTGTGAATATTAAGATTTGAATTTTATTTACCATGGTTAAAAGTAAATATGGTAATTAAATTTAAAAATGATACTATTATTACCCTAGTACATGTCCTAATTCTATTTGATAAGTGTATATAGACCAAAATAAACATTAGGACTAAAATATGATCCCTTTCTATCCATTCGGATTATATTAAGAAATTTATTATTTTTTTTTAAAGAAGAGGTAAAAGTGTTAAATTCATATTTTAATAAATAAAAAATTATTAATATAGGGTTACACATAAGATAATCTCGACTATAAATACTCATTAAAAATATAAAAATATTTCCAACATCATGGTATTTTACTTATAATTTTTAGACATTAAATAATTAAATTTATTTATGACATAATTATGATGCAGTAATTACATAATTAATGTATGATTAAAATAATTGATATTATAAATATAAAAATAAATGTAAATTGAGACTTTTGATGCATTCCATGATTTTCTTTGTAAATATGACATTGTAGGGTTGATATAATGTATTTTTAATTAAGTAATCAAGTTTTTTTGACTTTCACAAAAACCTAATATTAAATGGTGTCAAAATCGACATAAATGTGTTTTTAAAAAAAATACTATATTATTAAATGATATAATATTCTTAAAAATATATGGATAGTCCAAAGGACTTATATAATGGTAGATATGTTATAAATGAACTACTTGAGGTTCTCTTGGTATTTTATTGTATGTTTATTAACCATGTTATATAAAAATACAAGAAGACATGGTAAAAGATAAACTATTTAACTAAGAGTTAAATATAATTGATATGGTTAATATGGTGACCTAAAATTATCTAAAACAGATTAGATAAAAGGATTTAGACCCATACCTACCTTATCATAGAAATAAATCCATTTGGAGCTATTATAAAATGAAAATTATTTTATAATAAAATAATATTTCAGGCTTTTCCTAAAGTTCCCCTCACATATTTTATAATTGGGTATTTTCCTTTCCTTGAATTTCACACATCCAAATCCATTTATATCAGCCAAAACCTAATCAAATATCCTCCCAAATACCCTCAATTCATGCTAAAGGCATTAATTTTATCATTAGACCAACGTAAGAATCCCTTTTGATCAAATCAAAAGGAATCACCCAAAGAAGAGATAATAATTTCATCCCATCTTTCAAAGTTATTTTCATATTCTACTTATCCTTCATTGTTGTTTCCATATAAAAATAATAAATCTAGTACCCTATACATACTGTGATATTATTATAAATATGGAACGACCATATTTATTATTCTATCCATCCTATGAATGACAAAGTCACCATATATGTTTACATACGACTTACTGCCTCCACGTCATGGTGTAGTTTTTTATTCAACACTTAATTATTTGTATGGGTAAAATAATGAGTTTAATTGATGTAAATAATAAATATAAAATGTTAATAATTCTGTATATATGATGTACTATCCAATTACATACAACTTCTCCATCAATATAATGCTATTTTCGCTCGTGCATATGTACAACTTATCGTCTCCATGACGCGATGAGATTCATCTTCAATGATCACCCTCCAAGAATTTTTATAAAAATATATATATTCATTAAGTTTGAGATATATGAAATAATATTTATATTGGAATAATATATATTTATGTAGACAAATTTATGTCATTTATATACTTCCATACTATACGATAAGAGAAAAGAAACAACGTCCATGCGTTCGTACGGGCAACCGTCTCCATGAACTGTGTTTCCATTTGATATATCTATCTATTATACATATTTATATTATGAATATATACGATATATAAATAATGTTTTATATTATGGAATTATGTAAATCATGATCTAAGTGAAACGATCAAGAATAAAATGTTAAAATACATACGATAAAGAAAGCGATTATTAACTGAAATGTTACTTTAACCTAGAAATTATTATTAAATGGGTAGTATATAGTAATAAATGAATCATATATGATATCATAGATATTAATATGGTTCTGTTATAATTTAATAACATACTATGGTTTTCACGACCCGACCCTACCCGGACTCGAGCCACAACTACCCCAAGCCTGCCTCTATAGGCCAGGGGATGGCGACCAGTATCGAAGGCACAAGAACTCGGGGAGGCCTTTTCCTAAGTACCTGTACACACAAACACGCATCCAACTCAATGAAAAAGTGAATAGTAAAAGGAAAATTATATTACTCACTAATATAAACAAACCCCAAATGTGCATCAACCTCTAAACAGTAAAAATTATGTGCTAAAGGAAAACTGAAAAGAAAAGGAAAAAACACACACCCAACCAGAAAAGTGCCACAACCCGGAAACAGTTAAACAAAAGTAAACAAATGGAGAGTATCCCACCTGGAAACCCCTCTGCGACCACCATACATGGTCTATGAACCTAACCTCCTAAGCTCCTCGGTAGTCACGACCAACCTATCCTTTGTCTGCAAGGGCACACCAAGTGCAGACAAAGCCCAAGCAGGGGTGAGTATAAAAATACTCAGTAGGATACCCCAAAGGCTCGAGGGAGCAACAAAAGTGGTACTAAAGAGGTGAGTAGTAGATCAAACATAGAATAGTAAAGGAGTACAATAGAGTGTGTAGTAAAGAGTACATCACAACCCAATCTAGAGAAAGGAAGTAAAATCATCCAAACACATGGAGCAACAAACAGACAGAAGATGAAATTCTCATCGAGTCTTCACTACCTATAGCAGGAGAGTAGACTTATCTAACCACAAGAATCTAGACACAGAAAGAACGTGGAATACCCCATTTGTATTCACCTATCATGGAAGGAGAGTAACCAAAACCCAAGGAGTGGGTACTAGAACAAGGTACACACACATATATATATATATGCTCTGTCAAGAAACCTAAACCAGATTGTAAGGGGATCTCTATCTCATAGCTAAGCCCAAGAATGTGAGTAACCAACAATCCTAGATGTAAACACCATCGATTCCTAGCATCATGCACGTCTTCCCCGAACTGCATGTCAAGGGGCTCAAATCACCACACCTTGACACTATCCGCTTTGGGTGGACCTGACTCCCCGCACAATTTTAGGTCACATCACAAGGATGCATTTTGGTGGGGAGAGATCCCCTGGTTTTTGAGAGTTCTGGGGAAAGTTAAACACACCTCTTCACTATCCCATAGTCGAGAGGTCTCCTCATAGTCAAAGCTCTCACAACATTGACCCATACAACCAAGGGTCCCGCTCTGTAGTCATAGAGAAAAGCCACGGACTAGCCTAGTAGAAATGACTGAGTCTGAAAGAAGTCATCAGGTAACCCACTGCCCAGCCCCGCTAGAGGGTAAACCCTATGAGGTCGTTGGGTAACCCACTACCCAGTCCCTGCTGGAGGGTAAACCCTAAGAGGTCGTCGGTTAACCCACTGTCCAGTCTTTACTGGAGGGTAAACCTTAAGAGGTCGTCGGGTAACCCACTGCTGAGTCCCTGGTGAAGGGTAAACCCTAAGAAGTCGATGAGAGACCCACTTCCCAGCCGCATTGGAGGGTAAACCCAGAACTGCTATGTCCATCTCTACTAGATGGTACAACACTTGCCAACAGAACACAGAGTGGGTATCGCGCAACCACCCAACTCCAGAACAGTTCACCTAGTAGAGGTTCAACGCACGTGTAGTGTTGGTCACGTCGATACCTGAAGCTCTTCCTAGGTAAACACATCATGGTAGATCACATAAGGAGGACATGATCTCGAAACTCGGCTAGGGAATCTGTGCCCGGGCTCACTGGGGCTCCGTAACCTAGTGGAAACAACCTCTTAGGTAGAGGATCGATGCCCACGTAAGGTATTAGAAACACTGAAACCATAATAGCCCCACCAGGGAACACGAAGGGACATGGTACTAAAAGCCCACATGGCTGAAGGAAAAAAGGGGAACCCAGAAAACTCCACCGATCACACCATCGAGAACCGAACCAGGGGATACCACCCAACCCTGCTAGTTTAAACCATCGTGAATAGAGGGACCCTGTATGTCACGAGAGATCAAAGGTATGTAAAGCAGAACACGACACGCACTAGGGGTCCCCGCAACATGTGGACCTATCTCATCTCCAACTCAAGTACATAAACATTATCAGGTAGAAACTACAACATGTACCTCTAAGCATCCCTGTATACTCCCAGAGTATACCACATCTCTATCCCAAAGGCTATCGTGCACACGACACCCAACATCAGCACGAAGGGAGAAAACGTAATTTTTCCAACCTACTTCCTCCACGACCCTAGCATGGCCATCCATATCTCTTAAAACATCAACTTCAAGCACACAGGAGTGAACATGATCACACGCCAAGGGTTCACTCCCAAACACTGCAAGAAAAACCGCTACCGGAGCACCTATCATGCTTCCACATCTAATGAGATCTCGAATGAGATTTCACACATCCAAACAGATTGTACCATTGAAATCCTCATGGAAAGACATGAGAGATATACTATTTACTTTCCTCCAACAGTGATCCGACATAAAATTCATTCAACACTGCTTCACGCCCTAATGGTGTCCCGTGGTCCCGAGATATGGCCCCAAAAACAGTCGGGCGCATCGAACCATTGCGATCCCCTCGGAGAAACACGTCAAAAGGATTGATCTCTTGAGAAGAACGAATATCTGGAGAAAAAGATTCATTTTGTCAAACCACGAACAAGCGGTGATTCGTGGGACCCGCATCCTGGTCCTCAAACGCTTCAAAGAGATCACACCATTGGGATCCCCTCAAAAAAGTACACAATATTGACTAATCACTTTCAAAAATGGACACCCGGTGAAGAAGATAGAAACCACTGCCAACTCCCAAAACGACTCTCATGGGGACCGCACCATCGTGTATAATTAAAGAGGGAAGATTGTTCCATTGCAATTACCTCAGAAAAACACTCAAAATTGACTGCTCGCACGCCCCGAACGGATGTCTGATGAAAAAGGTGTGAAATGCGACTCACAGCGTAAAATACGGGATGTGGGGCCCACGTATCAACTCCGGATTCAATGCCTGAAAAATATATGTAAAACTCCACCACGTCCCCAGGGTCTCAACACCACTGATAGTGCTCAAAACGGACTCCTGATGTGTCTGCGCCGCTCAAAACAAGAATCTCGGGTAAATGTTAAAACCACTCAACGGTGTGTCGCTCCACCGACCCGCTCGTCTCTGGAATTAAAAATCCCCAAGACCATCTCAAAATGTTTTTCTCGAGTCAAGGAATTTGTTTCCGTAGACGGCTTCTAAACCCGATACACGGTTTTCAATTTAGTGCATTTTAAACATTAATGGACCGAAACGGGGTGGGTCGGGCCGGTTCGGCCAACCCACCCACTCCCTGAACTGGCAACCCGCGGTTCAGCGCGAGGACCTCCCATATACGCCCGGACCGGCTCGGCCGGTCCGATTTTTCTGAGTGGACTCGTGAGACGTGGGTCCTTACTGCTTTTGGGGTTGCGACGACCCCGGTTGTCGCGTCGACCGGCCAGTTCTGTGTCACCCGGAGGAGCCCCCAGTCCCGTGCTTGCCCGTCGTCTCCCCCAGCTCGCCCGACCGCCGCGCTCACGCCGAGACACCATCCCGGACCACCTTCGATGGACGCTCGCCGAGGCCCTCAACCGCCTCTGCTTGAAGGAGCCTGCGTCGCCACCACCACTCCGAGCCGTCATCCATAGCTGCCGCTCTAGACCCGCTGAATCTGCCGAAAAACACCCAAACACCTCAAAACATTGTCGGACCGCTAAGGACGGCTCGAGACTCGAAATTTCAATCCGAAACAATCGTAAGAAATATCATAACAAGTCATACGAAAATTTGGGCTTCTCTTGGTAAAAAAAAACAGAACTTTGAAGAATATTTATGATTTCAAAGGAGGTGAAGGAAAATAAAACAAAAGCGCACGATCCTACCTTGTTTGGCGTAGCCCGTATCTTCGCGTGCGATCCACCGCATGTCACAACCCCTTAGAGAGGAGGTGGAGATGGGTATCTTTAAGAGATAGCTCCTTGGATGAGCTTCTTCTACTAGAGAATGAACAATGGTGAGAGAGGGAGGTTTTGGCTTATCTAGGAAAACCACTTAATTAAAAAGTTTAATTAAGTTAAACAACCAAATTGAACCGCATCCGAAACTCTCGACAGGGTCGAGGTTAATCCTCCCATAAGGTAAACACCACCTCTCGAGCACTACGGCGGTCTCAAAATTTTAATCTGAGACTCCATTCAAAATTTATAAAACTCAACGCCTGATGCCACAAAATTATGAAAACGCCCCTGGTGGAATTTTTCACAGAAGGCCCACGCTCGTAAAAGTTACACCCTCCTTGGGTAAACGACAGGCTCCAGACTCAACGGTGCCCTCAATTTTCCCATTTGAGCTACCTTTTATTGTATATTCAATTTATTTTTCATGCCTAGTGTGAACACTCTAAAAATTTAATTCCAACCACACCGGGGCTCAGAATCGCATGCCGTATGAAGGCGCTGCTCTGGGATAACATCAAGAAAATTACAAAGTCTTTTATAGATAAAACCAGGTTCTTACATCATTCTCTACATCACGCTTTTCTTCCCTGAAAATCAAAACCAGGGAATAACTCAGGGTACTAAGACCACACCTGGCTCTTCCGTAGCCATAAGTACTCATGCACAGTTCCACACCACCGTACACAGACCAAAGGATTTGATCAGTTCATGCGAGGTCTGCCCTTGCCGATGACGTGCATAGGATCACACACACTTCTTCTCGGGTGAGTCACGTGGGAGACTTCATGCACCCAAACTAGACTTTGGGTTTAGGGAAATGTGGTGGGGACCTTGAAATCCCTTTGCACAGTCTCAAATGGCACGAAGGAACTCGGGGGGTAGCTCACCTCCCCGGTCGCTCCTCTACGTCGCACGCTGTGACTGGAATCACCATTTGTACCTAGGACATATCCTGATGATTCCCTCCTTTAGATTATCCATATGGTGAAACACCCAAGGATATCTGTTCATGCAAGGTTTCACAGTCGATGTCCCACGACTGGGACTCTCTTACACGCTCGGAAGACGAAGGAGTTTCCACCATCGACTAAAGAGAAAAGTTCCACACCTTATATTCCACTAACACATGGATACACCAACGCCCCACATCACCCTAGTATCAACTCAAACAATGATCACGAAGAATGTCATTTCACAAACAGAGTCTAAAAATTCAGCTATAAAAAGTAGAAGAGTCGTAAATCAAACCTCTTATCACTTAATGCTCTAAAGGATCGTAAACATCCAAAGCTCACGACTTTCCCCAGTCCCAACTGTCAGCTCCCAGAGCCAGATGTGGACCGCCTAGTGGTGATGGGAAGACCTCGTAAAGTCATCCCCCACTACCAGATCCCCCCGCTCCTCCACTAGAACCACCTATCTGGCCGCTACTCCGATCATGGTGCTACCACTGTCATGGTGGGGTACCTGCTGCCTACCCAAAGTTCTCACCATTTCTGGTCAGGCAGTCTCGTGTCAGGTGACCTCACCCATTGAAATTATAACACCGACTCTCTCCGGGATGCACTGGTGCCCTCCGGTGCCACTCTGGGGTATGACCACGCCCATGAGTATGGTTATCGGAAAGCCACCTACGTCGATGTTCTGGCAGCCGACGCCCGCTAGCTGTGACATACGTCTCGGCTCTGTTGAGCCTACTGCCACCACCAAATGTAGATCATGACAGGAAGCTCTCTATCATAAGAGATTGTTGTAGCACCTCAGAATAAATTGGAATTCCCAAGGGTAATATGACAGCACGAATCCCTCTACGGAGACCCTGCTCGAACATCCGCGCTCAGAATTTGTCGTAATGGGCCAAGTCCGGGTAACAACGTGAACAGTATGCGATACTAGTCAGATACCCAGTCACCATCATCCCTCCCTTATGAAACTATAGGAGCTCCTGGATCTTAATGGATCGTAATCAAGAGGGGTAATACTCCTCACAATATAGCAGCTGAAAGTCATCCCACGTAAGTGACGACTCATCGAGTAATTGAGTCACCAAATTCCACCAACGCCCAGCTGCTCTGTGGAAAAGGCTGGCGGCCAAATCCACCATCAGATCTGTCGGTGTATTCGCAAGCCTGAAGAGGAAAACCACTGTCTTCAGCCAATCCTCTACTACCTGAGGGTTTGTCTCTTCACGGAACCTCAGCGGTCTCTGTTGCTGGAACTCACGAAGCGCGCTCAACCAGTGCTCAAGCTCCGTTTACTTTGCTGGAGCTGTCTGCTGCTCACTGGGTGAGGGTGCTGCTACAAGCCCACTCTGAGAAAGGAATTCGCATGATGGGTCCTAGAATGATAAATCATCTCTCACAGGGTCGTCGTCACGAACCAATGTTGGTATCATGGTTGGCTATCTTCGTGGAGACATCCTGAATGTTATCAAGGAATGCCGCAGTCAGATGAGAATATATGTATATTATAGTAACAATAATGGGGAGATGACTCAAGAAGGACATTCAAGACTCAGTCCTATGTGATGCACAAACAAATTTCCCTACAACAAGTTTCTCAGCATGCCGAGTTGACAAAGAGGTTATCAGGGTCCTGGTGAATGGATATGTCGGTCACCGCACCATCATTAGGCTCCCTGGCTTGAGAGCCGCTCTCGATACACGTCGACACTATTGACATAAATCCCAACCAATTCTTTTTTAGGGACGTCCACATAATGTCCCAAGGAACGAACCACCTCTGATACCAGTTTTTCATGACCCAAACCTACACGGGATCGAGTGACAACTACCCCTAGCCTGCCTCCATAGGCCAGGGGATAGAGACCAGTGCCGAAGGCACAACAACTCAGGGAGGCCTTTGCCTAAGTACCTATACACACACATGCAGCCCACTCAATGCAGAAGTGCAGAGTAAAAGGAAAAGTAAAGAACTCACTGATATAAACAAACCCCAAATGTGATCAACCTCTAAACAGTACAAAGTCAGTGCTGAAGGTAAACTAAAAAGAAAAGGAAAAAATACGTACCTAACAAGAAAAGTTCCACAACTAGGAAACATGTAAACAAATGTAAACTACTAGAGAGTCTCCCACCTAGAAACCCCACTGCGACCACCATACGCGGTCCAAGCTCCTGAACTCCTAAGCTCCTTTATAGTCATGGCCAACCTGCATGTCGTCTGCAAGGGCACACCAAGTACGGGAAAAGACCAAGCATGTGTGAGTATAAAAATACCCAGTAGGATACCCCAAAGGCTCGAGGAAGCAACAAAGGAGGTACTGAAGAGTTGAGCAGTAGATCGAACAAAGAATAGTAAAGGAGTACAATAGAGAGTGCAGTAAAGAGTACAACTCAACCTAATGAAGAGAAAGGAAGTAGACTCGTCCAAACACAAGGAGCTAGAAATGGTGAGAATATGAACTTCTCATCGAGTCTTCTCTACCTATAGGATATGATTAGACTCGTCCAACCACGAGAAGCTAGACACGCAAACCACGTGGCATACCCTGCACGTCTTCGCCTCTCCTAGAAGGAGAGTAACCAAAACCCAAGGAGTGGGTATTGGAACAAGGTATACATATATATATTCTATGTCAAGAAACCATATCTAGATCGTAAGGGGATCTCCATATCATAGCTCAGCCCAAGAAAGTGAGTAACCAACAGTCCCATAAGTAAACATCATTGATGCCCATCATCCCAAATGTCTTCCCCGAACTGAAAGTCAAGAGGCCCAAATCACCGCACCTTGACACTATCCGCTTTGGGCGGCACTGACTCGCCTGCATGGTTTTAGGTCGCATCACAAAGATGCGTCTTAGTGGGGGGAGTCCCCATCATTCTTGAGAGTTCTGGGGAAAGTTAAACCACACCTTGTCACTATCCCATTGTCGGGAGGTTTCCTGAAAGTCAAAGCTGTCACAACACTGACCCATACAACCAAGGGTCCTACTCTGGTAGTCACGAAGAAAAGATATAGACTAGCCTACTAGAAAGGACTGAGTCTGAAAGAAGACATCAGGTAACCCACTGCCCATCCTCACTAGAGGGTATACCCTAAGAGGTCGTTGGGTAACCCACTGCCCAGTCCCTGCTGGAGGGTAAACCTTAGGAGGTCGTCGGGTAACCCACTGCCCAGTCTCTCCTAAAGGGTAAAAACTAAGAGTTCATCGGGTAACCCACTGCCCAATCCCTACTGGAGGATAAACCCTAAGAGGTCATCAGGTAACCCATTGTCGAGTCCCTGCTGGAGGGTAAACCCTAATAAGTCAATGAGAAACCCACTACCTAGCCCCGCTGGAGGGTAAACTCAGAACTGCTCTGGTCCTCCCTACTGGATGGTACAACACTGTCCAACAGAACACGGAGTGGGTATCGCACAACTACCCAACTCCAGAACAGTTCACCTAGTAGAGGTTCAGTGCCCTTGTAGTGTGAGTCATGTCGATACCTGGAGCTCTTCCTAGGAAAAAACATCATTATTGATCATGGAAGGAGGATATGATCTCGAAACTCGGCTAGGGAATCTGTACCCAGGCTTACTGGGGCTCTGTACCCTACTGAAAACAACATCCTAGGTAGAGGATCGATTCCTGTGTAAGGTATTAGTCACACTAAAATCCCAATAACCCCACCAAGGAACACAAAGGGACATGGTACTGAAATTCCACACTGCTGAAGAAAAAAGGGGAACCCAGACAACTCTGTCGATCACACAGTCGAGAACCGAACCTGGGGAAACCACTCAACCATGCTGGTTTAAACCATCATGAATAGAGGGAACCTCTATGTCACGAGAGATCAAAGGTATGTAAACCAGAACACGACACGCACCAGGGGACCACACGATGTGTGGCCCTATCTTATCTCCAACCCAAGTACACAAACATTATCCTGTACAAACTACAACATGTACCTCCAAGCATCCCCATATACTCCTAGAGTATACCACATCTCTATCCCAAAGGCTATCATGCACATGAAACCCAACATCAGCGCGAAGGGAGAAAAATTAATTTCTCCAACCTATTTCCTCCACGGCCCTAGAAAGGCCATCCATATCTCTTCAAACATCAACTTCACTCACACGAGAGTGAATGCGATCACACTCCAAGGGTTCTCTTCCAAACATAGCAAGAAAAACAGCTACCAGAGAAACTATCATGCTTCCACATCTAATGAGATCTCGAATGAGACTTCACACATCCAAACGGATCGTACCATTATAATCCTCGTGGAAAGAAACATGAGATTTACTATTTACTCACCTCCAATAGTCATCCAATGTAAGAGTCGTTCAACACTGCTTCACGCCCTAACGACATCCAGTGGTCCCGAGCCTTGGCCCCAAAAACAGCAGGGCGCATCGCACCATTGTGATCCCCTCGGAGAAAAACGTTAAAAGAAATGATCTCTTGAGTAGAATTGATATCCAGAGAAAACGATGCATTTCGTCGAACCATGCACGAGCGGTGATTTGTGGGACCCGCATCCTGGTCCCAAAATGCTTCAAACGGACCGTTGCGATCCCCTCGGAAAATTACACAAGATTGAGTAATCAATTGTCCAAAATAGACCCCAAGTGAAGAAGATAGAAATCACCGCCAACTCCAAAAACGACCCTCGTGGGGACCGAACCATCTTGTAAAATTAAAGAGGGAAGGTTGTTCCATTGAATTTACCACGTAAAAACACTTAGAATCGATTTCTTGCACGCCCCGAACGAACGTCCGATGAAAATGTTGTGAAACGTGGCTCGCAGCTTAAAAGATGGGAAGTGGGGACCATATATCAACTCCAGCAATGATGCCCAAAATTCCTCTAGAAGAATTCGCCTTGAATCCAGGGTCGCAAAGCCACTGACAGTGCTCAAAACGGACTCCTGATGTGTCTGCTCCGCTCAAAACAAGAATCTCGGCTAAGTGTTAAAACCACTCAATGACGTGTCGCACCACGGAGCCCCTCGTCTCTGGAATTAAATATCCCTGAGACCATCTCAAAATGTTCGTCTCAAGTCAAGGAACATGTTACCATAAACTTCTCATAAGCCCGATACACGGTCTGCATTTTAGGGCATTTTAAACATTAATGGACTGAAAAGGGGTGGGCCGGGCCGGTTCGGCCGGCCCACCCACTCCCTAAACCGGTGGTCCGCGGTTCACCGCGCGAACTACCCGTCCACGCCCAGACCGAGTCAGCCGGTCCAGCTTTTCTAAGTGGACCCATGAGACGTGGGTCCTTATTTCTTCAGGGGTCGTGACAACCCCGGTTGTTGCGTCGACCGGCCGAGCGGCTGGTTCCGTGTTGCCCAGAGGATCCCCCTGCCCCGTGCTCGCCTGTCGTCGCCCCCAGCTCGCTTGACCACCACGCTCGCACTGAGCCAATATCCCAGAATGCCTCCACTGGACGCTGGCTGACGCCATCGACCGCCTCCACTGAAAAGAGCCCGCGCCGCTGCCACCGCTCCGAGCCTGCATCCACAGCCGCTGCGTCAGACCGGCTGAATCCGCTGGAAAACACCCAAACACCTTAAAACTTTTCCGAACCGTTGCGGACAGCTCGGGACTCAGAATTTTAATCTGAAATAAGCGTCATAAATCTCATAACAAGTACTACTAAAATGTGGGCTTCACTTGGTAAAACAACAGAAATTCTATGCATATTTATGAATTCAAATGAGGTGCGGGAAAATAAAACAAAAACACACGATCCTACCTTGTTGGGCATAGCCTGTAGCTTTGTGTGCGATCCGCCGAAAGTCGCAACACCGTGGAGAGGAGTTGGAGATTGGGAACTTTAGGGGAGAGCTCCTTGGTTGAGCTTCTTCTTCCAAAGAGTGAACAAAGGGGAGAGAGTGGGGTTATGGATTATGTAGGATAACCACTTAATTAAACAGTTTAATTAAGTTAAACCCACAAATCAACCCGCATCTGAAATTCTCGATCGGGTCGAGGTTAAGCCTCTCATTGGGTAAACACCACCTCCCGAGAACAATGGAGGTCTTAGAAGTTTAATCCGAGACTCCATTCGAATGATATAAAACTCAACGCCTGATACCGCTAAATTACGAAAATGCCCCTTGTGGCATTTTTCATAGAAGACCCGCGCCCACGAATGTTACACCCCTCTAGGGTAAATGGCATGCTTCGAACTCAAAGGTGCCCTTGGTTTTCCCATCCAAGCTATCGTTCAAGAGATATTTCATTTATTTTGTGTGCCATGTGTGAACTCACTGAAAATTTAATTCTGGCCACACCGGGGATCAAAATCACACGCCGTTTGAAGTAGCTTCTTTGGAATAACATCAAGAAAATTCCAATATATTTTATAAAAAAACCAGGTTGTTAAAATGGTAATTATATAAGAGGTTAAACGTACCCTTGACAAAAGGAAAGAACAAGGTAATGGTTAATTTCAAAATCTCATTATTATTCGAGATTATTTATGTGTAAGTGTTTACTGGGAAATTTTTATCATCCATGTCCAGTTTTCAGAATTATGTTCTCAAAATAAATATTTGAAGGTTTTTTGGAATGGAATATTTAGAAATATAATCATTTTATATGTTTTAATGATTTATTTTTTCAATTTTTTTAATTAATTTCCACATTTTAAATGATTTTAAGGATTTATTTATATGGACATTATTGTTTTAATATGTTAATTCCATTAAAAAGTTTCAAATGTGTATGGGAAACATTGATTACAAAATCTATTTTAAATTAATTCCTTTATAAATGCATGAATTTTAAATGATTTCACAAAAGGGATATTTCTCTCAAAGAGTTTTACTGATTATTTTCAACTATGTAAAATGTTTTACTGGATATTATTCTTGATTGAGGTTGATTTATTATAAAAAAATCTTCCTTATTGAATTGAATGAGTTATGATTTGTTTGAATATGGATTTGTTATTTTTATACCATTCATGGTTTATGGTTAAAGTATTGACATTTCATATGCTAGTTTTAATAATAATGGTGATGTTATCTTTCTGCATTTTCATATGAGGAATATGTTGCACATAGTATGTGACCGGTGGGGACCTCAATAGCTACTCGATACATCATTAGGAATCATGTGACAAAATAGTATCTTGGAACAAGGCCTTGCCCATTTTTTTAGTCTTAGCATGAGTCCTTGACTATGTGGTTATGTTGTCTGGTATTATGCATTCCCTCATTATGAAATTAGTTATTACATGTGATTATTTGACTAGAAGAATATCCATGTGCATGTTTATATGGTAATGTTATATTTATTATTTCCATATTATGTTCAATATTAGTTTTAGAAATGCTTTTGTTTTTATTAAACATCTTTCCTTATTATTTTATAGCTTCTGCTAAATTATTTACCCTTACTAAGCATCTGAGCACACCCCTTTCTTATGTTTTATTTTCCTCGAATGCCATGAAATGTATTATGATTTATATGAAGGTTTAAGCTAGAAAAATAATGTAATTAGAAAAGGATTTTTTAATGTTGTATGTGAATATGTAATGTAACATTCATGTCTGAAATCTATTTTCCAAGACAGCTAAACTGATCTATCCTTTATTACTTGATTCCTTATAATCCTGAAAATGTTTTAAAATAATGCACCAACTCTGGGTAACTGGGGTCAGGGCATTATATTTGGTATCATATAAGTTTATAAAATCCTTGGAAACTAGATTTATAAAAACTCTGATTATTGAACATTACCCTTGGATAATCATTGAGGATTAGTATATAAGAACTTCCTAGAATTTTAGTAATGTAGAGATTTTGTGAGTTTTTCAAGAAATATATCCCTTTCTAGATAAGATCAGGTGGAGGCGACTCTAGTATAGATGTACCTAGGAGTGAAAACCCTGACAAGGAGTTTCTGTCTTGACCCAAGGTATCCAGGTACATGACAACGGGCCTAGCTTCACTCTCGGTTACGACACTCCCAAGAGATATTCTTAAGATAATTAACATTTTATTTACGAACCATTATGAAGAATTTATGAGTTAATACTTCATCAATTTTTTTTATGGATTATATGAATAAACATTTCAATTAACATTAGGTATTTTACATGGTTGGAATGATGCATTGCAAATCATAAACTAACTAGGTGTATGCCATTGTTTAGAAATGGTGCTCAGTAGAAGGGATGAGAACTCCAGCAATACGCTTGATCCAAAGAGTAAGAAGGATCATATATTTCATGTTCTTAAGCCAACATTTATATGGGAAATATACTTCCACATATTCTCATTATATGGAGAAATAATATCATGTGTTACGAAGATAAGTAAAAAATTCCTTGAGTCCTATGGCTTTGAAGGGAAGCTAGGTAAAAAAAGAATGGTAGAGAGAATGATGGATAAAGAGAATAAGAGAAATGTGGATTTTACCATAAGTGATAACTGGGGAAATAATCACCATTTTAAATGATTAAGGATAATGGGAGTTTGTAAAAAGTGTGAAGAAAAAGGTCACCACGTACGTGATTGCTAGTGTAAGAAAAAGGTTTCAAATGTAACATGCATCATCTACAAAGTGGTGGGACACTACATGAATCAATGTTCCAATAATCAGAGTATACACCAAATGATGTTATTAGATAATAATCAAGTTATGATACTACCACAGATGAAGAGGAATAATTAGTGTTCTTATATTTTTATTAATGAATTATGTCATTTGAGTGTTTTATCAATGATGTACTAGTAATATGAATTATGGAAATAAATAAAGAATGTACTACAATAAAATTTAATTAAGGATTTGAGATTATATAGTTCTACTAAAAGCGACTCAATAGAAAGTTAAACTTTTCAGAAAATACATGGTTGAAGGAATGATAAACATTAATACAGTTCTGATATTAGGGTAGTGATTTTGGAATAAGATTTTATTGATTTGGATAAACTATATTAGATATTCTTGACTAATATGAAACAATTTAATGATTTTTATCTTCCATTATTGTTGGAGTTTACAATATTTATGGATTTAAGGAGTATATCTAGTATATTGTATTTTACCAAAGCAATACGGAAGTACATACCTATTAAAATAAGTTTTTATAGTAATTTAGGTTGTTACCTTATTTAAAAAAAAATAAATGATGAAGGTATTCACACGTTGATCTTTATTATGTTATGTTGACCTTCCTTATAATTTTTAGACTGTGAGTTTGGACACAAGTATTTTGGATAAGTCTAAACATTGTAATTGAGTAAGTTGAACACTTGATTTTTTTTTGTATGAGGTTAATGTATGAATTATTGGATACTTCGACCTATCCTTCTAGTTTTTAGCAAACATTTAGATGATTAAGGGAATATTTTTGGACCTTGTTATTTATCAAATGTGCTTCAGGCATAAAAAACCATTTTTTAACATTCATTTCCTAGTGTAAGGGATGAAGTGAAAATAGATCTATGCAAAACAAAATTATGAGAATATGATTATGACAGGTAATGAAATCAGGTGTGTTTTCTTGAGTTCTTATCATTATAGTAAATTAATCCCTCCTCTTTGAAAAAAATTATCTAAAAATTGTGGTATCCTAATACCTTATGTTTTGTTGAACCAATGATACTTTATATCATCATAGATTGATGGTTTTGAGGCCCACAATTTTACATTTATTGTTCACTTGTTTGTGATTGAGGACCCCAATAACTACCTATAAATATTTCCATTTTTACTCCAATTATGTGTCTATAATTGCAACCGATTTTCTCCTATTTGAAACTTTAATTTGGTGTTGACTTTTTCATTTCACTTTCCCTCTTATTGAGACTAAATTTTATTAACCCAATTTCTGATGTGGGTTTTCCATAAAGGCATTTTATATGTTTAACATTTTATTTTCGATGAAAATTTTAATATTATGGGGATGAAATTTATTGAAGTAGGGAATAATGTAACACCCCATTATTTCATAGTACGTTATCTCTTTAATGTAATTTAATAGCTTGCGCTACACATAACACTAAGTTCGAGCGCACCATGACTTACCAAACTAGCCGTTCAAAAATCAGTTATGAATAGAATTAACCACATTTAGAATTATATATATATCCTCTATAATTTTAAAATTCAAATTTTTTGTTTCTTAGTAATAATATAATGAAAAAAAAATTTAGATAAAAAAGAATTTTTTAAAAAATGCAGTTTTTTTCGCCTTTTAATGGAGAACCCTTTTTAAATCCAATATTTGAAACTTTTATATATTCAATTTAGTTAAATGAAATTCTTATTTATAAGTGGGTTACAAAAATTTAGTTTCTATAAATTTTTGGTACTTATCTAATAACTTTCATATTTTGATGAATAGTGAAAAATACTAAATTTTAATTGGAAACCGATTATTTAATAGAAATAATTTATAGCGTTAAATTATGAATTTGAGTAGATTTAAAGTATAATTAGATTATGTTTTTATCATTTAATATAATTTATATCATTATAATTAATTTCACATTTAAATTGGACATAAACATATGTCAATCTTTTGATAGTTTTTATTTTTTTAAGACCACATTTTGGTTTTGACAATGGGAATTAATTTTATATTAGTTAATGATAATTATATGTTATGAATTTGGTAAAATATAATTCATTTTTAATTCATAATATTAAAATTATCTTAGGGTGAATTTTTGGTATTTTTTTGAAAACATTCAACTTTTGATGAATAGTGGAAAACACTGTGTTATTGTTTAAATCCTGCTTTTATTTAAATAATAATTATTTTTTATTTAAATTTATTTTAAAGTAAAAATAGATACATAATACCTATATTAGAAAAATTTAATTCATTGGAGTCATTTTATAATAAATTTAGATATATATAATTTTTTTTGAAAATTTTAATGTCATTTACCCACCTTCTGGGCACATTTTCAAATTTGCATAAAACATAATTTTACATATTATGTGAATTTAAAGTCAAAAATTTGAGAGAAATGATTGAAATAAGTAAGTAAAATGTGGTTCAATAAGTTGAAAAAAAAATTTGGTGAATAGTAACTTTTGAATTTTATTTACATATATTAAAAGTAAATAGGGTAATTAAAGGTAAAAATGATATCATAATTACCCTAACACATGTCCTAATTCTATTTGATAAGGGTATTTCGACCAAAATCTACCTTAGGATTAAATATGATCCTTTTTGATCTACTTGGATTAGATTTGGACATTTATTTTTATTTTATTTAAAGAAGAGTTAAAAGTGTTAAATTCAAATTTTAATAACTAAAGCATTTTTAATATAGGGTTACACCTAAGATGATTTTGACTATAAAAATTCATTAAAAATATAAAAATATTTCCCAAATCATTGTATGTTACTTTAAATTTTAAGAAATTAAATTATTAAATTTATTTATGACACAATGATGATGCAGTAATTACCTTATTAATGAAATATAAAAATAATTGATATTATAAATATAAAAATATATGTATATTGAGACTATTGATTCATTAACCAATTTTTATAGAATATTATGACTTGTTAGGGTTGATATAATGTATTTTTTTTGAAGTTATCATGATTTTGTTACTATCAATAATCCAAATACCAAATGGTGTCAAAATTGACATAAATGAGTTTTTAAAACAAATACTATATTATTAAATGATATAATAATCCAAAAAATCTAAGGTTCAGACAATTAACTAATATAATGATAGATATTTCATAAATGAAGCACATGAGGTACCCTTGTAATTTTATAGTATGTTTACTAACCACGTAATATGAAAATACAAGAAGACATGGAAAAATCTAAACTATTTAACTAAGAGTTAAATCTAAATTATAAGGTTAATTTGGTGACCTAAACTTGTCTAAAACCTATTGGTTGAGAGGTTTTAGACCCATAACCACCTTATCCTTGAAATAAATCCATTTTGAGACATTATAAATCGAAAATTATTTTATAATAAAATAATATTTCACGCTTTTCTTAAAGTTCCCCTCACATATTTTATAAATTGGTATTTCTACATCTCTTAATTTCAAACCCCCAAAGCCATTTGTCTTGTCCAAAATTTGATCCAATATCCTCATAAATACCCTCACTTCTACCTAAAGGTCTCACATTGATCGTAAAACCAACCTAAGTATCCCTTTTGATCAAATAAAAAGGAAGCACCTGAAGAAGAGGTGATGATTTCATCACCTCTTTCAAAGTTCTTTTCAACTTCCACTTACTCTTTCTTTGTTGTTTCCATACCAAAATAATAAATCCAGTACCATATATATACTGTTATGGTATTATAGATATGTTACAACCATATTCATTATTTTATCCATCCTATGAATGACAAAGTTTCCATATGTGCGTACGTACGGCTTATTGTCTCCACGTGATGGTGTAGTTTGTTATTCAACAATTCATTATTTAGATAGGTATAATAATGAGTATAATTGATTTAAATAATAAATATAACATGTTAATGATTATTTATATATGATATAATATACAATTACATGTCTTTTCACCATCAATAGAATGATATTGTCGCTCGTGCGTACGTACGAATTAATGTCTCCACGGCGCGATGAGATTTATCTTCAACGATCAACATTAAAGAATTTTTATAAATATATATAAATTGATTAAGTATGAGATATATGAAAAAATATTTGTACTATAATAATATATATTTATGTAGAAAAATATATTTAGTTTACTTACTTCTATACTATACGATAAGAGAACCGAAACAACGTCCTTGCGTACGTACGGACTACCGTCTCCATTAACGATGTCTCCATTTCATATATCTATCTATTATACATATTTATATTCTTAATATATATGATATATAAATAATGTAATATATTATGGAAGTATTTATATCATTATCTATTTGATACGATCAAAATAAAAAGTTAAACACATAATATAAAAAAACCGATCACTACCCAAAATGTAACATTAACTTGGAAATTATTATCAAATGGGTAGTATAAAGTCATAAATAAATTATATATGATATCATAAATATTAATATTGTTTTGGTATAATTTAATAACACACTATGGTCATTATATAGGAGGTTAAACATACCCTCAACTAAAGGAAAGAAGAAGGTATGGGTTAATTCCTCAATCTCATTATTATCCGAGATTGTTTATGTGTTAGTATTTACTGGGAAATTATTGTCATCCATGTCCATGATTCATAAAAATGTTTAAAAAATTGATATTTTAAGGTTTTTTTGGAAGATACTATTTAGAAAGATCATCACTTTAAAAGTTTTTATGATTTATTTCTTCTATTTTTCATAATTAATGTCCATGTTTTAAATGATTTTAAGGATTTATTTATATGGAAAATATTGTTTTAAAATGTTTATTCCATAAAAATTTTCAATGTGGTATGGGACACTTTGATTCAAAAATCTATTTTAAATGACTTCCTTTATAAATGCGTGACTTTTAAATGATTTCACAAAAGGGATATTTCTCTCAAAGAGTTTTACTGATCATTTTCAACTATGTAAACATCTTTTACTGGATATTATTCTTGATTGATGTTGATTTATTATAATACAATATTCTATATTTTATTGAATTATTTTTGATATGTTTGACAGTGGATGTTCTATTTTTATACCATTCATGGTTTATGGTTAATGTATTGACATTTAGTATGCTAGTTTTAATATGAATTTTTATGTTATTTTTCAACATTTTCATATGAGGAATGAATTGGACATAGTATGTGATGAGTGAAGCCCACTCTAACTCCTCGAGTCATATGTAGGTATCATGAGACAAATTAGTTTCTTGGAACATGGCCTTGACAATTTTTTATTTGTAGTATTAGCACGAGTCCTTAACTATGTGGTTATGATGTCCGAAATTATAAATTCCCTCATTATGAAATTAGTTATTAGATGTGATTATTTGACTAGTAGAATATCCATGTGCATTTTAATATGGTAATGTTAGATTTATTTTTTCCATATTATGTTCATGATTATGTTTAAAAAGGTTGTTTACTACACATATTTCCTTAAAAGATTATAGTTTACGCTACATTATTTACCCTTACTGAGCATATGGTCACACCCCATTCTTATGTTTTATTTTCCACGGATTCCAAGAAGTGTATTGTGATTTATATGCAGGTTTAAGATATAAAAATAAAGTAATTATCAAAGGATATTTTTAGTTTTTGTGTGAATGTGTAATGTAGCGTTCATGTATGTAATCTATTTTCAAAGACTACTAAATTGATCGGTCCTTCGAAAATTGATTCCTTATTATCATGCCAATGTATTAAAATAATTCACCGGCTCTGGGTAACAATGGTCAGGGAATTACAAAATATCATCACCATATTCCTAGAATACACTCCTTGGGTTTAGCTTTAACATGTAGGTTCCATGGTTAAATCCCATCTAGCCCGAACATTGCTTAGACTCGTTTTACCTTAGAGGAAACTCCTTGGACTCGGTAGATGACTAATTGACATGTGAAATATGAGTAAATTGGTAATACCCAATTAATGAACTAATTACATGTCTAAACACCATCTGAGGACTGAAGCAGGTACTTCGGTATCTAGTTACATTGTACTGTTTACTTTATTTATGCATGCTTGAACCCTGTTTAATTTACATCACTCTGTGAGGATTGGGTTAGACACCGATGGTGCTGACCTACTAAGATTTATGTCTCATATACTACTCAGGACACCATTTCACTAGGGTACCTGAGTAGACACTTTTTTTCATAGATACTTGGTTCTTTCTGGTTGTTTTCTGCTTGTAACCAAGAGTTAGGAGAAAAGTACTGATCTGGATCTCAGGATGCTCGTGTATATCGTCTTTGGGATTTTAGTTCCTTCTTTACTATATTCCTAAATTGTATTGTATTAAAAATAATATTGAACTATTTGCTGATTTCTATCATTTATCATTACCATGTAATGCATTCATCTATTGTTTAAACCAGAATTGGTCACTTATGTTCATTTATATGAAATATGCCTTCCGCTGCTTTGTCAATTATGTATTACTACTTCCGCTGTTGATTGTTATTTACACTGTTATACCACTGTGTAACTTTGGTAATAGGGTATAGTCTCCCCACTGACTATCCTTACACCCTTTCTGCTAGTCAGAATCCTCTAGAATATTGGGGGGGGGACTGGAGTTCATGTGCCGACCGATCCATCAACCGTCTTAGAGGTGATTCGGGACGGGACATTACATTCTCCCTACATGAATTCAATATTAATGAAATCACATTGATATTCTAGATTTATGAGGATGAACCTATGCTTCCAATAAACATGTTTTTTTACAGATGAGATCCTATTTTTATGTAATAATTCATGAATTATTTTTTTAATGTATGTTTGTTTACAATAATGATTTATCCAAATAAAGGTTATTACAATGTGTCAAGAGAATCCATGAGGAAGGTATTCACTTGTTTGGTATGTGATAATAAAAATATACACTATTATATATGTGGGATAAATGTTAAATTATTTTGAGGCATTAATTTAACTAGTTTATGTTTTTTTTGTTCATCATTTAGAAGGGTTACAAGATTAACCATGTAGGAAAATTTTAATGATAAAAATCGAATGAGGTTTTGGAGAAAATTTTTTTGATGACTTTTTATGAGGATTTGCAGATATTGGATTATATTTTCTAACTATTTTGTTCTAATGTTAAATAAGGATAGATGGAATGATATATCATTCTATTTATGGATCTCATGATCTGTTAGTGATTTTAGAATGTCAAATTTAGCTTCATTCCCTAGAGTGAGAGTTGAAGGTGAAATTTTTAAGGCACAACCAAAGGGTGACATTGTTTTTTTGAAAGGTAATGAAATCATGTAATTATATATTCTCAAGAACAGTTTTCATGATTTGGAAAAGGGTATTGAAATATAATTTTTCCTCTTATCAGTATTTGTGATGATATCATTGACCTTTTTGAAGCCGGGTTGGTTATATATTTGTGATAATTAACTTTCTCATATCTGTGTTCTCTATCACTCTGTGTCATAACTTCATAGTTATATTTCTCTTAATATTCCATGTTTTCACTTACCACCTATGTTATCTTATATGGAAACCTATTTATGCGTAATATTGGGTAACATTTAAGTATCCAACTTTACCTTTTTAATGGATGTTTTGTTACACATTTTCACGATGTGGGTTTCTTTGAAAGTAATATTCAGGTGTTTAAACATTGATAACCCAAATGAATTTGAATGGAGAAATTCGTTTAGGGGGGGGTTAGAATATAACACCCTGAGTTTTGGGAAATGTATTTATTTTAAATTAATTAAATCATTCAAATATTCTCCATTTCACATTACACTGAATATGGATTTTTTACATGAAAGCACTGTGTTATTTATTCTTTGTATGAAAAAAACAGTCTATAATTCACAGCATGAAATGCATAGATTATATTTTAGTAAAAAACACTAGTTTATTCATATATGAAATAATATATTGATTTTCTTTGATAGAGTTTACTTTATGCAAGACCATGTTTACCAACCTAAAATGGACTATTAATATTATAATTAATGTTTTGGTATAGTTACTGCCTTTCTATTGGAATGAGAGTTATGAATATGATTAATTAAATTGTGAAATTATTTTTAAAAAATTTACATAATATGATTCTTTTGTGGAAAAATTACTATAAATGAAATTAAAACTCTTGGGAAAATATTCTAAATAATTTATTGTAAAATTATATTTATGAAATCAAACAATATTTACCTTAATAAATTATTTAAAAAACATTTAAAAATTTATTTTAATTATATATATATATATTATTCATTTAGCTAATTAATATTAATCTCATGTTTTTTCTAGAAAATATATGAGAAGAAATACAAAATTATGAATAAAAATATATATATTTTTTAAAAAATGGTAAATTTACCTCCTTTTAATTGAAAAACAATTTTAAATCTAGTTATGAAAATTTTATAATTTGGTTTTGAAAAAAAAAACAATCATTTTTAAATGTATAATATTAAAACATACTTTTCCTTATTTGTTGTTATTTTCTTGGGAAGTTTCAATTTTTATTGAATAATGAAAAACATTATATTTCAATGGGAAACTATTTTTTATTGTAATTTATTTATAAAGTTAAAATTTAGTTTAAATTGGGTTTAAAGAGTAATTTGATAAATATTAAATCATCTAGTCTAATTTATGTCATTTTAGGAAATTTATAAATGGAATTTCATATTAAAATAATTCCAACTTTTGATCATTTTCACTTTAAAAACCTATTGTTTTGTCCAGTTTGTGGGATTATTTCTAAACTAATTTCTAACACATCAGTTATTATAATTTCCAAAAATTATTCAATATTTTGAATCATAATTATTGAAAATGTCTATTATGGTCAAAATTTCCATTGATCAAAAATATTATAAAAATAAATTACAATTAATTTCAGTGATTATTGAAAAACGAGTTAACATAGTGGTTAAACAAAATCATATCTGAAAAAATAACCTATAAAGTTTTTTAAAATGAATATTATGTCCCTATTTATACAATATACTTTATTTTATATAAAATTGAATTTTATTGGTGGTATATGACATAAGGGAGACCTCTCAGTATGGTTTAACTTTTTATATTTACAATAATGCCACTCCTTCTCCACTCTAAAAGGGAACTCACCCCACTCAAAACCTCAAAACTCTAAAAAAGTATCATCCAACACATGAGAAAATAAGATCGATATTCCCCTACACTAATAATATAATACTAAATTTGGGATGAAATCTGACAAAGGTAGTCATTTGGTTTAAACCAAAAAGAGTTACTCGAAAGAGAAGAAATGTTCATCAATGTGAATTTCTATTTTATTTCTATCTCCCCCCATTATGTTATTATATTTCCATGATTATATAAAAACATAATTATACCAAATATTTTTATATATTTTTATTATAATGTTTTGACCAAAACCTATACACACATCTATCAAATTTGAAACGAACTTACCGTTCATGTGTAGGCTGGACCACCTTCTTGTGAAATGATGGAATTTATTTTTTCCTTTACCACCTATAATAGTTGGTAATTATGATGTAAATACAATTTTTATATGATATGTATTATATTTATGATATATTTATACTTCTGTAATTATTATATAAATCATACCATTATGATTTCTATTTTTTGAAAATAAGATAACTTCATTTGTGAATGTGTGGACTACTATCTCCTTATAGAAATATAATTCATTCACACATTTCATGAAATTTAGTAATGATGGGTTTAGTAAATTTATATGATATATATTAAATAATAATACTAATTTAAATATAATATATATATACATATATGTAATTTACTTTCTTCCAATACGACAAGAAAATAGAAATAGTGATCATGCGTTCATATGACATAACATCTACATGAATGGTGTATTCAATTTCATGTAATGATATTTTTTATCATATTATACATATTTATATAGTGAATATATATTATAATTTTACCATGTGTTTCATTATTTCAATACGTAAATCATTATCTATATAAGAGGATACAAAATAACAAGTCAAAATATATATGAAAAATAAGGCAGATATTCCTGAAACGTAACATTAACATGGGATTGTTAATAAATTGGTAATATAAAGTCATAATCAAATAATATATATTGTTAGAAATAATAATATTTTTCTTTATTATATTAATAACAAACTTATGATTATTATACTAATGTTTTAAACACGTACGATGAAGTCAATACTTTTGCAAATTATTTTCTCGTCTCACTTTTAATTTTATGTGCCTTATGCCTTATTCACCACTATTTTCGTTTTTGTGGTTTTTTACATACCATGAATGAATTATATTATTATTATTCCTATTTTTTTATTTACATAACCATTTTATGATCTTTATTTCATGGTGTTTATGGTTAAAAATTTTACGTATTGTTAAATAATTTTCTGTCTCAATTTCACTTTATGAGATATATTCCATGTTATGAAACTAAATTTTTATATGAGGTTTATATGAATCCAATTTACATGTTATATCAATAATATAATTCTTTTTATTATATTTTTTTCTTCATGTAATTGTATTCTTTTTATAGGATTAGGATTCATGGCTGCCAAAGTGGTAAAGATTTATTGCTATAATCTTGTCATTTATCGAGATTATCAATGATTATTCTTACATTGATGAAATATTATGATCCATATCTCAGAAAATATCATTTATTTTATTATCCCATATTTATCTTGGATATACATATGTATTTTTTCTATTTTTCCCACTCTTTGGTACTCAAGATATTTAAGAATATGTTTTCATAGAAAATATGAATTTATATCTCTCTTTTGTCAGAGATTTGTTTTATTAAAAAACATGTATTCTAAAAATGATTGAAAAAAAGTTTTTATATTATGTGTAAACGAAGTTTTTATCCATGTTTTACCTTTTGAATAAAAAATGGTTTTAAATCGAATATCCTCACCTTCTCCGATCAAGGAACTTTCCTAGATAATTCACGGTGCAAAAAAGGAATGTTCGACAAGTATGGATTTACACACAATTGTGACTATAATAACCTTGAAACTTGATTTTATAGTTGAAAAGATTATTATTAAATATATTTCCCTAATATTATAAATGTTTTTGATTTAATTTTGTTTTCAAATAAAAGGGGTTAATTTTTTTATGATTTAAAAAAGTGTTTTTGAAATAAAAATGGTTATTTTCTAAAGAAATGTTTAAATGGTTATTTAAAAGAATACATTATAAAAATTTAATGTGTTTTTAAGGAGAATAAGTTTAAAATTTTTTTATGGTTTAAAAAGTTATTTCCAATGAAATGTTATTTTCTTTAATAAATTCATCATGTAACCTTTAAAAATCCATCCCTCTTAATGTTTACATAATTTGATATTTTTTATTCTTTACTGGGGATTTGATCCAATGAATAAATTATTATCATTTATTTGAATGGTTATTCATTAGGGGGAAAATTATAATATTAATTCCATCTCTCTTCAATAGGATGTACCATGATAAAATGGTTAGGAAACTAACTCCCATTAATGGGCCATACTAGGGTGAAATGAATATGGAACCTATATATTTTCAATAGGTTATGATACAATTAAATGTTTATGATACCCATGTCATTTAATGGTTTATAATATGATGTTTATAAAACTGATCCTTTTTATGGTTTATGATATGATGAATTTTATACTATCTTTTGGTACATATTTTTATGATTTCATTATGCGATGGGTGAAACCAACATCTCCATCCAATGAATTGAGTAATGATAAATAATATATAATATAAATGGGTAAATAGATTCAAGACCATGTTTGAAAACAATATGGTAAATGGGTTATACCCTATACCAAAAAATATGAGTATTCCTGGGATGTAGCTGAAGCTTGGAAAAAAGAGGGTACATGGGTTGTAGCCCATGCCAAAAAAAAAAGACGGTATATAAGTTGTATCCCAATATTTAAAATAAGAGGGTAAATAGGTTGTATCAAAATCCCAAATATGATAGAGTACATAGTTTTTCATTCTAAGCCTATGTAGGTACATGGGTGATTATTCCAAGCATACCATGTTATGAAGGTCTTGATAGGTAGCCTTGATATAAGATTTTATATGATTACATGTACTCTATAAATTTGTTCTTGTTCATATGTTATGATATCATGTATTATGATCGTTAATCCACTATGATTCATGTATTATGAACAAACAATATTTATTCAATGACTTAGTTATATGATTATTGATATGCGGGATATGTTATTCAAATGGTTTTCTCTTGTTCTTGTACCATTATTCTCATATTATTCTTATGTATCTTTTTTTATTAACCCTTACTATGAATTTCAAATCACACTTCTTAATGATTTATATCCCGAGGTTATGAATAGTTTTTTATGTTCAATTACTGAAGGGGATGATCATTGTGGAAATTATTCAAGATCTTTCACCAAGTTAGATTGTTTTGTTCCATGTATCCAAATACACTAATCCATTATGGTCCACAAGAATGTAAATTTTTATTATGTTGAATATTAATCTAAATTGATTTAATATTCATTTATGTTAGGCCTAGTTACCTATAATGATATTATTAATTTATTATTAATCCTTGAATTGTACCATAGATCCATCATTTATTTGGACAAAGGGCACTAGTTCACCCCATGGGGATGGACTATAGATTATGAAGAATTTTCATAAATTCTCTTATAGTTAATTCATTAGCACTTCTATTGGAATGAAGTCCTTTATATAGTGGAATTCAGAAATTTTAGTGGATCTAATATATAATCCCTATGGACAAATCTACCTCATGATTAAGGGGAAATATAAGAAACTTTTCAGGAAATAAATCACTATATTCAAACATAATAGGCATTCCATCAGGGTTGATATTTTATTTTTACACAACCATTTAAGAATTTTATGATTATTTATTGATATTAATGCCCAAATTATTGAGGTATTTTACAATGGAAAATCAAAATAATTATTTCATTTATCCTTTGACATGAGGTAGTTTAGATATTGAAAAATATTTTCTTTTTCCTGACATTGGATGTGAGTTCTATATAATGAAATATATTTCATTCCCATTATAAGATAAAACATTTCTAAGGAAAGGATCATGATATTTGATGAAACAATCTTCCCATACACCCTCACAAGATAAGATTCCCACAATTGGGTATCATTGATCTCCCCACTAGGTCTTTTTATAAATAACTCCATATCAAGGTATTAAGGGAGTGATTCCATATTTCTTACTGAAATGTACAATATATAGGATATTGTATTACTAGGATCAAATTAACATTTTATTATTATTCAGTGAATGTAAAATATACCAGGAATGGATTCTTTTTAATTCTCCACATAATTTGTACTGAGGAAATACGATATCACTCTCTATTTCAATAGTGGTTGCTGATGTTGATCACCTTAAATTAATTGTGGTTTAGTTCACTATATTACATAGTTCAATTTCTCCGTACTATTTTAGAATTGATCCAGGGGTTATACATTAGGAGGTTCATTACAATCCTCTATCAACAAGGAATGTTTCATCATGAATCCTTGACATTGTTGAGCTTGGTGGCCTTCCCTTATGCACTTATGAAATTTCTTAATGGAATAAGGAAATTTACATGATTATTTTAACAATATTTATGAAATTTAGGTGGTTATTTATTCTTTCTTCCTTACTCATTTTATCAGTTAGTTTGAAAATATATTCATCCCTTTATATATCCATGTACATGGGAGTATACTATATAAAATCATATCCTCATTTAATGAACATTTAACTACTTCTTATTAACTCAAAATGTATCTGGAAATTAAATTATTTTTCATATGTGAATTTAAATAACTAAATAAACTATCTATTTTTATCATTGTTGAGAACACAACCCATGGAGTATCATTAATTCCATTTAGCATTTCCCAAAAAATGAATAATCAATTAACCCACTTTTTTCTTAAACTCTAATAATTCTCTCTCTATATTTTTTCAAAGAGTTTGAGGGAAATAATTTTTTTTAAATATCTTATAAATACTTCCCACTCAATTTATTCTATGTAATAATTCAGTTTCATATTAATTTTCAACTCAAACTATTTATCACCCTCTCTATATGAATAATGAATTACTATATTAACCTTCTCCATATATTAACATTAGAGAAGTGAAAGAAAATTTCAAATGAGATTATCCAACCTTCTATGACATGAGGATTTTAGTAACCAGCAAATGGTGATGGTCAATACCATAAGAAGGAATCAATGGATCATTTCTTTGTATTGGGTTATGTTGTACATATAAAATATCATATTTTGTTGTTAATAGCATTAGACATATGGGTATGAATAACCATTAAATTTCATCTTCACATAATACATCTTGGGTAAAGGTATCCTATCTTTTTTTAATGTTTACAAGGGATTTCATCATATTCCAGGTTATTAGAGGAGTTTTGGGAGTTTTTCAGTTGGATATAAAATATGGATTATGGCTATATAATGAATTAAAAATATTAGATGATAATTCACAATGTGATGTTGGCTTTGGAAAAAATCTATAAACTGGGTTCTTTATATAAAAATGATTTATGATATGAATTTAATTCACATCATTTATCCATAATTCATAAATTTTTATTTGAGAAGACACATTTTTCAATGTGAATGACTCTATGATAATTCACATTGATGTTAATATCCTATATCTATTGGGTTTTTAAATACATCATGACTAACACTCCTCTCATATTCAACTAATTACTCCCCTCTTGAACCCTCAGACTACACTAGGTAATCATGGGTGGTTTTTCTATTCTAGATATATCATCATGAATCTTTTTATACTTAGTGTATTGGGTAAATATTTTTGTGTTTAGTTTCTTATTCTATATTATGCTAATTGAGTTATCTTTAGTTTTAGATTAGAACATCATTGTGGTTGTGGAGTATATAGATTGGTTGTGATCATGTGATGTTTATCATGTACTCTCTTTATGATCTGTTGTGTGGATTCTATTTTGGTGTTGGTTCATGTATTGTTTTTTATGGGAAATAAAATATTCTCAAGAGCCACTATTTATTTCTCTATAGTTTCATTTACTCTCATGGAGTGAGTGGATCCCATTTAATGTTCTATGTGACCCAATTCTGAGGTTGGTGGTTCTATATGCTGCCGATTTTTTATTAACTATAGTCTATATTGGTTCATAAATTATTTTATAAATGTTCTATAATGATTGATAAATTTTTTTGTAAAGGGCTTTATAATAAAAGATTGGGTTTCTCCATGTTTTTGTATAAGAAATGTTATTATCAAAGCATTTTAGAATTGAATTGGAAAATTCTTTTCAAAGATGTTTTTTGAAGAAAATTGGTTTTTGGGAAATCAATTGTGAAATGTAATAAGAACTTATGAAGTGGTTTGATAAATGGAAAACCTAGAATCTTCTAGTACCTAAACATAGGTTTGATTATTTGGGATTAGTTTCTATTCTCCATGGGTGGTAAGATCATATGGTGTTACACTTTTCCCTATGTTTTATATCCTAAGAACTTGATCTTCACATTATAGGGGCCCACTAATGGGGTAGTTCTCTGTTCTCTAGGATCTGTTTACCAGGGACATGAGTGTGAACTAGTCATTGTTGGTTATCATTGTTTGAGTGACCTGAATTACATAAACTTTTTGATCATAATAATTTATACAGTATTAATTGAATTTATCTATCAGGAATTGATATATTTTATTATATAAATGAATCAATTTTGTTAGAATTATACCTTGAAAACTGTTTACATGACATGTTTTAGAACTATTAAAAATGGGAATATATTTACCATTATTTTTATGAAACCCATTTTTTATCTTATCATGCCTTCCTTTACATAAAATTGAGCACAATAGAGTTATTTTACAGATACATGAAATGGAACATATATGTGGGATCTAAATAATCCTATTTAGCTAACACCATACACATCTGATTAATAAAATTTAGACATTGTAATATATGCTGATGTAGGTAAAGGAAAGGTAAAATATTTCGGTGATGAGGTTTATGTCAACTGGTAATTGGTATCTAGTGGTTATATGGTGGGGAGTTCCTTAGATATCACATTTAGTAGTTGGATCCCTTTTTATTTTCCCATTTTTATCATTGGAAATGTACATTGGAGTTTTTATTACATCTTTTGAGTTGTATCACTATCAATTTTTCTTATTTTTATGTAATATATTAATCAAGTAATTCCTTAATATATTTCATTCAAAAAATTATGTAAATATTTTATACACATATATGTTAGTGTGTGTTCTATGTATCTTATTTTAGGTTGGGGTGTAATAGAGAAGACCGTCCTGGTCCATCCCTTTGCCAAATTTCTGGTGTTTGGAATTCCCTATACCCATCAGGTCTCGATCCTAAGGGTGGTATCTCTGTGGAAGGATGTCATCGCGGTGGGAACCCTTAGTGACACCGATTGGTGGGACACCAATCAGTGTGTCACTCTACTATTGGCATGAAACCATTGAATCCTTATATGGGAGGCCATGTCGTTCTTCCGTGTGCTGGACCATGGTTGGGGAGGCAGGTGTTCTTGGCCTAGAGGTAGTGCAGAGCACAATAGAGAAGGTTCATCTTGTGCGTGAGAGGATGAAGGTAGCCCAAGATTGGTAGAAGTTGAAAGCCAATCGTAGGAGGCCCTTGGAGTTCGAGGTTAGAGACCATGTGTTCTTGATGGTTTCCCCTAGACGTTGGCATCGAAGGTTCGACAAGGGGATCAAGATCTCTCCTAGGTTCATTAGGCCTTTCAAAGTGTTGGGGAGAGTCAGATAGGTGGCATATCAGCTCGAATTTACACCTCGGTTGGAAAGGGTCCACAAAGTTTTCCACATCTCCCATCTTCGTTGATATCTACAAGATAACTCCCATGTCATTGACTGGGGGGAGTTGGATATAGTGGAAAATGATATGTTTGTGGAGCGACCATTGAGGATCGAGGATCGGAAGGAGAAAGTGATTCGTGGACCAACCATCCATTTGATTCGTGTGTTGTGAAGGCATGGTGGCCTCAAAAAGAGTACCTGGGAACGTGAGGCACATATGCGCACCCATTACCCAGAGTTGTTTTGAGTTTTGTTCTGTTTTGTTTTATACTTGTTAGTGATGCAATACTGACCTTATTTGTTTATGGGATGTTTTGTTTTCCTTACCTGGTGAATGTTTATGAAATGACCGGATATGTGGGGAAGGGAGGACCTGATCCCAAATCAAGAAGCATCAAGCTGGATGTGATTAAACCCGTACGGGCAAGTCAGTACCGCCCAAAGAAGATAGTATCATGACATGGAGGAAAGAACTCCCCGATCCGTGTGTTGGAAAAAGGTGATCCTTGGAATTTGTATGGATGTTTGGGGTGGTTTTTCCCCAAGAGGTATATTTCAAGATGGTTGTTTGGAACCCTCTCTTCTCTTCGGGTCTAGCATTGATTCTAGAGGACGAGAACAGTTTGAGAGGTATCTAATGTAATGGCTAATACCCTCCTCGTTTATTCCTTTTCTAAATTTATAGTGTTTGGCATGCCCTGTACCCATCAGGTCCAGATCCGAACGGCGGCATCTCGGTGGCAAGATGTCCTCGCGGTGTTAACCATCGATGTGACACCGATGGGTGTGTCACCGATCAGTGCCACGAGGGGGGGGGGGGGGCTTTTGGGATTTTCTTCCCCAGTTTACTCGGAACACCACTTTTAAGTATTTTAAAATTTTAAAGTGGATCAATCCATTTTTAAATCCCATAAGCGATATCTAAAGTCCCCTAAGAGTGGTGAGACCCTGAACGGACCCATATTGTGTGTCAGTTTTACCCGTTTCTTCTATTTAAATAAAATCCTCCAACCCACATCTTTTATGACCACCTCCCCAATGAGAAATTAAATAAAAATTAATCCCATCATGTGTAACCACCCAACCGCATGGTGAAACCATGATCCGCCTTTGAATTCGTTCAAAATTATTATCCTGTAACTCCAAAATCTCACCTCTTTATATCACACTAGAATTATTTTTTCTTCTTCTTGGCTCGGTTATTTATTCCCATTGGAGAGTTTGGATCCCCCTTCCTGAGGCGAGTGGTGCACTTGTCCTGTAGCCATTCCTGCTAATTCTTGGAGTCTATAGAGTTTCCCCCCTTCAAGTCACGCATCACAGTTCTTGGCGCGTGGAGAGAAACTTCAATCATTGATCATCCAAGTAGGGTTATTCCTTCATCTATCTTTTTTGTGTATCATGGAGGGCATGTATGCTGATTTATCTACAGGGATGGATGAAATTAAACCTTAATAAAGATAATCAATGGAATTTTAAGGGATAAATGGCTTTGTTTGATGTTTTTAGTGTACTCGTTTACCCCTCTTTATATGTTGTGGATTGTATGGGCTTATGCCCACTACAAATCATTGTCGTTGGTGGTCTTTTCTTGCGTACTAATGATCCACTATTTTTCTGGTTAATTATATGATTGAATGGATGTAACATGGAATCTGGTAAATCATGTAAAGTATGTGGATTAAATGGATTCACAATGAATTAGAATCCTTGTGTGACGAACACGGTTAACCATACATATGGATGGACTAAATAAATGGCATATTAAAATTTGAAAACAACCTTGCTCTGTTCTGGTGATGTTTACAGTTGATTCTTGGGAAGTGACATGGATGGAGATGGGATACCCTGTTTTGGTGCTATTGTTGGTTTGTGGATCTAAATCCATGTGGGGCCATAGGATGGGGCTTGGTTTGGTTCTAATAATTTGAGGGATCTCACAGATCCCTTTTGTTGTTGTGACATTACAAGAGAGCCGAGTGTGAATTCTTAAATTGTTGTTTGACTATTTTCCTTTCCTTGCCTCATGGCTATGCCTGTTAATTACCCAGTTGTGAAGAATTATTTTAAATGTAATCACTTGATTATGAAAACGAGAATGGGTTTAATGGGGAATTATTTTTCTTGGAATGAGTTGTTACATGGTTGTGAGTGTGCTGCTTCTTATGAATGAATATAAACATGGGTGCTTGTGGTTGGGTTGGTTTTGGAACCCTTAGGTTGGGATGAGTGCTTGTTTACCAATATGTATACTTTAGTTATTATGTTTTATATTTTTTTCCCACCCAAGTTGAGCACTTTTTTCCGAACACCCCCATTCCATGGTGGAGGGTGTTTTTTCCAACACTCCCATGAGTGGCTGGTTATTAGATCATTTTCTGCTCCCTTTCCCAGGTAGCCCAAGATTATTTGGGCAGGCTGTGATGGATTGAGGTTCATTATAAGACTTAGATGCTTCATGAATGGTCTGTGGTGGTGGTTGGCCCAGGTGTGTGTGGGCAGGTGGTTTCCCAAGTGTTTTCGAGAAAAGGCCCATGTGTCTTCAGCCGTGGCGGTAGTTGTATGGGCCCAGGTGTTTGTGGGAGGTATGTGTGGTTGTGGCCCAAGTGTTTGTGGGTGAGATGAATGGTTTTAATATCCCAGGTGTGTGTTGGTAGGGTGTGGTAGAGGGACTGCAGTGAGGATGGTGGGAGAGTTCTGACGCATAGGATGTCTTCAATAACCAGTGGGAAAGTGGTACGGGGTACCCAAACATCGATGTGTTAGTACTATTACCTTACTTAAGTTACTTTATTTGGAGAGTGTGCCTTGGTGAGGTTGGAATGTATATTTTCCTTGCTAGGTACTCTGGTTATATCATTTTCTCACGAGGCATTAGAATGCCTCCCAACTTGTACACGAGAGCTTTTGGTTTTCCCTAATGAGTATACCTGTATACTCACTTTACGTATATAAAATATTTGCATGATTTTGAGAGGACATCAAGGATCATATGGGACCGTACTAGTTCGGACCTCTGGATAATTGATGTTGCTGTTTTCTTTTTTTCATTGGTACTTTCCTTTGGGGTTTTCTTGTACTTTTGTAGCATTACTTTTGGAAATGAACACGGGAATGATTTTCTTTTGGCTTTACTTTTACACATGGTTTTGGTGCTGTTGGTATTTACTTTCTTATCTCTTGATCTAACTAAATAAAAAGGGTAATTCCTTCCTTCTTGTGTGTGATTCTATAATTTTGCTGCTATTCTCCAATCTGGGACCTATTGAAGAGGGTCTCAGGGGTCATTATCTATTCTTCAACTTGAAGAAGGATGTGTCTGGAAATCTACCGTCCCTTCCCCCATCATGGTGAAGGGGGGTCGTGACATGTGGGAAGTAATTCTATCTTGTTATAGTTTGATGCTTAGGTGTTAGACCAAAGCCATGTAGATTAGAAATTCCATTAGCATTTCGGAAGAATAGGTTAATGTTCCAATTTTAGAGGTTTTCCTATGCCGGTAAATTACAAATTAGCTTAAATGGTCGATCTGTCCTCAACATTACATATATTTGGACATCTGGTAGACATGAGATAGGATTTTTAGGACTTTTGATACTGGTTGTGGCGAGTTTCTGGCTAGCTCTGGACCTGATGAGCCTTTTGTTACCTTGGTATGTTGGTATTCGTGTGTCTTATATTGAAATTTTTCCTCGATATCATTTTTTTGTGGTTTATTATATTAAAATAATATTATCTTATTTTATGATCGTTTTCTTATATTTTTGTTCTATAGAAACATGCTTGCATTGTGTCTTTGATGGGTTCCAAAATCAGATATAGTGATAGATTTTCTACAAGATAATTCTCCTCTATATATAAATCATTTAATAGATATTGTATATGCGGTTATTTATATGATCTAGAATGTAACAAGACATTAGATCCCAATTTTTGATGATCATCCCAGAGCCATATGAGACATATATTGATCTCAAGTGTTACTGAATCATATTCCCACATCCATTAAATGTATGAATTGACATCAATAGGTGGAATACTCAATGTAAAAGATCATCTAAATGAAAAAATTCATAGATTAAAGGATGTAAATCAAGGGGAAGTAATAAATTCATAGAACTAAGGTTCATAGAGACTTATTTTGGGATTCAATAGCATATGGAAATCATCATGTGGAAGTAAACTATAAGGGATTCAATAACTTATTATTTTAGTAGTCCTACCTAATATATTTAATGTTGATGATGTATATGGGGTAAACTATAAGGGATTCAATAACTTATTATTTAAGAGTGATTTCATTTTTCCCCAATGGTGGGGATGAATGATAAGTTGAAAGCACAAAATCAAATGGATGTTCTGTGAAAAGGCATATTATCAAAAATATACATACTAAATATAACCACCAATGTTTACATATTAAAAATATCCATGATGGAGTAAATAGATCTGGTGGGAAAAAATTTATACTATGACCCTTCTCTATTACCCAAAAATTGTTCCAGTGGAATGTTAGTAAAAAATATGAAGTCGAATGACCATCACAAGAGTGGTGGAGCTGGTTCTCAGTAGCAGCCCTCCATTGAACCATATTCACATGTTAGTAGTGTGCCCAATACTTTTCATCAATGTTAATTATCATGTCAGACCCCATGAACTTATCCTAAACCTATAATGATATGTATTTATTTTTGCTGCCAAGGCCATATATAGAGGTTTTTCTAAGAAATGTCAATAACCCATTATGGTAAGGTGTCTTAATATTTAAATGCCACTATAGTTCTGTTAGATATTTCAAATTGCATAGAGATCCATTCACATTTCTAGTTGGTGAAAAACCATCATAAAATGGATGACATTTTCTGGAGAGGTTGATACATTCCAATGCTAGTGGGAGGTACCAATTTTGTTTAATATTTAATAAAAAAATCTCAGTTCAATACATTTTACTCACACTAATTTACATATTCCATTTTATTTATGTAATAAAAAAACCAACATTGATCATGTATTTCATAATAGAGTTGGTGATGCCTCTAGTGTAACGCCCCGAACCTAGAAGCCGGATGCCAGTGCATTATTTTAATACATTGGAATGATTACATATAATCAAGTCCCAGAGGATTGATCAATTTAGAAGTCATGGGAAATATATTACATACCTTAACATTAAATAACAATTTCTAACATAAATTTTTTTTAGATAATCCTCCCATTATTCACATAGCTTAACCCTACCGATCAATCATAATACAATTCCTGGAATCCTGGGAAAATAAAACATAAGAAAGGGGTGATCTTAGATTCTCTATAAGGATATATAATTCAGTGTAACCTATAAACATTTACGGAAATATTTAAAATAAAAACAACATCCTTTTAAACATAAAATTCAAAAAAATATGAAAAATAAAACAAAACATTACCATATATACATGCATATAGATATTCTAATAATTGAATAATCACATGTAATAATAAATTTCATTGTGAGGGAATTCATAATGCTGGACATTATAACTACTACGTTAAGGCCTTGTGCCAATACCATACACAAATATTCTATTGAGGCCTTGTTCCAAGACACTAGTTTGTCTCATGAGACCTACCGATGCATCGAGGGGCTATAGTGGGCCCCTCCCATCACATACTAAGTCCAATTATTTCCTCATATGAAAAGGGTAAAACATAACATATTCATTCGTATTAAAAGTAGCAGATGAAATTAAACTACTTTATCCAAAAACCATGAATGATATTTAAATGTCACATCCACGTTCAAAAATATCATAACCCTTTCAGTAGAATATAGAATATTTTATTACAATAAATCTACCTTAGTCAAGAATAATATCTAGTAAAGGATTTTTACATAGTTGAAAAAGATCAGTAAAACTATTTGATATAAATATCCCTTTATCATGAAATCATTTAAATGTCACACAATTTATAAAACAATTCATTTAAAAGATATTTTGGAATCAAATAATCTCATACAACTTTGATACTTTTAAAAAGAATTAACATTTTAAAACAATCATGTGAAAATACATAAATCCTTAAAATCACTTTGAAAATATGGACATTAATTAAATATATTTAGAAAAATAAATCTTTAAAAGATTTAAAATGATGATCTAGTTAAATATTCACTTCCATAATACCTTAAAATATTTCTCTTGAAAACATTTTTATGAAACATGGAAATGGATGATAAATATGTCCTAGTAAATACTTAAACATAAACAATCTCGGATAGTAACAAGATTGAGAAATTAACCCTTACCTTAGGTCTGATAATCTCCATACGTTTCTGAAACACCACAGTCAATAATTTAACCATGTCTATATAAATTCATAAAATGATTTTGAATAAAAGTTTTATATAAAAATTGGAAACTGTTGAACGGAATTAAAATTTTAAAAAAATCATGTACATATAAGTAAATCCTTAAAATCATTTTAAAAATATGGACATAAATTAAATATATTTAGAGAAATAAATCTTTAAAAAATTTAAAATGATTATATAGTTAATGATTCACTTCCAAAAAACCTTAAAATATTACTTTTGAAAACATTTTTATGAAACATGGACATTGATGATAAATATCTCCCAGTAAATAATTACACATAAACAGTCTCAGATAATAATGAGATTGACCAATTAACTCTTACCTTAGGTCTGATTCTCACCGTATGTGTCTCAAACTCCACAGATAATATTTTAACCATAAACCATGTGTAATTCCTTAGTACTAATGATTACATAATATTGAATTATGTTAATAATTCACATTGAGGATCTTTTTAGGATTAAATTTTTAGATAATTATATCATAACTTATACATAACAACTTCAATATTAAATGTATACACTTCTACTCAGTATCCTTTTATTTCATATAATAAAAACTCTTAAAAAAAGAAACATGATTAGTTATGTGTTTTAAACAGCATGACTTTTCCTTGATCCAATAATAGACACTATTCCACTTTAAGTCATGTGAAAAACATTTCAAAAACATGTGATGAACATAAAATTCTCAATAAATGATTCATAAAGAAGTAAAATTGTTAGTTTTTAAAAACAACAAGTAAACCATGAATACTTTATCATAATGTAATACCATTCAACTTTAAGACGTAGCAAAAACACTTCACTGAATATATGATCATTTCTTACCCATTTTTATAACTGAAATATTCCCACAAAGCCCATAGAAAGCAACACATAGCATATAAAGGTAACTTGGAACATAAAAAATACTTATATTGAATAACCATACAGTTTACTTCCACACATATCACTAAATGGAATATACTAAAGGACGACTTCCATACCCAATGAATTGGAAGTTATAATGTAACCACCCATCCTTGGTTTGTCACAGGACTACCCATCATTTGGTTTATCATGTAACCACCCATCAAATGTCCAATTACCATTATATAATAATCACAAATAAAAGATTTCAAATATAACCATTTCAATCATAAATTTTCATTTTCAATCATATGAAATAATTTCAAGATATTTAAATTTTAAATCCACATTAAAAACCATTTTCAATACCAAAATACCTAAAACAAGAATAATGGGATTTGTTTTCTTTTTAAAAACATTGATGCTTATAGAAGAAGCCAAATATCACATAACAGTTACATCGGGAGAAAATTCATTGTCGCAACAATATGTAAAAACATTCCTATTTTTGTTTATTAAAATGATTCATAAAAAAATTCATTTTGAATACTATTAAAGGTCCAAAGGGGTTATTATTCACCATGTAAAAGGAGTTGTATATTATCAAAACAATCCTCAAAGAAAGGAGATTGAGATGAAGTCGTTTACCTTGTGTCTGAATTGACTCGTTCGTTCTTTAATTTCCTGAATAATAAACTTAAGTTAATTTCTACTTGATTAAGAAATTTTTTCAATTTTATTATTCTTTTTATATAACTTATTACCTTTCAATAAAAATTTGTTAATTATTTGAGTTCATATCATACATTTTGTCAATGTTCGGAACTTGAGAAAAAAATGAACTTGTTATAATTAAAAATTGTCCATGTGGTCAAAATTAAATTATCTATAGAATGATATTAATAATTTTGATATCCTATATATCATATATATCTTTTATATATGTATTTATAATAGTCCATTACATTTTTAGATAAGAAATGTAATGAACCGTTCATGGAGATGGTAAGCCATACATATACATGAATGCTACATTCATTTCTGTTTCATATTTAAAGGAATTGAAACATTATGATACATAGTTATATTATAATTAAAGTATAATATAATTTTTTATAAATGGTACATAAGTTCATCAACTATATCTTTTATACGTTCCATGTATAGCATGAACAAGTTATATGATTTTGAGGGGGTGGTAGTTTGTACTTCTAAAATGAAATTATCATATTTATACAACATAAAAAGCATAATTTAATGCTATAAATGTGAATTATTGAAATATAGAGATAAAATAAAAATCATATATATCATATATAATTACAGTTCCATCATAATGGCTACCATAAGAGGTGGGAGGAGAAGATTGAATAATCATCATTTCTTGAGGCTGTAGTTTTCTACACATAGAAACAATATGTCATATACACATTAGATGGAGGTGTGTGTATGTGTAGTTCGAACAATTATCATAAAAACTATGTATTATTATTATAAGACTATATTTTTTATATAAACAAATAATAATAATATCTAATGTAGTGGATATGGAAAAATAATGGAAAATAACTTTAGAGAAGACGTTACCTCAAATCGGGTAACTTCATTTGATTTAAGACAATTAGCTCTCTTGAATTTCCTTATTCAATGGAGAAGGTTTCTATTAGTAAATTAGAACTATTGTGATCTTATTGGAGGAGAGTTTGGACAATCCAAGGGGCTTGAGATGTGTTAGTAATGAGTTAGAAGTGGTGTCATTTTATAAGAGGGAAGAGGGGAACCTTAGGAATGTCTTAAAGTATTAATTTATTACTAATTGATTTTAGAAATATAACAACACCAAAGATATAAATTTAAAATATTTTCTGAGGATGGGTCAAAATCCTCTCAGCAAGTGGGTTTTAGACATTTTTATGTTACGAATTTAACCTTATCCTTTAGCTTTTTTCCCCTTAGTTAACTAATTTATGTTTTACTAGGTCTTCTTGTATATTCATACTTTATGGTTAATATTTCTTCTATAAAATTAAAATAGAATCTCAAGTGGTTTATTAATGACATGTTCAACCTTATATAAGTTATTTTTTAGAATATTAAATTTTTAGGATTATTATATTATTTAATAAAGTATTAATTGATTTAAAAACTCATTTATGCCATTTTTATACTATTCATATCACGACTTTTAAAAAATCTATAAGAAATTGATTATTTAAAAAAACATCATTTATTAAAATATAACAAGTCATAATCATCCCTAATATTCATGTATGTTATAAAAGGATTTAAAATTAAATTTATGTTAATATTTATAATCTCATTTATTTAAATTATTCATTAATAAGGAAATAATTACTTCATCATTGTGTCTCAAATATTTGAATATATTTGACGTCTAAAAATAATAAATAAAATAACATGATGTATGAAATATTTTTATATTTCTAATGAATATTTATATTTTATGTTATCACTTATATAACCCCATAATAATTTTTTTAGTAAAATATATGTGTTTAGGTTATATTTTCCTTAACTTAAATTTAAAAGTAATTAAATGTCATCTTCACACACAAGTGACTCCATGGGGTCCTAAAATTTACCCAATGATGGAAATGGTCAGAAATATATCATCCAATAGTGTTAGGACATGTTTTATGGTAATTTAATATTATTATAATATTATTTTTTAACCTTATTTACTGGATATATCCTTTAACCTTGGTAAATAACTTATTTACTGAAGTTACTATTCATAATTTCTAAAAGTAAAAGGAACCTATTCACACAATTTCAACCTCCTGATTCCAATTTTAGATTTTTTTAAAAAAATTTATAAACATAGATGTTTTAGAAATTAATTTAAAATTAAATCCTGTTGTCAAAAGAAAAAAATGTGTTTTAAGAAGTAAAAACAACAAAAATATTTACATGCGTTTATGTCCACTTTTAAAATAAAATTACTTCCAATGAAAAAAATTGGATTAAATGTTAAAAATATAATCCAATTAAACATTAAAACCAATTAAAAGTGTAAGATGACAATATAAATATTTTATATTAAAAGGCAGTTTTGAATTACAATGCAGTATTTTTCACTATTCATTAAAAAAATGAACTTTGGCAGAAAAATACCAATATTTCATCCAAAGTAAATTTGGATGTTTTAATTATAAATAAGAAAATTATTTTGTGAAATAAAACATATAATGGTGTCAAAACTATATTTAAAAATGGTTCACCATCAAAAGGTGTTAAACCTTCATTTTTAGAAAAATACATCTTTTATCCGAAAAAAAGAATTTATTATTATATCATATATAGAAGACATATAAGATGAATTTAAAACATTACACTAAATATATATCATATATTTTTTGTTAAATAATAATCTAGAAAGAGTTATATTTAAACACAATTATTCTCTTTTTAATTGGTTTTCATAAAAACACATCCATTATATTCAATTGGTTTTTATTTCCATTTCAAATAAATTTTGTAATTAATGAATCATAAATTAAACATGTGTAAAACATATTTCAAAAATTCAATTTATACCATTAATTCCATCAATTCCAATGTCTAGGAATTAACTACCATTTAAAATAATAATAATAATACAGTATTATTTTTAGTATAACTCAATGTTTTGTGAAATGTAAGATTCTGGAGTAGCTCGTTGTAGCGTGCTGAGTACGCTATAAAAAACGCATCCCATTTATCTTAAATTAAAAATATTATAATAGAAATCCATAATTAGTATTTTATAAATACCTAGGTCATTAAATCCTTTCCTTCTTTTGGAAATTGTGTCCTTCCAATTTTATTATTAGGCTTGGAATCATACATAAAAGTCCCATATCGGAAAAAGATTGAATAAAACTATCACTTTAAAAGAAGGAAAGAGTAGAAAAAATGCCACCTTATAAAACACATACTAGTATTCCGTGTATGAAAAAATTGACATGGAAGAGACACAAAGTATCACATTCTAATAAAGATTGAAAAAACACATGATCAAGGTTAAGTTAACTACCAGAAAACCATAAACATGTGATAGGTTAAACAGTCTTTGATTCCCTAGAAGGAATAGTTAATGGAATTTTTTTCTGTTTTACAATACCTTTCCTAAATTTGAGGAATTTATTTATGAGATTGATAAATAACATAATAAAATATTCATAACATTCTAGTAGAGATTCATTATTTAATAAATTTCTACCACAAACTCATCTCTTCTCAAAACGATGAGTATTCAGGATGACATGGTCACACCTAAATCACTATAATCAACTTCTATAGAATTAATTAATCCAAAAAAGATGAACTATATATATTTCCCATGTAATTAGACATTAACCAAAACCAAAATGGTTACTAAAATATCAGATAATCTAAAAAAGGATAATCCTTTATAAAAAGAAATGCTACTCTTAATCTCAAAAATTCAACAAACAATACATTGTATTCAAAAAATACCATTCAATACACAATTTTTCTTAAAATTCATCAAAATAATCCAAACTAATATTCAATACAAAAACACAAAAGAATATGATCCCATAGTATTCCATGATAAATCATAACATTCATCTCCAAATAACATTAACTACTCGTAAAGTCTCATACTGAAAAGTAATTAACCTATTCACAAATTCTCCAAGATAGGTTAATCATTTCCATAAAAAACCTGAGTCACTATAATTCCCAAATGAAAAATATAATATCTTCTAAAATAAATTTCCACCATTACTCCTAAAAATAAATCCCATATTATTATATTTTTAGGCATATAGTGTTACCAAAAGACCGAACGTATTCCAAAATAACATTTATCACTTAATGGCCAAATCATTTTCTTATACTTAGGATATCAATTTTATAAATAATAAGTTATCAAAATTTACTTTTTCTTGATCCATAAAATCATTTAACTATAATAATAAGTCATACTAACCGGGAAATTATGTAGTCGAGTGGAAGGCAACAAATCCTAGTCGAACTTTGGTTGTGGGTTTGATTCCCATAGCTTTGTCCGATGTGATGGGTTGTCACACGGTCAGCGTGTTATCCTTTTTCAAAAACTGTATAATTATTATAATAATAAAAAATGATATAAAATCATAAAAAATATCCATAACATGTTTTAACCTCAAAGGTTATGTCATAACTCACATTTTGCATCCCAAAAACTAATAACCCATAATTGCCTCAAAACAAAAAATCACATGAACCCCTAAGGTTATACATTATGTCCACACAAGAAAAGATAATTCTTCCTTGTATAAAATTCCTATATATCCAACATCAGGGTTACACATACTAGAAAAGTATTCCAACTTAATTCTATCATTAATATATTTAAACATTTTATCATCCACAGATCCAACATAACTCTTCAATTATTAGAAATCATAATCATCGAACATTATTAATGATTTTTTATCCTTATTTTTTCCATATTATTTATTTATACATATTTCCCACACAAAACAATCATGAATAATGTCCTATGATATCAATAATGTCAAAACTTGAGCTATGAAATAATCCATACCTTTCATAGGTCATTTTTAGTTTCCTCATATTCAATTAGAATGGAATTAGGAATTGGTAAACAAATATTTGTACGATACTGATGATCCTTTTCTAAAACCTTCTTAATAGGAAATATATTTTTATAATAACCATGCACACCACATTTAAAACATTCAATTGGGCCTTCAGAAATAACTTATTTCCCTTTCTTAGAGTCAACATGATGATTCATTTTTTATGGAATTTTATTGGTTTATGACCATTATTACCATATCTGAATCAATATCCCATCCCATTGAATCATTTTCCTATGTGTTTATTTCCACATACATGAGACATATGTTTTTTCATATAATTACCCTTATGATTATTACATGAACTTCCATTGGGATTTGTTTCTCTCATATATGATGCGTTAAAAAATCACCGTGTTTCAAGTGGTTAATCATGAATCGAGATAGTTAGTTAAGAATAACCATAATAGTTTTCATTAAAAAATACCATTTTTTTCAGTTTATCATTCAGAAAACCACTACAGTTTCATCACATCCATTGTTACTTTGGTGCATGTTTGATCCAACCATTAACTAAATCCAAAAATATCAGTGTGAGTATATCATTAAAATAATCATATAATATCTTATGAGGAGGATGAAAACTAATATATACATATTCATGTTATCTTAAATTCATCATATTTATCTAAAATAACAATGAATATTTTTAATATTCTAATTATATGTTTAGGTCACTTAAACATAAATAACACCCTAACCTATGATGTAATGTAAACTGACCTCTAACCATTTTGGTTTTATTAAATGGATAGTTCTAACAGACACTAAAGTAAAAATAGATGTGAAGGGAATCATGGTGGTATTATTAATGAGAACATAATGAAATGGGAGTTTCAACGAGAACTCTGATGGTTATTCTTAACCAAATATCTGGAGTCATGATTGAAGAGTTGAATCTTGGTGATTTTTTAATTCATCATATATTCACGAAACAAATCCAAATTGAAGTTAATATAATAATAATAAAGGTATGTATATTATAAAACTTATGTGTCAAGGATGTGGAATAAAAAATACTAGAAAATGAATCAATGGGAAGAGAAGATGTTTCTGATGTGTTAATAAAGGTCATAAAGTAATAACCTACCCTGGAAAAAGTAAGAATCCAGTTAACTTCAGGAAAGGAAAGAAGTTCATTCTAAAGGACCAATTTCATGTTTTAAATATGGTGTGCATGGTCATTATACAAATAGTTGTCCTATTAAGAAGGTTTGGGAATGGGATTTTTTGGATCATACAATTATTTGTTTACCAATTCTTAATTCCATTCCAATTAAATATGAGGAAACTGAAAATGGCCTATGAATGGTATGGATTATTTCATAGCTCATGTTTGGATATTATTGAAATCTTATGAAATTATGCATAATTGTTTTGTAGGAAATGAGTATAAAATATTAAGACAAAAAAACATAGATAAAGGATCATGAAGAATGTTTTATGATTAAGATGTATAGGAATTGAAGAGTTATATTGTATATATGGATGATGATATGTTTAAATGTATTAATGATAGAATTAATTCAGAATAAATTTTCTATTATATGTCACCTTGATATTTGATATGTGAGAGTGTTATTCAAGGACGAACTGTCATTTCATATGTGGAAATATTGGATAACATTTGGGGTTAATGTGATATTTCTTTAGGCAATGATAGGTTATTAGTTTTTGGGATTCAAAATGTGAGGTATGAAATAATCTTTGAGGTTAAAAAATTTTATAGATATTTTTAATTATTTTATCTCATTTTATTAATGTTATTAGAATTATCTAGTTTTTGAAAAAGAAAAACATGAAGACTATGTGACAACTCGTTGCGTCAGAAAAAGCTGCGGGAATCGAACCCACAACCAATATGAAACTAGGATTTATCTCATACCACTAGATTACATGAAGTAGCTTGTTATTATGACTAATTATTTTAGTTAAATGATTTTATGGATCAAGAATAAGATGATTTTTTGAACTTATGTTTTATCAAATGAACATCCTTAGTATAAGAAAATGATTTGGCGATTGAGTGATAAAGGTTATTTTGGAAGACATTCTCTCTTTTGGGAACACTATATTCATAAGGAAAATATAATACATTGGGATTTCATTTTTGTAGTAATAGTTGAAATTTTATTTTCGAAGAATATATGTTTTTATTGTGGACATATGGAGAATTGAGTTATTTATGGAAATGATTACCCTATCATATAGAATATATGATTAGATTAATTACACTTTAGTATGAGACCATAAGAGTAGTCGATGTTATTTTTAGATAAATATTAATATTTACTATGAATGAATTTGTGATTTAAATATAATGGGTTTTTTGTTTCAATATTATTGTGTAATATATAGAATAATTCTGATGTACTATTATGTATTGAATTTTCTTTGTTGATCTTTGGGTACTGTTTGTTGAATTTTTGAGATTAAGAGTAGTACTTATTTTTATAAATGATTATCCTTTTGGGGATTATCTGATCTCGTACAAAATTTTTTTGGTTTTGGTTAATGTATAAAGCTTAGGGAAATATATAGTTATTCTTTTCTGGATTATTTGATTATCTAATGTTGATTCTAGCACTTTTTTTGTTACCAAGTCATGTTGAATACTCAGTGTTTAGAGAAAGTATGAGTTTTTGGTAGAAATTTAGTAGTTGATGAATGTCTAGATGACAAGTAAGTACATTTCCTTATAATCTTAGTCATGCTATTAAATAAATTCCTCAACATTATGAAAGTAACTTAAAACAAAAATGTTGTCTGTTTACTTTTCCCACAAGGGAATCAAATACTGTTTAACCCATCACATGTTTTTCATTTTCTGGTGGTTACATTTCTGCTAATCATGTTTTCTATCACTCCCCATCTGAACTTGAAAGTTAGTTTCTCTTCTATATCCATGTTTTCATACATGGAATCCTAGTATGTTTTATCTTGGTTGACGTTTTTATTTCACTTTATTTCTTTTAATGTGATATTTTAATAGATTTTTTTTCAGATGTGGGACATTCTATGAAGTTTCCAAGGACAATTTTAAAATTGTGAGGACACAATATCTAAATGGGGGGAAAGACATAATAAACTGGTTATTTATAGCATAATACATTTTAATTTCTATTAATACTTATGAATAATATATTAATATTACGTTAAAGGTGATTCTTTTTCTGATAGCGTACTCGACACACAACAAGGGGTTTCTCCAAAATCTTATATTGCACACAACATTGATATATAACAAAAAATAATAATATAATATTATTATGGTAGTTAATTCCTAGACATTGTATTTGTGGAAATGAAAATAACTAACCATATTATTATTAAAAATATTTTTTAAATGTTTTTACATTTATCCAATAAAATTTTGAGTCTTAAAATAAGAATGAATCTGATTTTAGCATTAAATACTTTAATATTCTTTAAAAGGTTGAATTACCTCCTTTTGATGAAGAACCCTTTTTAAATAATGTTTTTCTCACATTTATATATTACATTTTACAAAATAAACTTCTTATTTAGAAGAGGTATATAAAAATTTACATTGGGTAAACTTTTGGTATTTTTCTGATAAAATTCAATTTTTAATGATTAGTGAAAAATACTGTGTTTTAAGTAAAAAATGTCTTTTATTGTAATTTATTTTTCTTATTATATTGTCAATTTAATTAGTTTTAAAGTTTAATTTGATTAAATAATTATTATTTAATCAAATTTTGTTCATTGGAAGTAGTTTTACTTTGAAGTTGGACGTAAACACAAGTCAATCTTTTGATAGTTTTTACTTCTAAAAAATAGGCTTTTTGGTTTTGACAATAGGAATTAATTTTAAATTTATTTCATGAACTTCTAGGTTCTGAATTTTGAAAAATAGATTCCAAATTTTGAATCAGGAGGTCCAAATTATGTAAATAGGTTCCATTTATTTTTAGACATTATGAATAGTAACTTCAGTAAATATTTTATTTACCATGATGAAAGGGTAAATCTGGTAAATAAGGGTAATTTTTTTTATTATAATATTACTAAATTTTTTTAACACATGTCCTAACCATATTTGATCAGATTTTTTTGACCATGGTCATCTTTGGGTCGATTTGAGGACCCTGTGGAGCCACTTTGTGTGAAAATGACATTTATTTACCATTAATTTAAAGTTAAGGAAAATATAACCTATGTATCTTTTACTAACAAACATTTATACGGAGTTATATAAATGATATATTTGACTATAAATATTAATTATAAATCAAAATATATTTAATACATCATGGTATTTTATTTTTAATTTATAGACATCAAATAAATAAATTTATTTATCACACAATGGTGATGTAGTGATTACCTTATTAATGAATGTTTTAAATTAATGAGATTATTAAAAATAAAATAAATTTATTTGGAAACTATTTAAGCTATACAATAATTTTATGAATGATTATGACTTGTTATATTTTAATTAATGTTGTTTTTTCTAAATAATCAAGTTGTTATGGATTTTTAAAAAGTCATGATATAAATAGTATAAAAATTGAGATAAATGAGTTTTTAAATCAATAAACATTATATTAAATGATATAACAGTCTTAAAAAACTATTAGTTAGAAAAATAACATAAATGATTTTAAAAATTCCATTAATGATCTATTTTTGGGTCTCCTGACATTTTATTGTAACAATGGTAACCATATATTATGAGTATACAAGAAGACATTGTAAAAGGTAAATAAGTTTACTAAGGGTTAAAGCAAAAATAAAAAGTTAAATTTGTGACCTAAACATGTATATAACCGATTGAATGAGAGTATTTCTAACCATACCCATATTTTATTTGAAATATATCACTTTGGTGTTATTAAAATTTGAAAATCAATTAATAATAAAATAGTACTTTTAAACATTCCTAAAGTTTCCCTCATCCATCTAATAAAAGGAAACCACCTAAAACCCTTACTCACACCCTCAATCCCCCTTGTCTCATCCAAAATCTACCCAAATAATCTACCAACATCCCTCCCTTCCTCATATAATCCTTCCCCTAGGCAGAATACAATTCAAGAAAGACCATTGGCTCAAATCAAAAGAATTTATCTGATTTGAGGTAACATCTTCTCTCAAGTTCTATTCTATTATTTTTCCTTTTACACTCCATATGCTGTTTTTATTATTTTATTACATAATATAACCATTATAATCAATATACTAGTTTATTTTTATTGTAATTATTCTAACTAAACTTACACAAACCTCTCTCTAATGGGCATAGAGCATACTATTTCTGTGGATGGTGAACCACTGCCTCAAAAAATGATGATTCTTCAATATTCTCCTACCACATATTATGGTGGCCATTATGATGGAAATGTAATTATATATGATATTTATTTTATTTATATGATACTATAATTCTCATTTATAATATACATTTATTCTTTTTTATGTTGTATAAATACAATAATTTCTTTTGAGGAAGTGCACACTACCACCCCGTCAAAGTGATATGACTCGTTCATTCTATACATGGAATTTATAAAGGATAGAATAAATGAAATTATGTAACATATATAAAAGAGATATTATACAATAATTATAATATACCGATGTATTATTTAGTTTTAGTTATTTTAAATATGAAAATGAAATGAAATTAGCATTCTTGCATATGTACGACTTACTGTCTCCATGAAAAATACATTTCATTTCTTTTATCCGAATGCTATAGACTATTATAAATACATATATATTTGATATATATGATATATATGTTATATATGATATATAAATTATGAATACCATTCTAAATATAATTTACTTTTGACCTCATGGATAATATATAATTACAACAAGTTCATTTTTGACTCACGTCCGAACATCGACAAAATGTCCTATATTAACTCAAATAATTAAATAATTGTTATAGAAATGTAATATGTAATATCAAAGAATAATAAAATTGAAAAATTATCTGAAGAAATTCGAAATTAACATATTTTTTTATTCAATAAAAATTAAATAACGAATGAGTCGAGTCAGACATAAGGTAAGAGACTTTTTCTCAATCTATTTTCTTTGAGGCATTCTTTGATTTATACACAAATTTATTTTATACGGTGTATAAAACCCTTTTACGTTTAATTTAATTCAATGGGAATATTTTTCTATGTAGTTTTTTACTAAATGACAAAGGGAATGTTTCTTTTTAACCTATGCAGTGACGACGACCTCTCTACAGCTGTAATTGTTATTTGATATTTGGATTCCTCTATAAGAATTAATGTTTTTAAAAGGAAAATAAATCCCATATTCACTTTTTGGATGTTTTTTTTGATTTTTTTATTAAATTGGAGTTACTATTTCAATATCTTGGAATGATTTCTTTTAATTTCAAAAGAAATGTTATTAGTGAAATGTATATATTTTCAATATTTTATGTGTTATGATTATATATTGGTACTTTGACATTTTACGAGTGGTTACATGATAAAAAAATGATTGGTGGTTACATGATAAACCAAATGATGGTTGGTTATGTGATAAACCAAGGACGAGTGGTTACATTATAACCTTTCATGCATTGGGTATAGAATCTTTAGTGGAAACTTTTATAAATAAGCATAAACAATTAATGCAACGTATAAGACTAAAAAAATCCTTTTAAACGTAAACTTAATCATAATATGGAAATGATAAAATCAAATAATTCTATTTACTTATTCACATGGAAATTCTACTAGTCGAATAATCACATGAAATATAAATAACCAATTTCATAATGATGGAATGCTTAATTCCAGACTTCATAACCACATAGTCAAGACCTTGTGCAAAGACTACAAATAGGATTTTGTCAAGGCCTTGTGACAAGACACTAGTTTGTTTCATGAGACCTACCGATGCATCGAGGAGATGTAGCAGGCTCCACCCATCACTTACTATGCCCAATGCATTTCTCATATGAAAATGTTTAAACAAAACATAAACATTCGTATTAAAAGTAGCATACAAAATGTCAATACATTATCCATAAACCATGAATGGTGTAAAAATAAAACATCCACAGTCAAACATATCAAAAAACCTTCAATATAATAGGGAAGATTTGTATCATAATAAATCTACTTAAAACAAGTTTAAAATCCATCAAATGATGTTGACATAGATGAAATGAAAACTATTTGAAATAAATACCGCTTTCTACTTTCAAATCATTTAAAAGTCACATAATTAAAAATGAAAATATTTATTTTAAAAATATTCTTATAATATTTTATGGGAAGCTTCGAAAATGATATAATGGTATAAAATAGCCACATCCGTCATATAAGTTAAAAAAAGACATTCTTACATTATTTTTGACGAAAAGGTCATAAAGAAAATTATTTGGAAAACGAAAAAAAGATTACATTAAAACCATTTTATAAAAATTAATATAAGGTTATAAATGACTTTGACGAATATTCTTGTAAATAGTAAAAATGTTTTGAAATACATTTTTATGAAACATGAGTGGGGATGATAAAGAGGTCCCAATAGATACTTACGTAAAAACAAACTTAGATAATAAAGAGATTGTGAAATTAACCCTTACCTTGTACTTTTCCTTGGTCCAGGGTATGTTAAACTTCTATATAATAGTTAAATCAATGTTTTTAAATTATTGAAAAACTATATACATAAATATGATATCATATATGATCCTCCAATATTACTTTGTTAATAATATTTTAGTAATATCAGCATTTTGGGTGTTAACTAATTCATTTTCCTTTACACAATCAGTTATGTAGACATGTTTTTTATTGATAGGATGTATTTTATTCATTTCAAAAATTATATTAAGTTCTTAAACATTATTTTTAATCATAAAATGAAAATTATTCTTGAACGATTACGATGGGGAATGAATTTCATCGCGTTGGTGGCGATGATAATCCATACATACGCACAAACAACAATATCATTATATTGATGGTGAAATATTATTTAATTGAATGGTATATCATATATACAGAATCAATTACATGTTATATTTATTATTTAAACCAGTTATACTAATTATTATACCCATCCAAATAATGAAGTGTTTGAATAACAAACTACACCACGATGTGGAGACGGTAAGCCGTACGTACGCACGTATGGTGAATTTGTCATTCATATGATGGATAGAATAATGAATATGATTGGAAAATTTTTATAATAACATCACAATATATATAATATACTGGAGTTATTATTTTAGAATGGAAACATCAAAGAAAGAGGAAGTGGAAGAGGAAAAAACATGAAAGAGGTGATGAAATATTTACCTCTTCTTCGGGTTCTTCCTTTTGATTTGATCAAAAGGGCTCCTTGGGATGGATTTATGAAAAAAGTAAGGCATATAGGATTAATGAAGGAATATTGGGAGGATATTTGGGTAGGGGTTGGCCGAGACAAATAGATTTGGATGTGTGAAATTAAGAGAAGAGGAAGTACCCTTTTATAAGAGAGGTGAGGGTCATTTTAGGAAAAGCTTGAAATATTATTCTATAATAAAATCATTTTCGGTTTATAATAGCTCCAAAATGATTTATTTAGAGGAAAAGATGGGACGGTTCGAAAACATATCAACCAATAGGTTTTAGATATGTTTAGTTCACCATATTAACCTTATCTTTTAGATTTAACTCTTTGTTAAATAGTTTTGACATTTACCACGTCTCTTTGTATTTTTATATTATATGGTTAATAAACATACTATAACAAGACAAGAGAAATCCAAGTGGTTCATTATTAATATATATAACCTTATCTAGGTCCATTGGCCAAACCATAGATTTTTAGGAATATTATATCAATTAATAATATATTATTTGTTTTAAAAACTCATTTTTGTCAATTTTGACACAATTTAGTATTTGGTATTTTCGAAAATCATAAGAGCATGATAAATTCAATTTTTTTAATCAACCGTAAAATGTAATATTAACCAAGAAAATTAGTGGGATTCATCAAAGGTCTCAAATTACGTTAATTTGTATATTTATAATATCAAATATTTTACTATTTCATTGATAAGGTAATTACTGCATCATCATCGGGTCATAAATAAATTAAATTATTTATTGTCTAAAATATAAAAATTAAATAACATTATGTAGAAAATATTTTTATCATTCTAATTAATATTTATAGTCGAATTTATCTCATGTATAACCCAATATTAAAAATAGTTTTGTTTTTAAACTTTGAATTTAACACTTTTAAATATTCTATAAATAAAATAATAATAAATGTCCAAATCTAATCCAAGTGGACCAAAAGGATCATATTTTCTTCCTAAAGTAATTCTTGCTCGAATTAAACTTATCCAATAGAATTATAACATGTGTTAGGGTAACTATAATATCATTTTTACCCTTAATTACCCTATTTACTTTTAATAGTGGTAAGTAAAAGTGAAACGTTACTATTCAGCAAAAATTATTTTCATCTTATTGAACCACATTTTATATGCTGTTGTAAACCGTGTATCTTGGATTTTGGAAATTCAACTCACTGAAGTGGTAAAATTAAGTTTTATGCAAATTTTTAAATGCTTCTAGAAGGTGGGTAAAAGTCCGTAAAGATTTCAATAAAATTTTATATATCTAAACATATTATAAAATGACTCCAATGAATTACATTGAAAATATATAGGTATTATGCATCTATTTTTACCTAAAATAAATTATCATAAAAAACTAATTATTTAAATAAAAAGTAGGTTTTAAACAATAACGTATTGTTTTTCACTATTCATCAACAAATGAATGTATTTAGAAAAATACCAAAAATTCACCCTAAGCTAATTTTGATATTCCAAATTCAAAAATGAAGTCCATTTTGAAAAATAAAATTTATTAAATTTAAAAAAGTGGGTATTACTATTCATAAAGGCTAGTTTGATTGGTCACGGTGTGTTAGAACCTCAAAGTTGCATACAATGCAAGCTATTTCATTATTCCAAGGGAAATGTACCGTGGAAGCTTGGGGTGTTACATTTTTCCCTCCTTCAAATAATTTCTTCCTCAAAATTTCTAGAATACTACCGCACACAAAGATTCGGGTGGTTCTTCTTCATAAGTTCCTCTGGTTCCCACATTGCCTATTCCATCTTATGGTTTCTCCATAGAACTTTTACGAGATGAGTTTTCCAGTTTCTCAGCACTTTTTCTCTTGTATAATGAATTTTGAAAGGCTCTTCACAATAAGAAAGATCAGGTACCGGTTCAATTTCTCATAGGTGGGTACATGCGTTGGGTTTGGTGTGTATTTTCTCAATAGTGATACGTGGAACACATCATGAACTTTGAAGAGACTTGAAGGCATTTCCAAACGATAAGCTATAACTCCAATTTATTCTAGAATTTCAAAAGGTCTGATGTACTTGGGGCTCAATTTACCTTTCTTACCGAAATGTATAACACCCTTCCATGGAGATACCTTCAAGAAAACATGATTTCCTACATTAAATTCCAAATCCTTCTTTCGGTTATAAGAATAGTTCTTTTAGATACTTTGAGCTGCTTTGATATGGGTTTGAATAACCTTCAACTTTTCCATTATTTCCTCAACATGTTCGAATCCTACGAGTTTTCTTTCACCAACTTCATCCCAACAAGTTGGTGTGTGAAATCTCTTTCCATATAACGCTTCATATGGTGCCATCTGAATACTTGAATGGAAACTATTGTTATAGGAAAATCCTAATAGAGTTAAATATTGTCCCCACATACCTTGAAAGTCAAATGAGAAATATCTCAACATGTATTCTAAGGTTTTAATAGTCCATTCTAATTGTCCATCGGTTTGAGGGTGGTAGGCAGTGCTCAAACGAAGTTCAGTATCCAAGGATTTTTGAAGACTTTCCCAGAATCTTGATATAAAATAGGGTTCCATATCAGAAAAAATTGATAGGGGTACTATATAAATTATTACAACTTCAATAATATATAGTCTTGATAAACATTCAAGTGTTAAATCTTCTCTTATAAAAATAAAATGTGCTTACTTGGTAAGACGGCCAACAATGACCCATATTTCCCCATTTCTTATAGGAGTCTCTTGTAATCCCATGACAAAGTCTATCATAATATTATCCCATTTGCACTCAGGTATAGGAAGAGGTTGCATGACTCCTCTAGGATGTTTTCTTCCAGCTTTCACTTGTTGGAAAACCATACATCTCGATACAAAATCAGTAATCTCACTCTTCATGTTGTCCCACCAAAAATGTTCTTTCAAATCTCTATACATCTTAGTGCTACTAGGGTGTATAGAGAAATATGATCTATGAGCATCATCCAACAATTCTCGTTTTAGATTAGGTATATCGGGAACACAAAGTCTCTTCCCCAATTTCAAAATTCCATCTTCATATACGAAGTCAATCAATCTCCCACCATTCACAACTTTAATATTATTTTTAAATTCCTCATCATCAATTTGAGAACCTTTTATCCTTTCTAGTAAAGATGGTATGAAAACCATATCAAGATGCATTGATGTTTCACCTTCCATGGTTATTCCCACATCCATCTTTACAAGATCCATGTATATAACATCCTTTTCAACTCTCATCTTCTTCAAAACTCCATGATCCTTTATACTCAAAGTATCTTCCACCTTATTTGACTTCCCCATGTGGTAGTGTTTAGTGAAATCAGAATCCTTGAGTATTTCAAGCCATCTTATTTGCCTCATATTGAGTTATTTTTTGAGAAAATATACTTTAAACTCTTGTGATTAGTATAAATCTCACATTTTCACCATAGAGATAGTGTCTCCATATTATCAAAGTAATGATTATAATTTATAACTCACGATCATGAATGAGAATGTTTTTTTCATGAATTTTTAACTGTTTTAATGAATTGGAAACAACTATATCATTCTGCATGAGGACACAACCATGTCCTTTCTTTGAAAAATCACTATAATTAACAAACCAATCAGACCCTGATGGTAGAGTCAAGATAGGATCATTGACTAATATTCTATTTATTTCTTAAAAAAATTATTCAAAATCATTTGTTGAAACAAATTTAACCCCTTTACGTGTGAGCTTGGTTAATGGGTTAGCCAACCGGGAAAAATTCTGGACAAAACATCAATAGTAACCTACTAAACCAATAAAACGGCGTACCTCAGTTATACTCATTGGTGCTGGACATTCTTGGATTTCCTTGGTCTTTTAATGATCAACATAGACTATATCCTTATAGAAAATATGGCCATTAAAAAATATATCATGAAGCCAGAATTCACACTTGCTAAAATTCCCATATAAATAATTTCTTATAAGAGTCTTTAGAATAATGCACAAGTGATTTTCATGATATTCGTATCTTTTAGAGTATAATAAGATATCATCAATAAATACCACTATAAATTCATCATGATATTCCTTGAAAACACTATTAATTAGATCCATGAAGATAGAGGGTGAATTAGTCAATCCAAAAGGCATTACTGTAAACTCGTAATTCCTGTACCTAGTTCGAAAAGATGTTTTCAGAATGTCTTCCTTCTTCAAACACAACTAATGATATCTAGATAGTAGGTTAATCTTTGAAAAATATTGAGCCCTATGAAGTTGGTCGAATAAATCATTAATGCGAGGTAGAGGATACTTGTTCTTTAATATTATAACATTGATCTTCCTATAGTCAATCAACAACCTCATAGATCCGTCTTTTTTCTTAACAAAATGTACAGGGGCTCCCCATAGAGAAACACTAGGGAGAATAAATCCCTTGTTACTCAATCCCGTTAGTTGTTTCTTTAGTTCCACTAATTCCACAATGTCCATTCTATAAGTGGTCTTCGATATGAGCCTTGAACACAGATTTAAATCAATGGAAAACACAATTTCTCATTCTAGATGACGTCCAGGTAAATCCTATGGAAATAAATCAACATATTCTTTTACAATAGGTATATCCTATATTCAAAAATTATTTTCTTCACCCATAATTCTTTCATTCACATCCTCCCCAATAATTGAATTTAGTAGAGTAACTAGGGGTGGATCTAGATAAGAATCAGATGGTGACGTTTCTGCTCTAAATATACGGTACTCTTTATCACCATCGAGAATTGTAACCTCCTTATTCATATAATAAATTTTCACATCATGGTCTAAAAGCTAATCCATACCAAGGATTATATCAAATTCAATCATGGGTATGATGATGATATCAGTATATAAAGAAAATTTATATAACCTAATGAAAAATTATTCACAAAACATTATTTCTATAATACTTCCCTTAGAATTTTTGACTAAAAACTCCCTTGTTAAATCAAATTAAAAATATCTAATTTTCTTAGCAAACTTGGAAGATATGAAACAATTCGATGATCCAGAATCAAATAAAGCATTGGCTAAACTTGAGGAAACCATTAAATTACATACCACCACGTCTTTTGAAGCTACAACCTCAGTAGTATTGCCCACATAAGCATGGCCTTTCTCCCTTGGCCTTTTCTTAGGTAATTTCCCTTGGTTCTTAGGACATTCATTTTCATAATTCCCCTTTTCTCTATAATTGCAGCATTTAACATTGACAACCTCTTTCTTTTCCTTATAATCATGAGCTTAGTGGCCTTTTTCACCACACTTGTAGGAGACTCCCATTCCCTTCAGGCATGTATGAGGTATTTATTCCCACATTTATCGTAGGATGGATATTGAACTTTTCCCTTCTTCCCCTTATTACCATTTCTATAGTGTTCAAAAGATCTCTTATTCTCTTACTTTTCATTAAAGTTGTAACACTTAGACAATTCTTTTTCTATATTGATAGCACATGAGACAATATCTTTATATAATAAGAAGTATTGTGATACTAATGATCAATGGAGAAATGGTTTTAACCCATAAAAACTGATCAATATTACTTCGTGGGTTATGTATATAATCTGCATCATGACTTGCTAACCTTGTAAAGTTATCCTTATACTTTGCGACATTATCTTCATCCTTTTTCCTCAGACTCATAAATTGTCTTTCCATATCCGCTTGATGGTCACGAGGAAATTATTTTTCTAAGAAAATGTATTTGAAATACCTTCATTCCATGTTTGATACTTCTTTATATTCCTTTGTGTTTTGAATCAATTACCACCATTGATCTGCATCTCGCGTGAGGTGATAAACTTCCATGACAAGTTTTTTCATTTCGCTACTCCCTAAAGCATGAAATATTTTCTCTACATAATTTATCCATTTCATATCTACTAATGTATTTGTAATCCCATTAAATTTTGGTGGTTGTTTCCTCATGAAGTGATCTAACAATGATCCTCCGCATTGTGGATCAGGGTGCTCCATACAGGTGAGGTTATTATTCATAACCTGAGTGAGTTTTCCCAGTATGGTGATAAGATGATCAGAACCAATTGTATCACCAGCTCCTCTATAATTATCTTGAGTAGGAGGGAAGTACCTACATGGATTATGTGCGTTGATATGGTTTCTATTCCTCCCACTAGGTGCCATTTTTAAATAATGGCAGACATTATATTAGTTTATGAATCACAATACAGAATTCGGAACTTGTATGACACATAACATAAATTGAACAATTTATGGATATAATCCATAATCATAAAAATATTTTCTTTAAGGAGGTATATACTCTTAATCCCTTCATAATGGTTTGTAAAGAAAATGAGAATTATCCTAAGTATATCCTCCGGGAGTGTCGTAACCAAGATTGCAGCAAGGGTTGTTGTTGTGCACCTGTTACGATTCGATTCTAGCTCAAAGTGGTGTTTTCAGGTTTTACCCCTAGGTACATCTGTTCCAGATATGCCTCTACCTTCTCAAATCTAGATAAGGATGTATTTCTTGGAAATCTCACAAAACCTATACAGTACCAAAATTCTAGGATGTTCTTCTATAATAATCCTCAAAGTCTATCTTAGGGTAGTGTTATCTAATAAGAGTACTTCTAAATCTAGTATCCAAGGATTGTACTAAACATTCTCTGATTCCAAATATAATGCCCCAACCCCAGTTACCCAGAGTCGGTGCATTATTACATAACATTGGCAAGATCACAAGGGATCAAATCCCAAAAAAACAATCTGTTTAGTATCCTTGGAAGTACTAAATACATTCATAAATTTTACATTACATCATGAAATAAAAACATCAACTAAATTGTTTCCCCATTGACCAAACTTATATCCTTACCCTATCCCTGAAGGTCAACCATAAAATATTTCATCACATTATAGAAAAAATAAACCATAGGATTGGGTGAGCTCAGATGCTCACTAAGGATAAAAATATAGCGGAAACTTTCATAACTAAACATAAACAATTACAGACTTGTATTAGAATAAAAAAAAGACTTTTAAAGAAAAAATTCATCATAATATTGCAACGATAAAATCAAATAATTTAATTTACCTATTCACATGGATATTCTACTAGTCGAATAATCACACGCAATATCAATAAACACTTTCATAATGATGGAATGAAAAATTCTAGACATCATAACCAAATATTTAAGGCTTTGTGCCAAAAATACAAATAAGATTTTTTCAAGGCCTTGTTCCAGGACACTAGTTTGTCTCATAAGACCTACTAATGCATCGATGAGCTATAGAGGGCTCCACCCGTCACTAACTAAGTCCAATACATTACTTATTTGAAAAGGATTAAAGATAACATAAACATTAGTATTTAAAATAGCATACGAAATGTCAATACTAATTCTATAAACTATGAATGGAGTAAAACTAACACATACACAATCAAACATATCCCAAAACCTTCAATAAAATATGGAAGATTTGTATCATAATAAATCTACTTCCAACAAGTTTAAAAAACATCAAAGGATTTTGACATAGATGAAATGAAAACTATTTGAAATAAATACCTCTTTCTATTTTGAAATCATTTAAAAGTCAAAAAATTAAAAAAGAAAACATTTATTTAGAAAATATTCTTATAATATTGAATGGGAATCTTAGAAAAATATATAATGGTGTAAAATACCCACACCCACTGTATTAGTTAAAAAATACATTCTTACCTTAATTTTGTCGAAAATGTCATAAAGTACCTTGTTTGGAAAATGATATAAATATTCCTTTCAAACCATTTTATAAAAATTCAAAGAAGTGTATAAATGACATTAAACCTTAGCCTAGTAAATAGTAATTTTTTTAAATACAGTTTTAAGAAACATGGATGTGGATGATAAAGAGGTCACAGAAGATACTTACGTAAAAATAACCTCAAATAATAAAGAGATTGTGAAATTAACCCTTACCTTGTACATTTCCTTGGTAGAGGGTATGTTAACCTCTTGTATAATAGTTATATCTTTGTTATTAAATTATAAAAAACTATATACATAAATATGATATCATATATGATCCTCTAATATTGCTTTGTTAAAAATATTTTAGTGATATCATCATTTCAGGTGTTAACTGATTCATTTTACTTTATATGATCGGTTATGTAAGCCATGTTTTTTATGAATAGTATATATTTTTTTCATATCCAGAGTGATATTAAGTTATTAAACATTATTTTTAATCGTAAAATGAAAATTATGATTCAACGATTACGATGGGGAATGAATTTCATCACGTTCGTGGAGACGGTAATCCGTACGTACGTACGAGCGACGATATCATTATATTGATGGTGAAATAATATGTAATTGGATGGTATATCTTATATATAGAATCAATTAAATTATTTAATTATTATTTACCAAAGCTATACTCATTATTATACCCATCCAAATAATGATGTGTTTGAAAAACAAACTACACCACGACGTGGAGATAGTAAGCCGTACGTACTCACGTATGGTGACTTTGTCATTCATATGATGAATAGAATAATTAATATGGTTGTACCATTTTTATAATAACATCATAGTATATAGAAGATACTGGATTTATTATTTTATAACAAAAACCACAAATAAAGAGGATGTGGAAGAAGAAAAGAACATGAAAGAGGTGATGAAATATTTACCTCCTCTTTGGGTTCTCCCATTTGATTTGATCAGAAATGCTCCGTAAATGGGATTTATGACCAAAGGAATGCCTCTAGGATGAAGGGATGAAAGTTGGGAGGATATTTGGGTAGGTGTTGGATGATCCAAATGGCTTTGTAGGTGTGAAATTAAGATAATGGGAAGTACATTTTTATAAGAGATGTGAGGGTCACTTTATGAAAAACTTGAAATATTAATTTATTATAAAATCAATTTCGATTTATAATGGCTCAAAAATGATTTATTTAGAGGATAAGGTGGGGAGGTGTATAAAATCTCTCAACCAATAGGTTTTTTACAGGTTTATGTCACCATATTAACATTATCTTTTATATTTAACTCTTAGTTAAATAGTTTGACATTTACCATGTCTCTTTGTATTTTAATATTATATGGTTAATAAACGCACTATAAAAATACAAGAGAACCCCAAGTGGTTCATTATTAATATATATAATGTTATCTAATCCCTATGGAAAAAAATTATATTTTTATGGATATTATATCAATTAATAATATATTATTTGTTTTAAAAACTCAATTTTGTCAATTTTGACACTACTCACTATTTTTTTTGAAAATCATAATAGCATGATTACTCAAAAGAAAAATATTTAATCAACCCAAACATGTCATATTAACCTATAAAATTAGTTTAATTCGTCAAAATTCTCAAATTACGTTTATTTGGATATTTATAATTTAAAATATTTTAATATTTTATTAATAACTTAATTACTACATCATCATCGTGTCCAAAATACATTAAATTGTTTAATGTCCAAAAATTATAAATAAACTACCACTATGTAGGAAATATTTTTAGCTTTATAATGAATATTTATAGATGAATTTATCTTATGTATAACCCTATATTAATGTTGGTTTTGTTATTAAACTTTGAATTTAACACTTTAAACTCTTTAAATAAAATAAAAATAAATATCCTAATATAATCCAAGTGGACCAAAAGGATCATATTTTATTGGTAAGGTAGTTTTTGGACAAATTAAACTAATCCAATAGAATTTGTACATGTGTTAGGGTAACTATATTATCATTTTTACCCTTAATTACCTTATTTACATTTAACCGTGGTAAAATAAAGTCAAAAGATACTATTCAAAAAAATTATTTTCAACTTTTTGAACAAAATTTTTCTTAATTATTTCAACTGTGTCTCTCAGATTTTTGAAATTCAACTCACAGAAGTAGTAAAATTATGTTTTATGCCAATTTGTAAATGCTCCTAGAAGGTGGGTAAAAGACGGTAAAAAGTTCAATAAAATTTTATATATCTAATCTTATTATAAAATGACTCAAATTAATTACATTGCACATATATAGGTATTATGTATCTATTTTGACCAAAATTAAATTAAAATAAAATTAATAATTATTTATATAAAAAGTCGGTTTTAAACAATAACGTAGTGTTTTTCACTATTCATCAAAAAAATGAAAGATTTCAGAAAAATACCAAAAATTCACCCAAAGCTAATTTCGTTATTCCAATTGGAAAATGAAGTCCATTTTGAAAAATAAAATTTATAAAATTTCAAAGGGTGGGTATTATTATTAATAATGGCTAGATTGATTGGTGGCGGTGTGTTTGAACCTCGATGTTGTGTACAATGCAAGCTATTGCATTATTCAAAGGGAAATGTACCGTGGAAGATTGGGGTGTTACAAATGAGATTTTATTCAGCGAAGAGTATTAACTACTCCATAAAGGTGAAAAGTATTAATTATGATAAATTATTCTTGGTATACATTTTTTTTTGAAAAAGTAACAATTTTATTTATTTATGTATCTCTTACTGATATTTTTATGCTCATCCCAATTTTTGAAATGTTTTTTACAGGACATAATGATGAATAGGGTCACAAATGGGATCAAGGAAATTTCATGCTATTTAAATCATGGAACTATATATATCTATTTTTTAATGACTTTTTGTATTATGAAAATAATGGATAGTGAGTAAAAATTTCTACTTGTAACAATCATGTTTTTATGTATATGTTATGACCTAACACTCTAAATCTCTAAACCTAAAAGGATCCTCAATGTGAATTATGAAATTAATTCAAGATTACATAATGTTTAAGGCCAGGTCCTTATACTCTCCCTACGTGACTGAAAATTATATATAATTTGGTTTTAAAATACTATTAACATATATAATAATATTTATGATATTATATATGATTCATTTATGGCTTTATATTACCTATTTATTAACGATTCCAAGTTAATGCAACATTTCAGGTAATAATTGGTTTGTTTATCATACATGTTTTGACTTTTTATTATTGATCATATTATCGAGATCATAATTTACATACATAAATAATGTAAAATATTATTTACATATAATATATTATATATATATATATAATAGATAGATAAATATAATGGAACACACCGTTCAAGTACGCGGCAGTCCGCACGTACGCATTAACGTTGTTTCTCTTTTCGTATCATATGGAATGAAAGTATGTGAATGAAATATATGTGTGTATATATATTCCAACCTAGTAGAATTATTATTTCATATATTTCATAATTATTATTAATATTTACTCTTATAATCATTCTTGGATGGTGAAATGGAATATGAGTCTTATCACGTCGATGAGATGGTAAGCCGTACTTATGCACGAGCGACGACATCATTTCCTTAATGGTCAAATGGTATAGAATTGGATGGAATATGAATTTTACAGAATTAATATCAAATTATATGTATTATTTAAATCCCATATATTCATCTTTATACTCATATATATAAATGTACCTGAGAAACAATTTACACCATAGCATGGAGATGGTAAGCTGTACGTACGCACACATGGTGGTATTATTTTTCATAGGATGGGTAAAAAGGTGATTATAGATTTTCCATAATTTTAATAAATTATCAAAATACATTATATTTTATAGTTATAATTTTCTTACAGTAAAAAGTTAGTAAGAGGAAGTCGAGGAAGAAATGAACCTTGAAAGAAGGGATAAAATGATTACCACTTCTTCGAATGTCTCCTTTTTGATTTGAGAAAAGGGATATTTTGGTTGGTTTTATTATAAAGGCGAGTCTTTTAGGTTTAATTAAGGGATATTGGTAGGAAATCCGGGTAGATTTTGGCCGATCCAAATGGCTTTGGAGGTTTGAATTAAAAAGAAAGAGAGCTTCCCTTTTATAAGAGCGGTGAGAGGCACTTTAAGAAAAATCTTGAAATATTAATTTATTATAAAATGATTTTCGAATTATAATAGCTCAAAATTGATTTATATCTAGGATAAGATGTTTATGGGTCTAAATCCTCTCAACCAATATGTTTTATACATGTTATGTTATAAAATTACCCTTATCTTTTAGGATTAATAATTTAACTCATACCATGTTTTCTTGTATTTTTATAATATAGGGTTAATTTAGTCATTATAAAATTCCAAGGGGACCTAAATTGGATAATCAATGAATTTTTTATCATTATAATAGTAAATTGGACAAATATTAGATTTTTAGAAGTTTTATATCATTTAATAAAATATTATTTGTTTTCAAAACTCATTTATGCCAATTTTGAAACTATTTAGTAATTGATTTTTTTAAAGGCATAAAAACTTGATTATTTAGAAATAAATGAATTAAACCATACCTCATATGTAAATTTCATCCAAAAAATTAGTGTATGGAATATAAACTTTCAAATTATATTTATTTTAAAATTTCTAATATAATTTATTTGATTCCGTTATTAATAAGAATAATACTACATCATTGTTGTGTCATAAATAAATTTAATTATTTAATGTATAAAAAATTAATATAAAATATCATGATTTATTTATTGTTTTTATTTTTTTAATGAATATTTATAGTCAAATATATCATTCAGACATACATATATTAAAATTTATTTAGTAAAAGATATATGTTTATGTTGTTATTATCTTTACATTAAATTAATTATTATAACATGTCATTATCACACCCAAGTGATCCCAAAATTTCAAAATTAGGCCAAAGGATTCTCATGGTCTAATATATCATCATAAAATAGGAATAAGACATGTTTAAGGTAGTTTTATATTATAATAATTTTAATTTTTACTCTTATTTACCCTATTTACCCTTTAACCATGATAAATAAAAATAATTACTGAAGATACTATTCATAATGTAAAAAAATATAAGATACCTATTTACACAATCTGGAACATATGATTTCAAATATGGAATCCATTTTTACAAAATTAAATCACAGAGTTGGTAGAAATTAACATAAAATTAATTCATATTGTCAAAACAAAAAAGAGGGTTCTAAATAAGTAAAAAATATCAAAAGATTGACATGTGTTTGTGTCCAATTTAAGTGTAAAAATACATATAATGACCTTAATTATATTAAATAATAAAAATATAATTTAATTATACTTTAATACCACTCATATTTAAAATTTAACACTATAAATTATTTTGATTTAAAAAGTTCTTTTAAATTAAAATTTAGTATTTTTCACTATTTATTAAAATATGAAAGTTATCATAAAAGTACCAAACATTTACCAAAGATAAATTTTTATGTCCCTATTATAAACAAGAATTTAATTTCATCAAATTTATTATATAAAAGTGTTAAATATTGGACATAAAAAGGATCTCCCTTAAAAGGTGGAGAACTGCATTTTAAAAAAAAAATCTTTTATAAAAAATTGAATTTTACATATATTATGTCTAAGAAACACAGAAGATGAATGTTAAAATTATATGGGATATATAAAATTTAATATTTTGTTAATACTAGTCATAAAATCTTTTTAAATGTCTAGTTTGAGAGGTCGTGGTGTGCTTGAACTCAATGTTGCATACATCACATACTATTAAATTACAAAGAAATAGTGTATTTTGGAAACATAAGTTGTAAGATCTAGAAAGAAATATGAAGTAGGGGTTGTGTTTTCCTTGTTGATATATTTATATGGATAACATAAAGTTTTTCTGGGGTTCAATTATTCCCTATATGGATCTATTTGAAGTTATCATTGGGATGTGAATCCTAGTTTCTCATCATGATGAGATATATTTTTATCCCTATATTGTTTTTTATATACTATTAATAGAATATCGTGGGTTTATCATGAATATTGTGATATAAGGTCTAGTAATGATGTACTATTCCACCTAGATCTCAAGATTCTACTATCAACCATTATTGTTGATCTTAATGATCTTTCTTCTATTAATAATCTTCCTTGGGTTGTTCCGAAATTCGCTAATATTTTCCCATGTGAATTCTATAGCCTTCCTCTAGAGTTTGAGGGAGTTTTTAAAATTGATTTTATCTAGGGTAAATAACTAATGTCAATATCTTCTTAATACATGGAATCAATGGATCTAAATTACATAAGATCTATTTTTATGACTTCGATAGTGAAAGTATTACTGCTCCCAATTGTTTCTCCATGGGAATACAATGTGGTATTTATAAATAAGGATAATTTTTCACGTCATTTTCATGTAGACTATCAGAATTTAAACATATTGATTATTAAAAATATGTACCCTCTTCCCATTGTGGATTACTTGTTTGAAAAGTTAAATGTTGTGATGTTTTATTCAGAAATAAATCATCGATCAAGTTATCATCAGTTCAATGTTTGGGAGTCTAATACACTAAATAACACTTTTGAGAGAATGTATATCCATTATAAATATCATGTGAATCCTTTTGGAATGACTAATTATACTATAGTTTTATGGAATTAATGATCTAGATATTCCATCATTATGTTCACAACATCATCATAGTATTCAAGGATGATATCATGTGTTATTGGAAGTGTGGGAGTGGGAAGGAGAACAATTTAAACCCTGTTCTTGAGATCCAACAAATTCACCGACACTATGAGATTCTATGGAATTGAAATTACTAAATAAATGAAGTGATGATATTGGAGAACAGAATTTCAAAACATGGATTATTTTTAGATGATGGGAAGGGGAAAGTTTTTTATATGATAAACCGTATAATGTCTCTGATATATTATGTTTTATAGGTTTGGATTGGTATTTTTTGTGGTTCATCAAGGATTTCTAAAATTTTTCATCAGTATTGATTACCCTAAATAATAAAGGGAATAATTTGATATGGGATACAAATTTTCTGACCACTTTTCATTATTTAAAATGTTTTGGTAAATTATCATCTATCTTGATTTTCACATAACTAAGTATGGGGTATGTCGTGCAATGTGATTCCTCTGATATTGTTATAGTTTATTTATTCTGATGGATGATCGTGTTATGGGGGTATGGGTCTTTTATCGATTAGAAAATTAGAAATTTTTTCTCATAATTCATGACTTTGATCTGGTCACATTTATTCATGAGATTTTGTGTTGGTTACACTATCTTTTTTATAAGAGCCTTACTATGATTTATGTGAACATGTTTTTGACCTATATCACTTCTCAAACGAACCTGAATCTTATGCAGGGAAAGTGGGTGCAATATATGAAATAATTTGACATATTAATCATCTACACATTGAGGTAGGAGAGTGTAATTACTAACCCTATCAGTAAGAATGTTTAATCGCTTGATACTTTTTAATCGAAGGAATAGTTCTTCCTCATGGGTCTATTCACTCAGTTGCATATTGACTTGTTTTAAGGTAATTTTGGTATGGTTATAACCATTTTTTTGTTATCATTATCTTCCATTTAGTTTTTTATATGGTTAGTAGTATGATGATGAATTCATAGTAATTAATAAAACCATATATAGTAGGTATAAAATTGTAGGATGTTCACTCTTTGATGGTATTATATGGTTCGATGGTTTTTTTTTCATACCATCATTCAAGATGAATTTAGTTTTTCATGACTTCTATAGATATTTATGGTATATTCACCATGTTGTTAAGATGATGCTCTATTAAATGAAAAAACGTTTTTGGTGTCCATGTCTGAATGACGACATTACTGATTATGTATATCACTATTTCAACTTCTAGTAGATAAAGTTAGAGCACATGAATCCTTAAAATCTACTTCATCCTCTTTCTATTATATATTGGAATTTGGATGAATTTTCCATGATAATTTATCTTGGATTATGATGGGATACTCAAGGGATGGATTCTATCATGGGGATGATTGGTCGGGTAATGAAATTAGAGAACTTTATTCCGACTGTAGACACCACAAAAGATGATGATCGGGGAAAGTTATATATATAGAATATTTTTATGATTCATGGGGATTCCTATTTCACTATATCAGATAAGGATCCTAGTATTTCTTCACGATTAAGGAATAGTATCTAAGAGGTGATAGAAAATTCAGTCAGGTTGAGTATTGATTATCATCCATATGTGGAAAGTTAGATAGATCATGAGATTAAGATCCTGGTGGATATGCTTCATGCCTACACCTTGAATATTTATTAATCATGGTAAATCGATCTAGTACTGGTTTAGTTCTCTTTCTTAGAATCATAATAGAAGCCTTCAAGGATTTTTATAGTCTCATGTGCATGTCACCTCTTTGTAAGAGAGAGGTGAGTGATTCCACTCTTGTGGGACAAAGTCTCATTTATGATATATCTTATAGGATTCAGGATATATATCAAGACATGGATATAGATCAGATTCATTATAATTTTTATTTATATAATTGATTTTAACCTTTTTATTTTTATGTTTATGACAGAGTTATCTTGAAAGATTCATATCCATTATGTTATTGTTTTATTGGTAATAGTGAAATCACATAGTGATATATGTTCTATCATTTGAGACCATGAAGCATATTGATATTTTTCTTAATTTTTTTTATTTATGGATTAGTTTTATAGGTTTCCATAATGTTTTCTACATATCTCAACTCAATATGTACTATGATGATTTGTCTCATTTTGTAGAGTTTATAGGAGATCAAGTTGGATCCATAAGTTTTTATTATGGTGAAACCAGTGGAGGTTTGTGATACTCATATGAATTTATTTCCTAGGAAGTAAATTTATTTCATAAATGTGTTTTGGGAGAAAATAATGGATTCTCATATGACCTGGTAGTATGAATCATTGGGGAGAGGGGAATTGCCTCACATATTTTATAACGTCATAAATCCAGGCATAGACCAAAGGTTCCACGAATCTGGTTGGTCACATGACCTAAAGCGCAATTCGGAAAATGCCAGAGGCTTCTGACTAAAAGCGAGGGCCGTGGTCTTATATTGGGGAAACTATGACCTCATTGGCAGAGTATACACAGTGGAATAACAATAATTACAAAAGAGGAAGTAGTAATACCATACCACAAAGTAAATAGCAGAATACTGATAGTGTAAACAACTGAATCGTATATATAAATAATGATGCATGTCACATGTATCTAGAAAAGAATCCAAACAAGTCACAATGATGGAAACACAATACTGAAACCAAATTATAGAAAACAGTAAACTCCAATGGCATCACAAGACTCAACTTAGTCCCATTCTCTCTAACTTTAATAACAATCAAGCACCTGATGTTGAAGGATGCTTTCACTTATCTATACCTGTAACAATATAATCAGTTTTGTTCCAAAAGCATGACCCTATCATGAGGTGATACGAATCCCAATAGGCAACTACCAAGTGATCCATGCCTAACTGTCAGTGAATATATGTTTCATGTAATATGCAGAAATGAAGAAACAAATAGGATGTCATCAAAAGTAAAAAATCTTATCATTTTTCAATTACATTGATTTACATTAATTAATTATTCGATCCATTCAAAAATTAATCCTTGGGATCTATCCTAATATATCTATCCTCATGTATAATAATAAAAGCAAACATCTCAAAAGATCATCTAAATGACCGAGTAAGACCAAGCCCAAGATTGTTCTTTGGCTTGAAAGACACGTCACAATAATTCAATTATTCACGAGGAAACCTCTAGGATATTTCTCACAGCCCAATCCCCTTTGTTTTCAAAAACCATCTATTCAATAATAATAATGAACCTCTCTAAAATCTCACACAGTATAACCCCTTTGGCCCCACATAGTAATGATCAAATACAAACGACCACCCGAGTAGCTCTCACGGTCAACACCCCCTTGGTCTGCATTATAATGACCCCCAGAAAGCTCTCGCATTCAATTCCACGTGGTCCAACATTTATTTAATAATGACCCTTTGGGTAGCTCTCACAATCTAACCCCTCTGGTTAATGACCTCATGATAGCTCTCACTATCAATACATATGGTCAATCATAATAACAAAATATAATTAAAATACCCTACCTTGAGAAGATCTCAGAGTCAATTACCATTGGAAAGACATTCAGAATTTGAATCACATGAAACTCTAATAAACAAAAACGACATCCTAACATCACTAGGAATGGAAAACAAATAAACCTAACATGCTTTCTAGACCCAACATACATAAAAAATCAAACATGGGAATATAACCATAATCAAATAAATAAAACTTATGCATAATCAATAGCCCTTTCTAAAAAAACACACCATAACAGGTATTAAACATGGTAAATATCCAAAAAACTCAATACCCAAAACATCGGTATTTAACAATTTTAGCATATATAATTCAATGACAATCAAATAAAGGCACAAACCACATACTATGATATTGTATGATGAACACTCTTGAACATTGACCATTGAAATGGCATAAAACACTGTAGATCTAGAAAAAGGTCAAAAAAGTTCAACCTTGAATAACTCAAGTGTTAGGAGAAATTAGGAAGTGAGGCTATAGACAAAGGGAGAAATCCATAGTGGGAATCCAATGCTTACAACAACATCTCAATCAAAGCTTGGATGGTGGAATGGGAGGATCTTGAATATCATTGGTCGTACATCACACTTCTGTACGAGACACAAGAAGAAGAAGTTTGTTATAGATAAGAGAGACAACCTGAGTCTATTTAACCAAATAAAAAATGAAAAGTACAAGACATGTTCATTTAATGTACACACTATGTACTAGCCTCAACCAGCCCTCGCTTTAGGTAGTCTGCCAGGTCACCCACACGTCCATGTACTCGGTTATTACACGACAAGTACATGGTTTTTTCACAACAACCGAGTACATGATGTGTAATCAGGTGTAGACAGTTAGTACATAGAAATTTTTCAAAACATTCATTTTAAAAAAAAACCCAAATAAAAGATCCATTCCTGAAGTAAAGATCCAGGTTCTTATAAAAATCCCCCATTAAGTAATTCATCCCCGAATTTCCCTTCCATGGAAGAAGAAGAAGAATCTTCAAACAAATCTGGCCATTTTGATCGAACTCCGACCTCCCTCTCCCATGTCTCATCCTATACTCACCCTTGATTCCATAACACTCATACTAGAAGAACAGACCGGCCATAAAGAACCTGCGTCCTCTGATCCACAATCTAAATAGGGTTCTCCTCAAAGGATTAATCCACCTCTAACTCAACCTCCTCTGGATGAAAAATGCAACACAGGTATGAAAAGTAACGTCATGGATGAGAAACATGAAAGTTGTCGTGTATAGCTTGGTACTCTGAGATAACTGCAACAGATAGGCAACCAGACCAACTCTCTTCAAAACCTCAAATGTCCTGACATATCTTGGTGAAATCTTCTCCTATCTCCTAATCCTATAGTGTCCCAATATCTGTGTGACACGTAAGAAAAACTGATCTCTGAACTCAAACTCCATAGGTCATCTCCGTCGATCAACATAAGATACATGGATAGATTGTGAAGTAGCCACTCACTTCCGAATCAAATTCACATGCTCAATAGTCTCCAAGACAAGATGAGGTCCCATCATAGCTACCCCTCCTGCCTCCAAAAAACATCGGGGTGATAAACATGGCTTACCATACAAATATTTGTAATGTTTCATCTAAATCATCACCTGAAAACATTTATTTTAGGAAAACTCCACTAGGGGTATGTGTCTCTCCCAAGAACCCCCAAAATCTAGGATGCATAGTCGAATTATGTCCTCTGACACATGAATCATATTCTCAGACAAGCCACCTATCTGGGGATGGTAAGCTGTACTCAGAAGTACATGTTTAACCAAACCCCTATGCGGTCCCTTCTAGACACGAGAAGTAAACCTGGCATCCCTGTCTAAAATGATACAGTGAGAAATTGTAGAAAAACACACAATCTCTCAGATGTACAACCTTACAAACTCATCAACACTGAAGGTCTCCTTGATCATAAATAAATTTTAAGCCTTTGGGAATCTTTCAATAAAAACCAAACTACATCATTCCCTCATGGAGATATTAGTAAACCTATCACGAAATGTATCACAACATCATTCAACTTACACTCAGGGATGAGAAAATACAATGAAATCCCTGCTGATCGCAGATGCTACACCTTCACCTGGTGATAGGTGGAACATATCATAACAATATTGGCATCATCCCTTTTCATACCTGGAAACAAATACTAATGGTGTAAATCTCGATACATCTTGGTGACACTAAAATGAACCACCCAAACGAGGGATGAGAATATCACATCAACTCTTAACGTATGTCTACTGAAACCCATACGGGTCCATGGAAAGGAAATATCTCATCTTCGCCTATGGCCCACCCAAGATTAGGGTCATAATTAGACATAATCTCCTGTAAGACTAGGCCTTCATAATCTGATAGCTTCCTCATTCACGCTCGTTCCATAAAAGTAGAGGTAACATCTATAGAACAAAGAAACATCTGCCCCTGGCTATCGTGCACCTCCAAATTCAACTTATAAAAAATATCCATAAACTACCACTCACTACTGGCCTCCTAAACATCCTGTATCTGGGTCCTCTGACTCAATGCATTAGCCACTACGTTGCCTTTTCCAAGCATGTTGGCAAGCTCAATGTCAGATGTCTAAAGGTAATCAACACACCTTCGCTGTATCAAATTTAGATCACTCCATGTAATGATATAGTTGATACTTTTGAGGTCAGTGAATACCAAAAAATTATCTCCCAAAAGATAATTTCTCCAATAGAATAAAGCATGCACAACAACAGCTAACTCAATATTGTGTGTCAGGTAATTCGTCTCATGTGGCTTCAACTACCAAGTCGAGTACTCAACGACTTCTTCCCCTTCCATAAGAACTACTCTGAACTTTATACCTAACGCATCGTAGATAACAATTTAACTCTCTCACAAATCTAGAAAAACCAGTATCAGTGTTGAATTCAATCTCACTTTTAAATACTAAAAGGTTGAATCGCTGGAATTTTCCCACAAGTACATTGCACCCTTCATAGTAAGGCCCATTAGTGGCACTCATAAGAGTGAAAAGTCCTCTTTAAAGCACATGTAGTAACCTTCTAGTCCTAGAAAATTCTATACCTCAAAGAAATTCTTCGGCTACTCTTAAGAAACTACTACTCTCACTTTCTATGGGACTACTGATACTTCTTTCTCTGAGATAACAACACCCAATATTTGAATTTGATCCATCTAAAAGTGGAATTTTGAGAGCATAGAGTATGTCTAATTCTCACTTAGTGTACCCAAAATGATCTCAATATCGGTGTCATGGTCGTGTTGAGTGTGAGATTACATCAATATATCATCCACGAAGACCACCACAAAAAAATTCAAGTAAGGATTGAACTCTCGGTTCATTAGTGCCATGAAAATTGCTGATGTGTTCAGGACGATAAACGATATAACCAAATAGTCGTATAGACCATACATACTATGAAAGGCTGTAAAAGTTATATTTAATGGTCTAACGCACAACTGATGATAACCAGATCTAAGTTCAATCTTTGAAAACACTCGGGCTCTTAAATATTGATTAAGGAGATCATCAATCCTCGGAAAGGGATATTAGTTCTTGGCTGTCAGCTGGTTCAACTTTCAAAAATCCACACAAAGTCTGAGGGTTTCATCTTCCATCGTGAAAAATCAGATAAGAGAATCCCATGGAGAATTTCTGGGTCGGATGAAACCCTTTTCCTACAACACCTCCAACTACTTCTTGAGCTCCTATAACTCAGGTGTAGCCATCCAATATGGAAGAAGGAAATCTATAATCAGTCTAGGAACAATATCTATAGGGAAATATACCTCATGATCTCAAGGAAAACCTAAAAATTCATATGGAAACACATATATTAAATGATCCACCACTGGTGGAATGTCTATTTGTGAAGTCCCCTGGTCATCTAGATATAAACTAGAAATTTGGACTGTAATTCATCCCAACCCATGATGCTCGAGTCCAGCTCTGCTCGCATAGACATCCCATTCTCCCTTGAGTAGAAAAGACCCTCTTGCTGGTGTTGTAAAACTCACCCAGTAGAAATAGAAGTAAAAAATGTACTGGGAAGAGTCTAACTATCCCATTCTGAGAAAAACATCTAAACCTATAATATCTAAGACATAGAGGTCCCATAAGAAGGGATACCCACCAAACTCAAGAGGGAACTCCTTGAACTGATGTACACTAGCCATCCTAATCTTTAACAAAGTGTCTATTATCATTTCATCCTTATAAGTAAAGAGTCAAGCCCAAGGATATCTAAAATAGTGACAAATAAGAATCTATAGGAAGCCCATATATCATAAAGAGAAGAAGATAAAACTGAGGAAACAAGAATCGTACATATCGCTGTAGAGGGTTTGGGATCCTACTTCTACTAGGTCTACTCTACTATGAATGTTTGGCCTATACCGTGGAACTTTGACCCTTCTTGACTATCTTCAGCTGATCAACCTTGCGGTCTCTGAAAGCCTGCTGAATGGTTACCATGGCCCTGACCTCTTCCTTTGCCTAAACGTCCTCACAAACTCTAGTTCCCTAACTGATGAGAAACTAGTGGTCCTTATCCTTAATGTTGAGTAACTGTATAACCCCTATCACTCACTATTGGTGAGGGAATCCAACTAAAAAGATGAAGATGACCCATATTTCCACAATACATGCACTCAACTGGGTCTTTTGGGAAATGTGGTCTCATATGAATACTCTTCCCACACTGGTATCATACCACTTGGATACCTGAAAAAATAAGTTATGTGAAAACTCTCTATGGGGCCTCTTTCTACCTATTAAAGGAGTTCCAGCTCTGGATATTGAACCATCGCGGATCACTCCTACTAACTCTCTCAAATTACACTCAGTAATCAAAACCTGATATACTATAGCAGTCACCAAAGCCATCCTGAAGACACTTACCTATGATCAGTTTTCATTCCTGATTCCATCCTTAAATCACGTCGCCAATGATAACTCGTCAGCTCCCAGAAAAGGTGGGATGTGATGAAGCTTAGTAAAATGAGATGAGTAATCCATCCCTGAAAGAGTTACCTACTCTAAATGCATGAACTCTTGGGCTCAATGGGCCCTAAACATCTCAGGATAGAAGTAATCATAAAATATCCTCTAGAGCACTTCCCAAATCATATCTTCATGATGTACCTACTATGAGATAACATCCCACTATCTCTTGGCGAAATCACGTAGCATGTACATAGAAATATTTACCCTCTTTTTCAGTGGCATCCCATGATGATGAAAGATATAAAGCATGGCCTCCAACCATCACTCCACATCTTCTGTTCCTCTATCCCTTGAAAAAGTGATAGGATGTGGCTGTTGGAACACCCACATCAACACTTCCATAGACAGGGGAGGATGCGTTACACCCTGAAAAGTCTGTTACATTCTCAAAAGGCCTTCATGGAACTGTGCATTAGCACCTACATCCAGTGTAACAGTTGGTTCCAAAATGTGCACAATGGGAGGATCTGTTGGTAGTCCCTGATCTATCCTTTATGGTGTCTGGTCATCTCCCTTCACCTAGAGTACAATAGGAGGAAATCTTGGTGGAATGAATCTACATGGTCAATTGAACACCTCAGTTCAATATTATCATGGACAAAAACATAGAAGTGCAAGAAAATAACAGAAGAATAAAACACTCATGTTTTATAAAATAGGGTTACACAGTGTGTGTATCCACCCACATGGTGTGTTCCTTTAATATTTTAACACGGCGTCTGCCACTACCATAACTGGTCGTGTAACACCCATACACACAACATGATCCTCCTATGAAATAGCATGTAAATTAATTTTTCCTCTTTCCCATGTTCTTATATATGGATACAAATACACGGTTCTCCCTGGGTGACACTACAAGTCATGTTAACCCTACACATATAATATACTAGTTCAGTTCTTTCTACCCATGTTGTTGGTCAGACGATATGATGCATATTCGACTCTACACGGTGTGTAGATGCTATAAACGATGTGTAAAACCAAAGTTTCATCCACCAGTGTCATTGGTCACACAGCTAGATACATGGATTTCTACACATAGTGTGTACAAGCTAGACATGACATGTTCTGAAAGAAGATTCCCAACCCCGTGTTTCTACTCACACATTCAGTCAAATGGTTACGGACTACACGGAGTGTACATATAGTACACAGAGTGTACTTAAGAGAAGTTTCTTTGTCCAAAAAATAAGGACACATGGTGTGTTTTCATGACACCACACACCATGTTGTCTGGGATTTCAGATAATAAGCATTTTAAACATTTTCGGAACCCTTAAAAACTAAAAATTTTATCCAAGGCATGACAAATTCCAACTCGTGAGAGGCCATACTCCTGGTAATCATAGTTTTTCATCCTTATACATCTCATAACATGATACATCATATTCCAATCCACAAGTTCCCATAAATCCTCAGGGATCAAAGTTTGGAAAAAATCTAAAGAAAACATTACATATTCTAATACCCTATCAAAATAACTAGTATTTTATTATGAAAAATGTCACAATAGCATGCATATTTAGCATAACATCTATCATAGTAGCATAAAATCAGAAATGCGCCTTAAATGGAATGACAAGAATGCATGACATGTGATCTATAAAAAGTGCCAATATGATGCATGAGATGGAATAACCTCATCTAATTAGGTTGAAATAGAAATAGAACTACAATAATATCAACAATAATAGCACAAAACATGTGAATCACCAACAGTGAAATAAAATCAACTATAACAATTTTAAAACCAGAAAAATTAAAATATTTGATGTAAAATGACTTTGTCCAATACACAGGTTAGCTACTCCCAAGCACAGCTTATTAACAACTACGCATTACTTCAAATCCCAATATATAGGCTCAAAATAGTATGAAAAAAAACCCTATGATACCACTTTGTAATGTTTAGGATCTAGGTGCCAACCAAAGGTGCCCCCAATCTGGTTGGTCACAAAACCTCAAGAAAATTTCCCCAAACACCAGAGGCTACCGACTTGCAGTGAGGTCCAAGGATTGATAGTGGGGAAACTATGCCCTCATTGGAAAGGTATAAACACAGGAATAACAATAATAAAAAATGAGGAAGTAACAATACCATACCACAAAGTAAACTACAGAAGATTGATAGTATAAAAAACTTCAACATATATATAAATAATGTTGCACATCACAAGTATCAAGAAAAACATCCAATCAAGTCATAATGCAAGAAACAAAATACTAAAACCAAATTTTATAAAATAGTAAAATCCAACAGCATCTCAAGAATCATTTTAGTCTCATGCTCTCCAGCTCTAATAGTAATCAAGTACCTGAAATAGATGGATGCTAGCCCTTATATATACTTATATCCATATAATCTATTTGGGTCTAAATGTATGACCCTAACTGGAGGTGAGATGAACCCTAATATCCAACCAACTATAAATCTATGCACAACTATCTGTGAATATATATAGTAGGTAATATTCATAAATGAAGAAATAATCTATGATGTACTAAAAAGTAAACAATCCAACAGTTTTTCAATTACATTCATTAACATAATTTAATTATTAAATCCATTGAATAATGAAACATTGGGATCTAGACTAAGCTCTATGTCCCCTGTATAAGAATAAAAATATATATCAAAATATCATCAAAAAAAACCATGTAAGACCAAGTTCAAGCTTTTTATTTGGCTTGGCATACTCGTCATAATAATGCAATTATTCATAAGAAAACCTCTGGGAAAGTTCTCATAGTCTAATCCCCTCTTGTTTCACATATCACCCATTAAATGAAAATAATGACCCTATGGGAAATATAACCCAGACTAACCCCTTTGGTCCCACATAGCACTAATCAAATACAAACAACCACCAAGGTAGCTATCACGACCAATACCCCCTTTTTCTACATTATAATAACCTCTATAATCTCTCATATTCAACGTCATGTGGTCTAATATTTATTTAATAATGACCCTCTGGGTAGCTCTCATAGTATAATGCCTCTAGTCAATGACCATATGCTATCTCTCATAGTCAATTCATCTGGTCAATTATAAAAACCAAATATAATTAAAAGACCCTACCTTGGAAAGATCTCAAGTCAATTCCCCTTGGTCATACTTTCATAATGTGAATAACATGAATCTCAAATAAACATAAACTCCATCCTAACAACAATAGGCATGGAAAATAAAAAAACCTTACATGATTTCTAGACCCAATAGCCATAACCAATCAAACATGGGAAACACATCCATAATCAAGGCAATAAATCTCATGCTTATTCAATACCCCTTTCTCAAACAAAAACATCATAATAGGTATTAAACATGGTAAATATCCAAAACCCCCAATAAACTCAACATTATTATTCATCACATTTAGCATATATAATTCAAACACAATTTAAGAAAGTCATAAACCACCAAACTTGATGTATTAAGATGAACACTTTAGAATTTCAACCCTTGAACTGGAATAGAACATCAAATATCTAGAGAAAGTTCAAAAAAAATCAACCTTGAATAACTCAAGAGAGAGGAGGAATTAAGAAGTGAGGCTATATTAAAAGAGAGAATTCACTGGTGGGAAACCAATGCACCCAACATCTCAATTGAATATCGGATGGTGGAATGATAGGATCTGGAAGATCATTGGTCATACATCGCTCTCCTGTATGAGACACGGGATAAAAAAGTTTGTCCTAGATATGAGACGCGACACCACACTGATTAAACAAATAAAAAGGAAATTACAAGACATGTTCATTTAATGTACATGTCGTGTTCTAGCCTCAACCAGCCCCCACGTTAGTAAGTCTTCCAGGTCACCCAAATGGCCATGTACTCGGCCGTTACACGGACAACACATAGTTATGTTCGGAAACTGGGTACACGATGTGTACTCAGGAGTACATCATGTGTACATATAAATTTTCAAAAACATCCATTTTCCTCAAAAACAACCTAAAACAAAGATCCATACCAAAAATGAAGATCTGATTTCTTAAATATTTCATGATTACCTTTATTATCCATGACATTATAGGAATGGTATGTCCTATAGTGGGGGCATTATAACAATTTGGATAAAGGTAAAATCTTTATATATTACGTTCAATGTGATATTATTCTAGTTCAGATAACATAGAGGTTTTTTTGGGATTTTTTCTATAGTTGTTGGATAGGGGTGATTATTGCAGAAAGAATTAACATCATGAAATATTAATTCACAACATCAAGTTGGATATAGCCAAAATATGTGAAGTGTGTTCATGAAATGAAAATTATTAATGATGTGTATTTAACTAATAGAATAAAAAAATTCTTATGATTTTCTTCAAGTGAGTCATTTTTTCAGCATGCATACATCCAATAAATGTCAGGTTGTGAAACAAAGATTAATGATTTGAATCCATACTATCCATTGGCTTTTTATGAATGGAAATAATTACACGTAAAACCCTGAGATTATGTGATTTTTTTTGAAATGATTTTAATATTTTTTTATATTTAGTTTTATATGAAATATAAATTTTATTTATCTTTATAAGAAATATTGAGCTTAACCATTCTTACAGACATCAATTATTATAAACAAAACCTTATATATGGTTAAAATCATATTATTTAACATGATGGATATAACATATTAATTGTAATGGTGGGTATTAATATGTTTAACTAAACTATAAAAATATAAGGTTTACACATTTATAAAAAATGAACTATTTTCTGAAAAACTAATTAAAAATGGGAAAAAACTATTTGAAAATAAGGGAATTATTTTTAAAAATAATATTTCTTATGAAAAAAATTCATTTTACCTAAATAAATTAAGACAAACTAAATTTGGTGAATTATTTTAATCCAATAAATATTTTACATATTCAATCAAAAATTTTGTTTTCAACTTTTGTATTCTATAGATTAGTGATAATAATGAATCTAATTTTACTCTAAAAACATATATTTTTCTGAAATGCAATTTTATCGCAAGTTGCACAATTATTTTTAAATCATTTTTCCCACATATAAGAAGTTAACTTCTTAAAATTTTCATTCTATTTAAAAAATTATTTCAGAATTATATTAGGGTTGATTTTTTGGTTTTATATGGAATATATTTATTCTTTGAATAATAGTGAAAAATATTGGTTTTTATTAATAAATTACCATTATTTTAATGATTTTAAACACATCCAAATTGTTTCATGATTTTTAAATGATAAATTAGTTCTACATTAAATATAATAATACAATATAGTTATTTTAGTCATTTTCAATTTTAATTCTAATACAAATTCAATGAAATAATTTGAAACTTTTCTCATTGAATACCCACTTTCCCATTGTATCTACATGGTTAATTTCAAATTAAATGTTTCCACATATATTGATAGAATTTATAAAAGTGTAATTCATATTTAAAATGATAATAATGTATATAATATAATAATTTTAATGTAATTTATTTTATATTGAATATCAATAACAAAAAAATTATTTAACATGGTTAATGTAAAAATTAGTTTACTAGGCTTAAATTAAAAATAAATGATTAAAAATGACCAAAAACATGTTTATCAACCATTTAATAGAATTATATAAATATTATATCTTATATGATAGATAATGTACTATTTTTTATATTTTTTCTTGTCATAAACGTGGGAAAATATTATTATGTTTTAGAATTACAAGTGTACCACTCACCTAAATTATAAAATCCCACCCACTCTCCTATCCTCTTAAATATTTTAATACTAATTATATTGGACAATTACATACCAAATAACATAATTTATTCCCATATAACATCATATATTCATTTTTCTATGTCATAAATTTTTCATAATGGGTATTTTGGTGAAAAAAACCATGTTTTCTGAATAAGAGGTAATGTCCATAATCATGTTTTTTATTTTATTTATTTTATAAACTCCTAAAATACACATTAAACCATGACTATATGATAAAAAAATATATTAAAAATATTTATATGTTATTAATTAAATTTAATAACCTATATTTTTATCCTCTTCTGACAAATGGGTCCCAAAATAATTATTCATGTGTTCGGTGGTATACAGCCTCACAAAACGATGTTGTTTGTTTTCCATCACTACCTATAATTGGAGGATATAATGGTGGATTTTTTATTTACATGTGATATTTATCATATTATTATTCCTTAATAATCCTTATATCACTTGTTTCTTCAAAACTACCATTTTTTGGGAAATTAATAGTGTCATTCGTGTGTATAGTAGACAACAATATCACGAAGTGATGTGATTCCATCACGTTTTACATTGAATTTAATAAGTATTGTTTTAAAACATATATGTAAAATATATCACATTAAAATTATTTTTCATTTATAATATGATATATAAATATCTTTAACTATTTCCTTTGGGAAAATTTAAACAACATTCATACATTTGTACGACCAACCGTCTCCTTGAAAGGTGTGTTTCATTTTATATATCGTACTTGTATGGACCACTATAAATAAATGTAAACTGAATATGTATTATATTTATATTATGGATAATTTTTTTTGATAATATTTTAATATCATAAAATTAATAGAACATAAAAAAAATCAAAACATCTATGTAAAAAAGTTGTTATTACTGAAACTTGAGTTTAATAACAAATTGTTAATAAACGAGGAATATATGTCCATTAATAAACCATATATTGTGTGTATATATAATTATGGATATTAAATTGACTTATAAAAATATTATATTTATTATAAAATATCTGTAAACTTTTAATAATTTAGGTGATACACAGTCTAAGGAATTCCGATCTCACTTTTTTACTTTTCTGATAAACAATAAAAATTCACCAACTATTTTGTTTGGGTCATTTATATACTGACCATGAATTTTTCATATATTCCTAACCAGAAAATTATGTTCACTTATATATCAATTTTAACATTTCTTTTTCACTTGGTTTATAGTTCAAATGTTAGCAATGTGGTAAGGGGGTTTTGTCTTAATTTTACACATTGGGGACATATGTTATGTTATGAACCTATCTTCTTTTATGAGGTGTATATACATACACTTTTAACTTTAATATATTGGTTTTATTTATACTAATTTTATTATATTATTTATTTTATTTAATTCCCTTATAGGGATTGGGATTCAATGTTTCCAAATTAGTAAGGGTGTTATGTCAAAATCTCATCATTTATCATGATTTCTTGTAATTATGCTTATAATAGTGAAAAATTATAATCTATATATAAATAAGGTAATTTATTCTCTTATATGAATTTTATATGAATTTAATTCATGTTTTCCATTAATTTTCCTTTGTTTAAATAACAAATAGTAGAAACTTTGTTTTTAAGAAAAAGAATATTTATTTCCCTCCTCTGCCGAAAACCCATTATCTTACAAAACCCAGTTTTTTAATAATGTTTTAAGATTATAAAAAATAATTTAAATGAAGTAATACACATTATTTACTTTTAGAAAAATATTTTTAAAGGGATATTACTCTCATTTTACAAACAAGAATATTTTTTTACAATGTCAAGTAAATCATTATTTTTACTTTTTGGAATGAACCTTATTTCTTACTAATATGGCCATTATTTTCATTGAGAAATAATTTATAAGATTCTTTTTTTATTTTCAAATAAAATTATTTTCAAACATATATATATTTTTGATTGGTTTTTTAGTCATTTATGGATATTTTATTCATGAGATGTTTCAAAAGATTTCTCAGTCTTCATTTATGTGTTTTCAGAGTTATTCTGAGATAAAAGTATTTTTAAAATTATTTATTTTTTAAAAAGTTTTTCCAATGAAGAAATGATATTTCCCCTAATAAATGATTCAATTTATTACTAAATAATAAATAATAATTTTGATTTTTTATTTTCATTCAAAATTATTTAACAAATATTTTATGAACTTTTTGATTAAAAAATATTAATTATCAAATAATATTTTTTTTCACATGAAATATTTTAAATAATCTTTTAACTTTTTGTCCATATATGATGATATCTTTTGATTTTAACAATTATTTAATTGGTATATAAATCATGGATATAATTATAAATTTTTCAAAGAATGGTTTATAATGAAAATATTATATAAAACCATTTTATCATCCATGAGATATACCATTATAAAATTCATTTGAAGCCCCATTTTTTTATTTGGGTTATGATATGTTAAAATGATGATATTTTTAATAAATCTTAACTTTATTGGAGGCTATGATATAATAAAATGTTTAATAAACCCATTTCACTTCATGGGTTATGGTAAGATGAATGTTTTATAATATAGGGGAACAAATATATAGGATTTTCATTATGTGATTGGTGGGTACTATATCTACCTCAAATTAATTACATAATGATTTATATCTCATGAGATATATAGGAATAGAATGGAGAGTGAACCCCGTTCAGTAATGGAATTTTTCCACTATGATGGTCTCCATAGTGAACCTTGAATACTATGATGGTTTTACTAGTGAACTAATTCCACTATATTATCATTGGAAGTGATCCCTTCTTAATATTAAAATTATTTTCTATTCCTAAGTGTATTGAATAACTCGTTTTCATATGAAAATGTTATGCTCCCTTGAAAAATGTTCCTTAATTTATTTATTAGGTATTTCTTATGAACTGGAATTAATTATTACTTGATGAAATATTATTATCTCTAATATGAAGGTTATTGGTTTAAAATGTAATTAAAATGTTCTCATACCCTAATTATCATGTTATTATTATATACCTCCTTTTCTACACATATTAATCATATCATCTCATATTTTCTCATATTTCTATTCTTGAGTTTATGAATACTATTTTTATGTATGGTATTTTTGTGATGTGTAATAAAGGAGATGATTATTATTAGATATAATGAATATATTTAGGGAATTATGGAGATTATTAACATATTCACCAATATTTCCAAAGACATTACTATACTCAAGTGTATGTTTTTTTATTTCATGATTTTTTATATAAAATGATGTAGTGTTTATATATGACAATCTTGAGTCGATAAAGTTGGTACATGAATGGTTTATTATCCTTTGGATACATGTATGAGAAATCATTAGTGATAAACCTTGTAATATTTATAAGTATATGGAAAGGGTTTTTCTCTATAGATAATTATAGGGATGATTTAATGTATAGAAAAATATCTTAGAATTTTTGAAAAGGATATAACAAGTGGGTTTAAATTAACTAAATAATTATTTAGGTACAACATGTGGATGTGGATATAGTACATAGGTTCCTAGTGTAAATAACTCTTAAAATGGATTATTGATATGGAATTGATCATCACCTAGTGTACAAAAATTGGGCTTGTTTGACACCTAGTTTGACATTCGAGAGGATCTTCATTAAAAAGTCATAAAATATTTATAAACTATAATGAGGGATTTAAATAGATGATGTAAATTAATGGAATTGTAAAAACAAAAGGTGTTATAGATTATAAATATGTTTACATGATTTAGAAATCATAGAAGTAATTTTTCATGATTATGTGTTTTCTCGGTATGAATATTGTTACTCACACTGTGATTTCCTTCAATTCAATTGTGTGAGTCAGATGTAAATAAATTAACATTGATTGTGATAGAAATAATCATGATGAGAAACTAAATGTAATAATGATTGATGTGAAGGATATTAGGATTAGGGATAATATGTTATCCAGAAAAAAGATTTACAACATTCACATTATCCATTCCACATATTCACTAAATTTAAGAATAATAGATTTCACTAATATTTCATATAGTGGATACTGAGGATAAAAGGTTATTCAGTTTCTTGTATGTCAATAATTTTGGATGAAACACTCAAGGGAGTGTCTCATAGGTATGAAAAGGTGTTTTGGGAATGTAAAATGATGACACAATGTAATTAACAAAAAAGGAAAATGAAATTACTCATAAATGAATTGGATGAGAATAATGGACAACTGAAGGTATCATTGACTTACGATCATTTCTTAACCAATTGGAAAAACAAAATAGACTTCAAGTTTCAAACTTACATTCATGTCTACCACTGTGCAATTATCCATTACAACAAATTATCCCAATTAAAAATTGAAAATCAAACAATAGGATTGTATGAGGAATGGGTTTTCTTGTCGAATATAAAGAGACAATGAATGAAATATGAAAGGAAATAGGTAATAATTTATATGAATGGGAACCCTAGTTAATTATTTGATAATTGAGTTAGATGGTTGAAGTGATTATGTATTGGAATTTAAGACATATGTTATAGGATTCATTTAATCATTTAGTGTAAGTTATTTTTATGGATTTTAAAATATATGTTGAATAATGTGGATGATCAAGAAAGTGATTTAATGGAATATAGATATTTTTACCATGTAAATATATTCTTTAACATTTTCTCGATGCAAGAAAATTTGATTTTAGTTTGGTTAAAGAGATGATTGATTCAAATAAAGTAAATTTCATAGTTTCCTTTACCATAGATCTAATTAATGACTTGTGAAAAAAGTGTTTTATGCTATAATTGGTTGAGTTGATAGAATTATAGTATTTATGGAATATATTATATAAACTAAGGTTTTGTTCAAGTTATATGAAAGTATGTATGTTTTAAGTAATTTTTTATTATTATTATGGTCATTACCATGATTGAAAAAAAATCGCTATAGTGGTCACATATTTGGAATGTGACAATCAAGAGCTTCATTAAGGATATCTGGGGGATTAACGTTAATTAGATTTTGAAAAATGATGATCCATTTTTTATAAATATTTAACTATTCAAGGGTTTTAAGGTTAACCAATTATGGGGTGGTGTATGTTAAATTTTGGATGTGGTTTTAGAGATTAATATACTATTTTAAAATATGAAGATACATACACAACTTGTGTTAACCATCTAATTATGATAATAAATACTGATGGAAAGAATGTAATATCATTATTCTATGTATTTTATTAAGTGAATCAGATATGAAAAATTCATCACATTGAATTTGACCAGATATGGAAATTAATTAAGGTATAACTAGAGGATGAAACGATACTAATTAAATAGAATTAAATAAAGTATTTATATCATATCATAAACATTCCTTGATATTTGGAGATGTATGATAAAATAAATATTTGAAATATTATCATCAATTTTATGATATAAATACCCTTTTTATGCCTCTTCATTTTTCAGATTTGTTGTAGTACAATATTTCCTTAGCATGTTCTCTATCACTCTCTCTCAGTATTTCGCTGTTAGTTTTCTCTTCAATAACCATGTATTTACTTACCGCCTATGTTCTCATATTTAGAAACCTATTATATGTGATTCCATATATAATTTTTCACATCCCATTGATTTTATGAGGGAAACTTATTAATGATTTTTACTATGTGGGTTTCTAACAATGGGTTTTTGAAATTTAAAACCCTTGCATACCAAGAAACAGATAGAACTTAAAGGGAATAATTTATTTCAGGGGGTAGAATGTAAAAATAAAATATTTGTTGAAATATTTTTTCAAAAATATTTATTGATTTTTATATTTTTTATAACAAGTAACACTTTTTTTAGCTTGAGTTACCCTCAAAAATATGTTTAGCCTAAATGAAAATCATAACTATGTTTAAATGAAACATATAAAATTAAATAATATGTATTATTATTTAATATGATAGTTATCACCAATCCAAGGAAATTGTGGGTAAGAAGATAATTGAAAAAATATATGAAAAAATGGATTACACACAAATATAGAATGAATTATTCAGTGACCCATTAATTAAAAATGATAATTAAAATATTTTGAAAATGAACTATTTTTATGAAAAAATACATTTATTAAAACAAATCCATATTACCAAAATAAATTAAACCAAAAAATATTGATTAATTATATTGTTAAATTTTTATATTATAGAATCAATAAATTTTTTAACATTCTTAATATGTGGTTTTATAAACGAGATAATAATAAATGTAATTTAATGCTTGAAAACATTTTTTAATGTGTTTTGTATCATTTTGTGAACTTATTTTAAAATAAAATATTACCAAATTAAAAAAAATTATTTTATAAATAAATAATTTTCCATATATTCATATCAATGTTAAATTAAGGTGATTTTTTTGTTTTTTTCTAAAAAGATTAATATTTCAATAAATGGTGAAATTTTTCAGTTTATATTTAAAATATTCATTTCTTTTAATGAATTAAAAACATTCAAATTTTTAATGATTGTTTTATTTAAAAATTAATTCATTAATATATATATTAATCAAATTTAGATCATTGTAATAAATATCATGTTGATTTTTTATGAAAATGTTTTTATATTTTGATGGTTTTCTATTTGAAAACCTGTTTTTTCATCACACATACATGATTAAGTTTAAATTAAAATTTTATAATTTTATTAATTTTATTTGGAAAAAGGCTCTATATTTTAAATCATAATAATTTATATTTTCTAATAAGTTAATCTTATTTATTAATCATAATTAGTAGTAAAATTAGTAAACATCATATTCCATAGTCAATTAAAAAATCAGTTTATCAAGGATTAAAATAAAAATATAAGGCTACCAAAATACCCAAAAATTATAGACACCTATTTTATATCAATGTATTGACCATATATAATATATAATCTATATAGTCATAATTTTTTTCCTTTTTATGTGAGACCAATCAGTACACCTTTGTATTTTTAGAAATTACAACTATTCTAGTCTTCTAAATTATAAATCTCCACCCCATATCCTCTCCTATAAAGAAATTAAAACCCCATTGAGTGGAAAAAACCATCCAAAATAACATCCTAAATTATCTTCAATCATCATAGAATCATTATTCTCATCATAAATACAACATATGATTCCTTTTGGTGAAAATTGATGTTTTCTAAAGAGGAGGAAACGTCCATAATCGATCAATTTATATTATTACATCATAAAGATTAATTGAATTATTATTAAAACATGATTATATGATAAAATAACTATATTTACTATAATTTTATTTTATTATTTTAATGAAAAACAATATCCCTCCCCCTTTAAATAAAATGGGCCATAAAATCATATTCGTGGGTATCGCTGACTGTCTCCTCATGAATAAATGTTATTCATTTTCTATCCTCACAACTCATGTATAGATATTAGGATGTATTTATTGTTTATATATGATATTTATGATATTCTTATGAATATTTTTTTCTTATATCCCATGTTTATTCTTACATTCCATTCTATGGGAATACAATAACATTGTTTATGTGTTTGGAGAACTACTTCCTCACTATTCAATGTAATTCATTCAATCATTACATGGAAGGTAATAAGAACTGTTCAAATAAATATATGCAAAATTTATTACATAAAATTATTCTATGTTTTTAATATATCATTTTACAGTATTTTTTTATTTCCATTTGGAAAATGGAAGCAACATTCAGGTGAAGTTACGGTCTACTATATCCATTAAAAATGGTATTCATTTTATATCTCTACTTTTTATATCTCACTATAAATATTTTTCTAATGAATTTTTTTGATATTAATATATTTTTTAACATTGTTTATATTATGTAACTATTAACAAAATATGCAGAAGAAAATCACTACATACACAAAAAATAAAGCAATTATTACCAGAAACATGATTTTAATAAGGAATTTTTAATTAATGGTTAATAAGTTGTCATAATTAAATAATATATGGATATATATATATATATGGTGGTGAAATTTATTTATAATAAAATTAAATTTAATATAAAATATGTTCAAATGTGTATGAACAATATCGATCTCCAAGGTAAGGAATATCCATCTCACGTGTTAGTTATAAAAGACATATTCAATATTCACCATCTATTTCATAAATGTGGTGTATATACATCCCATGAATTTATTTCATGATTATAATCCTGAATATTATTAGTAAATAAATATTGATTTTATGATCTCTATTTCCTGAGTATTATGGTTCAAAAGTTACCAAATCAGTAATGTATTTTTTTCTCAATTTTCCTTCTTTGACACATATATTATTTTATAAAACTATCTTATTTTATGAGATGAATATATATCCACACTGATATGTAATGATGTGAATTAATTTATTACCATGATAATGTATGTTTAAATTAATATTTTTTTAATTGTGGCTTAAAATTTAATGATATGTAAGTGGTAAGGGTTTGTATCATCATATTATACTTTATTGGGATTGTTCATGATTATGATTTCAATGATGAAATATTTTGATAAATGTTTCAATAAACTCATAATTTTTTTATCCTCTATATGTTTCTAAAAAATAAATGATTTCTTAAAATTATATTCTCTTTATTTACTCAGAAGATCAAAATAATATTTTAAATACCAATCAATTATTTCTCCCTTTTGTAAAAAAACCTTTTTTCTTCCCAAAAAAATTTCTCTAAATGTTATTAAAAAGTCTTTCTAACATTATTAAAATGATTTATTAATGAATATTTTTACCGATTTCAAAATTTTTAACAAATTTTTTTAAATAATATTATTTTAATTTTTCAAATAAATCTTATTTGATTATTAAAAAAATACGAAACAAATCATTGATTTACTATATACATCATGGAAAATGATTATCGTCATCATGACCATTATTTTATTTTAATCATACATTATGTTTTTTCATTTTATTTTCAAATAAAAGGATTTTCATAATTAGTTTTTTTATTAATGGAGTTTTCCAAATAAAAAAAGATAATTTTCTTATGAAATTATTTCAATGAATTTTAATGTAACCTTTATAAGTTTTCATGGTTATCTTCAAAGAAAATTAATTTTAAGATGTTTTTTTGGATTAATTTTTTTTTAAATGAAAAGGATATATTTCGCAATAAATATTTTAAATGATTTCTCAATCACAATTGATATATTTTCTAGATCATTTTCAATGAAAAATATTTCCAAAATTCTTATGTAACATTAATGTTTTAAAAAATATTGAAGGAAGGAAATCTTCCTTAAGAAAAGTGTTATATGATCTTTCAAAATAATTTTCCATATAAAATTATATATTTTGAGGATAGAAATGATTTTTTGTGGATATGAAACATCGGTAACATTCATATATTTTTTTTGAATGTTATAGGATTATATGATGTTTATGATTCTTGTTTCTCTTCCCCAGGTTATACGAAGAAAAAATTCATAAAAAATATGCTTCTTTTTCCAGGGGTTATGCTCTCTTGAAATGATGAAATGATTTTAAAACCATTATTATTTCCATATCTTATAATATTATAATATTTTTAGGAAACTCATTTAATTTTATGGGTTATTATATGATGATTTTTTTGATCTTGGGGAACACAAATGTATAATTTTTATTGTGATATTAGTGTGATCAATATCTACATCTAATGCCTTGGTAAACTTTTTATATATCGTGAGATATAAAACATTGGAATAGCTTGTGAACCACTTTCAGTAAGGGTATCTATAAAATATGATGGTCTTTGGACTAAACCCCTAAAACTATAATTGTTTGGGTAGTGAATCCATTTCAATGTTATATCATTATAAAAGAGTATTTAATATTGTGGAAATGATTTTATAAACTAATGTGTATTCCATAATTCGATGTATTATGGTAATTTTATTCTATCATGGTTCATGTTTGTTGATTTCATTATGATTTATTTGTTTTCAATTTTCCATAATTATTCCTTATATATTATTGTGTAATTTGATATGTATGGTATGGTTTTAGATGTTATACTTACGTTCTGATACACTTATGCTCATGTTATACTTAAGCATCTCCCTTGTTTACCCTTAATGAGAATCAGAGCTCACCATTTCTAATTTTATCATTCCCATAGTTATGAAGGTTGGTTTTAACAAGGGTATTGTTGTTAATAGTTCAAAATGAGATGATATTTATGGTTTCTGATAATGATTATTAATGAAATAAGAGTATTGGGTACCAAGTCTTCTTAGGAACTAAACATTTCTAATCCAATGGCATTTATTATTTATAATGTAATGAATATATATATCAAAATTGGAAATATTTATTTTTTATATGCTTTTGTCTCTATATAACTCTTATAATATTTTAAAGGCCCCTCCTCTCTTAAACCATTATATTGTACCAGGTACTATTGGGTTATTTTTCTCATGTTAGATCATTTTTCTTAGTGCATTTGATATCTGTCTTAATTACTGGATCCTCACCTACATTATGTCCCAATATACCTTATTTTCCATCATATGTCATTGATTTAAAAGTTTCATTAGGCTATTGTATTACAGTATCATGATTGGTTGTGATTAGTTGACGTTTATCTTGTATTCCCTTTCAGTTATATTTTGTTTTTATTGTATGAGAGAAGCTTATTTTTCAAATTTTGATGAATTTTGTGATAGTTTAAAGGGACTAAATTAAATTATCATTCATATTTTTTACTCTATTTTGATTAGAATGCATTGTGAATTATGTGTGACCTGATTCTTGGTTATTTGGCTCTAATTATAGTCAATTTTTTATGAATGGTTTTTTTGTTTGTTTATAAATTGGAATATACATAAACTCACATGATTCATTTAATTTATGTATATAATGGTTTTCTATACGGAATTTCTCCCCAAGTTATAATAAAATTTATGTGATTTCAATGATTTTTTATAAGGATTTTTGGAATGATTTCCAAATCATTTGTTTTAAATAGGATTGTTTTTAATTTTATTGTGAAGTGTGATAATACCATTTGAAATGATCAGATAAATTTAGTGCGTGAGATCCTTGGGTAACTTAATGATTGGTCGAGTATTAAGAAATTTCCATTGTTTCCATAAGGTTATCATTCAGGGTGTGTTCCTATGTTCTACATCTCCTATGTCCTATGGAATTGATCTTGAAATTTTTTTCTGTAAACTCAGGGGATGTTCTTCTATTCAATAGGCTATGTGTCATAGGGAATCGAGTGCACACTAGACATTGTTGATTATCATGTAATTATTGACATGAATAGACTGAAATTTTTGATCCCATTTGTTATTACAATTATGCATTGGAATTATATTTCTAGATTTGATATATGTTATTTGGTAAATGTAATTGTATTTTTTGAATTATTCTTTGTATGTGTTTTTCCTTTTTTTGAGAATTGTGAAATAGGGTATTTTTAATAAGACTTTTTTAAAAACTATTTGAATCCTTATTAGGTCTTATTTTCATTAAATTTGATAACATTGGAAATATTATATATAGTTTTGTTCGATGACATTGGTGGGATACCATTTATTTTGTTTACCTCACACCCTCAACATTCACTAGGGAATGTGTCAAACTTTCATTGTCTCTTAATATAGGAATAGGAAATAAAATGTAGTGATATGGTAAGGTTCATTTTATATAGATATAAGTATCTAGGGGATAGATGGTTGTATTATTCACACATATCACCTAGAGTTTTTGTTTCTCATTTTATTTATCCATTTTTTGTTTGGATATTTACCATTAATTTTTTCTGTTTTCTTCTAATTTAAACCACTAAAACTGTCTCCCTTTATTTATAGAAGATATTGATCTTGTTTATCGTCCCACTATATAATTATATTTTATATCTGTGTAAATATATATGGAACATGTGTTGTTTTAGGTTGTGAGAAATTATTCCCTCTTTTTTTGTTCGGTGTCTTGGTTCTTGTCTCCAACCTCTGGGGATCTGAGACACCCTTCAATTTTGTAGAAAATTAGTTCAAATTAATATATTAGTGTATATCATAGATAAAATCATTATAATATCTAATTTTTAAGGAATTTTATTGGGATATCATTTCATTATACCATATATAGGTTTTTAGTCTACATTCTCCTGGTTCACACCATTATCTTAAATTAAAATGATTTTAAAAAAATACATGTCAAGAAAACAATAATAATCATTTAATTATCATGTGAAACTTTTTTTATAGATTTATATTTTTGTATCCCAATGATTATAATTTTTCTTAAATTATTGTTCTAGTATCGTTTACATTAATATTTTTTAATTTTAAAATAAATAATTTCATTTTCTATCTATCCTCCAAATTGATGTGTATAAGGTTTGTAATTAACCAAAGAATATCCCCCTGGAGTTTCAAAATTAGGGTTTATTAAGGAATCTTTATCATGTACCAGGTAATTATCAAGTCAATACTATTTTTTTGTATCCTCTACATTCTCATATTAGTCTAGTTTTGATAAATACATACACCTAACATTCTTAGTTTACTCATATAATTTATAAGTGGTTTCAAATTTAATATTAACCAATATTTATTTTTTTAAAGAATAAATATTGATTTGATTATTATTCCATTTATTTCATTGGAAATATAATTTTATTGTCTTCATTTTATTTGTCTATGAAAAAATATAATAAAATTCTTTCTGAACAAATTCCCTTAATCTATTCTAATTTGTTCGGTAACATTCTAGTTTTTTATCTTAATGATAACTCTATATTTGGAATATACCTCAAGATGGAATTCTCAAATTCATGTATTTTATGTCCTTTTATATATCTATGTGTATTATCAAATCATTTTTAGTTTATGATCATGCCTGAAACAGTTGTTTTGGGGCACTAAAAGAACAACGAATATGATGAATCAGTTTAGAAGCTCTACATTGTACATATTTTTAAATATACATAAATTCATTTAATGTATGTGATACATTTATAAGAATCATGTGAAACCTGTTGTGATTAAAATAAATAAAGTATATCATGATTTTATTAGTTTACATAGAAGTATTAAAATGTATTTTATGGTCAATAAAATAAAGGAATTTTGTAATGATGTTTCCCAGCTGTAGTTTTTTCAATAATTTCATTCCTTTTGTATTTTGATGATATATATATTGAGGAGTTTATATTGATGCACTTATTAATCTATTATATATATCATGATATTTCAAACATATATGTATAAAAGGATTAATTTATAATCAATTATTTTGAGCTTTCAAAAATCATTGATGTTGGTAATAATACAATGTTCATTTTTTCATATGGTTTATTTAAACACTTTGTTTTTATACATAATTTTGTTATACCGTGTGTTCTGAAAAAATTATAGTTAAAGAATAATTCTTGTGTTATGAGTGTATGGTACAATAACCCTAGTTTTTTATCCCTATGTCTCATAAACCCTACACTCCAACAATGCTTCATCCCTGCTTCGCTACCGTGGAAGTTAATCCTCTCAATGCATGTATTATCTATAATATATTTCATTACCAGCTAAAAAATTTTAACTTTTAGAATCACATTATAAAATGTGACTTATTTATAAGATACATAATAAAACCTCACATGGAGAATATGAAGGTAAGATGAAAAATGATGTTGTTGATATAAGGATCTCTATTTTTTCATGATGAACATAAGAAGAATTGTGATCTATTGTACATCTAAAAATCAGATTCCTTCATCGTGTATGATAGTATGTTTTATATTTTGGTGATAGAGTAGATAATTAGATATGGATCTAACATTTTGAGTTAAAAAAATATCACTGAACTGGAAGTATCTCACACATGTAACCTATAAATAATGTTGATGATGTTCCATATAGATATATCTCAACCTGTAGATATATACACAATGATTATACATTTGAGAAAAAAAAATCATGCCATTTCGTATTGATTTAATAATATCTAAGGAATACCACATACATTATTAGTTGATATTGGAATATTATCCCTTTCATGAAATCTATCAAGAATATTTTTAGAGGATCTACTTGTGGTGCGTGTTATTCAATATAGAAATTCACCTCATTGTATATGTGGTCATGAGTAAATTTAAATTTATTAGAAAGATATATTTATTTCATAACCCGTCCACTAGGGATCATTCCATGATTACCCCAAGCCTACCTTCTATAGGCCAGGGGTTGGTGACTTACACCAGAAAGGTATTTCTTTAAAATTATGAAGGCATAGCCTTTAATCCTATAAACACACAAACCAATAACATAAAAATAGGAAAACTACGTAAGAAAATAGCAGTATTAAAAGTGTGTACTAAAAGTAAATGAGGTCGGAATACAAGACCAACTGAAAGATATGACTACAATAGAAAACAACTACTGAGATCGTCCACCAAGGATCCTACCTGAAGGGTAGGTACATCTCGTCTCCACAACTGTCCATATCAACTAGTCACCTCTGTGTACCACCTGGTCCTAGCCCCCTAAAGTCTCATCCATGTGGCTTGTCATCCGAACAAGACACGAAAAGGTGTGGAGGAATCCCATGTAGGAGTGAGTATAAAAATACCCAGTTGGGACCTAGATACCCTCTAAGGTCTCCCAGAATTCCACAAAGGAAAAACCACAAAGCATTACATCAAAAAAATGAAATAAAGATATCTTACACCATGTATAAAACTCAGATATCAGGAATAAAGATGATTAGACTTAAGCTATATCATTTTATTCTGTTAGGATGTTCCACATCTAAACCCTAAAAAGGTTTTTCCATTATCAATTCACATATGGTCATATGTCGTTGATCCACAACGGGCCTCTCTATGGATGGTCCGCATCGGGTCGCACAATGCTGATCCAAACAGGGTCACAAGGATGATGATCCACGCAAGGTCGCTATGATGGTGACCCACAAAGGGACACTATGATGCTGATCCACATAGGGTCTCTATGATGTTGATCCACACAGGGTCACTGTGATTCTGATCCATACAAGGTAGCTATGTTGCTGCTCCATATTGGGTCACTATGATGCTGATCCACAAAGTGTCGCTATGATGTTAATCCACACAGGGTCCTATGATACTGATCCAAACATTGTCTTTATTATGCTGATCTACACTTGGTCTTTATGATGCTGATCCGCATAGGGTCTCCATGATACTGATCCACACAAGGTCAATCTTCAATGGACATCCAGCCATAGGATTTCTCCCACTCGGTATGCTTGGGTTCTGTAGAATATGAACCTAAAGATATTGATCATGCCTCAACTACAATGATGTTCCACAAAGTTTTAATCCAAAGGACCGCCATGTCGTAAGGGTTCCAATGCAATAGACAACGTCTCAATCGAATGCCCATTATATGAGTTATAAGTTTTTTAGTATTGAGGGAGCTATTAGATTCATGTTTGATCCAACCTGGCCATACTCCAACATTCTCCAAATATTAGTTAGTGTATCACAAAAGGATCGTCTTGTTGCAAGGATACCAGCTCCATAGACATTTCATTAAACAGACGTCCGGTTTGTGAGATACGGGATTTTATGTGAAACTAGGTCGAAAAGGATTGGGGTCTGGTCCGACCGGGTCAGAGAGACCCAACCCGACCTGACCTGAACCTGCTAAAATCGAAATAGAAAGCTGTTCCACAGTGGGTGAGACCCACTAGGCGGCGGACCTGCCCAGCCTGCCTTTGCTGGGCGCGACCCACCGAGCCGTGCGGGGGCCAACTCTCTTCTCGAACAGACATTCGTCCATTCAGTTCACAACGACGATGCCAAGTGTTGCTGCCCCTCTATCAGCGGGACCTGTACGGAGTGAGTCCCTATATTTCATGTCTTGAAGCTGCATCCTTCCTCCGTGGGGCACGACGACGCCCTGCTTGCTGCCAACCTAGTAGTCCAAGGGCTGGCCACCCCTGATTTCCGTCGCGATGCCATCTGGCACAGTCTTCCTCTATGGCTGGTGAGATTCGGTCGCCGCCTCTGTGCCTATGTCACACCGACGGGGCTTTTGTGGGCAACTAGGTGAGCTCTGGAGGCCCTTTTTCTCTTCTGATTGCACCTACGGGCCTCCCTGAATGAAGCCAACACTGTGTGGATACTGGATCCATCTTGATGCCATATTTTACAGTTGCCCTTGAAGATCGCAATCAATGAAACAATGGTGGAGGGTCAGGGCCTTGTTGGGTTGGCCAACGCCCTCCATAATAGCAATATAAAAAGGGTTAGAGTTCAAACATCTTCGAGAGAATACTAATCCCCAGTAAAAACTCTTGCAACATCCTACCACAATTTTTTACAAACAACAGATTAACTTATATTTGTTAATATACGTTCTTCAGGTTTTTCAATGATGATAGATTAAAACAAAATCACTAGAATTTAAATAAAACCCCTACCACATAGTCATAAGATATGTCATGGTTGAGGGAGACGAATCCAAATTCGTTGAAGCCACCTACGTTCATCGATCCCAGATTTTTTTCCCCAACGACGTCGTCTAAGACTATGTTCGTCATTGGAATGGTTGATCATTGGTGCATAATCGGAGTTCTCCCACAATAAAATAACATTTTATTTTATTTTATTTTTCTTTCAAAAATTCCATGAATCTAACTTATTCTCTCAACCTACTGCATTCAAATCCAAGCCTATCTTAAGAGAATCTCAGCGCTGCAAATTCAACAGCTCCCTTAGATTTCAATTCTAATCACCAGTTCAAAAGTTATAAAATCCCACTCGCACCTTTACTAAATGTAACTTAAAAAAGTTCAAAATTTTGTTTTGGGCACACTGGTCCTCAGAATCACGTGCCGTCAATCTTCTCAGACTTGAATTAATCTCAAATAATTAGAAAAAAATTATATGGATTTTTTAGGACTTTAAATTCTCCCCACCATAGTGATTTGTTTTCCAAAATCTACAACAATACTAGGGAAACAAGTGAGGGTAGTGAGCATGCATTTGAGCCTCCCGCTCCCTTGTGCTCTCATAGAGGTTCCTGTGCTGCCACCAAACTATCACTAGAGGAATCGACCACCCATAAAGGACCCATTCCCATCATCCCTCTATCTCCATTGAGAACTGCTCAAACATCACCCCCTTATCGATGTCTAGCTCGCCCAATAGTTTTCCATTGGAAAATGTATTAATTTAGTTATTCGAGTGTTGGCCAATAGTTACTACCAACTGGGTTGAATTTGTTAGGGGGTCCACCTTATCGGATGACCAGGGCCTTCAAATTATTTAGGGCTCGATGGGAGGCCACATAAAAGGCTATTCCTTTATTAATTCCTTACCAATTCCAAATTTCACCATATGACAGTATCTTTAGAGCACCAGCGTGGTCATGCCAGTGACTTGGGCTTCACAGGATAAGAAATAGGAGAAAACCGAAAAGAATGAGCATGACTTAATGGATTATCTTAATGTTTAGGAATGTTTCTATTATCAATCTTATGATTCTACTATTGGTACCATTAAAAATAATGCATCTGAAGACTTTTTCAACTTGGGTTACTTCATTTATTTGAGAGAAGGCATCCTGGTTTCCCATATAAGTGGGGATATTATTTTATATGGATATTCATCCTACCTATGTAGTCATCTATTAAACTATGTCCAGATGATGTTCCCACATAATCTAAGAAGCACTCTTCAGGAGAAGAATCTGATGATATCCCATCAACTATGTCTAATTTTTACCTTGGAGAATACCCAGTGCCAGGATATAATTCTAGATCCTAGGGTTTATGGGCCCTTCCTAACAAAAAACTATGCTGGGGTCGGGGTTAAATCATATCCTGATGGAAAATTAGCCAACCTGGTTCCTATCATGAATACTTCCAAGGCATCCCAGAAGAAGGTAAAGGAGAAACAAATGATATTTTTTGAACATTATAAACCAGGAAATGTCCTCTAAAGGACTCTTGTCTCTCCCTTGAGGAGTGTTGTGAAAGATGTGGTCATGACCACATGGGCGGCCAAACAATCTAATGAAGCTACTGTTAGGAGTTCAATATCCATTACCTCGGAGGCTTATTTTATAGTGGCCTAAAGGTAGTGGGACCATTTTAAAGTCCATCCATCTACTGATGACCAGTCCCCTCGTGATTTATGGAAGCTCCTCCAGACTAGGGAAGTTTCTCTTACTGGCATCAGCTATGTGTAATCACCAACTATCTTTTCTTTTTATGTGGATCCAGATAGGGTGTGTTGCTAGCTTACGGACCTTGATACCCTCATACAATCCCAAAGTGGTTCCTGTAAGTACTCACATTAGGTATTCTCCTTGTTGCGACCAGAAACCCTTTATGAGGATGATGTCATCATTTGCTCACATATTATGGCTACCACAGAAAAAGATTCATACTTTCTATTATCATCTTTTAAACATTTCTATTCATGAGGTCCCGAGCTTAGAGGGACACCCTGGAAACATTTTTAGTTGTCGAAACATGATCCATTCTCTTATACCAACTCTCTAGGGATGGCCATCCCAATTACGACTGCATTTCCAAACGCCTTGAGATTTTGAGATGAATTGAGGGTGAACACCTCAAATGAAGACATATGGAGGATTCTTTAGGATGGACACTTCAACCTTTCTGGATTTGGATGATCCATTTCTCATTCCAGTATTTCAGCCGACGAAGAGCCTGAGGAGGTGGCTGCTTATTTGAATGATATTGATAAGTGTATCCACGTTCTTATAGATATTAATTACTAGTCGGACCATAAGGAGTTGATGGTAGTACTACCATATATGATGGGAGAGTTTGTTTTATGTGCAAACTCTGACCTTATGTTCTTTTTATGTGATGATACTAAAGGTTACCACTCCCCTTTTTATTTTTCTTGGGCCTATAGGATCTTGTGAAATGATTTTTTCTGGATTTATTCACCTGGAAGTACTACGGCTGGTGAGTGCGCACTATCAATGGTATGAGGTACTTTATAAGGATCCTCTTGTGCCCAAGAACATATGGAAGTCGTTATTGAAGACCCTTCCAAGGAGTTTCCCCCTCCATCACATCTTTTTGATCTATATCCAGAGTTATCCCACCGACAATCGAAGAAGTGAAAGCTAGATTCCCAGTTGTAAAAGTGTATTTGGAGGGGAATCACATGTAATTTTATGGTTACTTGGGGATTGAACCAAGTCCCTTTATCTTGTCGAACCACATATATATATATGTACTTGGATATAGGGCCTATTGGTAACCAAATGACGACCACCCATGCATCTATATCTCCTCTCTATTTTAAGGTAGAGGAAGGGTCACCATCTTTTATAGATAACTGAAACACGGAAACAAGGACATTTGAAGAGACCAGGGGTACTTTTTACCTCTCATGTGTGGCTAATCCCACTCAAACAATATATACTCCAATAATATAAGTACATCCAGAAGATGAGGTCTCACATAACCATGCTGAGTCGACTCTCATAGAGAGAGACATGGTGGTATTTATAGAAGGGTTTGACTCTAGTGGTTAGCCCTATGATTTGCTATAATATGGAGGGGATTTGAATATAGGGGAACCAATCATTATTGTTCTGAATTACTATAGCATCCCGTTTTTTATAACATAACTTTCATTTCATTACACGGAATTGAGGATCTGTAAGGTTTAGTGTCTTGGAAACAAGTACATAACACATGAAAAGAAAAAAAAATTCTTCTTAAACACTTGAAAGGATTCTTGTTATGTTCATCCTAGGTTCATTACTGAATCTCACAACCTGGGGACATACATCAAAAGAAAGGGTGAGCAGAAGGCCCAGTAAGGGAAACAAGAGAAACATTTTACATGTGAACTAGAGATACTTCAATAAGGTCGTGAACAGAACATTAAGGCATGAAAATGAAACCATGAAGCATATCATAATAAAAATAACATATTTAATAACTTAAAGATGTGGCTACAACATTTAATATTGACAATCGTTTCGTTTCACCAAGGTCCATCCCCATGGTGTCGTTAAAAATTACCAAGGCTATTCACTAAGGCGTCGTTAAAAATTGTCATCTCTAGTGATTAAGTCTTTACCCAATGCATTGGAGCGCTATCTGGGAGAACCCTTGACATGTCATTATTATCATGTGAGCCACATATATCATCATAAGTCATTTCATAAAAAACCCATATAGCATAAAATAAATGGGTTTCATTTCATAATCATAACGTTTTTAAAACTGCTTTAAAGACATGATCTTTATGTCATTTTAAACCCACGGAAAGGGGAAGCGGGTTTCATGTATGTAAATCACAGAATTTAAAATAGGAAATTTTGATATATATGTGAATACCCTTTTAGAAATAAGATCTTTGAGTATTCACATTATAACATAAAATAATTTTCAGAAAAGAGAGAGGCATTTTGAGACGAAAATTCTGCAGCATAACCGCTATGTTACAAGGTTTTAGAAGACATTTAAAAGTGATGGAAAATGGGTCACTCACTCATAAATGATCCATAAAATAGTATGGGAACAGAATATAAGGGATTTAAGAACATGGTAATGAAATTTGAAAGATATACCATATGAAATGAAAAACATGGAAGTGAGACAAAAATAAGATATCTCTTATGAAAATTCGGCAAGCTAACGGTGTCACTTAAATTTCAATAAAAAAATGATTTGACAAGATCAAATAGGGTCTCTCATAATATGATCATAAGAGATCAGTATGATAGATATAGAGATCATACCCCAACATAATAAAAAAGAACTTGAAAGACTTTACATGAAAATAGAACTTGAAAATTGAGAAGGGTGAAAGAATCCCTTAAAAATTCGGCAGCCTAACGGCGTCACTTAAACTTTCATAAAACGAAATGATGAGAGTAAGAGGGGATCTCTACTCATATAAACATGAAAAGGGTAGTAAGAGGAATATGAAATAACAACCTCTCACATAAGAAAATGAAGCATAAAAGGAATGACATAAAAGAGATTACATGAAAAGAAAGAGAGAGGTCGGATCGCTTAACTTAAAACGTAACTCTTAAAACTCAAAGGTTTGGACCTTGAGGGCTTGGGGGAACCTTGGAAGGACTCCTTGGGAGGTAATGAGACCAGAAAATTGTTGGGGGAGAGTTGTGAGTGAAAAATAATGGAGTAAAGGGTGGGTATTTATAGGGAAAGTGAGGGGACAAGGCATTAATGGCCAAGGGACACCTCACAAGTGCTTTTCTCAAAACCATGTGCTCTCCCTGAGAATTACCATGGAGTTAGCACACATGGGGCCCCCAAAACAATAATTCATCACCCTTTGCCGGCAACCCTTAAAATATCTCATGAAATTATCAAGACAATGTTATGATGTCATTAAACATACCGAAACCCTAAAACTGTATTTTTACTATTTACTGAAAATTCAACTTTCTCAGAAAAATCCCACAATTTCACATTAAACAAATATCAAGGATATGATTTAAAAAATGAAATCAATTTTATAAAAATATTTTTCTAAATATTTTTAATTTTATTTTTAAATAAATACACTATTCACCGAAAATTCATTTTTTTCAGAAAAATCCCCAAAAATTACCATAACATAATATCGATGCTATGAGTTCAAAAATAAAGTCCATTTTATAAAAATAATTTTCTAATTTTTTTTAATTAAATTTTTAATTAAAAAACACTATTCACCCAAAAACTAATACTTGACTAATAATTTATGAAACCGTTATTTACCCATTTTATTGAATCTCATTACTTAATCAAGGTGTCTATATTATATTAAAACTTTCTTTGAGTTAAATTACTAATCCATTTGGTCACATTACTAATCTTATGCGTAAAATCACTATTCATAATTTACTATTCATCAAAAATCAAGTTGATCTTATTAGACTCTAAATTTCGTACTGAACATAATTGTTGAAGACCATTTTTTTCAAATCATTACAAATTTTTAATTATTTAAGGTTTACAAAAACATTTTTAAAATATACTTTTTCTAAAATTCATCAAAAATATGCATACTATATTTATCCGGTCATTTGAAAATTCATAAACTTCATCATAAGAAGAAATCCCAATTTTTATTTAAAACAAATGATTTCACAAGGCAGTTACGGTCTCCTTACATAGCCCCTTATCACACCAGCATAGGACCTAAGTGTAAGGTGTTCTAAGGTGAGAGAATCTGAGGGAGGCTCGACCAACATCACACGAGTAGTAATTTCTATCAGTTTGAACTTCTCGCGAAGGCGATCCCGTTCTAGCTTCACACGATGAAGTTCGGCTTGGGTTTGGTCCAGAGCAAAGCCCAGTGGTGCTACCTCCTTCCCAAGTTCTGTTAGATGGGCTTTGATCGGTCCAAGACTACTGGGTGAGGCCATCGAATCTTCTTTCTATATTAATTAACCAAGATTACTTGTATTTAGAGACAATAATCAAAACGTTTAGTTTCCAGCAGTTATATTGACCAATGGTCATATAACAGTCAAAAACCAACGGTATCATTTTAATTATACTCATGTTATCAAATGAAACATTTTTATTGAGTATAAAAATTAAATAAAATAACACATAAAATTAGGAAACAAGATTTATTCAAAATTTCGGGTTGTTACAATCTTCCCCCCTTAAGAAATTGCGTCCTCACACTTTTTTAAAATTAGGTTTTGAAATTTCATTGAAAGTCCCACATCGAAAAAGGAGTCAGTAAAACTATTACTTTAAAATAATGAAAGGGAAGTACGAAGGTCACCTGAGTTAGCCCACACTAGGATTCCATGTAGGAAAACATGGACATGGAAGAAAAACAAAGGGTCAAGTTCTGAGGGAGAGTGATGGAGAACATGATTAAGAGAAAGGTAACCATAAGAAAATCCCAAACTTATGATGTGTGTAAACGGTCATTGATTACCTATTAGTAAATGTAAACCAACAACGTTTTTGTTTTACGTTCCTTTTCATAATTTTGAGGAATTCATTTACTACATAGAAGAAAAACATAAGAAAATATACCTACCTTCATGTAGAGTTTCATCCATTAATAATTTTCTACCAAAACTAATCTTTTCTCCAAATGATGGGCATTCAAAACTAATTGGTCTCATCAAAACACAAGAATAATCTTCTAGATAATCACATAATCCACAAAAGATTAACTATCTATTTCTTCTATCATTAAACTTTATCCCAAAAACAGAAAGGGTAAGGTAAAACAACTCTTCAAAAAGAAATAATCCCATAGGAAGGGAAACTATTTTTAAATATTCAAAGTTCAATGGTACTACCCAATGTTCATCATAGACCATCCCATAAATAACGGTCCTTAAAATTCCTCAAAATAAACCAAACTAAGATTGAAACCCAAATACAAGAGCAATTTGATAACATAGTCTTCCAAAATAAACATCATTGTTCATCTCCAAACAACATCAACCACACCTAAAATCTTATAAAAAAAGTAGCTAACCTAAACATATTTTACCCAAGATAGGTTAATAATTTCCATAAGTAACCTAAATTTCTATAAGTCCACATTAAATTCATTGATTCTTCAAAATATAAGTCATCCTTACTCATCAATTAAAAATACTACAGTAATCTATTTACCTTGATCATATAGGGTCCTCAAAATAGTGAACGTCTTCCAAAATAATAATCATCTTTTAATCCCCTAATCATCTCTGTCGTATTAATACGGAAATCGTAGCATTTCCTATCACATTGGTTGTTGGGACATGTTCTTCCATTTCCCGCCATTAAATAAGAAAAGAAGCTACAATTAGGGGCTTAAATACTTAGCCAATAATCATGAAAAGAAACTTAAAGCATATAAGGATAACTTGTAGAAGAAACTTATACCCTAACTTGTGATCCCCTAGGTTCCCATCTGAGTTATCCATGATCATATATTCTTATGTGAACGTTTATTTTATTTTATCATTGTTCCTTTAACAATGGTTCATACTAAGATTATGAATTTACCAAAGCATATCCCCCGGGAGTGTCGTAAACAAGAGTGCAACAAGGCCCATTGTCGTGTACTAGTTCCCGTTCGAGTCTAGCTCAAAGCGGTGTTTTCAGGTTTTACCCCTATGTACATCTGTGCCAGAGCCACCTCTACCTGCTCGTATCCAGACAGGGATGTATTTGCTTGGAAACCCCTTACTCAATACTCACCAAAATACCAGTAAGATTTATTATATTTAAACTTTTCTATAGGGTTATTCCTAGAGTATTCATATCCTAATTTCCACAAATAACTAAACCATCCTTTTATACCAACTATAGAATCCCATATTTTTATAACATAACTTTCATTTCATTACACGGAACTGAGGATCTTTAAGGTTTAGTGTCTTGGAAACAAGGAACATAATACATGAAAAGAACAAAAATCATTATTCTTAAACACTTAAAAGACATCTCCTTAAGTTCATCCTAGGTTCATTACTGCATCTCTTAAACTGGGGACATAGATCAAAATAATGTGTGAGCAGAAGGCCCACTAAGGGAAACAAGAGAAACATTTTACATGTGAACTAGAGATACTTCAATAAGGTCGTGAAAAGAACTTTAAGGAATGAAAATGAAACCATGAAGAATATCATAATAAAAATAACATTTTTCATAACTTCAAGATGTGGCTACAACATTTAATATTGCCAATCGTTTCGTTTCACCAAGGTCCATCCCCAAGGTGTTGTTAAAAATTACCAAGGTTATTCACCAAGGCGTCGTTAAAAATTGTCATCTCTAGAGATTAAGTCTTTACCCAATGAATTGGAGCGCTATCTGGGCGCACCCTTGACATGTATTTATTATCATGTGAGCCACATATATCATCATCAATAATTTCATAAACAACCCATATTGAATAAAAGAAATGGGTTTCATTTCATAATCATAACGTTTTTAAAACTGCTTTAAAAACATGATCTTTATGTCATTTTAAACCCAAAGAAAGGGGAAGCGGGTTTCATGTATGTAAATCCCAGAATTTAAAATAGGAAATTTTGATATATATGTAAATACCCTTGTAGAAATAAGAGCTTTGAGTATTCACTTTATAACATAAAATAATTTTGAGAAAAGAGAGAGGCATTTTGAGACAAAAATTATGCAGCATAACAGATATGTTACAAGGTTTTAGAAGACATTTAAAAGAGAGGGAACATGGGTCACTCACTCATAAATGATCCATAAAACAGTAGGGGAACAGAATATAAGGGATTTGAGAACATGGTAATGAAATTTGAAAGATATACCATATGAAATGAAAAACATGGAAGTGAGACAAAAATAAGATTTCTCTTATGAAAATTCGGCAGCCTAACGGCGTCACTTAAACTTCAATAAAAAAATTATTTGACAAGATCAAATAGGGTCTCTCATCATATGATCATAAGAAATCAGTATTATAGATATAGAGATCATACCCCAACATAATAAAAAGGAACATGAAAGACTTTACATGAAAATAGAACTTGAAAAATGAGAAGGCTGAAAGAATCCCTTAAAAATTCGGCAGCCTAATGACGTCACTTAAACATTCATAAAACGAAATGATGAGAGTAAGAGGGGATATCTCATCATATAAACATGAAAAGGTCAGTAAGAGGAATATAAAAGAACATACTCTCACATAAGAACATGGAGCATAAAAGGAATGACATAAAAGTGATTACATGAAAAGAAAGAGAGAGGTCGGATCCCTTACCTTAAAACGTAACTCTTAAAACTCAACGGTTTGGACCTTGAGGGCTTGGGGACACCTTGGGAGGACTCCTTGGGAGGTAACGAGACCAGAAATTCTTTGGGGGAGAGTTGTGAGTGAAAAATAAAGGAGTAAAGGGTGGGTATTTATAGGGAAAGTGAGGGGACAAGGCATTAATGGCCAAAGGACACCTCACACGTGCTTTTCTCAAAACCATGTGCTCTCCTTTGGTATTTACCATGGAGTTAGGCCACATGGGCCCCCCAAAACAATAATTCTTCACCCTTGGCCGGCCAACCCTTAAAATATCTCATGAAATTATCATGACACAGTTATGATTTCATTAAACATGCCGAAACCCTAAAACTGTATTTTTACTATTCACTGAAAATTCAACTTTCTCAGAAAAATCCCAAAATTTCACATTAACCAAATATCAAGGCTCTTATTTCAAAAATGAAATCCATTTTATAAAAATAATTTTCCAAATATTTTTTATTTTATTTTTAAATAAATACACTATTCACCTAAAATTCATTTTTTTCAGAAAAATCCCAAAAATTACCATAACATAATATCGATTCTCTAAGTTCAAAAATAATGTCCATTTTATAAAAATAATTTTCTAATAATTTTTAATTAAATTTTTAATTAAAAAACACTATTCACCCTAAAACTAATACTTGAGTAATAATTTATGAAACCGTTATTTACCCATTTTATTGAATCTCATTACTTAATCAAGGTGTCTAAATTATATTAAAACTTTCTTTGAGTTTAATTACTAATCCATTTGGTCAAATTACTAATCTTAAGCGTAAAATCACTATTCATAATTTACTATTCATCAAAAATCAAGTTGATCTTATTAGACTCTAAATTTCATATTGAACATAATTGTAGAAGACCATTTTTTTCAAATCATTACACATTTTTAATTATTTACGGTTTAAAATAACATTTTTAAAATATACTTTTTTTAAAATTCATCAAAAATATGCATACTATATTTATCCGGTCATTTAAAAATTCATAAACTTCATCATAAGAAGAAATCCCAATTTTTATTTAAAAAAAGGATTACACAAGGTAGTTATGGTCTCTTTACATAGCCCCTTATCACACCATCATAGGACCTAAGTGTAAGGTGTGCTAAGGTGAAAGAATCTGAGGGAGGCTCGGCCAACATCGCACGAGTAGTAATTTCTATCAGTTTGAACTTCTCACGAAGGAGATCCCGTTCTAGCTTGACACGATGACGTTCAGCTTGGGTTTGGTCCAGAGAAAAGCCCAGTGGTGCTACCTCCTTCCCAAGTTCTGTTAGATGGGCTTCGATCGGTCCAAGACTACTAGGTGAGGCCATCGAATCTTCTTTCTATATTAATTAACCAAGATTACTTGTATTTAGAGACAATAATCAAAACATTTAGTTTCCAGCTGTTATATTGACCAATGGTCATATAACTCTAAAAAACCAACGGTATCATTTTAATTATACTCATGTTATCAAATGAAACATTTTTGTTGAGTATAAAAATAAAATAAAATAACACATAAAATTAGGAAACAAGATTTATTCAAAATTTCGGGTTGTTACAATTACTTTTCTCAAAAAGAGGGATTCACTCTAGTGATTGATACTCATCCTTCTCATGGTGGCTTTGGGGAAGACACAAACATGGAGGCTGATGTTTTGACCCCTAAAAATTTGTAGCGTGCTATCATGCCCTTTTTCAGTTCTAAGAGGGGTTATGTTTTCTGCCCCCAGGATCCAATGACCTGTACCTTCATCTGCATTGACTATCCCTACATGCCTTATATTAATTAACAACCTTTTGAGGGTCTCCATGAGGGCTACTATTTGGGCCTAGTATCCCCTTGGGTCTTCAGTATTCCTTCATATCCACAGATCACAACTGATGATTTAATATTTAGAGCCACTAGTTTCAGATAGAGGTACTAATGTGGGTGTTGGAATTACTGAATTCGTCTCCTCCCTATCCTTAGAATCACAACCACAATCCTTGGGAATAACATCAGACTCTCCCATTTTTCATCCATTACAATTTCAAGAGACGAAACTGTTTGCAGATGAGCAGCATTGTAGACGCTGGATATAGTCCATGTCTTGTGACATTCATTCCAAACTAAATTTCATCATCATGGAGTGAATCTGAGACCGATGAAGAAATCATGGTTGATCTTCTTTCCATTCAGAAAAAGGCATGGAAGGACATTGGGAGATTAATTTCTCAGACCCCATTGGCTGAGATGCCAGTGAAATTTCCAAAGTTACACCACCGGTTTTTTTTCCTGGGCATTAGTGGATTTGACAATCATGGTATTTATGATCTAGAAAGGCAGGTGGTTTCCAATCTGGATGCAACTAGTATAATTGAATCTCAACATTTTGCGACAGATTTGATGACTTATCTGGTTACTAAATGGAAAATTCTCATCAACGAAGCTGCCAATAATGCTGGAACATTTGCGAGGTTGCAGAAAAAACTCATAAAAAAAGATTCCATAATAGAAAAACATGGACATGGAGTGGAGAAACAATGCCAAAAACTAGAGCAGATCAAATAAGAGCGGACCCGGGCCGCAGCCGCAGTTGAGGAGGGGAGTTGGAAAATAATAGAAGGATAAAGGACTAGCCTCTAAGACATGCGGGACGCGGTGGCACTACGGGAAAGTGCAGAGGATGAGACAGTCAATTTATTGAATATTATCCAATCCATTGAATAGTCGTATCAACCGTTGATGAAAATATGCAACTCTACCAAAAATATCTTATAATGATCGTGTCTTTATTACCAGAAGAGGCTCCTGGTTGTGGATGCCCACCATATATTTTTATGAAATATGATGGAACAAATTTTCCTTTTAATTATTTTTATTTTCCTTCTCCTTCTATGGTCAATTGATTAAAATTAATCATATAAGAATCATTTTGATTAGGTATTAATTTTAAACAAATCACAGAAACATGAAATAATCACCTCGGGATCTAATTTTTGCTTGAGTTGCAGGACTCAGCGAGTATAGTTTGACTATTAGTGTGGTTTTATGGAACACCTCACAAACTTTTATGTCTTTTTTCATTATTAACCTAATTTTTTCATAACCCTTCTTGACATGGGATTGGTGGGAATAACTTGACTTTTGATTATACCCCCCTTTGTGGGTTTTCGACCAAAAAGGTTTTACGTGTATTTTGACGACTCTAAATATTTTTAACGGTATGATACTTGAAATTTACCTTGAGGTGCCATTTGAGGATTTTCCCTCTAGAAATTATGGCGTCTTTTTTTTTCTAGAAGTTCATAGTCCTACCAATCAAAATCATTAATTATGATTTAGGTTGAACATCTTTGACAAAACATAATGGGGTATGGCCATAATTAGGGATCCTCAACCTGGAATGTTCTAATGTCCATCAGACATGGATTAAAGATTTTTCATGACCCTAAATTTGTGGGTTTTTGACATGCCTAAGGCTCGGGATCCATTTTAGGTGTACGAAGCTAGGAAATTACTACTCGAAGGATTAATATTCCTTTGATTGATGATTGTTTTGTGGGAATCATATGTAGAGCCACCGGGCCATGATGCACATAGCCAGACAATGGTGTCTACAGAACATTGGCCTTTCATCTTTGATGGCCTTGGTGTAACATGAAACACTTTGATATTATTTTTATATTGGGATCCACAGTGGGTGGATGGTTTGAGTTATGGTGTCCATAAATATTAGGGACACTCATATTTCCTTTGAGTGGGAAACTATTCCCACACGGTTCTTACATGCGTAAGGGAGAACTGGTGAATGGTCAGTTCAATTAGAAGTCTCTTTTTTGAAAGTGGAATTTGGAAACTGGAAGGTATGTAAGAAGTTATCTAGATGTATCCGAAATATGAGGCTGTGATAGGACATGAATTTCATTTGAGCATATAGAAACTAGAATGAAATCACCTGAAAAAAATTCCTTGGACTTATAGTCGTTGTGTAGGTGACATATGTAGAACCTCCAGGGAATGCTGTGTATAGTCAAAAAAAAGGTATTTACAGGACATTGGCCTTCCATCCTTGATGGATATGATGGATTATGGAGATTGGGAACATTCAGAAAACGATATGTGACCTTGGACAAGTGTTGAACCTGAACACAAAATGAAAAATTTTAGCTGAAATTCTCTTAGAAACGAGTCTGGGAACTCTTTTTTTATAAGTGGATCAACTTCACACATATGGATGGGGTATATTTAGAAACCACAAAAGGGACCAAAGATGAATTAGGCCCATATGTTCTGATATATACATGATGTGTGTAGGAAGGAAAATGTAAACCATGACTTTTAGGGCCCTTGAATCATAATGTATGGTGCGAGGTTTGGAAGCCATTGGGCATACTGATATAGGAGAGAACACTCATGGGGATGAATTTTCCTTTGATTGATGTCTATTTTTGTGGGAAAAATATATTGAGCCACTGGGGCATGATGTGTATAGTCAAAAAAAGGTGTTCGCATGACACTGGCCTTCCATCTCAGATGTCTATAAATGATTATAGGTATTCAAGAGCACACAGAGCATAGAGTTTGTGGTATGACATGAGTGTATCTGGACATATTGGGGACATTTGGGATGTATTTTACTCATGGAATCAGGTATCCATTACATAGATCTTTCTCACACGCAAGGTGAATCATTCATCCAATCCTTGGGGTACCCAGTCATTTATCATCACATGGAAAGGACGTGGGGTTCCTCTAGGGGAAAGAAACCTTGAAATTCCTTTTATGGCTGTGTTTCTATGACCAAAATCTTGGACTATTTTTCCATAATTTCATGGTGTATCTCTTTCTAAAATCCCTAATCTTATGTGATCTATTCTCAATTTGACAAAAAAAATGATTATGAGGATTCAAGATCACTAAGTATTGAAAAGTCCGTATTAGAGGGAACATTTAGAGTAAATCCAATGATATTCAGTTTAACATTATATAGAAAGAACGATTTTGGTCATGTAGATTAATGTCGTGCGGTGAGGTCACGATGTTTTACAGATTAGAGTCATGTTGTGAGGATGATTTTGGCCTTGTAGTTTAATGTTGTGCACTGAGGACATGAGGTTGTGCAGTTTAGAGTCTTCTAGCGAGGAATATTTTTGGAATTATAGTTTAATGTTGGGTATTGAGGACATGATGATGTGTAGTTTAGAGTCATACAGTAAGGATGACTTTGGCCTTGATGTTTAAAGAATTGTTGTGAGGACGTGATGTTGTTTGGTTTAGAGTCATGAAACAAGGATGATTTATCTATAACAATGATCTTTAATTTCTTTTAGTTAATCATAATTAGGAGGTTTTCGCATTCCTTAGTCGTGAGGGATGATAGAAGGTGTAAAACATTTTCCTAGGGGAAAATTTAATCAAGAGGGAGGTTACGGTTCTTGGAATCCATTGGGCATACATAGATAAGAGAGGACTCTCCTAGGGATGAATTTTCCTTTGATAAAACGTAATTTTTGTGGGAAACATATACAGATCCATCGGGGCATGATCTCTATAGCCATACAAAGGTGTCTGTAGGACACTGGCCTTCCATCACAGATGTCAATGAATGGTTATGGGGATCCAAGTCATCCCAGAATATAGATTTTGAAAAATAGGAAATATGATCATGGGAACATAATGAATACCCAGACCGTTATTAACCATGAACTATAAGAAATTCCGTATAGATCGGACTCATATGTATAGGGGGGGGTAGGATCTTTTGACTACTCATGAGTGAGGGGAATGTTAATGATATCGTAACATTGAAAATTGGGCCACAGATAACTATTGAAGAATCATGCAATTTATTTTCATGTTGTTAAGAAATTTCACAGACTCTACGCACTAGTTGGTCCTACACATGGGGAAAGGTCCATTTTTTATAATGGCTAGGATAGGATGGAAAATCTAAATTTCACAATGTGTCCTACAAGATCAGGAATCAATCCATAAATTGTTATGAATGTTTCATGTAATGATCTGGCATGATCTAGGTTTAGGGACATGTGAGTGTATCTTTTTTTGATGGTTGGGCCAGGATTCCAAATCTGGGCATCACTACGTATCATGAAAGGGTAGGAATCAAGACATACATAGTTTTGAGTGTTCCCCGTACTGATCTGGCTCGGACATAGGAGTAGAAACATTTTTATTTCATTCACTATTGGTGTCGGGTCGACCATACTTCTCTAAAACATGTGTGAATAAGATATCTCTTACGAGTAAACCTAAGCTTACATGAGTTATACTTGATTTGAGAAACAAGGAGTGACAAGGGTTTCCCGCACTAGTGTGAGGAAACACAGGATATGATAGAGTCATTTTTTAGAGCGTCTAGGAAATGATCGAGGATCGAGGTGTCACTATGTATCCTGTGAGAGAAGGAATCAAGATTTGTATAGTTATGAAAGAGACTATACAGTTTATCATCATGCTATAAGGATTCATTTTGTGCTATGTAGTTTAATGTCATGCAGCGAGGACCTATGGTTGTGCAGTTTATAGTCATGCAGCGAGGAGAGTTTGTGTGTTATACAGGTTAATGTTTTGCAGTGAGGACCTAAGGCTATGCAGTTTAGAGTCATGCAGAGAAGCCAATTTCCTTACAATTTAATGTCATTTGGAAATTAATATGACTCATAGTTTAGGGTCATTGTATTTGGACCATAGGTTCGGGGTATTACTACTCATAGTTTAAGGTCATAGAGCTTGGAACATGACTTCATAGTATTACTACTCATAGATTAAGGTCTTAAAGCTTAGACCGTGGGGATAATACCATACACTTTAACGTCATGTGGGCTGGGACATCAAATTATAGTTTAGGGTCATATATTTTGGACCATGACTTGTTCATTGCTATTACGCGAAGTACTTCTTTAGAAATTTTTCATTTGTGGGAGGTGTGATAACCTGCTTTTAAATTGATATCAGGGTGTATGTTTCCTTAGAATATACCCTATGTATGACATATGGTCCTTCCCAGTATGGTTCAATATTTGAGCCTTTTTCCCATGTATCATCGGGGTTTTGAGGACAAACACAATTTCTCCTTCAATGAATGATCTATGGAGAACAATTTTGATGATGGCTCGTGCGACCTGATTTTGATAGATTTTCCAATGGTGTAATGTGTAAAACCTTTTTTCATCTATCTTCTCCAACACATCAAACCGTATTTTGGATTTTTCATCATGTTACAGTTGATTGAAGATGGTCACATAAAGTGATGGCACTTGGAATTCGATAGGTAAAACCGTGTATGCCACATATACTAGTGAGTACGGGGTCTCGTAGGTGGAAGTACGAGTCATGCTCTGGTAAGCACACTAATCATGAAGTATCTTGTGGAGACATGATTTCTTATCCTCATTTACCATATTTTGGAGTATATTGGATAGAGTCATGCTGAAAGCATATATCTACCCATTTTTTGTTCGTGTGGTAGCCGGATGAACGGTTGGCTTTGATTCCATATCATGGTATATCTTTTCTAACTTAGCAGAGTAGTAGTTGGGGCTACTTTCCATTAGTATTGTTTAAGGGAAACCAAATCTAGTAATGATGTTGGCATTCACAATGATAATAATGTTTTTCCCCCAACATCTTTAAGAGGTATGACATTGGCCTATTTTGAAAAGAATTTGGTCACTGTGAGTTTGAACTTGAACTATCTAGATGTAGCGGGGGATATAGACCCACAACATACATCCCCTAGGTATATAATGGAAAAGAGTACTTATATGTATGAAGTAAATCTAGGGGCAGTGTATGAAATTGGCATGAACTTTTCAGGAATGAAACTTCTTAGATAATATGGAACAATCCTATATCATAGTGGGCCAGTAATACCCAAGCCATCAAATTTGGTGAGAGATCTTGGTTGCTGATTGGTGTACTCCACAAGCTCTGATTTGCACTTTATTTATGACAGAAATAGTATCTTCCCCATAAATTCACCTGATAAGGACTCCGTCAAAGCCTCGTTTATAGAGAACATTTTCTTGGATTACCCCATCGTACAAGGAAAAATTTATTGACCTTAATTGGATGTGTTCCCTTCCATCCATTGATGATTGGAGTTCCCCCTTTGAAGGTAATTTTTAATTGGAATTATCCATCTGGTGGTGTGACCATAAGGCTCAGAAACGGGGTTAATTTTATTGATTTCCTCCAGAATTCTCTGGATAAATGGAAAGAACTTCCGACTCTGGGCAATATAATGAATGTTTCATCCCAGTCTATATAGGCCAAGTCTATGGTTTCTTTTTTCAAGGAGTCAACTTGGGCATTTTGAGACCAAGGGATATAGGACAACATTGGTTCTAATAAGAATTTTACCATCAGTTCTCGAACTTGGTTCATCAAGAGGGCCAATAATTTTTTCATAATGGCATCTTCACCACTGACATGTTTGATGAATAACTCTGAATCACCCTTTATTTTTAGGTTTTGGCTTGCACATGAAGTGCTAGTTCTAAGCCTACAATGAGGGCCTCATATTATGATTCATTATTTGTACACCCTTCTAATGGTAGGAATGAATATGGTAGGACAACCTTTTAATGGGATACAAGTATAACTTTTAGTCCCACTTTGTTGAGATTGGGATCCTCCATCCTCTTTCTGTCAAGATTCTGGAAGCCCCGTCGAAGTACATTTCCCATGTCTTGGGGTCCTCCTGGATAGAGAACACTTCATTATCTGGATGGTTAGCACCCAATAATGTTGTTTATTCTGAAGGTTTCTTGGCCGTAAAGGCTGATAATTCCTAGACTATGATGGACTTCCAGGGAATGTATCGTATGTTAAACTATTTTATAATGACTACCCATCATGATAGGAATCCATTTAGAATGAAACATTTGGCGATATATTTGAGTGGGTTTTATCAGGAGACCAGGTGGACCTCATGGTGTTGTAGGTAATGCCTGAGTTTCTGAACTATGAATATTAGGGATAGGTAGTTCTTTTCAATATTTAAATACCGAGTTTCAACATCAATCATTGATTGGATAAGGTAATATAGGTTTTTCTCTATGTCTTAATCATTCTTCATTGTGAGGAAGGAACCTAATGACCGTTCCAGGGCGGTTACATAAAAAATGAGTGGTGTCCCCCCAACTGGAGGCATCAGAACCGGTGGGATTAGGAGATATCTTTTGAGTTTTTTGAATGCTTCTTGGAAATCATTACCCCACTCATATGTAACTCCTTTGTTCATCATCCTGGTGAAAGGTAAACATTTACCCACCATGTTGGTTATAAAGCTACAAATATAGGAGAGGTACCCCTGGAGACCTCTAAAGTCGGTGAGGATACGAGGTGGGGACATGCCAACGATGAATTTTTTATTCTCGAGGTCAACTTCGATACCGTGATAGTATACGACGAAGCTGAGGAATTTTTTGGCGGAAATGCCTAAGGCGGACTTTAAGGGATTCATCTTTAAACTATGATCTCATAGTTTGTTGGATACAATTTCAATATAATCTATGTGGTTTTAGATAGGTCATGATTAAACTCCCAGATCATCGACATAACACTCGACGAATCATCCCATGATGGGATTGAAGATGCAGGGAATGGTATGCTGATATGTGGCGCCGAAATTTTTTAGACCAAGGGGCTTCACCTTATAATATAACACACCCTGAGGGGCCTAAAAAGAATTGGATCATTTATCTCCTTGGTCAATCTAGATTTTATTGTATCTCAAACATCCATCCTTGAAAGAGAGATCCACATATTTTATGGTTACATCGATCAATAATTCTATGATCATGACTATGAAATCATCTTTTAGGAAATGTCGACTAAGGTTCTTAAAGTTATTGAAAATTCAAATATTTCTCTTCTTATTTTTGATACGGAATATGTTCAACAATCAGATAAGATACTAAACTTTTTTTATGAAGTTGTCTATGATCATCTTGTAAACTTCAGCCTCTATTTTGACAGCATGCATCAGGTGGGTCCTTCTGGCAGCCTTCTTGTAGCCCCATTGATCATATGGTAAGCTGAGATGATGAGTGGCGACCTCAGGATCGCGTCCTAGAATTTTTTTTAATTCTTGGCAAACAAATCTCAATTCTTCTTTATGAAGGAGGTTTATTTTTTCTTCTCCTCGATAGTCATAGCCACACAGATCAGAGTGGGCCGCATGTCATCTTCAGTGAAAAGATTTCTCTCCTTAATATCATTGATTGTGGTGGAGACCCCTTTTTTCAAATGCAGGAGGGGTATCTACGAGATCTTCATCATATAAATCAAAATATTTTTCATCGTCATCTTATTCTTCCCCTTCTGATGGTGGAAGGATTCCTGAAACAAACTCTCCAATATTGGGAGAGAAATCTCTTTTTTCCATAGTGGGAAAGGAGAGGGTAGTTTGGGGTCCCACAGATGGGTCGGGGGCATCCCTATTAGGGATTTTCCTAACATCATGGGAGTCACCTTGTTCTGCCGTGTCATTAGACTTGCCAGCCATAATAGAGTCTATTCAGACAATTGGTTCTTCATCCGGACTTACACTTATGAATTCAACTTGGTTGATTGGTAATACATACTCTTCCCCAAGTAGCTAGAGGGGATCTGTGGGAGTTGTTTCAAATCCATTTAGTGAAGTAATCCAATCAATATCACCAGTCGAATAATGTTTTTATTTCGAATTATAAAACCCTACTTTGTTATAATGCGACTCACATGAGTCAAATAGGGATTTATCAACGTCCAATATCCGGTTTTTTCCAATAGTGCAATATTTTATACACTGATGGTATGATTAAGGAATCACAATGTGCTGATGCAGCCAAGGCCTATCTAATAGGATGCTGTAAGTTTTACTTTGTCACACTAACAAGAACTTGGAATCTCACATGAGGTCTCCAAGTTGAGTTTTAAACATGATTCATCCCAATGAATTTTGCTCACTTTTTTCATACCCCAGTAGTGTTGTGGTGTAGGGTTTGAAGATATCTTCATCATAGCTAAGTCGATGAAGTGTTCGTAGTTGGAGGAATTATACTCTAAAGACATTGTTGATGAATATCCTATGAAAATAAATTATATTTATCTTTACAGACACATAAATTTTTTTGATGTGCCATTTCATGATGGAATTTTAATCCCTATTTGTGAAGGATATGACAGCGTGACATCGTTCAGGGTTGGTCTCTGTCCTATAGACTTTGAATGATTCTACTTCAGCCTCGAACTCCTAGGGACTTAGCAATTCTTTAACAAGTGCCTCCCTGAGGTCTATAGATAGGATTAATTCATCCATGATTGACAGTTTTTCTTTTACTGAATCCATCTACTTTAGAATATTATATTTCTACTCTAAAGGTCGGTGCTTCCCGATTTGGGGTTTCTCATTCATAGAAACATTAGGGGATTGGTCTTAAGAGGTAGGTGGTTCGGCCCCGGTGACCAGGGCCAGTGGTTATGTGGTCTTTTCCAACTTTTGCAGAACTAGTCCAAATTTATGCTTTGGGAGATTTAAAATCCGTCATCCCTTATATGGATATTCCATGATAATTGGGCATGCATTCCTTTTGATGGGGGAATTTGGGAATTCTAGTTCCTATTATGTCTACTAGAGGGTCCATCAGCGGTTTTCTGCAATATTAATGGTTTGAGTTATTGTGTGTCTAGTAATTTGACTCCTTCCATGATCATGCCTTGTAAGAAACAAACGACCTTTGAGGCATCTTCCTTTGGCTCTCTGGTTGGGTGGGGGAATGAGGTTTTTAGTAACAGTATCCATAAGATAAGGGGTCCATCATGTGAATTTCATTAATAGAGTCGAAGATCAGTTCTTGATCCAAAAATGTTTTCGTCATACTATCTCTTTCTGACAGTTCCATTTGTCGGGGGCGGTGCCTTTTCTTCTATTTGGCGGGGCGGTGACCATTATACCGTTGGTTGGGGTGGTCCCATTGTACCATTTGGTGGGGTGGTTCCCATTATACCCAATATGTTGGTATGAAATCTGCAATTTTCAACACTGACATAGGCTTTGGAGTCAACCCATCTTCTTGCTCTTACATTCTTCCCTTCTGGACCTTAAAGGAAGTTATGACAAAGGAGGACAACTATGTTGAATCATGAACTTTTTGGGGGCACAGTTGGTTGTTTAAACTTATTCTAGAAGATTCCATGGACTCGGCTGATATTCTTCTAGGTCATCAAATTTTCAAACTTTTTCTTCTTCTTACTGATGATCATTTTCTATTTCACTTCCTCTGCTGAGTCTGATTTGGAATCATATTCCACCCGTGCTAATAACAGGCCGAACATGACTTGTATAGAATCCCCCATATTTTGAAGGATATCCTTCAAGACATAGAATTAATGGATTGTGTGTCCCATTATCTTGGGATATGTATTATAATTTGGATTTTATTTTAGACCCACTTCATCATGTCACTGTGCGTCCGGTAGCCAGAGAAAGTTACAATTCGTGGAGGTTATTAAATAGCTACGGACCTGGTCATCTCGGAATAAGTAAAAATTATTCATTCGTTATTCAAAATGATTTTTATCACCCCTTCTCTCATCTTTATGAGGTGGGGGTGCACGTTGCAATCCAATTGGTCCTGCACGGTTCAGTTGGGGCCTCACAACTGGAGATAGAGCCGGGAGTGGCTTAAGCATGACAAAAGACGCTTTAGATTTTCCCGTTCATTTCCTTTGTGGTAATGGGGAAACCAGAGACTTGAGGTTGCTATGTTGTAAGGAGTATTATATCATTTTGGAAATGGAATAGAAATATGTAAACCCACTTGTGTATTTCACTGGGATGAGTGGTGTACGCAATTAATCCCAAAGGTTATCTATGCACATGGAGAGCATTTTGTCCTAGAAGAGTAGCTGGTTTAGGGAGTTAGATAGGCCATTCCATCTAGAAATTATGTCCCAGAATCTCACATCTTATCATTTCTTGTAGTTCATGGGGCCACTAAATGTCATCTTAGGAAGCATCGAAATGAATTGGAAGAGAAAATATCACTGGAGGTCCTCCTATCCTGTGATTTAATTGGTTGGAAAGCTAGTATACCATATTAAAGTTGAGCCCTATAGGTTCCACACAAAGAACATGAGTTTTACTGATTCTTAATGATCCTAAGTACCCATAATAGGGTCTTAGTAAGATTCATAGTTCATTTAATGTTGTTCAGGTTCCCCCAATCCATTTAATATAGGTAATATAGGGTTTCCAAAATTCAGCGGTGGAGGGAAATTTCTTATCCAATCAGGTTAGGGTTTTCGGACTGGTGGTATCGGAGTGCGAAGACCCAACATCACTTATAGTCGAGCTATTAATTTCTCAATGGTTTCCAATAGTCATTGATGCTTATCCTATCATGCTTGATCTTGGGATGATACGGTAATGGCCAAAACTGGGTGTGCCGATGCACCTGGAATTTATAGTGGATATTGAGCCATGGGAATCCTTTATGGATTTTCATGAATATATTATGGATTCCATCCCAGTGGGGGGAAGTCTAGATGTAATTTTGTGGTCGTATTTAAGTAAGTTGATCGTCCTGCTACTAGATTGAACAATCCTCCGAGCATGGATTCATTCACCGAGATGAGTGCACGTGGTAAGGGAACCACATATGGGAGCACCTACTGATGTTGTGTATGGGAAACACATCCGATGAGGTATCTCCCACGAAGTTGTGCAGCATTAATTCACCTGAGCTCTTTCATTTCTTTCTCCTTTATGGAGAACCATTACTCAAGAGTGAGGGACTCATTTGCTGAGTAGGAGAAGGCGGCTCATAGATGACCTTGGATTAATTCTTCTCCTTGTTGGATTTTTGCATTGGAGGTAGGGTCTGATTAAATGAGGGGGAGCCTAAATTTAAGACCTCTCTCTATTTTCAGGTATACACACCATTAAGATCGGTGTGGGATGCATCTGGGAGGGAACCATTTCCCATGATCCCTCTCCCTCTATGCCATTTCCTGTGAGATACATGTGGTTGATTTTTACCATGTTCATGGATACATAAGGCATTAGGGGCAGTATACCTGATGCTGATTGGTAGGAAGGATATATGCTTCCTTTGATGGACCTTCTTTTACCATTATTTGATATTCATCAGGATTCATAGAAAATATTGACTCGAAGGGAGCCTTGATCTGACCGTGTAATGCACCTTTGTCTCGGAGTGTGCGAACCACGAGAAGGGGTGGAATGGGTGAATCATCTATCCATTTTTAATTCTAGACAAGAGAGGATAGATTTCCACTGGACGGGGACTTGAGGTACAAATTACCCCTCCTATGTGGACTGTGGTTGTTCCCATTCTTCCATTGATGCGCTATGAACTGGATTTGTTGTTCTTACAGGGAAAATTTGATTTAAAAATACCCTCAGACTTGTGGGCTAGGGTCGTTTCCCCATTTCTGCAGTAGCCACCACTATTTCCCCATTTTCAATTTCATGTACTCTCACGAAGGTATGATCAATGTATGGAATTGTGCCTACCAAGAGTCTATGGTATTTTAAATTTAAGATAACTTCTTACTGGTTGGATTCACTTAGGTGGGAAACCTGATGGATGTTCATGGTTTCCTAGTTCAGAAGATTTATAATGGCTTGATCTCTTCAGTCCGAACGATTTTGAGACTTACTACAGACCCATTTTTTCTGGGTATTCAATCTTTTCTAAGTAGAGGTTTCACTTGGTTGCTGCCTTTGGGTGATGAAATTTCCAGATTTCATTTCCAATGGGGTTCGCTGGATGAGATGAGGGGTGGAGTGCAGATCTCCATTTTCATTCCATCCCTGAATATTAACTCCAGTCCGGGCATCACCAATGAGGCAACACATATTATCCATTGCATTGAGGCATGCCAATTCAGGGGTTTTCTTTGACCTTTATAATCATGGTTGTCATTTGAATGGGAGACCTTCTAGGTTGATTAGATGGTGAAGATCCTCTAACGTTTTGACGTGATCCCCATACCCTTCATATAGTAGAAAATTGTCTTTCAACTGATGATGTGTCATCCATATATTGAGGATAATTGCATGTATACATTCCCCACACAACTGTTCAGGTATGTTTGAGAGATAAGTGGTCATAAGACAATAAATCACTGGTATATTATCCTTAACTAGTTGTCTTCTCATAAGTATCATATCCTACTATTGTCCTTCCAAAGGCTCTTCTACTTGATATGAATAGCTCGACTGGTTCTTAATAATTTTGTACCATAAAACTGGGATTGTGGAAGCCTTATTGATTTGCGGATGGTGATGGGGTAGCTTAGATGATGAGCATGGCATCAGGTCATCCTCTGTTTGAGAAAAATATCACCTGTTATAAATGGATTTCCCTATGTGTCTGACTCCATATTTTCAATAACCTCAACAAAAGAGGGATATGTTGAGCTTATTTCATAAATGGGAGGACCTTATTTCCAGAATGAATTTTGGTTGTAGGGAGGACAATAACAATTGGTGCGGTAATGGAGACAAAAACTATTACAACATGATCCTTGGCCGCGGGAAATGCCTTTATGGCATATACCATAGGGAGGACCTTCAGGGAGGGCTAAAATGAGAGGGGGACCTTCTCATTGCTTGATGTTACAATGGGGAGGACCTTCGTAGAAAATTCTGTTATCGGGAGGGCCTTGACAAAGAAGGTCATTAGGGAATGGAATACCATCATGACTTGATGTCCGATTATAGGGAGAATTTCTGTAGTGATCATCTTTGGGAGGGCCCTCAGGATGTATTTCAATGAGGGGAGGAACTTCTCATTACTTGAGGATACTGTTGGGAGGGCATTCACATCAAATGAAATTGTGGAGAGGGCCTCTACAATGATTGCCATCATTGAGAGAACTACCATTAAGACTCAACGTCTGACTATAGGGAGAAGCATATCTACAGCGTATACCCTGGGAAGGACCATTAGGGTAGATGACCGCAAGGGGAGGACCTTCTTGCTATCTATTATTCTGTTCGAGGGGAGATATTCCTCAAAATACATCATGTGATAGGTTCTCGTGATCGATCATTCCAGTCCCACAGAGTAATCCCACATGGGTTCTCTGGGGAGGACCTTCAGAGCAGTTAGTAGTGAAATTTTAGGGAGGGCCTTTGCAACATCCACTTCCACTTCGATAATTTTTTAATGTATTGATAGGGTCCTGAGCTTCTATTGATATATGTTTCAGGGCATCAAGAACCTCAACTTACAGTAGAGCAGGATCATGTATGTGATCTTAATTTTCATGTTGTGTTTGGCATGTTTCATTTTTGAGCACTCTCTTGTGGGTAACTTGGGATATCTATTGTTGGTAACAGACTTCATATATGGTTTTGTGTCTTGTTAATTCCCATGATGTTGTCAGGATATGCCGATGAGCATCTTGAATATTGGTAGGGATATATGCTTGCCCTAGAGCTGTCACCTGTTGGACTGGTGTCCCCTAGTTGGAATAAGTATTTGTTTCTGATTCGGTTGTCTTTGTATCACAGGATATTGTCGTCGAACCTCCTAGGCTAGAGTAGGGATGCACAACTACACTGAAGTGACTAACTCATTTTGCGAGTGAGTCATTCCTTTCAAAGAAACCGGGTCATGGGCATGGTTTCTTTCCTTTTTCATCGATGTAATAATGTATTGGAAGGTTCAGATGTTACGTTCTGGGATCAACGTCTTATCTTCCATCATTTCAAGGATGTGCTGAGATATATCATTGACTGTAATGGGTATAAAGTCCCATTCCGATATCAGACCAAGAGTTTTTTCCTACTCTAGTCCTACATGAGTTGCTATTAGATACTGGTATTTCTCTTGTGTCGGGACAGAGGAACGATTTTTCCGCCGGTTGTATTCTCTGGTGACCACCATATTTGACTGGTGGGATTTATATTCATGAGCGTGTATTTTCATCTACTCTCTTTCTGCTGTATTTATCTCATGAAATTTGTATACATCCATAGGAATTTCAATCTTCTCATATGTGTTTTCTGCCCTATTTTGATGGTGGGCTTGAAACGCGTCAGTAGGTATATATGCCTATGTATAACTAGTTTCCAACCTATTTCGTTGATAGTATTTGTATGCATTCATAAGAATTTGACTCTGCTCAATTTTTTTCCTGCACAGTTTGGATGGTGGGATTGAAATGCATATTTAGGTATTTGTGCCTATGTATAGTTGGTTTTGACCCTATTTGGTTGATGGGCTTCGAATGAATCAGCAGGAATTTGAACCTACTCATATTTTTTACCACCCTATTTTAATGGTGGGCATGAAATGTATCAAAAATTATTTGAGCATGCGTATATCTGGTTTCCGTCCTATTTGGTTGATGGGATTTGTATGAATCTTCAAGAATTTTACACTGCTCATATTTTTTTGTTGCCCTATTTGGATGGTGGACTTGAAATGCTTCAGTAGGTATTTTCACCTATGTATAGCTGGTTTCTGCCCTATTTGGTTGACGATATTTGTATGCATCTGCAAAAATTTGACTCTAATCATATTATTTTTCCACCCAATTTGGATGGAATGCATGAAATGCTTTAGCAAGTATTTGTGCCTGTGTATAACTAGTTTCCCCCCTATTGGGATGGTAGGCATGAAATGCGTCTGTAGGTATTTATTCCTACGTATAGCTGGTTTCTGCCCTATTTGGATGACTGGAATGTTGTTCATTGGATGATATCTTCATATGCCTATTATTTTCCGTGCTCTCTACATGGTGAGACCAACGAGCACTAGTGGGAACATGCATGTGCTCATATTGTGGCACCTTTTTTGTGGTGGGCTTTAGTGGAGGGGGCAGAGTCGTATGACTGCCCTTTGAACTCCACTTTATTAGTACGGAGTATTTACTCCTCAGGGTATAGGGTGAAAGAATGTTCTTGATTATATATTCACAACCCTTGGTGGGAAGCCCAAGGGGCATAGGTTTCTTTAACTTAAGTAGGTTCCCTCGATATAAAGTCCTACTTAGAGGGAAGAGTTCTAGTTGTATGGTGCCGGTGGTGACATTCTATGGCATGGGCCCATGGGAGTACCCCGATGTAGTTTAGATTATGTTTTCAGCATTGACTTATATACATCCCTAAGATAAGTGAGGTACTCATTTTCACGTTCTAGGGATAGGCTCCCAAATTGGTTTGAGGTTACCACGAGAGCCGTCTTGTGCTGGAGTGTCAGCTGCTGCTGAGGAGGTAGCTAGTGAACCTTTGTATAATTGAGGACTTTTATTATGGCATTCATCATAGGGAGAGTATTGTTTCAGTGGTACTCTATGATCAACATGTTAAATACACAGTGTGGTAGATCCTGGGTAGGTGAGGGGGTCATGCTCTTCATTGGGGTCCTGAACGCCTACGTGATCTCTTATGTATGTGTCTGCATCAGTCATTGGGATGTCAGTTGGATTGAAGTTTTCTCCGCGGGAACCATTGATATAAATATATGTCATACATACCAAAAATACTCATCAAAGTAGAAATATTTTAAACATATTCATAACTGAAGATTTAGTTTACCCCCATTCCCCCTTTTTTTGGGGAAAAGGGGTATGAGTGGGGTAAGACCACCTCTTTGGTTAAGGATTTAGGCCGGGTTCACCATTTTTGTCCTGCCTCCAAGGTGGTAAATTTCACGTGTACATTGGTGAACAAAATGGTTCAACATGCAATATATTTTTCTGTATATTATCATTGGGGTAGAACTGTCACCTTGGTTAAGGATTCAGGTCAGGTTTGCCATTTTTGTTCTGCCTATGAGGTGGCATGTTTTTTATTCACAAGGGTGAACAAAATGGTCTAACGTGCAATATCCTTTTGTGTTTTATATCATTGGGGGAGAACCTCCACCTTGGTTAATGATTCATTTCGGGTTCACCATTTTTTTTCTGCCTTTAATATGACACCTGTTGCGCGTACAAAGTTAAAAAAATGGTCTGACATGCAATATCCTTTTGTGTCTGTTATCATTGGGTTAGAACCACCACCTTGGTTAAGAATTCACATTGATTTCACCATTTTTTTCTTCCTCCGAGGTGACGTGTTTTGCGCACATAGGGGAAAAAATGGCCCGACATGCAATAGCCTTTTTTTGTTATCATTGGGGTAGAACAACCACCTTTGTTAGGGATTCATGTCGAGTTCACCTTTTTCTTTCACCTATGAGGTGGAACGTTTCATAGAAAGAGAGGTGAAAAAATGGTCTCATGTGAAATATCCTTTTTTTCTGCTATCATTAAGGTAGAATAACCACATTGGTTAAGGATTCACGTTAGGTTTACCATTTTTGTTCTGCCTATGAGGTGGTGCGTTTCAGGAGATGATGAAATGGTCCGGTGAGAATCATCACCTATCCCTTTATCCAAAGATAGTTTTTTGTCATATTCACCATTTATTTTGTCTCGAGATATTCTGAATCAATATCCTTTAATGGAAGGATGCATTAAACCCATGGGGGCTGGGTAATTCAGCCTTTTTTATATTGTGTAGGAGATTTCATAGACAGATGGTCCCAACGGGCGATTTCATGGGGTACAGTACTAGGGAAATCGGTCTTTCATGGATATAACAACCTCATATGGTCTCCAACGAGTTTATTTGGGGAGCCGTAAACTCCCAAAAACCCCATTATCCATGATTTTTGGACCTTATTTCCAAAGGCAGGTGTTCGTTGGACGATGCTTTGTACAACGACACTTAAAGACTCTATTGGTAGATAGGATAGGAATTCAGGCTCCCCACACCCATTGGGGGAAGGATTATTGCCTATTATGAGACTCTAGTATAGATTTATGTCAGCTTCATATGTTTGTGAATACATGGTTCATTCCCGTAGAGTGTGTCCATGGGTTACCCCCGGTTTCCAGGATCTTCGTAAGCATACTTATAGATAATGCTACGAAGGTGATGATGACTTGAGCAATACAATAAGAAGCTCTAAAGATTATCATCTTCTAGGGGGTGTAAGGTGACATGATTCTGGGATCAGACCCATTAGAAGGGTTTCCTACGTATCCTCGAGAGTGGAATCAGAACCCAGGATGTTCAGATTTGTTTGGGGCTTATGCGTAGAAGCTTCCCATTTGAGAAGACAAGATTGGGTGAACCCCTTTTGGAAGGGAACCCATTGGAGTTTGGGAATTCATGTAGGCATCCTAAATATTCTAGATTGATCTTCAATCAAAGTTATCATTTTTTAGATTGTGGGGGGATTACATGTAGAAGCTATCAATTTGAGATGACCTGATTGGGTGACGCCATTTTTGAAGGGAACCCTTTTGATCTCGGGACTTTGAGTAAAAATCCTACATATCCTGGTCTGATTAAGAATTAAAGTTCTCATAGTATAGATTGTGTGGATATTGTAATCATAACAACCCTCTAAACCCACAAGATTCATGCTTAGTGTGAGAAATAAGAGGATGTGAGAGATCGAACCAACCACATGCTTCCTCTCATGCTGGTGGGAGAGGGAAAGCCTACGAAGGATGAGTCCAGGGTGAGGTGGGAGAGGGTGTTGAGTAATGAGACTTTCAATGTGAAATGAAATTAAAGATCATGCAACTCAGCCTCAAAATATTTGGGACTTACCTCAATGGGGGGGTCCCAGAAGCATTCTCAGAAGGGGATGAGTTTCTTCCTTGTAAAAAGAGAAGCGAACATATCTCCATTGATTGATAAGTATTCCTCATTGAATGGAAAATCATGTAATCACACTTAATACCTTGAAATGGGAGGTTTATGTTATCATCCTATGGTTGGACTTTGGTTTACCATAGGAATGTAGAGACATAATCCTTCCTGCTGCAAGAACTGTAGTAGGGAGAGCCTTTATAACCTCGCTTACCATTGGTATGTAGACTCAAGGGAGAGTGATGATGCACCCAATGGTCTAATCATATGGGTTTGGTGGATTTAGAGTAGGCTTCTAACTAATGTTGGGGGAGTAGTTAGCAGGGTGATTATGGAGGACTGGATGGTATTTAAGGGCTGAGGTAGGAACTAGAGGAAATAATACCCGAAAACACCTTATTCCACTTACTGATTACTTATGCGGGATAGGGGAAGATTCGCATACTGTAGTGGTTAGATGTCATAAGGGTTGTCAACATACTGATGTGGTATGTGGGTGTGGGTATATAATACCATGCACCACAGTGGTACGTAGTCCATCATACCCCTTTCGGTTCCATCAACGTATTAATGCAGTACTTGGTGCCGGGTTAAATCTGTGCAGTGATACACTACACAGAACACCATTCTAAAGGATGGTCCAGAGGATTATCATTTTCGGGGAGTTCATCTACGAAAATTAAGTGGGTTTATGTTATAAAATTAGTTATGTGGTTCTATTATTATTATTCAGTTTCTCCATTTTAAGGTTTGAGGCTGGTTGTACTTGCGGAGAGTGTGGTTCAGAATTATTTCATTACCAATGATTCAAGATTGAAGCTAGAATCTTCTCTGTGTTATTTCATTCAATCTTTGGGTTCCCGTGAAGCTTTCATCACCCATCATTTTCTCAATTTTATTTGAGCTCATTTTATTGTGCATTGGTACAATCGTATCTATGGTCATGTGGCACCATTTGTAGTGGCCCATGAAGTGATATCCTGGCCTATGGAAGACTCAGTCAATCCAGGGTTTTCAATGGCTATGGTTTGGAATCATGGTTCGTGGAACCCTGCTGGTTTTCTTCACCCGTGGACTATTGAGTTTGAGAGATTGTATGAAAATTTCATTCGTTCGTATGAGTCCTTCGGTGCCGCGGTTCGTGGTCCACCATGTTCGCTGGACATCACTCCACGGGCCAACGCCTCTCGGATCATTTGGTGTACCGAAGGTTTGTGAGCCAAGCAGTTTGCAGAACCTACTCAGTGATGCTACACATGACATTTTAAATTCTTGGAAAACAGGAATTCTCTCATGTTTCATCTGGATTTGGAAACTCAATTTGAGTCTATTCACCTTTCTAGACTTGTATAAATACTTGATTCCTTCTATAAATTTATTGTGAGAGTATTTTTATCCCATGGATGAATTTTCAAGACCCTACAATGTATTTATTTGGGTTCTCTGTGGATGATTTAATGATAGACGAGTTCATCTTTCCTAGTGTATCCCATTGGGGTGCTATAATGTTATTATCTTATAAAAAAGATATTTGGTAGATGTTGTGTGTGTATTCCTATTGATTGATTATGATAACAATCCATAATATCTATCCCATTATAATTATTGGAGACATTTTCCACATGTTAATTGAATCCAACATGTTTTCAATGAGTTATATTGGTATTAGATTTCATAATATGATACGTATGTTCAAAAAAATCAAGAATACAACATTTTAATGTAGATATGATCACTTTAAATTCATGGTTATCTTTTTCCACATCATTAATAAACCCTTTTTTTCATGGGTCTCAAGAACTCTATGTTATTTGATTTATTTGATCAGTTTGAGGTTTTTTTCATTGCTGACATACTTGAATAATAAAAATTATAAGTGGTGAATTCATAACACTTGAGATCTATCAAATAGACTCTCAATCATCATCATAACTATGTAATGATGTCAATGTGAACGTTTCAATCATGTGATGTGAACTTCCTTGGGAATATGGTGTCACTTGGAGGTGTAGATATGGACTCATCAATGGTTTTGGTTAATATTTCTTCAACAACACCCAAGAATGTGGTTGAGTTATATAAATTTCTAGGCCTAGTGGGATATTATTGGATGTTTGTGTCCACCAAATCATGATCCATGACCCTATTGACATCCTAAACTAGAAAAGTCATTCCATTTATATAGAATATTAATTATCAAATATCTTTTGACTAAATTAAAAAGTAGTTTATTAAACCCTTCATTATCAAATATCAAGTGAAGAGAGTGAATTTTTGTGGTCTTACGTGATGATTTCCATATATTTTTAGTATGTTTTCTAATGCATTATTTAGAAACAATCACTTACGGGTTTTATAAATTACATCCCAATAATAATCACTATACAAGTGATGACATTGAGATAGAAGCATTTTTTGTCTCTCCAATGATATGGTGGAACCACCTCATTTAAGATCATTTTCTTCTTCACAAAACATAAGACCTTGTGGTATACATTCATTTTGTGGTACGTTAACCTACATTAGTGAATTTGGATAATTTTTATATATTATAATGATTTTACAATATCCATCTTCCCATAGAATTGAAATACTATTGTTCATGTGATGAGTGAGAAGTCACAAGTATATATTTTTTAATATACTAAGTATTCCAAAAGTGTAAAGTAGAGATAACATATATACACCCTTGTATAGAGGATTTTGATCGAATAAAACATTTATATCAGATGTATTTTGAACCTTATTTGTTTGTTAGATAGGGGATTCTTATTGGGAATATATAGAGGAGCTGATGGGAGATCATATTACACATATTTATTCAACAAAATGATTATTGGGGGAAGAGAATCATTAGAATAGTTCTTGGTAATAAAGTTAATTTGTTCTGTAATACCATAGATAATCCATTGTGAGTTCAATGGATAATCACTATCAGTGGATCTAGGTGTCACTAAGATATATCATGATTTTAGTAGAAACATATGGTGGACTAAGATGAATATTTTGACTTAATTGATCTTGTTTCGTTGTTTTGGTTTTTAGTATGTGAATGGGGGATCATGTATCGAGAGGTTAATTAAAGTAATGGGATTTCATCGAGTATAAATGAGAGTACATTTTAATGGACATTTTAACTTGGTTTTAATGAAACAAAGGATGATATGATTTCATTTTTGTTGTCAAAGGGAAATTTATGAAATAAAACCACTTTATAGTGATTATTGAATCATGTTTTATTGATGGTCTAGCAAAGGGGTATGTGGGAGAATATATAAGACTCCACGTGGTACTAGAGACAGTAATTTTCAATATGGGTCCTCATTTTTCCTTCTTGAATGGGGCTCTATTCAACATGATTTTTTATCTACGTTACTCTATAATATATAATTCTTTCAGAAAAATGGGAAGGTGGAGTTAAGAACTAGAAAATTGGAAGATATGTTTTATGATTATATATTGGATTTTAGGTCTTCCCAAGTGAATAACAGGTCATTGGTGGCGTTATCTTACAAAAAAATGATATCACACATCCATCAACATGTCTCCCATTGAGGTTATATGTGGGAAACATTGTTAAACCACTTATTACTAGTAAAATATTAGAGATGTTTTCATCCCTAATCAAAAACTAGTTTAGGGAACTAACATGAAGGTCAATGTCATTTAAAAGCAGATGAAGTTATAAAAATACTGTGTAAAATATTATTCATATCCATGGAGGATAAATTATGAGTTCTATGATGGGGATCATGTTTATTAATTTTTTCTATCATCATGGGATATAGTGGGTCATTAATATGATAAATCTATCACCAAAAATTATTTTCCCTTTTATGGTTCTTGGGAGTGTTGGAGAGGATTCATACCAATTGAAACTTCAATAATAGATGTAAATAACACATGATTTTATCCATATGTCATCATTCTACTCATATATTTTCAAATACAGCAACATGACTAAATGTGAATAGGTTGATATAGTGTATGATGTAACATTTTTTGAATATCCAGTCAATATCTTGGATCATCATGAGAAAGAAATTATTTGATTAATTATCCTCTTTATATATGTTCTTCATGGTTATGGTTGAACAAATGAGAGTACCTAGGAGTGTTATTTGTAGGTCAAACCTCATCAACCAAATAATTCCATAGCACTATTTTTACTCAAATTAGAATTTATTGTTTTTTGAATAAAATGGATTCCTATGATTATTATTTTTAATTGATTCACAATCATTATTATTGTATTTGTGATTTTATTATTCTTATATACAAGTTATCTTCCTTGATATTTTTATCTTGGATATTTTTATTACACATTTTATGTTCCCAGTTCTTATTCGGTTGTGGCCAGGTATTTTATTCTAGTGAAGTTTATGATAGGTGTCTCACTAGGTTGTTTGTTCAAACCATTCCCAAATTACTTCCTTTTTACATTTTGTTTTAATTTATGAGGATGATAATAGTTTTAAAGGTATCTAATGTAATTCAATATAAAAATTTAGCCACTTCATTTGGGTATATTCTTGTTGGTATTAATTCCATCAAATATAGATGAGTTTTGACCGTTTGTGGTACACCCAGTCTTAGTTAAAGACGTGGTGGTGGATGTGGTTTTTCTGTTATGAAGTTGTGTAGTGAGGTTCTTGGGTTATTTGAATGTGGGTCATAGATCTTGACCAATTTCGTAAAATAGTCTACCATAGGCATTAAAACACTATCAGTAGATGCAATTTTTCTTATGAGACCCCTCCTATGTGAAATGGATAATTACTCCACATATAGGTGGATAGATTAGTGTTCATTCATGTCGTCATGGGTTTCTATCAGATAGGTAGAGGTTACCAAAACAATTTTTTGTTAATATTAGTGATATTGGTTTATATGAATGGTCTTTTCTTTTTAATAGTTCCCATAAAACTATAAAGGTTTCCAATATTGTGGATTTGGTGTTCAGTTAGACCACCTATGCTAAAAAAGAAAGTGAAATTTCATAGATTTTCTAATTCAGTTCTCATTTTAAGACCAAGATATCTATTGTGAGAAACGAGGAGGGGCACTATACCTATTCTTGGTTTTGGGTTTTTATGAGATCTTGATGAATATTTCACTTGGGGAATCACTCCTATGTAAAATGGGGATGCTGAAATACCATGGAAGAAATTTCACCTTCAGTGAATATTTGTGTATATCTAACCACATGAGGGGAGGAAAAATTAGAGTGGGGTCCTCTTTTTCATGACCTATAGTGTGGTTGGTTTAAATATATAGTGACTTATTTATATGTTATGATATGTGTGTGGTCTCTTACGGAGAACTAAAAGGTCTTTCACTATAACATTAGGAAATGAATGGTTATATTCATGATGTTTCTACATCATTTTTAAAATCGGCATGACTCAGGGGGTTCAGATTATTTCAAATGAAGATAGAATTAGACCCCCCTAAAAGGAGGACCCACAAGTGTTTCATGAGTCTCAATGCTATTGTGGATGTTATTCAAACTTCATTAATAATAATAGGGATATATATTTCTTTCTGTAATCTTACATTCCATTTCTTCAAACCCTAGTCAACCCTAGATGATGCTCAGGGATGACTTCCCTCTCCTTTTAGGAGGTGGGAGGGAGGTGAAGGACCGGGTCTCACAGCCTCCAACACCTAGGAACCCTTTTATTCTGTTCTCAAACCCTAGTTACCTTCCGGATTTCCTGTCAATTTCTTTATGCCCGAAAGTTCCTGATATTCCTCAGGGTGATCCTCAGCTACTGATCTCTCCATCCAAGTTCTATGAAGCTTTGAGTCACTTGGATTTAATGCTGGTATCATGCTTTGAACAGAGAAGGCCCTCGGTCGATGAATTCGATCGTTTCATCTTCGAAAAGTGGGATTTGCAAGAGCGCGCTGTTGTTGGGCTTCTCGACAGTCGCCAATTCATGATTCTCTTTTCCTCGGAGGACGATTTGATTAGCGACTAGTCCAGTGCCCCTCGTAGATGCAACGGATTCTGGTTCTTCCTCCTTCGTTGGTCGTTTGATTTATACATGAATTGTGATCCGTCAACCACTACGGCATGGGTTAGTCTTCCACGGCTCCCTCTTCCGTTTCAAAATCCTGAAATTATTTGCATGATTGGGAATATGGTTGGGCGCTTTCTCTGTTCTGATGTTCGTACGTCCACTGTAAGTTATCCGGTGAATCCTCGTCTCTGTGTGGAGGTGGACGTTGCAAGGCTCGCGGTCAATTGGGTATGGATCACTATTGGTGAGGAATTCAGATGGAGGAAGATCGTGATTTTTGAATATTGGGTAGGATACTATAACACCTGCTGTCGTCTGGGGAATATGACATCGAACTGTCACTCTGAGGTGCTGAACAGAAGGTCCCATAACCAGAAGGGGAGGGTGGATGATTCCTCCAAGTTGAGATTGGTGTCTTCTGGGGGTGTGGCACCTGGATCTATGGAGGAGAATCGGTCGTCAGTGCCTTTGAGGAGCTTTGCAGAGGCCCCTTCGAATCCTGATGTATCTGATGTGTTCAGCTGGCTTCGTCATGATCTGCATTTGGGTGATGGGGTGATTCAAGCAAATAGTAAGGAGGCCTCTGGTTCTGGTGAAGGGGGATGTACTACAGGTGTAAACATTGCTGTGAGGGAGTTGCAGCATGAGGTGTGTGTGTCTACACCTACTGAAATGGTGAGGAATTGGTGCATAGAAGCAGTGACTATGGTAAATGGAGTGCAGGATGATGTTGGTAGAGGCTGTGATACGATGAAGGTTTCAGATGGTAGTAATGGGGTGCAAGGTTGGGCTGTGATTGATGGGGAGATGAGATTCACAGTTGATACTTACCATCGGTTCCAAGAGTTGTAAAATGAGCTGGTAGAGGATGGAACGTCCATGACTGAGATGCAGCATGAGGCTCCTTCACAGGAGGGAGGAAATAGGTCAAAGTATGTGCTGCAGAGGACTTTAGTTCATCTGGAGTCCCCAGAACAGCCATGGTTCCTTGTTGTGATTGACACCAACGGTCAATTCCAGGAACGTCGTGGAGGGAATGATAATTTTCCGCAGGTCATTATCCATGGAATGTGGGTGGATTTCTATGAGAGTGATCAAGAAAATTATGGAGGTATGATCAAGCCTTCTTTTAGTGATGTGGTGCAAGGAGGGAAAGTGAAGGTGAGCGGGGCTCAAGAAGTCTTGACTGCCCCTCCACGACGCAGGTCAAAGAAACATTACTCATATTTACCAAAGCCGTTAGTCACTATGAGCATTGGTGGCGACGAGGAGCTCTTATCTTTGGAGCGGATGAATCTGTGAAGAAAAAATGCTAAGGTTCTGAGGCATTACAAAATCTCGGAATGGGAAACAACCACAGTGGAGGAGGATTATGGAGATGGGTATAGGTTGTGTGACATGTAAGCTCCTTTCATTTTGTCTTTTGTTGCTTGTCTACACCACTTTTCTTTTATTTTAATAAATGGTAAATGGGTTATCACATGGCTGAGCTTTTCTCGTAGTCAACACTAGGTCAACTCCATGTCCATCTATCATCTTTCATGATAACTCTAACTCCATGGATTATTTGATACAAACCCTATTGATAAAATCTTATCTTTTACACTATAATACAATCATTACATTTTTAAATTTCTACTATAATTTTTTTTATCATGGATCCTACGTTTTGGAGAGTAATTTTTATAATGTGTTGATGGATAGTTACACTTGTTATGTTCTATAGAGTTTTACATTTAATTTAGTTGTGAATAATTCATATTTCATTCACTTTTGCTCATTGATTCTCTAAAGCATCATATCAAGGCTTGTGGTTCTTGATGTTATCTATAGTTTTTTTAGATTTTTGGGAAATAATGTTTTTGGTAAATAGTTTAATCAATATTAAGTAGCCTAATTAATATAAATAATTTACAAGATTAATAAAGGGGGATATAATTATTTCATATGTTGTTATATATATTTTTTGTTTTACTCAATATTGTGGTACTATTTTTTAATATTTGGTAGTATAATATATAAATAAATAAAAATATATTATGAAAATAGTGATATATAATCTATGAGATTATGTATTGGTTTGAGTATTAATATTATATGACAATTGGACACACCTTAAAACAAAAATTGATTACATGTTTTCCTATTGATATTTCCACCTTTACTATTATGAAAAAAATTCCAAGAATTTTTTTAGTAGATATGCATATATAATGGAATTTCATCACATAATTATATTATTATTAAATGTAGTATTGAAAAGTGTGGGTAGATTTATCACGAAAATAATTGGTTTTTTTAGAAAATATGTGAAATATGAATATAAAGGTAGTACTTGTTGTCTTGCGAGTGTGGTTTTGGTATGTGGTGTGAGGGTAGGGATGCATGGTTTGTGTGTGTGGATGGGAATGATATGGAAGTTGTGATATAGTTGGTTGAGGACATAATGAGAGGTTTTATTATTGTAGTTTTAATGTCATCCATAGTGGTGTTGGATGATGATATGTGGGGTGGTGAATGTGATGTGGCTAGTAATAGGGTTACAGTAGGTATGTATGATTGCTATTATTCATGATGTGGTGCTTTTGAGGGGGGATGATTTTATGGATTTATAATAATAATGTGAGTCATTGTTTTAAATTAATAATGGTGAGACATTGAATGATTTAAAAATGAACATCAAAGGTGGACTTTAGTGGGGAACATATAATGTGGTAATTTTTTTGAATTAAACTCTACTAAAAAATTTCAACTAGAGTAGTTTGAGAATAAATTTATTGATGGATTTTAAATTAATTGTGGCATTTAAAAACAATAATACATTATATGGGATGATAATATAAATTTTTTAATTTTTTAAATCTCTAGTTAAATGTGACATTGTAGGTTGATATAGAGTTTTTCACATTTTTCATGGATTGTTGGATTTGAGAGGAAAAAATGGTTGTCAATGGGTAGTGTTGATGTGATGGTGGTGAATATGGATTACATAATTGCTATTTTTGTAAATGATTTGGTCATGTTGTATTTTTTACTATCTATCCTTATACTTTTATGTCATTTGAAAACAATATCCACCCAAGTCATGTTTTCATTATCAACACAAAAATGACTGTGTTTGTATTTTCCACAACATATGTATTGGTGAGGTTGTATGGATAAGAACACTCTATCCTATAGTCACACATCAGTTATAGTGTACAATGAATCTTGTGGGGGTTTACTAGTGATGGAATAGATGGTAGTGATTCATAGGGATGATATAGTTGGTGGTGGATCCCGATGGTTATTTTAGTTTGTGGTGGTCATGTATGGTTGGATTTGGAAACACTGGTGATGTACATAATGTTCTAATTACCTAAACATATATACTTAGTATTTCTTTTATTCATATATAATTAGACTATTTTGATAATGTAATTATTTTTATTAGTTAGGTTATAGAATATCCTTTTATGATTGTATGACTATGATATGGAATGAATGGAAGCTCGAGAAGTTTGACATTATATCATAAGAGTAATAAATAAGTGGGTTAGTGGTTGAAAGTTTTATATGATTATATTATTCTAAATTTTTTTTCCTAATTTATGTTTCATAATTGATGGGAGAGCCTTGGTGAGGCTGGGAAAAGATAATTGAAATTATAGGTCCTTGTTAGTTATACTAATTTTTCACTAGAGAATTAGTATTATATTCTCATATTTATATGAGACGAATCAATGATGAACTACTATGTATATATGTTATGCTCACTCCAATGTATATAATTTTTTTTCTATATATGAAGTATTTTTTTACTGAGTCAGACCATTATATCTTGCAGAGAGTTGATGTTATTGTTTTCTCCTAGGAGTCTTATGGTACTTTATTTTTGGAGACTAAAAATTTTATTTTTAATTTAATGAATTTTGGTATATTATTATGATTTGATAATTGAATATTTTATATTATGTGGTGTACATTGGTAATACTCATTATATATATATTATCTTTAAAAAATATTTTTTTTCATGATTCTTCCAATTGTCTGTTTTATACACTTAGAAATTGTCTCCCACCCATAACATATTGAAGGTTTGATTTCTGGGTCACTCACTCACACACCCTAAATATTTCAATCTCTAAATTTTATTTCTAGGAGGGGTACTAATGGAGGGGTCTCAACACATGATTAGATAATATAAGTTACTAATAAGATATAATTCATGAAAAGGGGGACGGGTATTTACACTTGAGGTAACGCTTATCTTTTTGTTATATTATTGAATAAATTTTTTATTTCAAAATCAAATAAATGAATTGTGGTGTTTTAGATGTTATGGATTATATATTCTTTAAACTACCACTTTTTATAAGATCCTAATAACTTTAATACATAATTTATTAGTTTATCCAAAAAAGAGGAAAAATTAATGTATTTTTTTAATGATATAATTTTTTGATGTTGGAAAATACATTTAATTTTTGGAAATGTTGTTTGTTAGTTTTAAATGAGTATTTTATAATTATAAATAAATTTTTGAACTAATATAATTTTTTTAATATATTATGTTTTTATTACATTATTACACTATTGTAAATTTTTTTTAGTTAAACAACACTATTTTAACTGTTTAATGGAAAATTTATCTTTTTTAAAAAAATTAATAAATTATATCTCTTATAAAATTTAAACATTCCAATTCAAAAAATATAAGATTATTTTATCTAAATAATTATAATATTTTTGTTTTTTTATATTTATTATAGAAATTATGGTTTTAAAAATCATATAAAATATGATATATTAAAAATATAAATATACTTTCTCTTTTAGTTTGATAACATGAACATTATTTTTATAGAAATATAATATTTATATTCACTGATTTTATTCAAATTAAATATTATTTACCAATAATTTTATTATTCTATCGATTATGTTAACATTTTAATGCTTAATTACTATTTTAGACCGATGGGTTATTATACCAAATAGTCAAGTCACTATTTCTATTGGGTATGAAGTATTATGAAGTTTATATTGGATTTTAAAAATGTCATGAATATCTCATATGTTATCCATTCATTATGAACATTAATTTTTCTTAATGTTCCCTATTCAACAATTTAAAAAATATGATTATATGACTATTGGATTTTTTATTTTTAGTGGTGTTTACAATGGTGATAAGTTAAGAAAATTGTGATATTCTAGAATATCTCATTATATTTTGGTTATGTATTATGATTATTATCAAAAATTACAACATTAAATTTTATAGAGTATACTTATTCTTATTTTAAAATGTTTTATATTAATTAAATATTTTTTGTGTGATTTAATTATTTGTTTTATATTATAATATATTACCAAATATTTCACACATGTATATTCACAAATTAAAACCACATACATAACTTAGGGGTTATTGCATCCCGCCTATAAATTTATTTCACAAAATTTCAAATCATTTCATTATTAGGGAATAGATGATGTTACATATATCTCATTACATCATTATGTTCTCATGTTTCCACTTCATATATGGTGTTTTGAAATGTACTTTGACAATGTGAGTTTTCTTATTTAATAAAATGTTGTATCAATGATACACGATCTTTAAAAGTTTCCCCTTATTAGAGTGGTTATGCTCCAATTATACCAACATTGTATGTAATAAATAATAGTGATTATGTATATAATTATTAAGGATAGATATCTGAAACACATCTTTCCATTGAGATAATTTTTTTGGAAGTTCCCGATGATATGCCTCAAATACTTTTAGAAAATGTAACTCGAAGGGGCCAATGAACATAGTGTTGAGCATTACATTAATTCAAATATTCATGATTCTCTTCCAATTTTATATTCAATGGAAACCTTTTCTCTAAATAAAAAATCTAAATCTTCTAAATTATTGTTATTCTTGTTCAATTTAAATTTAGAATCTTAAATGTATTTCATAATGTATTAAACACACTTTATTATATATTTGATAGGTTATATACCTGAGAATAATATATTCATAATAATCATCCCAAAATTTTGGATTCCTAAATCTATTCCCATATAAGGATTCATAAGTTTCCATTATAATAAATGATTAAACGTTTCAATGGTACGATAAATAAATCAATGGAATATATTTATCCACACCATTTTTTGAATTTAATAGAGAAAACTATCCTTACATTATCAAGTGTGGAAAAATTTATTTTAGACTAAATATCAGTGTTGGGGTGATAGGTTATACAAAAGTACAACTCAATATTTAAAAAATCTTAAAGACACCAAAAAAACATTTTCGTTTAATTTGTGTCTCAATTAAAAATTTGGAAAAGTGGTTCCCTGTGTATAAGAAACACTTTTACAACATATATCATGAAAATTAGATGGTGTGGAATATCTTCCAATGTAGTAATAATGTGACTAGTCTTGGTGATTCGATCGTACAAATCTCATATCACATTATTTCATTTATATGTCTTAATAATTCAATTGAAAATTACCTTAGTGATGTACACCCATTTCCACATTGGTAAGGGTAATTTTTAAATCCTCCCATTGACTTTTAATTCCCTACATTAATTTTATTACATACCAGGAAATCTAAACTGTATTCATTAATCCCCCTCTTTATATTGTCCCACCATAAATTCCTACTATTTTTTGGGAATTTATTGGTACTTATAGGATGGATGGAGAAAGAAAAGATATATGAATTATCCAATAGATCATTATTTTTCTTACGAGACAATTACAAAAAAATTGTAGTTTCAAAATCGATAAATCTATCTTTTTTTATTTTGAATTCATGAATCCTCCCTTAAATTTTATTTATAACAATATTTTAATTATAAAAATTATATATTTGTGATCTTATTTTCCCTTGGAATTTTATTTTTTAAAAAATGTAAAAGTTGTTGGATATATCATCTATATTTATTATCTTTATCTTTATATTTTGTATATCAATGATGATTGGGAATTATCATTGTTAATCATTGATAGGGTGATGGAGTCCTTTATATTATGATCGTAATCTACAACATTATCCTTTATAATAAGGAAGATAATTTAGAATCCATAGTCATTTAATATCTTCAATAATAATTGTTGACACATGTTTTACATGTTCTATTTGAATATAAAATTTAATATCTTGTGGTTAGTATATATGTCAAAAATATCTCTTTAATAGTAATTCCAATAAAATTATATTTAAAACCACAACCATATATATAGTTCTTGAATTGTTATTTTTTGTTCATTTATCATCAATTTTATAAAGGATTAGGGTATACAATTAACATTTTTTTAGTATATAAACAAAACCATTCTTTAGAGCGTTAATGAATATCAGACACCATTTTCCACTCGAGAATATTTTTATTATGGGTGTATTAATAAGAATATTCATACACTCTTTATAGATGATTTCATATTATTTTATTTAGGGATACTCTACTCAGTTATGTGTTTAAGAAGTTAGTGGTAGGAAAATAAAGAACAATTTCTAGAGAAACATTGAGGGTTACCATTTAATCTAATAAAAATATAGATCACTTGGAAATATATGGTTTTGAGATATTACTTTTTTATTACGTGTATATGAGAATATATTTAGTAAAGAAGACCTCATATTTTTTGAGGTAAATAGTAAACACTATATTTATTAAAGCTATAAAAAATATACTGGTATTTTATGTATAATTAGAGTCACAATGATCATTATATCAAATTGATATACAAAAAAAATGTATTTTGTATATTTTTTCTTCACCTTTAGTCGATGACATCCAAAATGATGATTTAATTTTTAAAAATGTTACATTCCACCAATATATATATTTTTTTGTAAAAAAATTATATTATGAGGACTTTTATGGTAATAATAATAATAATAACCAGTAATATTAATTACTAATAACTAATTACCATTTACAAATATTAATTTAAAATATAAAAATATATATACATTACTCATACATTATATAATTTCTGTTTTAGTAAATATATATATGTTTGTGTAAATATATGAATACAATATGAAAATACATAATAAAAGCACACATATACATACATAAAAATATATACCAGTGTTGGTGTGTAATGCTATGTAATAACCATTAGTATTTTCATATTTATAAATACATTTTCTAAATATAATTTTGGACACTTTATTAATTATAAAAAATTATTTATATATACAAAAATATATGTATAAAAAATTTATTTTTTACGTGTATTAATTTATAAATAGATTATATAAATATATATATGTTAAAAATACATTATAAAATTTCAATTATAAATACATTATGAATAAATAAATTATATAAATGAAAATTTATAATCATTATGCAAATTTATCTTTAGTAACATTAAAAGGGAATACAATAGGTACATGTTAACCATGAACCGACCACTACTTGACCCAATTATGTTATATTGGGTTTCTGGTTAATTGTGTATTTATATGAAAGGTTAGTGACATAAAAACATAATTTATAAACATGGAGTGTTATGTTTGTAGTTTAAGGGTATTAAAAATCCCAATCCAGATTAAATTAATCATTAGTAATTTATTATTTATATATTAATTAAATAATAAAAACATGATAGTATATATATTTATAATTTTATTTTATCACCTAAATTCATAATTTAATTAATCACTGTCTTAATAACATTTTTATTATTTTTTTACTAAATTTATTCTCTCAAATAATAAAAATTTTACAGAACATATTTTTATTTTATTTTAGATAAATTAATTTTTAAATTTTAATGTTATATTAAACATTTTAACTTATAAATAGGTATTAAAATGGATTATTATAGTTAATGGTTATTTTATAATGTAATTAATTATAGTTAGGGTAATATATTTAGAAAATCAAGGGTTTCATGATTGACAAAATTATACACGATATATTCTGGGTTTGAGTGTACTATGTTTAGTTGGTATACAATTTTTTATCACCCCTAAATAAGGGGAGTCCATTGAGGGTTCAATGATTGTGTAAAAAGTCTTATGTAGTAGTAAATACTCTTAAGATCACTAATAAAGTCAATACATGCTATAGTGGGGCTACAGATGTGATGAGTATCCCAAGAATAATGACATACATATATGATTTATTGTTGTATATTGAGTCTCTTGTTGGTGTAGGATTTCGAGATATGAAATCTATATTCCCTTTTTCATCTAGAAATATGGTCCTTATATATATATTTTTAATTTATATAAGGTTTCTCCCTCCACTCATTTAAAAAATGGAATTATCTTGAAATAAAAAAACATAGCCTTCAAGATAGTGGTATGAATGTGTATTTATGTTTTGATTTAAATTAATATATTTTATAATTTTATAAAAATATACATCATACAAACCTATTTATAATTCAGGTATTGAAATATATTATAAAAACATTATTTTAACATATTTAAATAGATTATTTAAATAAATTATTAAATTAAATTATATGTATATTTATAAGAAATGCATTAAATATAATACATTATATATATAAAAAATATATAATGATAAATAAATATATTTAAAATATAAATATATTTATAAATATATTTATTTCAATAATTATATGTAGTGGTGTGGGGTATTAAATTTATCACATTCTTATGTAATGATATTATGAAATCATGAATAATACTGAGGAATGGTTGGATAGTTCTCTTGAATCTATTTATAAAAATAAATAAGAAATTTTATGGTGTGGGGATTATAGTGGAATTATGATTATGAATCAAAAAATTAATCATTGGGAGATAGTGATTAAAATAACAATTTTAAGGGTAACTAGTGTTTCAAATACCCATTTAGGTTTTATTCATTGGAATTAAACCACATAAGAATTTTATATCATTAAATCTATGATGAATTATTATCTTGAAAAATTAAACTATATGAATATTATTTTAATTTATTTGGATGATATATATGATAATGTTTATATAGATTTTTTTTGAAAATATATTGAATACAATTTGTTGCAGGTTGAATATATCAAACACATCAGGGACCTGTGTAAAGAGTGTTTTGGTCTTGATAAATCACTAATATGAGACACTGAAAAATTTTCAATATTAATAAGACTACCACAAGGATTAAATTTTATACCATAAAATTTTTATTGGGTTTTATATTATAATATCATATATATCATGATGAGATACCTAATTGTTTTTTGGATTATATAGTTATCATTGCAAAATCCAAATAGGATAAAAATTTAATGTTAGATACTTAGAGGGATATATTAAAATTGAATCGATTTCATATGGTAAATAAATGAATGAATGAATTGAGTGCAGTTTTAATAAATTATTTTCAAATATTTTTGTGGATGTGAGATTGGGAGAACAATATATTATTAATGTTGATCATTTTAATTATGTAAGATCATTTCTGTAATGTGATGCATATATTAGATTTCATTTCTATTAAAGGTTTCAAATTGGATAGAGGAAATAGAGAAAGAATTCAATGATTAATTATGATAATGATATTCCCTTTCAAATTAGAGGCTGTATTTTATAATAATATCATTGTAATATTAATTATATATGGTAATAATGGGTGACCTTTAACATGATATCCTGCATACAAACAATTTAGAAAACATGAAAATTTTAATATGGGAACTTTTCCATACGAAGATGGATTATATTATTAATGAATGTGATTATGAAAAAATTATAGTGGATCCAATTTATGAGAAGATGATAGAGATTATATTATTGTTGTTTGTACTTATTATAAGAAGACATATGTATTTTCATGATAATAGGGTAAACATAATGTAAAATTCATTTATTCATAGAAGTAGAGGTTAACCTAAAAGTCCCTAAAAGTCCCTAAAATCAATAAATTATTATTATACTCTTTTGAATGGATTGAATGAAAATATAATCTTTGATGTAGCTAATTAGTGATTTCTATTCCATGTATTTGGGCCAATTTTATGGTGTTTAAGTATTTTTTATGGTTTTTGTTGTTGTCATAGCATGCATAAATATATTTAAATTAAAATTTTTGATAAAAAATATATATAAACAAAAATTTTATATACTATAAATTTATGGTAAACTTCGGCATTGGAATATTTTTTTATTAGTATATTTAAAATAAGAAACATAGGAATGAATATAATGTTTTTATTTACAGAATATTATATTGTTTAATTGTAATGTGAGAGATTATGATATTCCATAGTTTTAATTCTAGTTCACATTGCATGTTTAAATTTATTTTTAAAACTATTATTCATAATATAATGAAAAATTCATATTTTAAACTGATTATATTAAATAAATAACAAGGAAAATGTTAAGTTATTATATATTTTTTCAATTATTTTTATAAAATGGTGTACAAAATTAATATCCATTTATCAATTTGGTTTTCTAAACATCTTTCATGAAAAAAATATTTTTATCGAAATATAAAACCAATGTTGACTATATTTTTTTGAAATTGTGATCTTAAGTGTTTGTTAAAATTTTATCTTCAAAATGAAAAGGTGACATTAAAAAATATTATTCTAATTGTGGTATTTATTGTAAATTAATAAAATTCTTGGGGGAAGGAATATTTTCTATGGGGCCATTGGTTACCTAACCACTTCCCAATCTACATCCTATGATATTTTATTTTCTTTAATATGATAATGGGATTTATATTTTTTTACACTTTTAATATTATTTTGACTATAACCATTATTACTTTGATTAAAAATATAATGTTTCATGATCTGACCAACTAATATCCTCCTGGTTGGTGATAATCCATATGTGAAATCTCTAGGCCTACCTCAAATAAGATAGTGGTTTGAGATAAGCTTTAACAAATTAGAAACAAAAATTGATGCCATATACTAATATACTAATATTTACAAACTCTTACATCTCTAAGAAAATGTGCAAATAAATAATTAAATAATTCAATATCTATAGTAAAACCATGTATGTAATATACACCAAGGAATGCATTAGGGAATGAAAATATCATATAAGTGAGAAATGGGAAAAATTGAAATCCAACAATAAGTAATGTCACATTGTCAGAAAGCCTAGAAAAATTAATACTTAATAGGGGTGACTCCTAATCTCTTTTCACCCATCTTAACATGGGCAGTACACCGAAGTATCACAATGTTCCACCATGGTCACCACATATATTCCTATCATATGTATATGACTGAACATGTGTAGGAAAATCACATGTAGAGGTGATTATATATATATCTAGTATTATTCCCTGATAACCGCAATGGTTTTAATAAAAATATATAATTGATGTAAACTCCAACCATAGAAAGTGAGAACAAAATATAAATTGTATTCTCATAAAAAAACTAAAGAAATATAAAAATGGGATATCTACCTCTATATTTCAAGTATGTAAATTATCCCTCATAAAGCTCCAAATGTCAAAATATGATTACAAGCATAACGAATAACATCACAATAATTATTATGGAGGGGATGGCCTCATAGTTGTGATCCACAACTGAGGTTGCAACCAATCCACTAGAGGACCTTCTCCCCACTGGATCTCGATGACAAGGGAGTACCACTGAATTGATAGAGGACCCTTTACCTACTATATTATGGGGGAATGCTGACATAGTCCATTTAATGTGTAGATATGACCCTAACCCTACTGTGATAGGGGAGTACCATCTCTGAAATCTCTCTAACGAGAAATCCTGATCACAGACATTGGCCACACATCGCCTGAAGAAGTATCCCCCTCCGACCACCTCTCATAATATCTCATAAAGAATTATGTTGGCTTTATCATGTTATAAATATATAAATACATAGTATATACTACTCACGGTCTAAAATATGAGTTTTGAAGAAGGTGATATGGAAGGTATGTGTTTTTGAGAAAAGTGCACAATGTGTGCATGTAGTCAAATAGAATAGGACCTCACCTCTTCTCCTAAAAATATTATTCCCTATAATTTTATTGGGAAGACATGTCCTATTATATTGATTATAAAGGTTGTACACTATCTATCTCAGTCACTCGGGGCTACCCTATGTCCTCTCAGACCGTTCCTGTGATCACTGGCCATTCCTATATACCTGGTCATGTCCAAGTACATGGTTTTAGTGGTGTACTCTGTCCATGACTTTTTTTTTTGTTTTACATATTCTTTTATACTCACATACTATATACAATGATTCTATTTCTGTGTCATGCATTATATATATAAAAATACATGTTCTAGGATCTATATATGAACCTAAAACCCCAAATAGACTCAATATCTACCCATTCCACCAATTAAACTACTGTTAAAATTTGAAATATCATAGGGGTTTTCACCGATCATTGGTTAGGAGCCTCTGATGGATACAAATCATAAATATAATCTCCCAAAATCAAACCATCAAAACTATGATAATTCATCCTATTGGACCTCCTTATTCCAAATCAAAGAATTCAAAACCCAAACCTAGGATTCCATCTTGATTCATCCAAATATCATCAATACACCCACCAATGACACATACACAATTAGTCCAGGGGTTCCATCATGCTCAATAGTAGCCTAGTAAATTCAAACCACAAACATGTTGGTCAAAAAAAAGAACATGAAGAATAATATGGAGAAATCACATATACCATGTGATTCCATCATTTTACATTGTGATCATGACCAATAACCAATAGTCATTGAATTAGATAGGAAAAAAATCATGTAGAAAACATGGTAATAATTATATGTCTATGGGACACAAAGAAAAATTATCACATGTGAATTGCATAAATAAGAAAATAGTTAGATAAAATAAAATCATTAAAAATTTAATAAATGTTGAGGATATTGAAAATAATGTGACCTATATTAATAGTGGATTCATGTGTAGTGATGAGTAAATTATTTAGAAATAAATATGTATTTATAATTATTTCGACATCCATATGATGGTTAATATCAATCTAATCATTGTTACTCTTCAATCTCATCCATAAAGAAGAAAAAAATATTCCTCTAATCCACATAGGGAATTTTTGATAACCCTAGAAAAACTTCTTAGAACATTATTTATAGATGATTAGGAAATTTCATGTCATTTAATTAAAATAAATATATTCTATAATTATTTTATTGAACGCACCTTTCAATAGTAACCTCCCAAAGAACATCTGACACCCTAACAATATTTCTAGCCCTATTAAAACATATGTTATAGAATCAACTGTGGTCTCTGATTTCCCGTCTGAGATCTACTTCAGTGGGAAAACCATTTAAATCAAAACAATTCATGTGTGTACATCAATATATAACATTAATTTTAAAAACTTCTTCTTGGGATTTTTGGAAAATCATTCACCATACCGACTCTGAGGAATAATTCATATATATACATATAAATATTCAAAGGACTGGTCCTATAAAACAATAAATGTTCAATTATTTCGTTGATTAGGGATTTTTAGACTAAAACTAAAAATATATAAAAGGTGGGGGCATTGAGTCTCCATATAACTATAATGAAATGGATTTTAGAAATCATATGGATCCTAGTTTTGTATATTAATATCCTTATTTTCGTCCATGTAATGATACATAATAGATAAAGAGAGGTATTAAGGGTTTCTAGTGATTTTTAGGATCTCAGAACCCATAAAATTTGTAAAAATTGACAAGGTTATTGGGTTATTGGTGATTATTTTGCTTATTCATCACTATTTCTCCTAACCGTGCATGGTGTTTTAGAGGGGATTAAGGGATGCATGGTTTTCTACAGCCATGAGAGCTGAGGGGCATACTTTTATGGTATTGTAGAGGTTTTTTATAAAATTCTTTCCACACAAACTATACATAGTTATATACATTGCACACCAAGCACATGTGAGATCCATACATATATAGTAGAGGCAACATGGTTTGTTCAAGGATTGGACAACCATTCATCCAAACCATGTAACAAATATTTTTTGTGTAAAAGACTATTTTTTCCTATTTTTTTAAACTAAAATTTATATTCCCCCATTCCCTTATAATATCCAACACCTTCTTCTTTACTCATGTTAGCTCTCATTCTCCTCTACTTAAGGATATATAGTTCTCCCTCATCAAAACTCCAAATTTATCACCATCAAAAGTGTTTAACAACTAATGTTATTCTCCTTAATCAACATTCGTCTATTATTAGTTTAACTTCCTAAATTTTCACTGTATTTTTGAGATTTTAGGTTCTCAATTTTTAAGGTGTTTCCATATTTCAATTATTTATTCAATTCCACATCATACATGAAGTCGATATTGGTTCATGAGCTATCTATGGTCCTATGTTATGTGGTCTAGTTATTTCCCCTAAAATTCATGATCTTATCATAGCCTCACCATTATGTCTCACACCATCCATTACTTGGAATTGTGAAAAATGTGTTATACTTTTCTACATTAATTCAATCCATGTTATTATAATCTTGTTGACCCCTTCTAAAGGATCAAAGGGATTTGAACATTTTTATTTCCACCACTTTTTTCGGGCTATATTAATTTCCACCTTTTATATAATTTTATAGATAACCAAAGTACCTCATATGTATTTTAATTGACAATAAAACTTCCATTACATGCCTTGATAAATAAAATGAATTTTAAAATTTAATTTTAAGGGGTGGGTTGTCCATTTAAAATGTTTTATAATTATGAACATGAAATATGTGATGTTATCACCCATAGATATATATGATATGTGACTATAAATGTATGACATGTTATCTATAATGAATTTTTATTTATAAAAATGTATATCATTTTGTTGGAAGATCAAAGATATTTAAGGGGATGGATGAGAATGACACTTCATATTACCTTAAATTGAGTTTTTTTATAATGTCTCACAAAATTATTAATCTGTTTAGGAAATAGTCATGATGTTCAACATTCCCCTATATCAGGTGCTTGGAATGATGAATCACCCCACCATCTCATGGGATGGGTATGATGACATACATTCAATTGATATTCAGGGATTGTACCATTTAATGGAGTATATAGATTGATAGAATAGTTATGGAAACCTATGTTATGACCTGGCTCCATCTAGTACCTAAAATCCATGTATACTCTAACTTATTTCCTCACGTACATGACACATAAATATGAATACAATATATAACTAAATAAACGGTTACTTATATATATAGTACTCAGATCATACCTTTTTCTGGCCTTCATCAAAGTAGGTATAATATTCTAGGTTTTAGGATAAAACCAGACACGATAGGTATTTATTATTCAACATTTGTGATTATTAATTTTACCTTCACACCACTATGATATGAACAATGGATGTATTATTTCTAGAATCCACTGGTGATGGCCTACAGATTTTATCTCACACCCTACACTAACCAAATTTTGTACCCGATTAATCATCATTTCTATAGTTATGGATAATGGAAGGATCCCATTTATATAAGGATTATTTTATTTACATATATAATGAAGCATGGGATAAGGGGGCTAATCATATGCATGTTATTCTAATGGAGTAGTTTTTTTGGTTTTTGGATTTTTTATAGAATGTTTTATATGCCTATAACCTTCCCTAGATTCCCTATTTTAATATTATCATTCAATGAAATCATCATTTATATGAATATTCCTTTGAGAAATTGATTTTTCATATTTCTATTAGATATTTATGCTTCTATAATAAAATAAATTTTTTTTCTAAAATGAATTCTAATTTTTTATTGTGACACAGTTGTTTTTTTATTTATTATATCTATTATTCCACTCTGATATAATGGTATTTTATTCCCACTATACCACACTAGACCATAGATATTAATCTACAACCTCTGGTGTATAAGGAGGTGTGATTGAGTCATTGTGACCCACCATATTAGAGAGCAAGTTATGTGGATATCGGGTCGGTGCATTACAATGTGGTACCAGTGCTATTATTTTTTCCCTTGTATTATTGTTTGTGTATTATAAATGCAACTAGTATCTAATTAAATTTCTTAATGATCATGTTATTGGTAGTTTTAACACATATAAAGGAGAAAACACAAATTACCTTGGAGGGGTTATTCCTATTTTTAATTTTCACCTATAATAGTTAATACAATTTAACTTTTGGGGGATGCACATGTTTTGTGATGTTATTGATATAATTTTTTTCATTGATCACCTGTCCTTGGACTATTATGTAAATGATTTAGCATCTCATGCATCATTATAGGCATAATAGGAATAATATTCCGCTCATTTTTCCATTACATGTTTACAATCTTTATGAATTTTCCTACTGCATATAGACAATTCCTGATTTATTTATATTTAAATGTGCTAAAATATCTTATAAGAAAAAATATATAATTATATGAATTAAAGTTCATAAATTAATCTAAATGGGGTTTTCAAACATATATTGGAAATTAAATCTTAATTAGGTAATTATAACATGTTGTGGGTTTTGTACCTACTAGGTCTATATTGTGACATGTATATCATATATAAGATATTATGAAAATAAATGAAATAAAAGTATCTAAAAGATAATTTTCTACTGAAAAATGTCATTTAAATTTTAATATAAAGGGTTTTTACTTCTATTCCTTACAATTGAAACTCCATATACCTAAAACATTATTGTCTAATTGATACCTTCAACCAAACTTGTCCATAGTATTATGTAGTTTGGGGGTGTCTTTTTTGTTCTTATAACATATTATAGAAATTAATTTTTAAAATAAACCATCATTTTAGAGTAGGAAGATATGTGTGATCGTTTCTATGGGAAGTCTTGAACATATCTTGCTATCCATCTATAGTATTTAAACTATTGTGTTCTCTTATGAGGTGTGTGTTTGGAACTTTAGAATTATGCCATCATTAAAGCTTCAAGACATATTCTAGGATGATGGAATCGATAATTCAATAGAGGTTGTGGTCCCTGAGTAACTTTTTATTCCTCTCGTAGTGCCACCTATGGACCCACATACTAATTCCAATATGGGAAATGACAACTAGTTTCATGATTTATTTTTTCGTATGATACATTCTATGAAAGTTGTTGCTCGACCTTCCATAACTATTACTGAGTACACTCAAGAGTTCCAAAAGTAGAAATCTCCCACGTTTGTAGTTCACGAAGGACCACATGATGTAGAGTCATGGATATTGGAAAAGAATTATATTTTTATTATTTAAATATACCTCTATAGTGGAGGGTAAATTTCTATGCCTATATGTTAGGATTTTTTCCAAACATCATTTGTATGCGATTACCCTGGAATACTGACATAGAGATATGATCTGGGAAGATTTAAAGATGACGTTCTATAATTAATTCTTTCCATAGACATTGAGGGATTACTAGGATAGAGCTTTTATGAACCATAGGCTAGGATACATGACTGTAATGAAATATTCATTCATGTTTTTCTGAACTAAAGTCTATGACACTGATGTTATCTTGTGATGATCTTATGACTGTGTATCCATTTGAGGATGGTTTGGTATTAATCATATGATAACTGATCAATTTATTTCAGATGAGGAATATTTTTTTGATCATTAACCAGGACCTCATTACTAATAAAAATATAAGGGAAGACAATTTGTGGAAACTATGGTGGTTTAGAATCCATACCTAGCTATGTTTCTTCCAGTGGACTGAATCGATGTTTTGTGCTTTCTCGTGGGTGTATAATTTGTAAGATAGTTCAAACCGACAGCTTCCTAAGATGTCACCATTTTGGGATGTTGGGACACACCATCATCTTTTGTATATTAGGAACAATGGGATGTAAATTCTATAGTTGGATGTGAAATATTTAGTACTTCTCCAAGATTTCTCCATAAATTCCTATTAAGAAGGTATATATGCCTACCGTATGTTTTAGAGAGGGTATAATAGTATTTTGATAGGAATATAGTTGGAATACCACCAGGCATATAGAATGAGGTGGTTGTCAAGGTATACATATTCAGACTCAAGAATTTCAAAGCCAGCATAGTGGGATTGATTAGGGTAGTAAGGCTGTGAATTATGGCCATGATACTAGCCATTTTCGTACAGTATGTCCTATTTCAAAGGAGAAGAGTTATATACCTTCTATTTTTTAAATATTACTCAAGTGGAATCTACCTTATTGTGTACATTATTTGAAATATGGGAATCCCATTTCATTATGTTTCAATTAAATGTGTTGAGTTTGTGCTTCGAGATAGAGTTTTACTATGGCATCAACAATACAAATCCCAATCAGTTTCAAATCGATGTGAATTCTCCATTGTAAGGATTTTTCCCCTGGGATATGTAGATATATTTTCAGGTAATATCATTCCATCCTTAAAATGATAGTGTTTGACATAATTATATCGATGGACTAGATAGTTCTCTATCAACACCAAGTTGAATGTTATCGTCGGAGGGTGGTGTTTAACAAACCACAGGGAGGTATACATGTGTTTATTAGAGAATGGTATATCCATTCCTCATGATATGGAAATATGTATTATGGTATTTAAATAGTATGAACCCACATTTCTAGTCTCTTATTAGATAATATGGGGTTACAACTCATTTTATTCCCTTACTAGGTGTATTGTTTCAGGGATGTCTTCTCTTAAATCTATTCTTGGAAACCTATAGTGAGGTAGGTAGAATTTACTATTGAGATTATAAAAATATCCCCAAAAGTGTCCATTCCTCTTTACATAATGGAAAATATAGAGCTTTTGGAGTTAATGAAATAGTTAGAAGACATTGAGGCTAAGGGTTTTATATGGACCATTACTTCTGCATATGATCTTTGGTTCTTTCTTCCATGAAGGTAGAAATTACCCAATGATTTTGAATAGACTACAAGTAGTTGATCCAAATTACGGTTAATAAATTTATCCACTTCCTCAAATAGATGTCCTATTATATGATCTAGGAGGAGTGATTAATTTCTCAATAATTTATTTGAGTTCGTGCTATTTTCAGGTGTGAGTTTGAGCTTCAAAAAAACTCCATTAAATTTTATGGATTTGGATAGTCCCTACGAGTACCTGGTAATGTCTTTTGGTCTAAAAAATATGATATAAATTTTCAGGGAATTAATCAAAATATTTTTCCAATTGTATTTGGATTCATTATTGGTAGTATTTATGGATGAAATCAAAATGTATTCACACTCTCCACAAAACCAGAATTATCATGTTGAGATTAAATTGAATACAATAATGGGTATGAAAATTTTTGCAAATCTCATCAAATTAATCTTTTGGTTTGAAATAGTTCTCATTCAATGATATATAATCTCATATTTTAGTGTATTAGTAGACCCATAGTAGGTGAGAGTAGCATGTTATTAGGATCATCCTAAGAACATCAGTGATATAGAGAGTTTCTTTGGGAAATAGAGGTATTACAGGCACACCATCCGGAATTTCTCACACCGTACAAAAACTCTTGTCGGATTGATTAAGAAGGGTGTGAAATTCATAAATTCATATGCTTTTGAAGAATACTTTAAGGAGTTTTATATAATATTGACTTCATCACTAACCAAAATTCTTCTAGAGAAAGGGAGGAGAAATATTGTTTACATTAATGCACCAGTTATTAGGAAAGAAGAACTTTTCATGAAAGATGAGTTAGTCATAGTGTTAGAGCCTCATTAGTTGAGGCCTCATGAGTGGAATTAACCATTTTATGACATTGATCAACATGTTCTATTTCATGATTTACACTATTTGAGAAAATATTTTCTCGAATAGCATTTCGTGGTGTTCATAGACAAGAAAGGCTCAATTATATCATCAAACATAGTGATCTCAATCTCAAAAAGTGAATACGAGTTAAGTACATGAAATACATATTTTCTAATCTATCACATATTCTTAGAATAATAAATGTAGTAGTTTATTCTAGGATATTGAAGACTCATTCAATTAATGATCAAGAAGATAGTGGTGTGTGGTATCTCATGGTCTTGTTTTCAATGATGTACATTGGGGTTCACGAGGATCACATGTAGACTATAATATCATCATTATAAGTGACCTATATACTTTTATAATTGGTAAAAATGAGTCATATTTTGATTTTTGAGGGATGTTTACGAAGGGAATGTCTCTACTATGATGGTTTATCTTATGGATATACCATAAGTGGGGAATATATCTTATTATTTTATGGGTGTGTTTGAGTTCCAGCAAACATTAGAAAGAAGATGATATGGGAATTTTGTGCCTTCTCATGGGTAGTACATACTGATATCACTATGTTGAATCTAGTCAAATGTTCTTAGTGTTGGTTTCCTAATAGGAATTATGAGATAGCTATATTTATAACTTGGTATTCCGCCTATCAATAGGTGAAGGGGGGTATCTATGTCCCAAAGGACATCTATAGCCATTATCCATTCCCAGGTGGAAATGGCATGATGTTTCAATGGACATCAAGACAATATTTCCTAAGTCTCCTCATGGAAATAATATAGTTTTGGAATTCATTGAATGGTTAACAATTTCCACACACATATAACATGTTCAATATACCTTTTCAATAGATTAGATGAAGATTATATACATCAGGGTTGTCATACATCATCATGAGATCCATAATCTAACATATCAGATATGGATTCTCAATTCATGTCACAGATTAGGAAAGGGTTTTAGATGGGCTTAGGTACATTGGTGTATATAAGTATATTTTTTCATCCTTATAACAAGAAGAAGATGGAGTGTAAAATTTAGGTGTTAGAGGAAATTCTCTAGAAATTTGTCCTAGATTTTGAGGGTTCATGTGAGAAACAAATACCCCTAGATGATTTATCTTATAATTATATATTTTACAGTAAAATTTAGATGGATACATATATATATATTTATATGGTATAATATATTGATCACCTCTATGATGATTAAATGCAGGGAAGATATCTTTTCGTGGACTTCATCTTGCCTAGATGATTACAAAAAATGTTCAAATAATCAAAAATCACATGATGATAGATCATTCCGGATAAAATTTATATGCTAACTAATGTTTGTGATCTCTTTAGTTTGAGGTTGGTGCGGATATTTCTGGTGAGTTTTTCCTTGTTTTTTCCAATGGTCAATTGAAAGGCATAGTAATATTTTACTCAGTTCATTGGAATTTTTGAGTTTTTTAAATGAATCAGACTAGTGTCTTACCATATTTCACATCCATAGAGATACTAATATATGAATTATGTATTTAAAGTATATTATCTTCATTGATATTATCCTAAACTATTCCATGTTTTACATTCTGAAGTTGTTAAGTAGGATGTGGAAACTTCCTTTGAAGAGTATCGAGTGCTTATCATGTGTCATAGTGTTATGAAAATATAGGGATGTTTAGTTCCATTAGTATGGGTGCTATGGAAGAATGATTAAGTATCATATGTGACATGGGATTGAGAAGCTGAAATATGATATTAGTGGCTATAAATTTTCTCATACATTCCCTCATTACCCTCTAATGGACATCTTAGGGATGAGTTTCTTTACGACGAGGAGGTTCTAATGACCAAACATTTATAAGAGGTAAAAACAATCTTTCCTTTAATTTAATTCCTTAGAATATTGATCTAATGTTACCTAGTAAAGTTTTAGAAGTCTTTTTGATTTCTGAGGCTTTTTCGGATCCCAAATCCCATAAATTTTGGGAAAACCAACCGGTCCACAATAGTAGAAGAAACCAAGAATCCCATCCCATATGTTTTCTCTGAACCATGTGGTGTGTTTTAGAGAGGAGAAGGGGACATCATGGTTTCGTACAACTGTTCATGCTAAGAAATACACCCATTTTTGATTTTAGAGGATTATCATAGAGGCCTTATTTTATTGGTACCAAGGGTAATCTAATCTGTACACCCATCCCATGAATGTTCCCTCTTGATACAGTGGATGAATCATGATTTTTACACATTTTTTCCTACTATCCATCCAAATCATGTGACCCATTTTTTTTTTGATGAAATAACTATTTCCCCTAATTTTTTAACTTAAATAATTTATCCTATATTATTTTCAAGAGTGAATCACCTTATTCCCTAATCTCATGATACCTCAATATATTTCACCTAGCTATATGAGTGATCCCTCTTCTAGAATCCAAAAATATCACTATCATAAGTGTTGGATACTTAGAGGTAATCTATTCAATCCACATTCTTCTGTAATAAAATTATATTCCAATATGTTTCCTTGTTTTATTGTTAGATCATTTAACCTATTTTTAGGTTATTATACTTTTTCTATGATTTCATTTCTTATACTTCAAACAAGAAGTTTTTATTAGATGAGAAATCATCTACTTTTTAATTATAGGTGGTCTAGATTTCCTTCCAATATATGTGATTTTATATATCCTCTCCATTATATATCATAAAGGCCTATTCCATGAATTTCATAGAATGTGTTTTACATTTCTTAAAAATTCAAACCATGATATTACTCTCCCATGACTCTTTATAAAGGATTAATGTTTGTATACCTTGTTCATTTTCACCCCATTTGGTGTGCTAAATTTATTTTCCTTTTTATATAATTATATATACAAACAAATAAACTCTTAAACATTTGTGTTGACCATGGAATTGGTTTTTCATAACTTGATAAATTGTACGACTTATTTAAATTGAAGAGAAATGGGTGTCAAGGCCATACCTCATGTTTCTTAATTATGAACATGAAATATATGAATTTATCACCCTTTTATATATGTAATATTTGAATATAAATGTATTAGAGGTGGTCCCTCATGTTTATTCTTATTATTTTAATATATTACATTTTTATTGGAAGGTGGATCATGTTTAAGGACATTTTTCAGCATGGTGGTTCATGATCCCTTATATCGGGTGTTGATCTTAATGTTTCATACCATTTTACTTCTATTTGGGTGATGGGTATGATGTTCTATATTCCATATTATCGAGTGTTGGGAATGAAGACTCACCCCCACCATCGCAAATGATGGACACGATGAATTGAAATCATATTATACTTAGGGATTGAATAATTTGTAGGAGGCCATATTTCATTAGACTTGTTATGGACTCATATAATATGTCCTGGGACTAGCTAGCATCTAGTATCTCTTTACATGCCTAATTATTTCCTCACATAATTATCACATATACATGTACTCATTACATATATATGTATATAAATTTACATATGTATTATTACATATATAAATGGTATGAGAATCTAACATATTTTGGCCTATTCCCAAGAAATAATAGTCTTCCTGATGGCCTAATAAAGCATGTGTTTCTTGGTATATATTTTTCATCTTTTATGATTATTAATTTTATCATCACACTTATAGGATATGTACTCTGGCATGATTATTTCAGGACATCATTAGTGGTGGCCTAGTAATCTTATCTTTCACACCACATGGGCCACCTTTGGTACCCGAGTTGACTTATTGTTTATAGGTATAGAGAAGAGAAATAACCCTTATACAGATCCTTTATTTTCTTAACATATATCATTCCTAAAGTTATAAGAGGCCTAATAATATTCTTGTCTTACTAATGAAGCAATATTTTGATTTTTTTTAATTTGTGTATAGCATGTTTTATAGGCACGTCCCCTTCCACTATTTCCTTTTTTATATGATCATTCCATGAAATCATCATCTATACATCATAGCATATGGTATTATTCTATTTTAATGATGGTTATTATTGGTTATTTACACCACCGCAATTGAATATCATTTTTTCCTCTATATAGTTTTCAATATTATGAATTCTCCATTGTCTGCATATTTATTATATCTAGAATCATACTATAATATGAGGGTAATGTCTCCCAAAATAACCATATTAGACACTCAATTCTTATCAGAAACTTATTGAGTACAAGGAGGAATTCATGAAGCCATATGACTCACTTACTTGGGAACCAGTTAAGTGGATCTCGGGTCATGCCATTACAATAACTCTCCCTATCCATGGATTTCTCTTTCAGGTTCTCATGCCTCTATGGAACAAAAACAATGGAATATTCCATCCATACATGATCATCTACTTTATATCCATGATATACAGTAGTTAATCCCTGAATGGGAATTCATTATTAATTTATTTATCTCCCTATTCAATAATGTTCAATTGTTCATGAACATTTCTATAGATCTCTGAGACATGGAAGATGTAGTGAACTCAATACAAATATAGGGGAATTTCCAAATAGTATTCAACATAATCATCCCTCTGTGAGATCGCGAATTAACCTTGGGGATTACATGAATCCCCACCCAAACATCATTAATCATTATCATTGGGACACTCTAAAAAACATGGTCCCTCATAATTGAACTTCAAGGGAATATTGAATCAATCTATGTATGATTTCCTTTGGCTCTAGGATATCCCCATACTCTCATGGATCTCTTGTACCTTCCCCATAAATTTGGGAACCATTTCTATCCCAATATCAGATATCACTCTATTTCTATTCCTATATAATGGTGACCTATAGGGTGTCATGTATAGAGCCTCAAAATAATACATTCTAATAGTAGAGTGATAAATATTATTATATGAAAAGTATTTTAGTTTCATGTGATCCTCACAGATCTATTCAAAGTAAAACTCTCAAACATAAAGCATATCCTCCAACACCTGGATACCCTACTCAATATACCCATTCTTCTAGGGGAGAGACGTTTTAGTTATCATCATCTTGTCCTCAATAGCCTCATACAAGACTCTCCACAAACATGACATGAACTAATAATCATGATCTGGGAAAATTATTATGGGTACCTAATAAAGTTTTATGGTCTCCTGATAGCACAACTACCCCAAAATATCAATTTAGCTCTACTTTATAATGGAATGGAAGTATACTTACTTGGAATGATTATCAAAAATCAACGAGATAGCTTCATAGCCACTCACTACAAAAAGGGAACCTAATCTAAATCTCTTTGTGTATACCTTCCCAAATCCACTCTGGGTTTTTATGAGGTTCTAGAAAACTATCCATATCATGATGCTCTTCATTAACTTCTAGCATTTGAGGAATTGAGAAAAAACATGGAAATGATCAGATATATTCAAACCCACAATAACTATTAATGATGTTCTTTGTATATCGTTTCCAAACATGGATATAATGTGAAAGGGTATATTTGAAACTCTCTCATAAACTCTTCAATCAATGTGACTTGAACCACCTCCCAGCACTAAAAATGTATTATATTATTCACCTATTCCAAAAATCAATCTTCTGTTTATCTAAAGTATATCTAGTCACATAAAACAATGCATTCAATATATCCCAAATGAGAAACACTCATACACTAAAGGAGTAGAGGAGTCACCACCATTTACTAATGAAAATCACCATATCTCTCCTCCTCCTTGGTTAGATGCTATAAATAAAAATTCAAAGATGGCTCATCTACCATGCTTTAATTGGTCATCCTTCTTAGGGAATCCCCCACTACATTTCTCTTCCTAGGTTTAAAGACTATCCTGATGTCATAGTTTAATAATATATACAACTAACAACTATATGTATGTGTATTCTCTATTTATGTGATGATATACTTGAGAATTAGGTTGTCTGAGTAAAACAATTCTCAACTAAAAGAAATTTCTTCCAAATCATTATATTTTAAATTCCACTACTAACACAATCTTATGATTCACATAGTTCTTATTGTGACGGTATCATTTCCATCGACCCATATACGATGATTGCAAGCCTCTACATCAACATCCTACCATGAAAATCTCAAAATTCATAAGAAACACTCCATACCCAATGCCCTCATTTGATAGTATGAACTCATGATCACTAGTCAATATTCGCCTTAGCTCCTCAAAGGATCTCTATAACAGTATGTTCTATCTAAATATTTGTCTATACATTATCAAGGAATTCAATGGTTTTGATAACCTAGATATTTTTTTTCCAAGAACCATCTATAGTACCCATCCATTCTATGAAAAATCTACACCTATATCATGATCTTCAGTGGATCCCAAGAAATCCCCTCATCAGTCATCACCAGTCCTCAATGAAACCATGTTTAGAGATAAAATTCCACTAATATTGAATTTTTTAGATCCATAACTGAAACTTCATGAAATTATTATAAATATGGTTCCCTTAGAGTAAGTCTCAGACCATACTAAAATGATATGGATTCTCATCCCGTATCATAGAGTAAATTAGTAATTCATCAATAAAGACAACCCAATATTGGTCCATTTTATCTAAATGAATCAATCCATAAGAGTTACAATAATCATGGAAAATTTTTTCACACCAAATGTAATTACAAGGAACTCATGGTGTTTATAGAAACATTGGTTTGTTGTCTTTGGAATATCATCCTCCCAGGCCCTCAACTAGTGGTGGAAAGACCTGAAATCGATTGCCGAGAACTAGGTAACACCTCTAAACTAGTTTAAAAAGACTTATATCCTCATAATGTTTTTTATATTCATAATAAATTCCTAATTCAAATGGTGATGATTAAAAAGAAACTAAACGATATAATCCACATTTTTATTAGAAAAACTGGAGCATCCCTAAGAAAAACATGGGGTTGATAAAAATCCTTATTCTAACGGTCTCTTATGTGCACCCTTATCTCCCATATCTCAATGCAGGCCATCTAATATTCCCTATCATATGTGAACATAGTAAATATTTGAAAAAACCATAGAAGTCAATTATATACACATGATGATTTCATAAGGATTCATCCTGATAACTATGATCTCGCACAAGAAACACTCTCCAATAAATTTGACTCAAAATTACAAAATATATGTGAAATTAATGAATTATATCATGTCTGAAGTTCCCAAAAAAATATTATAGTATTATGTCTAAATCAAGAGATCTCATTATCTGAAAATGGATATTGAGATTAAAGAATGAGTTATGACTATTTTTAAAATCAATGATGAAATAGTAGAAAAGAAATATATAATACCTTAAATAATCTCCCCCATAGATTAGTCATATCACTTGATAGCCTACAATTTCCCATGACCTCTAACATGAAAAACCAATCCTATCATGAGCCACCTGAGGGTGGTTATTGAATTAACTTATAGTGAATCCCTTCAAAATAAGGTCCTCACTTTAGAGCATGACCTAATCTGTTATTAACAATTCCTTTCTGAGGGACGCCCTAACCCAATTTGGGAGATCCCTAGTCATGGAACAACCTATATTATGATGTCCTATCCCATATCTACAAAACCTGTTAAACACAATGGGATGGGAAATCACATTCCATGTGACCTATCACCCACAATAATTATATCAAACCTTCCATGCATAACCAAATCCTCCACATGATCCTTTTGTTACTGAACTATTCCTTTGCATGTGAGTACGAGTATGCCTCTTGTGCCAAGATCTCGACATATAATGATTATTATCATCTAATGATAAAATTTCCACATTATTTCAACTTGTGGTATTAGTATCCTTATATCCCTATACTATGAAATATTTGATAAACATGTCCCACTATAGAAATATTGTAAAATTTGAAAGACACAATGATACAATGATGGCGTCAATGCCTATGCAGACACCCTTCCCTAAAATTCATAATTAAAGGTATCCACCTCGTAGCATATAAATGGGGTCACATATGTGATCAGTAAACCTCATTAATTACATAGAAACATTGATATTTACCTTTATATAACTATAAGATCATAATATCATACATACTCTAATATTGTGGTGTAATAATATTTTAAAAATAGTTGATGTAAGTGTCACCATGACAGAATTGTCTAATCATGGGTTTTAGTGATCAAAACCAACAATCTCCCTACTCCTCTATGAATAATGAATTCCAGAACCACAACCATATGATTGGTCAGAGTCAAAAAAAGACAAAAGAATTACAATATATACTAATGATAATCCTTCACTTCATGTGGTTCTAGCTCACTATAGAACCTCAATGGTCTATTAATCTAAAACTCATGTAGAACAATAATACTAAACACATTGTTTTTATGTATTGCTGCTACTTTTCACTACTAAAAATTTGGGGGAAAAGCTTCCTACACTCTAGGAGGAAACACATAATTAAATGGACCCTAAATTGAGGCCTTATCACTAAATATATCATTCTCAAGATCCAGTATCAGTAATCTGGCAGGATATCATCACATAGTAATCATGGATTTGATCAAGGAATAACATTTTTTGAGGGGAATATATATATTTTGGGCGAAATAACTTGAAATAAAGTCAAAGTATCCAATCATGTTTTATGAATGTACTATTTGATCCCTATAAATAATGTCTCAGTTTGTCGAGACAAAATGTTGTTGGACAATGTCATGGTGAATGGATATGTCGTCTTCCAAACTAGAAATACATTCCCTACACTGTAATTATCACTAAAAACCCTTCAAAACTATTTTCCTATAATCCCATCCATTCTCCAATGCGGGTTCCATTCCAAGAATAATATGAGGAAGAAGTCATTTGATACAACTATATCACGACCAAACCCACTTGGCCATGTCTGGATGATGGTATGCCTTCTGTGACATCCCCAATCCCTCATCCAACAAGCTAATGGGTTTTTATAAGATATTTGAAATAATAAAATAGAATTGGATTCTTTACCTTAATGTAAATGTACATACCCATCCATCTGTATCTATGAAAAACTATATATGAATAATATGAGACTACAACATCTAGAGTGTAACCATGAATGAAATATCCTATATGGATTACATAAAATAAAAAATGACATCTAATGCTTATAAATATAAAATAAACATCCAATAAACAGAATTTCTATCCAAAAATTAGTTAGAAAGATAATATAATGAGATCCAAATTCTTGATCCCATGTCAGACCACTAAACATAGTCAATACACTGAAGTTTCACTAAGCTCCACCAAGGTCACCGCCTATCTGACTATCATATTCTTAAGGAATGAAATATTTAGGGAAGGAATTTTTATTTTTTGTATATAAAGTCACATTATAACACCTCAATAACAAAAGGGTTAGAAATATAAAGAAATAAAAAAAATTCCACATAACCCATATAAAGTAGGAAACTCCCAAACATGTATGCTCATAAATAATCCCATGTGAGAGGGAAATGAGATCTATAACTCAAAAGCATAGTTATTTTCAATGATACTTAATGAATATACAATCACTATAATGATTATAGGTGAGTTTCACACTACTGTGATATGGGTGTACTGGCTTTGACATCACTCTAATGATGATGCCCAATCACTTTCTTTAGTCACGTGTTCCCTGCAGAATCTTCATACTCAGAGAACATCACATCATATCAAATAATATAAAATTAAATATACTATCAAAATATAAATGAATAAACACCCATGATAGGTTACACATAGGATAAAACAAGTTTCTATAAGAATGAGATAAATAATGTAGAAGTTCTTGGGGAAAGAACATGTTGTGTACGTTGAGTAACATAGTGCGTGACCTCACCTTATAGACTGGGTTTTTTCTCCCATGGAAATATCTTATGAATTCATGTCATACTACATGTAATTTACTATTGTTAAAAATAATGCCTCTTCTTCCTGGGGCCTACCCTTGTCCTCCTAGACCATTCCCAGTTAAACTGGATGTAATAGTGCACCTTGTCGTGTCAAAGTACACGATCGTTCCCATGTACATTAACCATGACCATAACACTAGCCATATCTGTGACTTTATACTCATAGGGTACATAAAAATATTTCATAAATATTCCTCATTTTTTTAAATATCCTTACTAGAGATTCATATTTATCTCTACTTGAAACTATTACCCTATTACTAAGGGTTACACGAAATGTTATCTTCGTGAATACTACTAGTTTTTTGAAAAAATCAATGAAATAAAAGCATGATAATTAGACAGATTTTAGTTCTACCCAAACTATTTCAAAAATTAATTCATCAATGCTCCGAATTGGAGGGGTCATCACTTGACAATGAGCACCATCTTCCAAAGGTAGGAAATTGAAAATCTAAACAACCGATATCTAACCACCACACCACCCATAGTGCCACCCATTTTCCCTCTAGATAAAAAATCCAGGAATTAATCATCCATAACCAAGATTAAACAATTATATATATATATATATATAAATAAGTAATCATATAACCAATAATACATCAACCATGAATTCAGGGGTTCAACTCTACTTGAAACTGCATCGAAAATGTTGAACTACAACCACATAGATCAATAATAATGAATGTGATGAATAATAAAGAAAATCACATAAGAATTGATACAATCATTAGATTATGAGAAACTAAAAAAGGAAATTAATAATGGAAATAAAAAATGGTTTGAAACATGTTCACAATAATATAATAAGTAGTGTATTAGTGAACACCAAAATCATTGGGAACATGGAAAAAACATATATTGAAAAAAGTAGACAGTATCTGTGATTCCAAAAGTTAATCAAAGTGGTAAGATGAAAAAAATAATGATTCCATCCTCAATGATGGATTGAATTTTTGTGATGAAATCTTTTATTGTTATGAAGACAAATATATACAAAATTTTTCTTCAATCTCTAGATTTGTAATAATTTGATCATTTTCATTCTTCGATACAGATCTACCAATTAAGAACATTCCCTTCCTATAATCCATCTGAGGTTACATGGTTAACCCTGAAAATACATAAAAATATATTTTATTGATTATTCATAGAGGTTTGGTTATTAGATTAAAATAAAAAATATTTATTTTATTTTATGAATCATCCAATGGTTATTTACCATGTAACATCTTTTGTCATCCAACCTTATGTCGAACCTAGGGTAACCTCATGATTTAGAATTTCCCATGGTCTCTCATTTTCCAAATATGGTCTTTTTTAGTGGTAAAAAAATATAAAATAGTCAATGTGAACACATACATTAATATATTTTAATATATTACTTTCAAGTCCCCAAAACACCCAAACACAATGTCTACTCTAAGGAATAATACAAATATATATATATATGAACTCAATTGTAATTATCCATTCACAACGATGACCCTTTATATTCAAATTATACATTTTTTCTGTTGCCCACCCACATAGGTAGTCACTGGTATTTCTTGTTCCTACCATCACAGACTATCCCAAAGCTAAACCACATCAGATGGGATGTTATACACCTTTTTAGAGTTTCATTATTTTAGTAAATTTTTTCAAATGATGAATCTCCCTATATAAATTTTTGTTTCAACTACCTCACTTCACATTAACCCATTTTGGATCCATGATGATTATATCAACCCAAAGAGACACAATCTGTTGTTGGGTATATTCCCATATGGAATATCCTTTCCCCAACATACTATATCACCATGAAAAAACACATATAATTTATATTGATATCCATATCATCTACAGTATCATCAAAAACTATCTCATCTTCATTATCACTACAGGTCACTAACCACTTCCAAATCACTAAAACTAATGTTTATATCTCTACTAGACATTATAAATATATTCAAACCCCAAATTCCATTTATTCACCAAACTATGAAAATAAAACATCTATGGTCATATAAAAAAATATTTTAACATCAAAATATATTTTGTTCTTTGAACTAGGTCTACCAAAATTTATATCCAAGGGAGTAAATCATCATTAACATTCCCCATATCCTGGGGATACATAAGTTGTACAACCACATCAAATATATAACATTATACAATGATTAATTTAAAATTATTCATAGAATCAACCACACCATTTTAGAAATATTCATCCAAAAATTCAGGAAAGAATGGTTAATTATTAGTTCATAATGATTTGAGTTCCCCTGCTATTATCATGTCATCCTAAAATGTTTATATTTAAAAAATATGTAGCTAAAAATTTATTTTAGAAATGGAACAACCCCATAAATATGTTTAGTGAACTTATTGAATTCAAATCAACAAATGAAACTAATTTATAAATTCATCATGTTCAAGGATTTTTCTAATATTAATATTTATGTTTCTGTATTCCTCCATTATAGAGTATGATAACATTATTAACTTAGGTGGTAAAACCGATGAAAATAGTTACACTCTATATATTGATGGTTGAGTATGGTCAATGAAGTTTATAATGTCATTATCGTAGAATAATATTGATATAATTTATAATTTTATATGTTGGTGATTCGTATTTTAATTATTTATTAAAAATAAACAGAACAAAGATAAAAAGTAGAAAATAATACTTTGTAGAGGCTCTAGTCTACACAATGCATGGTTATCATTCAATTGATTTTTCATGTGGGAGGAAATGAATAAAAATACGATATTACATTGTCAAAATAACACTTAATTAAAATCATAATTATGAAGCTATCACATTAATGTTTTATTGAGCGGTTTGGAAGAAAATTATTTTGTTGGAATGGTTAATGATTATATAATACTCATTTTTGGATATCGAACATTCTCTAGAATGTTTGTGTGGATATAAAGGGATTATAATACCGAATTTATCCCTAATTATTATGAATCTAAGAGATAACTCTATGTGGGTAAAATTTTATGCGTATAAGAATTAATTTTTATTGACATGTTGTGTCATAAATGGATTGATTTTTTTCCCTTTTATAAGTGAAGAAAATGGGAATTTTCAAGACACCCATTAATTTTCAATGATATAATTAATCCATCCCTTATTAAAATGAACAATAGTAATAAATAATGGTATTTTTTATGATTTTAGGTTGAGAAGTCGGTATATAATTATTTAAATAGTTTATTTAGACCCTTGCGAAGTCGTTTTTTCTTATGTTTCTAATTTTACAATTTTTTCCCTAGTAACAAGTTTTTAAAAAGTAATTTTTATTCTATTAGAAATATAAAATATACCATATTACCAAATTTTTCTACGAAGAACCATAATTTAGTTGCCATTTAATGTTATTTATTTTCTATATAATAAGAAATCAACATTTATATTGAAACATTACATATATAGAAAATAAGTATTTTAGATAAATTGTGTTTTAAACATTATTTGTTCATAATCTTATTTAATATTTTATAACAATTAATTTTTTTAATGGAAATATATGTGTGTGCTAAAATATTATTTTATTAAACAGTTAAAATAATTTATTTTATTTTATTTGATAATGATAGGTTATATTTATTAAATTATTTTTTATAAATAATAGTTTTACCACCATCATTGTAATGAAATTTAATCATCTATTTATTAAAATTTTTATTAAAAATAAAACCATCCTTGTTAAATAATTTGATAATATTTATTAAAAATATTATAAAAATTATTATAGATTTTATTTATAAAAGTGATAAAATGAAATTTTCAATATATGTAGATGAAAAAAGTTTTAAGAACATAATGTTACCTATGTATCCATATTGATTTACACAGATTTTAAAAAACCAATATAGTAATTTTAAATTATAATCTCTAATTATATATATATATATATTATATTGTTTTTAAAAACACCTTAGTCCTTATTTTTTTAGGATGAAAAAAATTAATAGTTTTTAACATAAAAATTATTTTTTTCTATTAACATAAAAATTAATCATTTTAGAAAAATCTCGATAATCCATCATATGGAAATATTGTTTTCATGAATCAAAAAGTTATTTTCATGTTTTTGAAATTAAAATTCTGAATTTTGGAATTTTAAATTTTAAATAAAATTATAAAATATAATGACACAATTTTTTTTCAAAATGTGTTATTTTTATATGTTCACAATTGTTATTCTTATTTGGTAAAATTTTATAAATAAATTGGTGTAATCAAATTATTAATATCTAACATCAATAATCAAAATGTCTCATGAAATAGAAATTCCTGTAATAAAAAAGTCAATTCATAGAAGAATAAATTTGAAAGAAAATAATTCATCATGTTAGTAATTTAATGTAAAATAATTTAATTTCCTTCAATTAAAATTAATCATTATATTATTTATTCATAGTTTTCATGAAGAGGATACTCTAATTTATTCAAGAAAATTGAAATAGTATATTTTTATGTTTATATAAAATATTTTTTCCAAAATTTCAGTTAGAAGAAAATATTCTAACAATTTAATAAAATGAAATAAAACGTACATAAAGAAATGGGAGTGTTCATTCAAAGGGACTCACCCTCATCCATTAGAAAATAAAGTTAAATATCATAACAGGACATGTCATTTTCATGTTCCAAGTCATTAGTAGTTTCCCACACAGATTAGGATGTACCATACTTGAATATTATAAATATATCTACATTGGCCTTCTTTGGAATATTAGAAGAGTATCTAGTAGACAAATTCAATGGTATACTAGAGTATTCCTTTTGTGGCCTTATCTTCGATGAAGGAGTGAAACCCACACTATCATCCACCTTTGCCAGGCCATTTATGACTACATCCTAAAAAGAGGTAAGACCACTACATTTTGTTTCCATAAAGGGGTACTGTATTCACCCATTAAACAAAAGATATGTTTCCCATATTCTCAGATATTATAAATGAATTAATGATTTTGTACATATTTGATTAAAAATAATTTTTTATCATCATTTTTAATGACAACAACATCCCATGGGCCTGGAAGATTAGAAGCCACTAGCTGCATGCATTATGGCCCAAGATTCGAATGTGTTAAAATATAATCCAAATCACCCTAGTGATTCTAATCATTATCTTCACCTTACATCCTTGATTCATACCATCACCACCCAGGTCGGTTTCATATGTATAAACATGCACATTCCCATCCACGATATGGCTAGTACATATCTATTGAACCATCCTTTCTTCCTCAATAATAGATTAATTATATATTTTAGATTTCTAGTGCTGAATGAAAACTCTGGACTATACCTCATCACCTAAGAAGATGCCTTCCACTTCAAAGAATCATCCACAACCTCAAACACATGTTTCTTCCTAGATGCATGTCTATCACTGTCCATATTATTTTTAATTGTCTGCCTCTTCAATTTCTTCCTATAAGATGCCTCATGATTCCCATTTAAAAATCAATTGGATCAAAATAAAAATTTTCAGATTGTGTCTTTTACATGACCAATAGTTTTACAATCTTAAAAAAGTGAAGAATTATTTCATATTCCTCTTTATATGGATGTCAACATATAATGATTATAGAATGATATTTTTAATTAAGCACAAACATATGTCCATCTCCACCAAAACCTTTGTAAAATTCCCTAACATAGATGCCTCAGTGAGACTATCCATCTTTATTATAATTCCGACATTAGAGGATCTATTAATTAAGATATTTGGATTCCATAAGATTTCTTTAAAACCATCAATTTTAATCCAAACTCGAGCCATAGTATTGTTTTAAGAAAATTATTTAAATTGAAAATCCCATTACTGAATGAAAATTATAAATGTCTTTAATGAAATTGATATGATCACCCTATCCTTGGATTCATCTCATCTAATGGGAAAATTATATTGAATAATATCCTAACTATGGGTAGACATATCCAATTTAAATAATTCAAGATATAAGTTAACTATCGATCCAAATCATCAAATTTACAAAGCATTTCACTGGTAAGAATAATAATCCTATAGATAATGGGATACATGAAATTCATAAATATATAAAAGACAACCTCCTTACTCTTAATCACATGAGCAGTGTTTCCCTATATCACAAAATAATTTAGAATATTATCCTTCATGTTCATAAAATGTCTTATTTTCTAATACCTTTCATATTCTAAATGTCCTGAATTACCTACAATTTTAATCAAATTAACAGATTTATAAATAGTAGATTGACCCACCAAGGCTACTACTATCGTATGACTAGTTCATAAATTTCCATTTTCCTCAACATCCATAGACACTGTTTCATAAAAATGAGAATCAAATGAGGTTGTCGTCACCTTCTCATCTCGACAAGACCAAATTTCTGGATTGCAACATAGATCCATCAACCCTAACTTCACCGATGAGGATATATACATTCCGTTCACCTTGGTCATCATGGTCGTGATTTACATGATTCATTATTGTCAATCTTGAATCATGACTGACAAACATATATCCTCCCGGTCTCTATCATTGGATATATATGCTCACCACACACTTCAACCATCTTCGTGCCCTGCTAATCACCGCTTTTCCCAGCCGACAATGTATGGAATGATATGGTGATCTCAGATCTGACTACCCTTGTTCGAACACATTTGGATATTTTAATGGAATTTTTACATTATAATTTCATGGTTTAATATGAGGTAATATGTATTGACTTATTACCTGAATAAACCAACAATTTATATCTCATATAATAACATGTTTTCATTGATATACTTAGGTTTGTATGCTTATTATTATCCCACTGTAGCTGAGGTTGGTCGAATGCCTATCATTAAAACGTTTTGTTTTTTTTAACATACATGAAAATGTTTGAATATAATATAGCTAATATGAGGGTATTTGGGTATGTTGATGATCATGTAATAAATTGGTGCATAAGGAACATTTGATTAGTAAAATGTGATCTTCCCATATGTGAGATGAATACAATGTGATGTATTCATCAACATGGTCAGTAATTATTGTAAAATAATGAAAGGAAGGGTAAGATATACTAGATTGACTCGTTCTAAGAATTGTGGTCAATTTATATACTCGAAACGTTATTATAAAGGTATAAATATAATCTTTTTAACACATCTTTTACTAAACATGATCATATATAGAAATGAGTATGTTACGTTGATACCAAACCACACCACTTAATAGCTCAATATCAAAGATTCTTTTCAAAAGTATGATCTTCAATTCCATATATCAAATAAGGATTTCATATTTGTTTTCAATACTGATAATGCCTGGATGGTCTGATAGGTATTCCCATGCATAATGATATTTTTTTTTGGAATTTTTTTTTCAAAGTGAATAGATTTTTATCAATCAGTATCCAAATTTTTTTAGATATATTTTGAAAATTTTTGTAAATATTGACATTCATTCGTTATGTGATTTTAATGGTAGTGGGATATTGATGGTTGTATACTAAAATTTGTACTCTTAAGATGGATGCAAAGTATAATATGATTCTTGAAGTATATATATAATATATAATATGATATATATAGTGTTAAATTAATATATTCATTTCATGGATGTATATTTTCATTCATAAGGTACATGTATTGATATATATATATATATATAAAATTTTATATATTATATATTAAGTTATATGAAATATTTATCACCTAAATATTAAATCTGTTTCATATGATGAAATAATTTTCTCAATATTTCTCAGATGATCTTCCATTTGGTATGAACCAAAGAGTGGGTTAAATTTTTTTATTTCTTATTCATTATTGTTTTCACTGAATATTATACATACTGAAAAAATGAATTTGAAGAATTAAAAATTGGGATAGTCGGTAATGGTCTATATAAACTGTAGTGTTCTCTTTGGTTCTGGGATGAATGGTTTCATGTGATCCCATTGTAACACTCATCCTTACTATAGCAAGTCTATTACATTCGATGAAGGAATTAAAAATGATTTAGGTATAGGAGAGTCCTATGGTAATAAATTGGGACCCTATGGATTGTGAATCGCCTAATTGATAGGATTTTTTTTTCTTTAGTGATTTACAAGAAAAATACTCCATATATTATTTAAAATGGATACCATTAAATCTACTAAAATAAATTTTCAATTTTATAATGTTTTTCACAATATTTATAGATTTTATTATTTAATATTAATCCATGTGTTTCATGGTTGTTTTCTACCACCAATGATCATGATACGATCAAATGAAACCCATCAGAATAATCCATTTATATTTTGTCATATATATCTCAATGTTATAATCATGTAAGAAATTCATCTACCTCCACTAATGTAAATAAAAATATCAATAAGGAATGATACATAATAGGCTTGTAAAATCTTGTAATACTAAAAATTTCTCAACTATATGATATTTTTTTCATAACATTAGAGAAAAAATCACTTCCTTACGATCAATATCCTAGGTAGTGTAATAAATATTTTTATGGATATAAATACTGGTACTACAATAAGGTAAAGAATATTTTTAAATAAGAAACCCAATAATATGATGCATCTAGTAAGAAAATTTCATAAAAATTATATTTTACCAAAAAAATAATCAGTGTATTAGGCATGTTCTAGATTTGGTACTCAAATTCATCCTGTAATCAATCAATCAATATAAAGACATAATCTTTCCATGTCAATGTATTAAAAAGTTATGAGATTTTATTTAAATAAAATAAAAACACATATTATATCATAAAAATAAAATAAAGAGCACACCTCTATAATATTGTTGGGAGAAAACCAAGAAATATATTACCTAGTCATTAACGGCTTGTCATCCACTTTTTTTTTGAGATGTGACATGAATGTTGATATAAACATCGTACTCATTGGATATTTTTTTTTGGGTGATGGAATAATTGTATTATTATGGGATTAATAAAAGTATTAGACCATTTTGAGATGTTATATGGGCCGGGGAAGGTATAAAATTTATATTTTAATGATATAGGCTATGTTAATCTACAATTTTATATAACTCTATTGTAGGACTATGACCATTCGATATAAAAGGTCATAAAAATAGATGATAATCTCATGATACTATAATGTTATGTAAAAATATTATTTTTTTGATTTGATAATGGTTTTTATATAAAATAGAGAGTTTTATTCCGAGGCCCAAATTGATAGGGGAGTATCTTTATCGGACCAAAAACTCATACTACACCGAGACTATAGTTTGATTTTTGGTTCATGAGTGGTGATATAAGCTATGTTATAACCTAAATTTATACTTATTGAGGTGTATTGGATAAGGAATTATGTATAAAACCCTGGAGTCCATTCCTATAGGGTTATTTATGAATCTATTTTATATATTTAATTTTATTAAATAACTAATTAAATGAGCCATTTTTCTATTTTGAGGTAACAATGATGTGCGAATTCCCTACACTATATGTCCCTCTCCATCCCATGATTGATTCAAATTCAAAGGTTTTTATTATTCTTCAATATATTTGGGCATGTATCCACTACTGAGTGTAACCCTACCCATGTGTTATTCATCATCAATTTTTATATCTCTTATAAATGCTATTAAATTTAACAAAAAACCCCATTTTAGATATTTTTCATTGGATTCATAGTTTTATTCTCAGTTCACCGAATCAGGGTCTAGAATATGATGTGAATGTGGTAGTTGGTATCTATTATGTACTTCCAATAATAATATGTTCATATATAAGTATTTTTGAATTATGTGATTTACATGAATGTTTAGGGTCAAGAGAGAAACCTGGAATATAAAAACATATAATTTATCATATGTATTGGGTTGTCACATTATCTTCACAGGTTAAAATTAATGTGCATGAAATGGTATGGAGTGTTATTACCGGGATGAAAATAAATGAGGCTTGGTTTGAGCGAGGTCACATGTTATAATTTTTTATCCTTAAGATGTGATTCTTAGTGTGGTTCCTTACAAGCACGATTTGTGAATCCATTGGGAGTTGTGGATCCCATTGTAGTTTTGTGGAGATGAATTATCTATTGAGGGAGGTGGAATAAATTTTCTGAGTTTTTGTTGTCATTTATGGTGAAGGCACATGCCATGGTGATGAGGTGGTTGGGATCATGTGTATGCAAGAAAGACACCAAGAGGTGGTTTTAACCACTATATGACTTATATAACACTTTTCATAAGAGAGAATACAAGGATGGTATTAAAAATAATATTTTATGGGGGATACATCATAGGTACGATAAAAAAAGAGATGCTTATTCATATCACCAGATGAGATTGGGTACATTCTATTCATAGAAATCATAAAGATTCACAACTGATTGTTGAAAAATGAACTATTTTCAAGATATTGAGATAGTGGTTGAAATGGGAAATGGTTGATCATGGAACTCATGATGTGGAATAGGAATGTTATATCTAATAATTAGTAATTGTTTAGGATGGTAATATAGGTTAGGGGTAAACATGTTTTACTATGTAATATGACATATTTTAAGGGAATGAAGAATTCAGTATTGATATACTATGGGTACATTTTCTCACTCTATCACTAGCCAAAATGGGTACAAGTCTCACTCGTGCTCAGTTAATAATGGTGTAGAGTGGGATGTTCTCATTATGTTAATTTTTAATTTTTTCTCTTATTATATAGTTACATACATATGAATATTATATAAACAAATGGCTATTATCTATGAGAGTCATCGGTGCTGTCATACTGATTCAATACTCACACCATTCATGCTCTATCAAGGACATGTGATTACGTAATGGTTCAAAAAAATATGAATAGAAAGGGGATAACATCAAGATCTTACTGGATGTGCATGTACATTGAATATTTTATCAGTGGTCCATGTGTATCCTTAGTGATTATCTGAGTTATCTATTTTTTATATTCAAATATATTTGTCTTTGACCCATTTTCAATAATGAGTATATTTTTTATAAATGGTATAACATAAAATAATTATATTTTTTTATGGAATGTGGTACATCATTTGTTGTTATATCAATTTCATATAACAAATATTGATAATATGATATTTATTTCACTAAAGGCGTTTTTCATTAACAATATTGTATAAAAAATACACACTATATCATTTAGACTAATATCCCAATTCATCATCCTATAACATATTAGGGGGATTTTGTGAGATTTTTAAGTCCAATGATTTATGTCATTTTGGAGATCCATGATAATGATACTACAAATAGGAATATAAATGGGTTAGAGTGAATGTTGTTTTTTTAATATTAAATCGAGTTTTATGGAGGATTATAGTGTTAAAAAATATGTTGAATTGTGTATCATGTAAAATAGTTACAAGATGGACTATAATACACAATGCGAACTAGGATATATGTTTTTTGTTTCTATAATTAATTTTTTTTAATTTGATAAAGAAAAAATGAATTATTTTATTTTATTTTATTTATTTATACTTTTGAAATTTTCTACATGAAGAAGGATGTTGTACACATGAATATTATTTTTCATATTTCACTTGATTTTTATTTTTAAACTCAATTTTGTTTTCTATTATTGTAATGGATAGTGGTAATATATATAAAGGGAAATAAATAACCTATATAGTGTTTTAATATTGTTTTTTGGAGTATTTATAATTTGATAAACTAAGTTCATGAATCATGGTGTTATTTATTATGTGGATCCAACATGTGTGCGGTGTATGTAATACCCAAATCTAGAATGTGTACGTAGGGTTGTGATGTACGATGGGATTGACATTTGGTATGAATAGGGAGGTATGTGTGTTGGTGGTTTATGCATCATGTTTCAAAAGTTCCTATTTATAATATCCATATTGTTATTTATGTGAGATGCATAGTATTATAATCTCAATAATAAGAAAATTATATATCCCATGTTGGATAATCATGAGGGTGGAGATGTGGAATCATCGACCAATGGTTTTTTAGACCCTTTAATAGATACCTTGAGTGTCACCATAGATATAGGTTTCTTTATATATAGGTAAGACATCGTTTCTAGAGAAACCCTTATAGTTGTTTGATTCCCATCATAGGGAATTTCATATATGTGTTATTTAGGGAATTTATTTTGGATCCTAAGAAGTTTTGTTGTCCATGAATATATGGAATATAAGTTTCATTTGTATCATCATTATTTTTCAAGGGAGTGGTTATATTCAATGTATTAATGTATTGGATTGATTTGTTTTTTACTCTATTCAATCAGAATGAAACACAACCATGATGGACAGTGAAGTTGGATATATAAATTCTAATGGGACTAGTGAGTTACTAGTGGGAAATCTTTGTTCAATTTAAAAAAACATGAGGGGGGTAAATGATTGTATTTCAAGGTGATTTTTTAATTGTTTTTTTCTAATGACATATTGGATATACCGAGCCTATAATATCATGATTTTGAAATAGGTGAAAGGATGAATTATGTATTATGATTAATTTTGTATAGATTTATTATGATTTTAATTAATAATAGATGGGGAAATGATTACTATAATGTGGTGTTATATGGATGTTCCTCAATATTATATTTTAGATCATGTAAATATCTTAGGGATGATATCATTTTCTGAGGTAGTGTATCATTTTTGGTGCCTAATCAGTGAAAAAATATATTGTATGTGTGGGAGATATGAAATATAGTCCATCATCTGGGCTTTAAATTGAATGTGGAATATCACAAAGGAATGTTTCTATATTTAGACATTTTTCCTAGATACCGTTACAAAGAGGTTTCACTACCACCATCTCTAGATAACTATATCTCTCAATCCTTGGTATGTGTGACTGTGTTTAATAGTGTATTTAATTGGTATTATGTTTGATAGAATGATCATATTTTTGAAAATAATTTGAATTCTAATGGATATTATTTTTTGGTTATTATGTGCAAGGGTGTTATTAACTGGAACAGATGGGGTTTTGTTATAATGGAGTACTCACATATATAATGGAAGGATTCTCTATGCTTGTGAAATATCATGAAATGTTAACTAGAATCTCATATTGTTTTTTAAAAAATCATTATTTTCATGGTATTTGAAGCAGATTTTTCAATGGTGGTAAAAATATTTTTGGATAACTCTTTAAAGTCATTGGTGAAATACCTATATGACCAGTTCATGTTGAATCATATTAATTTTTAATATGTATTTATTACACACCAAGAATCAGGTTAATATGGTGGATTATCTTCTAGTATTCAATTCTATTTAAGAAGAGGCTCAAAAATATTATTAAAAAATATATATTGTTTCATTATATTGAATAATCATTATTTTATGGGATTTACTTGGGAACCACTTGCAATGACCCATTCCCTATTAGCCGATAGACGGTCCCATAATTTATTACATTGAAATATATTCAATATTCAAATCCCAACACACCGAATTGTACAGTAGTTTTTGGAAACTACATTGCATAAATGATACCTATATTACATGCGGAATTGAAAATAAAAAATAATACATAACAGGGAATAAAAAAATTCCTTGAAAACTCATTCAAATTTCTCTTCTTCATAAACAAGGGAAGAAAACAAAATAAGGGTGATACCAAATGCTCAGTATGGGTTATGAAAAGTTGATACAATCATGAATAAACATAAATAATCAAAATTGTAATGTTGATAACGGAATATATTTTCAATTTAAATAAATATATAAAGCATAATCAATATGGAAAGGTAAATAAAATAAAAACACTCCACTTAATGAATACGTTAAGAATGAAATGAATCCATAGATGATAAAAAATTGAAAATCTCATTGATAAATAATAAAAATTACCAAATTCTCAATGATGTTAATTTTTAATTGATGGATGTCTATCTTGAGGGACATTAAAACCTATGTTGTCAATACATTTAAAAATATTGATTAAAACTATAGGAAGAAACCCATTTAATTTGGAAACCAAATTTGTCTCATAAATCCTACTGATGCAACAAGGGGATATATAATTTTATTAACCATATGTCACTACAATTCCAAACCATTCCTCAAATATATAAAAATAAATTTAATTCATGATAAATATTCCCTAAAAAATATTCAAATTGAGTAAAGAATAAATATTTATCAATAGTTCCCCAGTTAATCAAATAATGATAAAAATAAAAAACCATATGTAAAAATTTTATATAACCTTGGAAATAATCTTATCGATGAGACAATAATATGGATATTTGAAAGATATTAATTTTATAATGAAATATTATTATAATAATGTGATTTTTATGAAAAAATTAGCACTCCCAAAATAAATTTTTATTTCACAACAACATTCATCACATGGTAATTCTAATGTAAAATTCACTTGGATGAAATGATTCAAAAAAATCATAAATTTACTATGAAAAATTATTTTTTGAAGATTTTACATATCATAGTAGAATTATATAAAATACATAAAATTGAATTGGTTCATAATAACAAATTATCCTCAAAGGAATTTAAATTTAGACGAAATTCCATACCTTGTTATCCCTTTTGGTTGAATTCATTATAACCTCATATAAAATTGTTTTAAGAATTTAATTAAATTATACTAGAGCCATATTAATATTTATAATATAATATATGATACTTTTATAAAATTTTGTCACCTGGTTTTTAGTAATATTTCATTATTTTCATTGTTTCGGGTGTTAATTGAATTGATTCTTAGTATTTTTGGACTTGTTTTTTGTTTTTAAAACATAGATCAAGATTTAATATTATCAATAATTTAAAAAATTAAATAGATATAATATATATTTATTATATATTTATTTAAAGTATCCCATTATATTTTTTTATCAGAAATAAAATACACAATTTATTGAGATTGTAGGTTATACATACAAATAAAATCTATTCTCACTTACTTATTATATTGAATGAAAGAAAATTATATATATATATATATATATTATCATTTTAGTTTTTCCTATATAACATTTAAATCACATATTTTTACTAAAACCCTCCTTAATACATTCAATTTATAGTGCGAATAAATAACATCACTTCGTGATACGGTAATCCTCCGTATACACGAAGGACATTATCATATTCACACAAAATGGAAATAATGATGTTGTGTGTTATATAATAATTACAGATGTATAATGACATCATAAATATCATAAATATTATATATAAATAGTATTTAAATCATTATTCACAATAATAAATTATTTTAATGGAAAACGAATGACATCGGGTTGCAAGGCGGTAGTCCACTATACACAGGAATGATGATTTTATAACACATCTGATGGAAGTGTGTGAAGTTTTAGGTCATACCATAAACACAAATACAACAAAATATATTGAATATATTGTTTTAATTACATGTTGATAATATAAAAACAATTGAAGGATGTCTAGAAAAAAATAAAACAATAATTTTTTTAGAAAAACGTCACCACTTAACATTAATAATTTTTTATAATACTGGAACTTACTTATAGATCATACTACCAAATAATGTCACTATGGCATGTTTTCCAAGCTTTAAATAAAATTATTTTTCTTATAGAAAAAAAATATTGTAATTTATTGGGGTTTAACATTATTCCCTCTCATAACAATTTCTTCCTCATTCATTCAACGATATTAACATGAATATATATGATAGTATTTCATTTTCATAATATCCTCGAGTTCCCATGTTTCATCCTCTAAATTCTTGTTCCCCTATAATACCATTACCAGACGAGTTGTCTGATTCATCAATATTTTCTATTGGGAATCAAGATTATGGTTTATTTTTTATATGTATGATAGATTATGTTCCAAATCTATTTCATCTTAGGTGAGAACATGGATTCTTTATGTCACATACTTCTTTATAAATGATATATGGAACACATCACATACTTTTGATAGGTTTGGTAGTATTTCCATACTATATTCAATGAATCTAATTATTTAAATTTTTTCATAATATCAGATATAACAAGGTCTTGTTATACCTTTCACACTGAACCTTATAACACCAATCCATGGAAATAATAACAAGAAAATGTTATCTCCTACTTTTAATTCCAAAGCACTCATCTAATTATTAACATAAATCATTTTTCTACATTAATCTGCATTAATGGGATTATTAATAGCCTCTGACATCATTTTGGTATCTTATACATGATCTTGTCCAATAAGGTTAGTTTATCCAACATCATCCTAATAATTTAGAGTATGAAATTTGATACCTGATAATTCATTATACAATGGAATTTTAAATCATGAATAGAAAATATTTTTATAGGAAAAATCAACCAATGGTAAGTACTGATCCCATAAACCCAGAATGTTGAGTGAGAAATACCTCAACATTTCATTCATTTGTTTGATTCTTCTTTCAATCTATCATGCATTTTTGGAATGATAGGATGTTATCAAATGAATATCACTATAAATATTATTCTAATGACTCTTCCAAAATTACAATATAACGCGGGGATATTAATCAAAAACAGTTCAAAGAGGTTCACCATGAAGTATTACAACTTGAAGAATATATACCTTGTGAGGTCATCAAGAGGTAAATATGATCTTATAGTGAGGAAATATATATTTTGTTTGGTGATCCATGATTACCCATAGTTCATCATTATATCTTGATGTTCTGATAATTGATGTGACAATGTCAACTATAATGTCACACCCCTTCGACACAAGAATATAAAGAGGTAGTATGAATCTTATAGTATTCTTCTTCACAAAATTCACTTATTGAAAGACTATAGAACTGGACACATAATCATTAATTTCATGCATCATGTTTTCCCACAAAATTTTTCCAAAGAATCCCTATACGTATTTTTGCTACCAGGGGGTATAGATAAATATAAGCTACATGCGTTGTTAAGAAATAATATTTTCAGATTAGGTATTGGTGGAAAATATAATATACTTTCAAAATTTAAAACACCATCATTAAAAATGATATCTGTAAATTTTACAACATTAAAATCTCTAATTTTCATCTAAAATCAATCATCATGAGAATTAAAATTCATTAGAATATTTAATAAATATGTTCTTGAAATTACATAAAAAATGATTTAGGTATCACATTTCTTACTAATTCATGTATCGATATTTTCTTGTTCAAAGAACATAATATTCCTCTCAATCCTAGTTTTGGTATGAATTACATGGTCATTCATACTAAATGAATTCATACTATATTTTCATTTACTGGGTGGTATTGTATTGAGAAATCATAATATATTAGTATCACGAGATATCACATCTCTCTCATATTAATGTTTTTCAGTGATATAATGTATTTCATTCATTTATGATCACTTTATATATAAAATGATTCAACATAGATATAATGTATCATTATCTTAAAATATATGGTTATAGTTACCAAAAAAATTTCATCGGTTGGATAGTTTAGTTCATGAGACTTTAGTTTCCTTTCTTCATATACAGTAATTGTATCATTTTTAATTCTGGAATAACCAAGTCCCTTATTTTATGCATCACTATATGACACAAAAATATCACTTCTTGTAGGTCGATTCAAAAGAATATCATTTACCAATCTCCTCTTTAGTCAGTCAAAACATTCTTCACATTCATAAGATCTTGAAAACATAAACTATTTACATGTAATGTTAGTTGACAAGTTACCCAATTGGGAAAAATTCTGAACAAATAGAAAATAGTAACCTACTAGAAAAATTAAACTATGTACCTCATTTATGTTATTTAGTGTAGGATATTCATTGACTTCCATTTACTGTATAAGATGAACTGATATTCCTATTTTTGGAGACAATATGACCATTAATAGCAACTTCTATAAGATAAAAATTACACTTACTAAATTTCATATATAAAAATTTACTATAAGAGTCCTTCGAATGATACGAATGTGATTTCCATTATCCTTCTAGATTTTAAATACCCAATAATATCATCATTGAAAAAAAATCATAAAATATTTATTAAATAATATGAACATAAGATCCATAAAAATCACGGTGCATTAGTTTATCAAAGTGGTATTACAATTAACAAGTTATGTACATACCTCATCTAAAAAATTATCATCGAAATTTATTCCTTCATTACATAGAATTATTGATACCGATATTGATGATAAATCTTTGAAAAGTATTGTTTTTTAGGTATTTGATCAAATTTTTCATTAATTCGTGGAATAAGACATTTGTTTACCAATGTAATAGCATTGATTTACCTATAATAAATTTGTCGCCTCATGGATCTAAATACCTTATAAACGAAGAGAATATGGGCTCTCCATGAATATACACTTGGGTAAATAAGTCTATTATTAGAATAATAATTTAGTTCTATCTTCGTCTACACTAATTCCAATGTGTCCATTTTATTGGGATTTGTTGATATTAGTCTTTAATTGGAGGTTCAATCAATGGAAAATTAAATTTCACACTCTAGTGATATCGAGGTAATTTTTTAAAAAATTCATCAATGAATTCATGCACAATTAGTAAATCCTAAATTTTAAGATAACCTTCTTCATTCTTCATTTTTTTTTCTCTTCTTACCAAAAAAATTCATTCAATATATCCATTGGTGTTGTTAAATAGAAGAATAATAATATGAAGCATCTTATTTATATTTACGGAATTCTATAACATCCTCAAAATTGTAACCACCTTCTTTTTGCAATAATTTTTTTTCATAATATTATGAAAAATAGTTCATATCAAGGAATATGTCAAATTCAACCATAGTTATCATAATAGGGTTAATAAATAATTCTTTCTTATGTGTAATAATGTGGACTGACTGAAACATATTTATTTCAATGAGACTTACCTTAGGATTTTTTTACTGAAAACTCCCTTATTATATACAAAGGAAAATGTCTAATCTTATTGGAAATTTTGGTTGATTTATAAAAGTGTGATAAACCAATATAAAATAAATTATTTTATAAATTATAATATAGGACTAATGTATATTCCACCACATAATTGGGTGCTTCTATATCATCTGTAAAAATTTCACAAGGTTTTTCTTATCCCATTAACCTCTTCAGTGATGGATTCCCTTCATTATTATCGAAATAATTTTCATAGTTCCACATATCATTACACTTATTTCATGGGAAATCATTAATATGTTTCTTCCCCTTTAATTATTAAACAATGTGACCCCTAACTCTGAGCATATAAAAAACTCAAAATCCCTTCAATCATTTTCCATTTTGTATCTTTCCAAATTATTTCTATGGTGGAAAAAATTGAATTTCATAATTATAATTGGATGAATTACCTTTTTCATAGTCCTCAGATGAACTATTATACTCTTGGATTCCCTTGAATATGTATGATTTAGATAATTCATTCACTGATTTGTTGGCTTATAAAACTATTTCACTATATGATGAAAATGTTTGAGAGACCAACAACCTTTAGATAAATTTCTTAATACCTTCAAAGAAATGGTTAATTATTCTTTATGTGTTTCATATATAATTTGAATAATACTAGGATATCCTTACAGAGGTAGCTTTATAATCTACAATACATTATTCTTCCTTTTTCTTTAAGATAAATAACATTCACTACAACTCAATTTGATTCTCCTGAGAGAAGTATTTATCCAATAATGTATCCTTATGATCTTTCCATTCGACGAGTTCTATTTCTTCTTCTTCCCTAGTATTCTAGATCAAATACTACCATTAATCAGAATGATATTTTATAAAATACACCACAACAATATTATTTTTCTTTTCACAACATCCCAAGGCTATAAATATCTTATCCATAGACTTAATCAATTACCTAGGTACAATTGGATTTGTAGGCCTAATAAATTATGGTTTTTTATTTCATATAATGTTTTATAACATTGAAATATCTCACTATGGAATGGTTAGATCCATCCAATTTAGTATATTTTTCATAACCTAGTTATGTTTCCCTAATATAGTAATAAATTGATTTGTTCCAATACCTTCTACATTGATTCCCCAATCCAGAAATCACTATATTATTCGTGAGTGTTGGTACCATTATTAATTCTAGGAACCATTTCAAGATAGTTGTATATACTAAATTATCCCACTAAATTAATAATTTTAAATTATAATTTACTGTTCCAAATATATTTTAACACATATCAAAAATACAATTTTTTTCATTATTAATCTTATATTAAAAAACATTGGTTTAATTAGGGATAATGTTACATTTAAATCCATCATAAGGGTTTATAAATAAAATATGTATTATTCTAAAAATCCTCTAGGAGTTTCTGTCTAAGTGTATAGTAAGTACCATTATAATGTACCAGGTTACACATGTCTCAATATTGAGACACCCTTTTTGGAGATAATACCCCTACACCTTGTCCACTAGTTGCATTCAGACTGAGAAATATTTCTACAAGAACAAAATACTTTATATATAAACAAAACATTATAATTTTCATATATAATTTTCCTCGATGTTTATATTATGTTTATTTTTTAATAAATGTTTTTCTAAATCTATTTTCCATGATTTCTACTAATCATCATTTTATATAAAATATAATGACCCCGACCTCATTTTCCTAGAGTCGGTGCCTTACATTATTTCATTGTAATAGATAAATGTTTAAAATCCCAAAATTCCAAAATATTTAGTAGTTTCGGAAAAGCATATTATATACATGATAATGATATTACATTGGGAATATAAAATAGAACATAATAAATAACAAAATCTAATATGCTACATATGAGAAAACTCATTAATATATCTTTTCTTTATAAGATTTGAAAAAGAAAAGAAATAAGGGTGACATCATTTGTTTTATAAGGCTTAAGTAAATTTAAATCTATCATGAATAAAAATGAATAATAAATATGTAAATTTTTATAATTAAACACACATTCAATTTAAATAAATGGATATGGTATGATCAATTCGGAAAGGTCAATAACTTAAACACATGACATATAATCATTAAAAGAAGAATAGAATATCCCAGATAAAATTTCAAATAGAAGACATCTTGAATAAATAATAATAACAATAATTGAATTCAAATAAAGGAATTAATTATTTATTGGATTTCAGGTCTAATTCACATAAAAACCAATATGGTCCAAACCTTTTACCATGCTATTTAAAATTATTGGTAGAATCCAATTTAATCTGGACAACTGATTTGTATCTTAAGAGTTGTCGATGAATCAATAGTATATATAATATTTGGACCCCAAACATCACATACATTTGAAATAATTCCATATTTATAGAATAATCAATTTAATTCATGAACAATATTCCTTAATCAAATATATATTTTGTAGAGGATACAGATTTAACAATACTTCCCGAGGTAATCCAATAATATTCAATGTAAATACTATATGTAAAAAACGGTTTATTGTTTAGGAAATAATAATATACATCACCAACGAATATAAATATTTATGATTAATGAAATTTTCAATAAAAAATAATTTCAAAAAAGTTATTGTTTCAATATAATGTTAACAATCAAAAAAAAAAGTGAGATTTCATAATAACATTCACTACATTGAAATTTTCAAATCATTTCCCCTTTGGTGAAATGATTCAATTTAAAACATAAAATACCATGAATATTTATGTATTAATGGTATTATATTACATGGGGAAATTAATACGTTAGTTAAATTTGAATTGGAAAATAATAAAAAATAAGTCCCAATAGAATGTATATTGTGATTAAATCCTTTACCTTAAGATCCCTTTTGGTTCAAGACCCTTTAACCTCTTTCATAGTGGTTTTATGCATGTTATTAACATATAAAAAATAAAATTAATATTTATAATATCATATATTATCATTATATAACATATTATAACCTCTTTATTCCTAATATTTAATTATTTTATTGTTTATGGTGTCAATTTCTTTTTTAGAGATTGTTTTCACATTTTTTTCGTTGTTTCACTTACATATGTCATGAATTCATTATCAAAACAGTTTAAAAAATGTTTCAAATTTAATATATATTTAATATATATGTATTTTTAGTAATCCACAAAATCTTTTGATTGGTAATTAAATACATAATTCATGGATGTAGTAGGACGTACGTATGTATGAACAGTGTTTCAATATTCATACCTTATTGAATGAGTGAAATGTAAATGGAATATATATATATATATATATATTCTATCATTATTTTCACATTATTATATATATATATATATAATAATAATTTTATTAAAACTGTCATCGATACATTCCTTGTAATACGTGAATGAATCCCATCGCTTCGTGAGGCAGTAGTGCACCGCGCACACGAACTAAATTATCATATTCCCAAAAAATTGAAAGTATGAATTTATGGGTTATATTTTTATTCCAGAATCCGAAATTCACCATAAATAACATATATATAATATATAAACAATAATTCCTTTATTTTATCAAATAATTATTGGTGGTAAAAAAATGACTGACATCGGTTCACATGGTGGTAGTATACCGTACACAAGAATAATGATTTAATAACCCATTTGATGAAAATTTGTGATGTTTCAGATCATAAAAATAAAATAAAAATATAGCAGTATATTTTGGATATTGAATTTATTATATAATCATGATATAGGATTCATTATGTTTTTGGGGAAATAATTAAAATGAAAACTCTTTTATAAAAACATTACCTCTTCTTTAGGTATCCTCTTTATGTTTATAATAATTCCACAAAATTTGTATTTATTCCCAATATATGTCTTCTATAATGATGTAAGGTAAGTATTTTAGTTATTTGAGTTGTTATTTTCTAAAAAAACAAGGCTTTAGAGGGGTGAATAAGGTGGTGAGTGGGAAGACGTTTATATGCGGGGATTATGAAAAAAATGTAAATTTTTTAAAGATGGAATTCCACCAACATTTAATCCATTTCAAGTGGATAAAATAATGAAAAAACATGATTAAATAAGATATATTCTTGAAATTTACCCATAAAATGGGTCTTGTAAAAATTTCTACGTCATTTTCCCATATTTTTAATGTCTTGTTCCTTTGTATACTCGCCTTTCTCTTAATCACTGTATTTAATTTTAACATAGTTCACTAATATTTTGGTCAAAAATTAAATTTACATTAATATATATTATAAATTATTCTGATATTGAATATGGAATCCAATATAGAAAATCCATATTCTATAAGTGGAAATAATTAATTTAAAGTTAATCCTACAGATTTGTTGAGAAAACATGATTTAAAGTGACAATGTTAAAACATTTAATGACATTATATATATAATTTAAAATGAAAATGATTCTAATGACCTAAATTGGATTACAATATCTATTATTGATATATATTCACAATAATATAACTAAAAATATAATTTAATATTATAAATTATATAGGCTAAAAGGTAATTTTAAATTAAAATCCTATTTTTTTTACTTTTCAGTAATAATTGATAATTCTCAATGAAAAAAAATAACCATAAAGAATATTTTACATTTCTCTTCTAAAAAAAATTTTTATTTATAAAATAACTTTTAGTAAAATGTTCAAATAATATTTTAAATCTTATTCTCTATTAAAAAGTGACAAATGTGCCTATAAAAAATCACACCTTTTGGTGATTGAAATTTGATTTGTTATTATATTTTGTCTAAAAAATATATTGTATAAAATAAAAAACATTTTATTGAATGTATAAAATAAAAATTTCAATAATATCAACCAATTATATTAATTACTTTAATTTATTAAGATAAAAAACTTTTGGCACACTAGAATATTTCTTTTATATTCGATTGATTTCTATAATAATTTTAAATTATTTTGTAACCAATGAATCCAGCCATACATTTCTATAAGTTAGACAATACAATTCATAAAATATAATTTATCAAGAAATGTTAATTGTAATATTAATAGTATTTCAAAAAAATAATACTTGCATATAGCGTAAGCCACCAAAGAAAGTGATTTTTTTATTCATTGGAAGCTATAAATAAATTTTAAAATTTTATAAAAGGAAAATATAACAATGTCTTGGGAAATTATACCATCATTTCCATCACCCATATTTTTAAACATTTCATTTCAATATTTCAAAATAAAATTCATTAATTCATCGTTAGTCGGGTTCATATAATGATGTTGATTCTAGATAATAGGACTACAAATAGCCATGTAGTGGAATTAGATATGATTAGTATTAGTTCTTCAAATGGGATGATTATTGAAAATAAATAATCCTACTAGGGTATTAGGGTACAAGATTTCTGATAATACAATGATGTGTGTCATTAGTGAGAATTTTTTATTGAGCAAATGAGGTAGTGAGCCTAATGAGTTTGATTGGCTATTGAATAAGTATTGGGATTATATCCAGATGGGAAATCTATTGTGGTTTTTCTAAATAGTCTCTCATATAGTTTTAGGTCAATGATCAGGTAAGAGTTTACCCTCTGAGGCATAAATGTCCCACTTCCAAAGACTAAATATCCATGAGTCATCTATATTCTATGGTTATAATAGTGGAAAGATAACATTGTAGTTCTGACTTGGTTAAAAGTTATTCTAACTCTATAGGGTGTCAAAACATTATGAAGTCAGGATTTGGTTCTATTAGATTTGATTGAGCCTATGTTTTTTGATATGGTTTGGGAGGCATTACGGGTTATATATAAACCATGCTAATGTTTTTTTTGGTATTTTTATGATGTTTATTAGTACACCATGTGAATATATTATAAGAGGATCAACTAGAAGATGAGTGAGGCATGGGAATAGACTGTGATGAACGATGATGGTGTGTTAATGGTTAATATATTTAAAAATTACAATAATGCTTCATATAGTGCCATCAATGTATCAAATACATATGATTTGGAAAGTTCAAGTTGATGATTTGTATGTTAGGAAGTACCTATAAAATAAATCACATTGTTTGATATTTTTGGAAGGTGCAATTTGGAATAAGAACATGTGTTCGGTATTATATTTGTTTATTAAGTGATATGGGAGTGGTGCGATCAGGTTTGGGTGGGTTTGGTCAGTTATGTCTACCAATACACCTCATGGATGAGTTACCATATGGAAGGGAGGATGTGAAGGTGTATGTTTTTGGGTTATTTAATATATGTTTATTGTGTTATTATGGAAACTTGTGAGATTTCATTAGTGTTAGAGAAGTCATAAGGGGCATGTTAAATTAATAAGTCCTTGGTATAGGATGAAACATGACATGTTTTTTTATAGGTTAATGAGTATGACACATCTAGGGGAACTAATAGATGTTTGGTGGCCACATGAAGTTAAAATGTTCTAGAATAGTTATAGTGAACAACACATTAATAATGGGGGATACACCATGATGCCCTTACTGAATAAAAGAAGTCATTGTTACACGATGGGTAAAATTCACCACAATAAACTACATTGGGTAAGGTGGGGCTTTTTTATTATCTAAGGGATATGAGATATGTTATGACATAAATGGTTACACCATGAGGTGGCCTTACTAATGTATTATGATATGATCCAATGGGTACTTTTTTGGTCATTCAAACTATTTTTTTTTGTTATAATATTTAGGTTGATGTAATTAGTAAAATAATGTATTTCCCTCATTTGATTGATTTATAAAGGGATCATTTCCTAGTATTCCTAATTTTTCCCTCTCCACCTTAAGAGGGATTTTTTTCCATTATGTATTATTTGATCACTACATATATTTTGGTGGGTCAATATAGGTATGGATAACCCTAATATGGTTTTATTAATAATTTTCTTCTTGATGATGTTGTGAGATTAAAATAAAATGTAAATTTTAGTTCATTTTAACTCATTTTCCAATTATAACTTCATCAAATTGAATTAGGAATATATATGTAATCTTAAATCACCTTCTCATACAAGTTTGGGTTTTATTATTTTTTTAATACAACATGTGATATTTAGAGAGTACTTTTTCAAATTAACATGTTTTCTAATATCACTTATTGAATGAATTAGAAATTCAATTTTTTTATTTGAAATTTCATTATCAGTATGATATTTATTTAATAATTATATAAATTTTGTTTTATTGTTATGATACAATTTTCACAATGTTTTGATTTTTTTTAAATAACATATGTGTAATTATAAGGCACTTTGTATGAGTCATATGCATTCAAAATTGAACATATGTGTAATTATAAGGCACTTTAGGATTATGATCTTCATGTTTTTTATGAGTGAAATTTACTAGCTTTGTATGAGTCCTCAATATTGAAATTTATTATTTTATGAATAGAAAATGTTTTTATGAGTCAATAAGAATAATTAATGAGTTATTAAATATCTTCATAGTTGTGATGAAGTAATAACATTCTTATATAATAGAAGTATGTGTGAATAGAGTCAAATTGTTGGAAATTTAAAAAGTTCCATAAAATATGATTTCTTGTGATAAAGTTAAATAAAAAGATATTAATTTCTATCATCATATAACTAAAGTGTTCTTAGATAATGAAAAACTAATAATTCAATGAATTAGGTGATTGATTTTGATCAAAAATAAAAACTAAGATAATATTTTATGATAAACATGGTTGATAGAATGAAAATGATGATGCTACAGATAGAATCATTGCTCTTAATATTTCCTAATATGATTCAATATAATGAATTTTTTTTTGAATTCTTTTCACTTATAATAGAGTAAAATGATCAAAACATATTATTATTTATGATGATGTTTAATTCCATATAATGAAAAAAAATTAAAATATGAGGAAAAATATATTAACTATCAAATTTAAGATCACTATATCCAACTCTATTAAATTTAGAACCATTCATAACAGAGATAGGAAAAAATATTTTTTTACATATTTTGAAATCAATTAAGATCATGGAATGGTTTGGTAATGAAGTTTAAAATCATAATTAAACATTTCCCCATTATATCCAAGAAATGAAGTCATTATGAGAGTTTAAGTGTGGGTGTTTCTATGTCACACTATCTCAAGAAATACATATTGTATTATAATTAATCATTTATAATGAAACTATTAAATCAAACAATAATACATTACTAATTTTATAGTCATTAATCTATTAAATAATTAAGACTCTCTAGCTATCATTAAGTAATTTTATAGTTTAGTGATGTAGCTCCCACTTATAAGGTTGAATGTGGAATAACTAAAACAGATCTTTTCTATTCTAATTAATTTTAAATAGTCGGTACATGATTCAACAATTATAAGATGTAATTTTTAATACATTGGACCATGTTTTCAATTTTTTTTAATGAATATATAACCAAGAATAATTAACATTGAGATAAGAAACAAAAGAACTAATTATTTCCATGATAGGGTGAACTATTCATTAAAATGTGGAATATATTTAATGTAATTATTAGTAAATTTACTAACCCATAATTTCTCCAAGATTTCCTAATGGTAACATTATACAATTTCCTCACCAATTTTATTAAAACACTTTTAAATCAGTCTTTTGGAGGGGATTTATTTGATAATAAAACTGTGGAGTTGAAACCCAATTCCAACGCATGTTCATAAAATTCCAAATAAATATTTTATTTTATAAAAAATATATTTATATTGGAAGAAAATTTTATTCAATAAATACATTCCTATGATAGTCAAATTTACAATTCTAAATTTTCAATGGAAAATCTACAACAGAATTCCATGATTTAGAACACATGTTCTTACTTTCCTAAATTTATCTTTATTTTATAAAAATTATAAATTTATAAATATTTAGGGTATGGGCCTAATATACCCTCAAGTAGTGAACCCATTTACATATTATTGTAATAACTATATAAAGAAAATTTTATGTATTTATGGAAGAATATGGGTATAATTCCGCATTCTACTACCCCCAGAATCCAATAAAATATGAGGAGACAATATCTAAATCATGGGTTTTAAAAATATAATTATTGACGGATTTTTTAGGGAATAATGCATAAAATTCATTCTATGAAAGAATCCTTAGAAAAGAGGTATTATACCATGGTAAAATCATAAGAGGTAGAAAATATGGTAGAGTTGGTATCTTATAGGTCTGATTTTTAATTCTTTTAAGACAAAATATATTATCAAATAAGTCAAATGAGTATAAAACTAGGGTTAATGAAAATGGAATAGATCCCAGAACAAAAAAAATTTCCTCTGTATATTGTAATTAATTTCACCAATTAGAGTGTTTTTAATGTTAATGGGGAAGTTCATGTTATCCCTTTGGGGGATAAAACCCATTTTTCTGTATAGTTATGGAATTCAAAATGATGAAAAAATTGAGTATATTAATTGTATTCAATAATCTCAAAACTAAAATAACTCTAACAATTCAACAAACAATTTTTGAAATATAATTTAAATAATAATAATAAAAAAGGGATTTGAATGGTTAAATCATAAAGTGTGGGAATAGAATATTTTTTGAAATAATTTCCCTACGGATCACTTTCATTCACAAAGTGAAAGAAAAAATATAGTACATGAACTAATCATTTTCGATGGTATTTTCAACAAGATACAAGTAAATATCCATTTCAATTAATCCAAAATTAAAAGCCAATAATAACCAATGTTCCTATAAAATATTTCTTAAATTAGGAAAAACTACTCTGAATATTCTACTTATAACATCTCTAATAAGTGATGTATAGTAATTTAAAACATCATCCCTCTGAAGCTCAAATATCCTTGTCATTTTTTCGTCCTATACACTCTATAAAATATTGGAAAACTTAATTACCATTCTGTAATTGATGCTATTATTAACATGATACCTTTATCACTATTTATAATTTCAAGAATATGATACATAAAACCGCAATGGTTTTTATATAGCTTGTCATCCACTATTTCACAAACCCCATATGAAATGTGGAGGAATTAATAGTCATATTAAATAATCAATTTTCACCTACTTGTTTACTAATTTTTCATATAGTATGTGACAAAGAAGTCATAACTAACCTTGATAGACACTTATTATCCACTAATTTAAAAGTAATAGATGATTCTAATTGATTCTTAATTTTTAACTTTGGATAATAAAGATAAAATTTTAATGTTTAAAAAAATTCCCTAGAACCCACACAAGAAGATACCAATTGATTGTTTTTTCTTAAACAATACATTGATTCATATGAAGATCTTGAGGGCTAAAATTTAAGAATCATGGAAGAGATAAATTTTAAACCCTTAACTAAAGAATCATACACGAAAAATAGTATAAGTATGGGTAATGGAGACTATTAAAATTATAAGTGGATGTTTTTAGAATATATAAATATATATACTGGGGAGAACATCTTAAAAAAATATAAAAAATATTTTTATGAGTTTTCTATTTTTTTACTAGTGTGATGAAGTGGCTTTATCCAACTCCCACACATTCCTCAAGATATATATTGAATACCATACACTCGCTACACCTAAGAGGATTATTTCTAATTATAAAACACAATAATTAGAGCTTATACAATGCATAACTCAATAGAAATATTAATTATATATGTGAGAATTTGAAAATTGATATTATAATATCTTCTGAATTAGAGAAATATTATGAGAAGAAGTTGTTAATAATCATTTATAATATTAATATTGTTTTATACTAGATAATTCTTGACATTAAATGGATAATTAAATAAATAATAATATATATGATCCCCATGGAATTTGATCATAGACACAAATTTTAGGGAAACAATGATACTTAATCCCAATATAATTATTGTTATTAGGGATGGAGTGATCAATAATTTAGATTCATGGATAAAATATCAAATATTTTATAGCCCTTTTTCCATCCATGTTTCATTAGTTCATGTTTATGGAGGTTCTATTATTATGTCAAATGAAAATAATAAAAATAAACATGGAACTTAACTACCTAGAGATTTCTTATTGAATATATGAAACATAATTTTACCATTTTTAAAAGGGACATTCTGATAAAATTCCAATATCAAATTCTTCATATGCTATATATAAATGAATTTTATTATTTTCTTGATGTTTATTCTAATTAAAAATAGATCCCTACAGCCATTGATGGTTATAAAAAAACTACATTTACATGTACCACTAGAAATATTTCATACCATATAATTTTCTTTTGAATTATATAGTGATCTAAACACCATTTAAAGATACATGATATGAATTTTCAAGATATTATTGACATGATAATAGAATAATTAGGGATAATTTCTCTATCATTGAGAATAAATTTGAGAGAATCTTTCAGAATCTATAATTAATATACTAATTATTTTTAGAGTCCATGATGGGTTTAAATTTGAATTAATGGTATTTCAACATTACCAAGTAGTTTATTCATGTTTGTATGGTCTCTATGAAGAGAATTGAAGTTGATAATGATATGATTAAGGCAACTCAAACAAAATCCCCTAAAAAAATTATAATCACATGAATGTTTTTAGAACATGTTAGTTTCTATTTGATGTTAATCAATAATTTTTTAAAAATTAAAAGGATATTATCTTAAATGGTAGTCAAGACACACCTTTTTAATTCTATGATACATGACTCTATATATTAATCCTTATCATTTATAATCATACTTATTCAATAATTCTTACTTTATCGGATTAGAAATTCCCCAAGGGTCGATTGTCAGGCTCGCTCCTGCTTATCCCTCCCGGTCGATGCCCTAGATATAATGCCACCAGATTCGGCTCACCCATCCCAATCGGAGGGTGGAGACTTGCGATTTCACCAGTAGGAGAAGAATAGGTCTGATCTTGGATCAATACGACCCTTCCCGATGATCCCTATTTCGCCGAAAGTCCCTGTTCTTTTTCAAGAGGCTCCTCAGCTTTCATTTCTTCCATCGGAGATTAATGGTGCCTCCAATATTTGCAAGATTACTATGGTGGACAGTTTCCATCTCCAGCAGCCCTCGATCGAATCCTTTGATCGCTGCGTCTCTGAGTCTTGGAAGCTTCAGGAGCGCGCGGGCGTCGGTTTTCTTGACCGAAGACACTTCATGGTTCGGTTTGGATCAGAGGAGGATTTAATTTACGCCTGGTCCAAGACACCTCGAAGATGCAATGGAGAGTCGTTCTACCTATTTCATTGGAACTTTGCCTTTCACATGTGGCCTGACCCTTCAACATTTGCATCTTCAGTAATTCTTCCAGGGTTACCCCTCTCATTTCAGAATCCTTCTATCTTGTGTGCCATTAGGAACATTATTGGGAGATACCTTTTCTCTGATTGCCATACTGAATCTGTTTTCCATTCAATATTCCTAAGAATATGCATAGAGGTTGATGTTAAAAGGTCGCCAGTCTAATGCTTTTGGATTATAGAGGAGCAGGAGTTCCACTGGAAGTAGGAGGTGGTGTTTGAGTAGTTGATGCATTATGGTGTGACGTGCAATCGGTGTGGTCACCTGGCATTGAATTGTCACATCGGGAGGGTGAATGGTTACCCAAAAGTGATGGAGCCTAATTTCAGAGGAGGGTGTTCCACTTCTGGTATGGATAAGGAATTACGAGTAGGTCACTTGGGAGATTGTTTGACAGCAATCAGGGGTGAGGTGGGAGGTAAGTTGATTGTTGGGTGTGTCAGGAGTGAAGATGTTGCTGAGAATACTACTTGTATATGAGAAACTGCAAATGGCAGTGCAGAGATGGAGGTGCCAGTGGAACTAGCCCCCATGAAGGGGTTAATTCGAGAGCCCTTGGCAGGGATGCCAGGAACCCAGTTGGGAGATCTTGTTAATGATATGTCTGAGGATGCTGAGTCTTGTCCTGGGAACACAGTGCATGGTTTTTCCATGAAGAAGGTGGAGTAGACGCCACAGAATCCGATGCTTAAGAAGGTTTTTGATCACTTAAAGCGTGACCTAGGACTTGTAAGTGCAGATGCAGTGGATGGGAAGGGAGTGGATGCTGGAAGAAGGGTGATCATGCTCTCTACTGCCAATATATTTGTTGCACTTGAAACTGAAGAATATTTGCATGAAAAGTAGAATGATGCAAAAAGGATGATGGCATCATGTAGCTCGGACCTTTGAATATGTGTGTTGTAGGTGTTGTGAGGGAGGTTTCTGTGAGTGGTGCTGCTAATCTAGGCATTCAAGAGAAGGATGTTGGCACTGTAGTGGGTGGAGCAGCAGGATCTAGTTCTTCTGAAAGTAGTGAGGTGTGGTGCTGCTATTATTCTGCAGGAGATGGGTTGCAACTCCTCGCAGCCAGAGTTGATGGCTGAGTCTTTGCTGGTTTCGGGTGTTCCTGATACAGGGTCTATGGTGGATTGTGTGGTAGAAAGGCCGGCTGGTGTTGAATCTTTGGAGAATGAGGGGATGCTGCATTACAAGGAGACTAAGCGGCAACATGGTAGTCTCTTGAGGTCTGCTGTTGACCCACCGGATGCTGCAATAGGTGAAGGGGTGATGGGAATGTTGGACCGGCAACAACTTCATGCGATAACTGATGTCGGCAGTCAGGTTCAGCGGGTTTGTGGCTCGGAGGATGGTTACCAAGAGGTGAAAATATTGGGAGAATGGGGTGATTTCTCGGATAGAGACAGGGAAAAGGATCGTGGCATGGTATAGCCTTCTTATAGTGATTTCATCCAAGGTGCAAGGATGATGGTGCAAGGGGAGGAAGGTGCTAAGACTTACCCACCGTGACAAGTGAAGAAGGACTAATCTTAACTTCCCAAGCCAGTGTCCACCATATCTTCAGTTGGGAGGGAAAGTTGGGCTATGCAATCCTCAGAGGAATTTATCGCATTGGAGAAGCTGAATCATAAAAGGAAATATGCCACGGTCCTAATACACTATGAAATCTCAAAGTGGGAAATAGACAAAGCAGAGGACTTAGTCTCTAAAGTGGGTGGTGATGAGTATGATTTCTATGATATGTAGTTGTTCTTGACATCTTGTACCTATTGTGATTTTCTTTTATTAATAAATGGTCATAGGCTTGCCTCTGGCTGAGCTTTTCTGGTATGATACTTGTTCCGTAATATTTGATGCTTAATGGATTTACATTATATTTGATAAAGAGTGATTTAAAGTTATGAGTTCTATTGATAATTTCTCGGATTACATGATTGGGTCAATATTCATAGTCTTCATCAGTCATTAAAACATTAAGTATCATCTCGACATGAAATATGATACACTAAGACTCATGAAGTGTGTAATTATCATAAATGAGTGTTATTTAGAAAATATAGAAAAGATTGTTTCAATTTCGGATCACATGTAATATAGTCAAATAACTAAAATAAGGACCCAAGATAGAATCCTCACTCTATTTTTCATTTTTTTAATAAATTTATTTTAGTGTTGTTTGAGAACCCTCAAAAGATAGTGACAGTTCTGGGAAAAATAGATGTGTGTGATGTGTCGTGCCCAGATTTTCTTTTTTTCATGATCGATGATCAATTTGAGATTGTCATGATGACGAATATTGTAATAAAAAATTTTAATAAATGAAAATCGACATCATATAGAATGATTGAAACAGGTGTATGATCAGCACATATTATCTATAACAAATTTAATCGACTAAATAATTACCTTGAATGTTTAATTTCTTCATTGAGGGATTGGATAATAGATTTATGTTTCACAGTCAGTTAATTAAAGTAATCATGTGAATATTCTCCCTAGAGGTGATCCACACATGCTACATAATCTTTGAACGCAGTCACATAAATCTCTTGGTTCTAGGATGAGAGATCATGTCTCTTACATCATTCACCATTAATCCCCCAAATAAATAAATCCAAATCATAATCCTTGACCTCTCTAGACTTGAGAGTGGCTGGTGGAGGAAAACCATTCTCCATTAATTTGAGATTTTATAGAGAGGAAGCTCTCTCGGTTTTGAGAAGATTCTATCGAGATTTCATTGTTCACAGCACAGGTTAATTAGATATCATCAAAAAATAATATAATTGTGTTTAAATACCTTTATGGTTCAGAAATAAATGTTTTCCAACATTCCATAAATATTTATTTAATCCATTTCATAAACTCATGTCTAAAATAATAATCTAGTAATAATTTCCTCTATATTAGGTTATCATGATAATTAAATTAAATATTTATTAATCAAATAATATTCAGTATATAATATTTCTCACCAAACCCAAAAAATCAGTGCCCCATTCCAACACATGTTTATCAGGATTTGAATAATGAATATTAATTTATTAAATTAATATCACTTCATTATTCACCTATAAATAAATAAATATTATATTCACTAAATATAAAATGAATATTGATTAAATATTTTTCTCACAATATACTCTCTTGAATAACTGGTGACATAATATATGAGATCATGTAAATATGAATAATTATTAAACCATGTGTGAGAATAATAATTATTCAATTTTTTAAATAATAAATAATTATATATTATCATATTGATATTCTTAATACACTTAATGTGTAACCCTCTAGGCCTCTTTTTTACTCTCATTGGGAGAAAAAGATTACATTCCAAGGGTACTATCTAGAAATATAGAAATGCACCAATAGAAGAATAACATAATAAATCATTAACATAATACCTAATATGAACAATTAATGTGTAATATAACCCCTTTACTATGATATCTCTAATCAAATAGGTTGCATACCTATTCCATAAACATTTGTGCTCGATTTCCCTTTCTTTGAATTCAAGGAAATCAAACATGCCTATTGAACACCATGGTAATGGATTTTTATAGTATCTATCATTTCCAAAAAAGGGACTCAGATATCAAATAATATTAATGAACAAAAAGGAAAAATCCTTTCTTTCATCATTCATTATTTCAATACTACTTACAATGTACCCAACTTATACCACCTCTTCGGGGACATATCTCTTCATAAAATTCATCAATACATCAACGAATGAAACTTAAAATACTCAAAAATAACAATCATAAAGTATAAGGAACAATAAAAACTTCTGAAAATTAGGAACGTCTAATGACACATATAAATTTGGATTTCCTATCACTGGGTCTCATTCTTATAATATCCTACAAAATATATTACCAATGGAGTAAACCATGAGAAAGTTACTCCATTTCTTATGGGTATTTACCACTAATATTCAGTGTCATTGTTTCCTTAAAATGATATCATCCATCTATAGAAATTATATTTACGAATAGTTTCATAGCTTTTTTTGGGTTATCATCATATCAGGGATCTGCTCTAACCTTTTAGTGGGACATCTAATTTTAAGAAATTAGAATATACTATGTTACACATAATAATAGTCATGATTTGTCAAGATATTTATTAAAATTAACATCTATGAATACATGTTATATTAAAGTATATAGAAGTTATTTCTAGGGAACCCACTCCAAAAGACCTTCACTAGCACAAGATCCTACTGTTAACAACCTTCAGTCTTCTATCTCTCACATAATACTCATGATTCTACTAAGATAGGACATTAGTAAAGTGTTTATACATTTTCTCTTACATGGGTAATATACATAATGAAAGACTACCACATTTATAAAAGTACTTCATTAGGTTATACTTCTAGAGTATAATCTTTTTCTATTTGTGTGACCAATGTTCATTAACAAGATCTAGTGATTTAGTATTATCAAAATAAAATGTGATTGGTTTTTTTATATACACGTATCACGTCATGCTATTTGGGAATGTTTTGTATCACTGTGTATTCCATGTGAGCATCAGAAGTCTCTGTATACTCAGACTCCACTGTAGAATTGAAAAAAAATGGCTACATTGAACTCTTATAGCTGTAATTTTCTTCTATTGAGATAAAAAACATATCCTAACAATAAAATTAGATCATTATGATATCTTTGAAATCTCGGATTAGTATAAACCACTATTACCATCTCCTCATCTCCTTTATTCACCATAAACAAATCCATATTTCTTCTTAGAAACTTGAGGATAACCACAATAACATACCAATGTTGATCTACTAAATATTCATGATATTTTACTACCATTATCAATTCTAGGAAACATCAAGTCTAGTAAACACCATGCAATACATCATTTATAATATCATAAGTGCATATGTAATTCAATTTATTTATTATTTCTCCTATTGTTTCGGAGGAAACATTCTCTTATACATATGTAAACAATTTGAAATTGGTACCAATCACCTCTTATATTATTCCATACTAAATATATTTAGTATCATGTAAATGTATATACTTTTACTTATTCTAAAAACCCTATACAATCTATCATTTATGATCATGAACCATAGAATACAGGTTTCTACACCTATGTCTATCATGGATAAACACTTTTTTAAAACAGAACATAAATGACTCTAAGACTGGTATTTCATTTCCAATAAGTAATATGTCATCAATATATACTACTATGATAACAACCTCATTACCCAAAAAAATATTACAAAAAGATCAATAAATTTTATTATTTATTAAAAAAAATTTATTTTATAGATTCATTAAAAATAGAATATTTCATGATATGTATGCTTTCATCATAAATGAATTGATATTAGCATCTTGAAAATCCTTCTATCATCACTTGGAGTCCAAACCCATTCTGGTTGTGTCATATATACAGATTCATAATGGTTCCCATTATGGAAAGTAGTTATTATATCCATCCTTGAAGTCTAATTATCATTGTAAGATTCTATAGAATGTAGAATTATACTGGATTTAAAAATTTAAATTGGTGTAATGGTTTTGTAGTAGTCCATTCCTTAACGTTGATTAAACATTTTATCCACTATCCTTAATTTATTGGTATTTACATTAACTTTCATTCCATATTATATTTGAATACCCATTAGCTCCCTATATTATATATATCAGTTGGCGCATCAACTTGAACCCTAACATGGGTTTGATACATGAATTCCATTTTAAAATTCCTATCTTCTTTCCATATTGCAACTTCATATCAACCGATTTCATCTTTGTATGAATGAATTTCATCATTCTCAACCAATAATGTGTCACCATCCTTAGTGACTATAAAAATATATCTCTTTATTTCTCTTACATCTTCTATAAATCTAATTTGTACTTGTGTTTTAGGAACTAGTTCTTCCAGGGGGACCTATGTAACCTGTTCATGTACAAACTCTTATGTATCATCAGAAATAACATTGTTGAAATATGTATTTCTCCCAATATCATTTTACGAGCATGTGATCCCTCTCAAGAAAGACATATTTTCTGGAGAAAGCCACATTGTTATATAATGGGCTGTATAAGTAGCAACCAATTCTTTCCTCGGGATACCCTATAAAGATTCACATTGATATCCTGGGTACTATTTTTTCATAAGAAAGACATCACAAACACCTAAAAACCACATACATCTATATGAAACCAAACAGATTTCTTTTCCATTCCATAAATCAATGAGAATTATGTTTGACAATTTATTTGTTACCTGGTTTAGTGTGCATATTACAGTTTTTAATGAATATCCCCAAAAGGATAATATATGATCTAAATGAATCATAATTGATCTTACCATGTAAAACAAGGTATTTCTCTCCCTTTGAATAATCCCATTCTATTGTGTTGTATAAGGTGGTATGAGTTGAGATAGAATTCCAAAATCTTGTAGAATATTCATAAAATATTGGATAATATATTCACCTCTTTAATCAGATACATGCTTCTTTATAATAATTTAATATTAATTGTATACTTCATTAAATAATTACATGAACTTTAAAAAGAACATTAACTTATACATCATTGATTATAAATAAAAAAATCTACTCAGCTCATTAGTAAATGTTATGGAGTAAGAATAACCACCTATAGATTTTAATGGAAATGGTCTAAACACATTAGTGTATACAAATCCTAGAATATCTATGGACCTTTTATTATGTCAATAGAATTTTATTTTGGTCATTTTTTCTTATAAATGACCATCTCATCATTCTAGTGGTATTAGCTTAGAAGTGTCCAAATAACCATCTTAATAGATTATTTTTAAACACCTCTTGATTACAATAAAAAAATTGGGATGCTGTAAATGGGTGTCATGTGATTCATGTGAACAATAATCATTTTGAATTTCTAATAATTATTTTTATTGTAACACATACATACCATAATTTATTCTTTCTATACCATAAAATTTTATGAATTTATAATGGAATAAAAAATTTTAAAACATCAAAATAAATCAATCTACATCTAGTCATGATATGTAAATTATGATCGTGGTAAAAACTGGTTGATAATAATTATCCAATAAAACCAAAATCATTCGTGTTAGAAATTAAAGGTGGTAGAAAACATTTAATAGAGAAACTAGCCTCACACAATTGGTGGCTCACATATCCACCTCTCCTCCATCAATCCTTATAAATCCACTTGGATCATACATTTGGATACATATGTGAGTACTAAAATATATTTCTAACAGAAAATATATATATATATATATTGAAATATTACACTTGATAATGATATCACATTTATCTTCTACTTTTTTCTCAGAATAATTCATGTTCTAGTTGCATTTCATTCCACATTAAAAACATACTAGATCCTTTTCTTTTATCTACCTATGGATCTTATTCATCTTGGAAGTAATGGTTAAATGAATCTTTAAACTTGTTAGGATTCTTCATCCCCTTATACATGTTCTTACATTACTAATTCAACATATAGAGTGTAGGTTTATCGCACACCATTCCTTATCCACTTATAGAATCAGAGAAAGATGTTTTCAAAGTCTTATATCATTATTTCTCATATTTTATTAATAATTAAAATTGATAAGGTCTTAGGTTGTGATTAATGATTGATATCTTTTTGAAACATATCATTTAAAATAATCTCAAATATTTTTAAGTGTTCAATGTAGTTAATAACATTTACTAGATGATGTCCAACTAGCATAAACACTCCATGATTTGTAATAAAATATCATTGGAGATCTCATATCTCTATTTTCTAATATTCACTTTATAGAGATCATGATGAGGATATGTCATTAAATATGAATTCATTTCCTTAGGTTTCTTCAAAATATCATTGGTCTTGTAGATATCATGAAACATTGAACATATATAGAATCATTTAAATGTTTCTCATAGAGATACTACTCTTCATCACTAGCCTCATTTTCTACTACACCATAAATAGGTTCTTCCCGCATGTACGATTTCCATTCATGATAATGGAAAATTTATAAAAACCTTTTCCACTATTAGAAATTACTTATGGTGAGAATGTTATCCTTCTCAAGTATGGATCATAGTGATATGTTTAAATTAATTTTATTGTTGTAACTATAATTAATACGAGAAGATACTTATTACTTTATCAGATAAAATTTTAGTCAAATTATTAATTATTATATTTATCATTATCCCAATATTTAATCAATCCCCAATATCCCTCACCATTAGCTTCATGAAATCTCATTTCATGGACATTTTAGTTTATAGAAATAATATTCACCTTCCCTTTACCCCAAATTCAGTTGGTAATGAATCTCAAATGGTTTTAGATACACATTCCAAATGCCAACTATATTAACTCACAATTCCATGATCTGTTGAGTGGACTCCCCAATCCTAATATACATAAATTGGACTTCCTCAACCCTTGCCTCAATGTAATACTCCGTCGTTCTTTGGATTTTAAAATATGATTTAAAATAATCAAATTCAACCCAAAAATTAATATAATAATTCCTCAATAAATGAATGCATTAAAATATTGGTTGGTGAGTAACTTTAAACTATGGTTTAATTTTAACAGAAGTATTGAGTAACTATATTAGATTAATATATACTTTATTTATTTTATCTTTTATGTTTAAATTTACAATAATAATCTTTATCACATTATTGTTAATATTAGTTGAGTTTACTCATGTCATCAACCATTTTATAGATAATTTTTACACATAATCCTATTTATTTTAGTTCTACCATTCATGATTATTAATTCATTAATTCATATAGTCATGAAAAACAAAAATTATGAAATAACCAATAATATTGAAGAAAATAAATTAATAAATGGATATTATCCTTATAATTTAGTAATGGATAGTTTTTATAGAGGTTAATAAACTAACTTTTGACCTATGAGAAACACCTTGAACCAATTAAGGTTCATGTTACAACTTCCCACCTATCCACCAATGTATCTCTCTTGAATGGTGTTTCCAGATCTCAAACATGAACCTCGTCCACTAGCTTAGAATCCACATCCATTATATAATTTTTTACTCAAATATAGTTGAAGAGAAAAGTGTTTACCTAAAAAAACCAAGGTAATGCATGCCTTTTCATAATAAGAGTAGAGGAGGCACACATGGAAACAATGTAATAGATTACGAAATTAAATGAAACCTATAACATGAAATGGTTTGGAAATTTCACATGCTGATCCACATACATGAAATGAAGGATGAATTTAATAAAAATAACATTAAAATATTAATTTTTCTTATTTACGATTGATCGATATTGAATCAATTAATTATATTCCATAATTAATCAATTATTTTATCTAAATTCGCATCCAAATTTTCTTAAGATTCTCATAAATCATAATTTTAAACAAATTATAAATATTTATATATAAATAACTCTGTTTAAAAAGTAACCATGACACAACATAATGAATACCTATTTGAATCTACCATGAGTTTATTATTCTCATATTCTATTTACTCTAGTGATATATGGAAGACATGACTTATCATATAATTTCATGATGTATTATATCAATGTAATGATTACATTAATTAAATTGTTTTTCTATCATGGGTTTTTCTTTATTGAAATTAATATAAAATGTATAATTAAACTCATATATAATATGAATATTTGAACATTATGTATAAAGTAATTAAAAATATATATATATATATATATAAATAAACCATCACATGATGTGTCCTATCAAATTAATGAACAAACACAAGAACAATTCAATAAAGTTTATGTAGTATAATAAATTATTATTTATTATGAATAATTCAATATATGTAACATTTGTGTTCAAGCGAGCTTAACAACATGTATATCTCTCACCATCAATCCAGGTCACATGCCTAGGGACTTTGTGTGTAAATTTTTACTCATAATAAATAGAGTATATATCATCTAAAAAAAGTCCACATCATGTGATATCTTAGTTAAACATCCATTAGTTAGGTTTGAATTATATAGAAATAAATAGCACGTTTATATCTTAAGGAAATACACACTATCTGTGCGGGATACACGATATGTACCCAGGATGACAGTGTTACATGTTGTCCTGGTCAACATGGTGTGTATGAAATTAAATGCACAATATTTATTCTATGCACACAATTTTAATTAATTCTGAATTACTTCATAGTGCATATAATACTTGTATGTAGTGTGTAAATAAAGTTACAAGATGTGTACTCTTGTATTATCCAAGCAGAATCCTCAAATCCTTTGGATGAGAAATTCAACTTTATTTCATTTATAAAATTATTTGATTTAATTGGATTTGTAAGAAATAGAAAAGTAAAAAAGAATATATAACAAGTTTTATTAAAATAATGATTAAAAATGATTTGAAAACTAAGTAAAAAAAGAGTAAATAAATAAATGATATTTAATTAATTATAAATAATTATTTTGCCACTATAAAACCACTTTGTGGTTCCTATTATAGTTGAAGTATGTTATGGGTCATTTCCAACATTTATTTTTTCATGATCTAGGACCAATTAGATATTTACATGATGATGAAGGTAGAAATAAATAAAATGAAATCAAACAAAATAAAAAGGTAAAGAACATCAGAACCAAGCATTGGATCATCATATATTATTTATAACTGATTTAATCAAGTAAATATTTTACTTGCATGGATTATTTTAATCATTGATAGATCTGACAACATATCTATGTTTTTAAATCATTACAATGGATGAATAAAAATCATATTTCCTATAGCAATGATCCTCATTTGTACTGAATATCCAATAATATCATTCTAGTAATCTCTAGGTGCTAGAATGGATTAACATATCAATTGTGTCATTGTCCTTTAATCTCCATGAGAATTTATTCGAAAGTTTTATACATTATCTCTCTATAATCAATAGTGGGAGGTAGAGGAAGAACGATCACCATTCTTGGATGCATTCATTGATAGAGATATCTTTATTTATTGAGTTGGTTCTCTCTATTTTTCATTGTTCACAACAAAAATAAATTAGATATCTTGAAAAATTAATAAAATTGGGTTTTAAAAATTATTCGGTTTATAAATAAATATTTACAAAAGTTTTTTTGAATATTTAATTAATATCATGGGAATCCCCTTTTCTAAAATAATAATAATATTATTTTTCTATGACATGTGCATACCTTGTGAATTAAGTTAATTATTATTTAATAAAATAATAATTAATATTTTTTTTTTCACTGGACCGAAAAACTCGGTCATCTAGTCTAACATATGTTTATTGAGCCACATATATTTACTATTTAATTAATTAATAAATAATATTAGATTATTATAAAGTAATTAAATAAATATTTTATTGCCTAAATATCTAATAAGTATTTATTAAATATTCTTATCAAATTTAATTCTCCTGAATAGCTGGTGACAAAATATATGGGATCAAGAAAACTTGAATAAATATTAGAACACATGTGGGGGTAATATTTAATCCAATTGTTAAATAATCATTAATAATATATTATTTTACTGAGATTCATGATTTACTTATTTTCTGACCATATAGTCCACTTTCCCTTTGGCATTATGAAAACTACCTTATTGTCCAATGATAAAATCTAGAAACATTTAAAGGATCCCATAAGGAATGATGTTAATTAAACAACAACAGATAAACTCATACGAAAACATATTTTGGTAATATAATCCATTTTTTGAAATATATTGAATCAAGCAGGTTGCATGATGGTGCAATTAACCCACATGCCCGATATCTCTTTCTTTGATTTTGTAGACTTCAAACATTATTATAGAACACAATGTCCATGGAATTATATAGGATTTTTCATTTACATACAAGGGAATAAGATATCAACTTCCATTAAAGAAAGGAATGGAAAAATCCTTACCCTCATTATTCATTAATTCAATATTACTCATGATGCACTAAACATATCCTACCTCACTGCGAACATATGTCATCATGGTTTTCATCAATACATTAATGTGTGTGGATAATAATAATAATTAATAATAATATTTATATGTATGGATTCATACACATTTCTGTAGATTGGATCATTTAATGACACAAATAAATTTGGATTTAATACTAGCAGGTCTTGTTCTCATAATGCTATACACTAGATATTTCCATGGGCACACACTATGGGAAGGCGACTCAATGTACTATGAGTCTGCACCCCTAGTATCTTATATCATTTTAGTCCCTAAATTGATATCATCCATATATATTATATATATTTAAGAATTGTTTTGTAGAGCTTTGGGATTATCATCATAGTAGGGAACTACTATGACCCTTTAGTAGTACCGAAACTTTGAAGACATTATCTCATACTATGTTACATAGAAGAAAAATCATGATGTAATAATGTGTTTTTTAATATTAGAAACTATTATTACTGGTAACCATAATGTATAAAGATATTTTTTCTATAGAACCAACTCTAACAGTTAAAAAATAATAATAATAACACAATAAGAATTTCCAAACCAATTTAGAATACTAAATTAAAAATTTTAGAAATGAAATGAACCCTACATGATTGACCCAGTTTCATTCTTCCTTGTTTTTAGAGTAATATCCTTAGGTTTTGAGACCTTAAGTGTCATATTTCTATGTCATCATTAACATATAGTAGAGCACATCCAAATTGGAATCCCCCTGTTCAAAAAAATTACTACCATTTCTGACCTTGACTACTACACTCCAAATAATATGAAATCAAACCTTAAGGATAAATCACCAAAACTGACTACATCTCATATAAATATGAGGGATTTAAATAAATTATCGAATAACATAAATCACAAATAGATATGATAATTGAAAAAAAATGTCAAACCCATCCATGTAACAATATTCCTCTTAAAAAGTTTACCTATGTGACGATTCATAACTGCAATAAACCACATATAACAATGAAAATGAATCCCAATTAAAGAATAAATATATTCAACTACAAGAGATTAGAAAAATATAATTACAGATAACTACTCGTGCATACCACAAAGGTAAAAGGTTGTAAAAGTTTTGTATACTCTCACATAATCAATTATCATGAATCCCATAAATAATCCCAAGCCACCATGAATTCCATAATTATATAAAATTATGGGGTAAAACAAGATATATGAGAATAAAATAGATGGGGGAATTTAAAATGATATGGGCCTTTGATCGATGATAAAAAATTTATATCAAACTAGAAACCCCAAAACCAGAGTGATTGTAGAAAACAATACCTCACTCATATATTTATATCATAAGAAACTAAAAAATAATTTAGTTTACCAAGTTAGGACCCACCATGGTGAAAAAAGTGCAGTGAAGGAGGATGGACGAGCCTCGACAAATGAACACTTTTCTACTGGAAAACATGAAAACCAAATTAACCTAGAGAAATCACTAAGAAGACTAGTATACCATTGTAAGGTGATGGGTTACTAGAAACATCATAATATATTCATGGGTAAAGTAAAAAGATTCATATGTAAGGAAGGGATAACATGATTACAAAAACATAATCACCAAGGTAGATCCCACTAGTATTGAAAGGAACCATTAGAACACAGTAGATATTAAAAATTTTGGAAAATTCATAATTTAGTAGTCATGCTCCGTGTTCTTATATATAATACAAATAATAAATCTATCTTTGAGAACAATTTATACTTTTGTGACAATTATTTGTTGTTTAGAAGGTCTGTTGATAATATCTCGAGGATGTGTGTTATTAAGGAAGATATGTTTCCAAATATAGAGTGTTATCCTTCTTTACCATGGGGAGTACATCATGGTGGGAGCGGAAAACTCAAAAAATGTTAAACAAAATTTTTTTAACAGAATTCTCCCTTTAAGGATAAAAGATAATTTTTGGTTATTCGTGAAAAATTATAAAGGATCTGAAATTTTTTAATAGTGAATGAGATGTCTCCAAAATAAATTTTATATGTTTATATATTTAATATTTTGGTTTGTTAAATTATTGGAAAAGTCCCATATTCTCAATAGAATTGATTAATTTTGGTCATAGTTCAATCATTTTCACATCCAAATAATCAATCTAGCAGAGTTATCAAATTCCCTGAGAAAAATATTCTCTTTAAATATGATGTTTCCAAATATTTCATCAATGATAACAGAAACCAATTAAAAAACATTAAATTAGAAACCATGATGAAGATATTTGGATGTATGTATAAAATTATATACAACTAACATCCATAGTCCAGTTAGAATGTTGAAACTTCTAATTGAGAGCCTAAAAATATTTTGGAGAGAACTCTTTCTAATTTTTGGAAGGACTGATATATAGAAATAAAGGAGGATTTATGGGCCTCTAGAATATATTTTTAAAATTCTAGAGGGATTTATCATACAACAAAAATATTTGGGAAATATTTTTTATGTTCCCTCAATGTTGAGAAATATTTTTTATTGGGCTTGGAAATATTTAATATGGGACCAAAAATCCATTATATAACGATGATTAAAAGAGACGAGGGAGAAGAAGGGTATTAAAAGGAATAATTATTAAATTAATTGAATGTAAAAATAATTAGTCAAGTATTATTATATGTAAATCATCCATAAAAAAATTATGTCTACTCAAATGGAATTTCTTTTCAAACACAGATATATACAGTTCCTTGGAAATATCGTGTCAAAATGGTTTTAATCATTCACAATCCATATATTTTTAAGAAATAATTACATTAATTTATATATAGTGGAAAACATTACATTTATTTGTTAATGGGTGAGAGTTAAATACTAAATTGTGGGTAATTTGAACAGTTTTAGCACTATCTATGATCATGAAATCATAGAAAGCCTCAAGTAAAATAGAATACATAAAAACCTTCTATAAGAGAAATAACCCAAGCGATTTTATTCTTATTTTTTATATTTATTATATTTAAATACGTATAATTTTTTTTTTTGTTAAATATATTTTTATCAACTATCTTAAGGGAATACCTAGATTATTTAACTTACTACACAACCCAGATTCTCATTTAGAGTTTCTATTTTCAATGGTACTTTAACTATTATCTCATATGTAGTTTTTTAAATTCATTATTATATGAATTTCTCTTCAAGAGAATATGTAAACCACCTATGGTGATGCAACTCAAATATACATCAAGAAATAGTGGATTCTGGATAGTGAATAAACTTTGAATCACCTTCCCTTTAACTCAAATTCCACATCCATTTACTTATGTCCATAACTTTTTTTATTTATAATGGTGATCTGTTAATACTTTTGGCAGGTGTAATGGTATAACCATGAATTTTTGTATACATATAGATGTTGTGAAGTGTTATATGATAAACCTCTGTGAGTAATTTTTAAAAATAAATGGATTGATTCTATATTTCACCACTGTTAAATTATTAAAATTAATGTTTGGTGTTTTATTTAAATGAAATTTGTAAAAAAATTATTTGATAGTGTTACTGTATATTGAAAATATAAGTATAGTTCTTCTAGTTACCACTAATGTTATTTATTATTTTGTATTGAAATTATGTTTTTCATGTTATTTTATTTTGATTTTTTTGGAACCTCACATTATAGAATTGTCTTTTCTCAAAATAAATTATAAATATTAAAAATATTTATGTAGTTTCTAGTGATAATAGGGTTTCCATGTACAAAATTTATCTAATGGTTGTCATTTTTGGAAAATGTTAGGTTTGTACTTTATTTTAAGTTTGTAATCAATATTTTTAATCAAAAAATACCCAGTTGGTTCCAAAATAAATAGTAGTCATTGTTTTTACCAAATTGGGGAACAAGATTTGGTAATATGGTTAGTTTCATGATTCATGGGGGTTTCTTATTTTAGGATAAAATGTATTTTTTGAAATATATTTAAATATATAATATATTTTAAAAAATTAATTTTATTTTTTTCATTAGGATTACTCATTAAGTATTGAAACAATATGTAAAATTTGGCATCTTTTCATTTATGGGTATAATGTTTTCTATTTATCCATTGATACAATTTAATACATATTTTCATTTGTATATTATTAATAATAGATATTTTGTTATTTTTGGATATGATTTACATTTTCAATTTAATATTAATTTCAAATATTTTTAATGTGATATAATTTTCTTTCAACTATACAAAATATAAACTTATAATACTAATTTAGTTTTTAAATTTTATTCTAAAATAATTTGATGTGTTAATTATGGTATCATATAATTATTAAACAGATACATTCATTATGTAGCATTCATTTATATTATGACATAAGTTATGTGTTTTGCTTCACCTTATAAAAAGTGGATGATTTTATAAATAATTTAATTATAAATAAATTCAGCTTAAATATATTACATATAATAAAATTTGATCATATTTGTAAAACTAGACACTAGATTTTTGTGAACGGTTTTCTTATTGAAAGAAAATTTTTAAATTGTAATTTATGAACGTTTATGATGTTGATTTTTTAAATATTATCTCTTTTATGACTTTATAATTAATTTTTTTATATTAAAGTGTACGAGTGTTATTGTAGTTGTTAATATGTGTTGTAAGAATCCCAAGATTAAAAAAATTGATATTGTGTAAATGGAGGATAATCAATTCGCATCAAGGCCCTCTTACTGAGTTCTATTGAGGTTGATTTCTTAAGATTGATCAGATCAAAATTAGAGAATGATTTTTCAACATTATTTGATTTATATGAAGCAAATTATTAAACAACAATAAGCCAATGGAAAAGATGACTGAGGTCGATTAAAAGGTAAACTATATTCAAATTTGAAGATGAAAATTATTGATGTATTGAACTAGATTATACTAAAAAATCTAGGTTTCATTCCATTATCTAATTAGATTCAAATGAATGATAATTAATCAATTTATCTTCAATGTGGTTTATAATCAAGATCGTGATTCTGGTCAATGATGACATAATATTCCGTTAATGAACTAAATTGTTGAAGAATAATATTTTCATCACATGATTTATTCATTATCACAGTTATATAAATAATGAAGGGAGATATGAATAAAAAATTTATCTGGTTTCTAATTTGGTTGTTATTTAATTCTAGGTAGATGATATTTCTTTGTGAAAAGTTTATTTTAGGAATTCAATATTGATTCCACTCGATGAATCACCTTGATGTGGGAGTTATGTTATGATGGAGGTCTAGGTTTGAGATTGAATTTGGTATATTATACTTATTCAATGGATTTGGATTAGGGTGTGAAATTATTTAATATCTAAGTATGGCTTTTCCGATAGATCCTATGTTTAGTGATGCTATCTATACTATTTTTGGTAGATTTTTGATATCTATGAACTGATGAGAAAATTTCATGATCATTGATAAAATTTCAAGATTATGGATGTGATGTAATGATAAATGATGATTTAATGGGTTTCAAGATAATACTGAGATATATATTAGTTTTATTCAAATTAATGATTTATTTTGGCTATAATGGTGAATATTCTAGCACGTGACTACTAGAAAAAGTCTGTTGAAAGTCGATTCTAGGTTTGACCACCTAGACCCATGTAGTTGTATCAAAAATTTCATATTGAATTTTAATTTTAATATATATATATTCTAGATATAAGACTTTGGTTATGATGATTTATTTTAGGCATACTAGAGGCACGAGAAAAGACATAGGGAGATTGAATTAGTAGTAATGATCTAAGGGTGAGGATAAAGGAATTAATAGAGAAAAAAAATTTATATAAAAACTTTTTTGTTTTCTGGGAAGAATTGATATAATGTGGATTTCCCAACATTATTATGTAATATTTATTTTTTAGTAGTGATGGAGTAATTCTATAAAACTCAAAACCTAAATGATCTTTGATATATTAGAAAGAAATTCTTGAATTAAAACTCATTATTATGATATGTGTATGTATTGGTACATAAAAATTTCATTATTTATAATAATGTTATAAAACATATGAAAATCCGTTTGAATTTTACTAAAAAAGGAGGAGTTATATGAATTCTTAATCACTATGGGTGAATTTTGAGTTATATAATGGGATGTATTGTCAAAAAATCTAAATGGATTGATTTTTACAACTAGGAGGTTGTACTTAGATTCATATATATTTATTTATGACTATTTTAGAAAAATTTAATAATTTTTTTAATGATGTAAGTTTCACTGATGGTGTCGACGACATTTATTTTGTTTTTTGACAATTAAATAAGGTTAACATAGAGGACTAGTTATGTTTTTATGTTTCATTATGTGTAGTAGAAAATCATTGAAGATATTTTATGTTTTATCATTCTGGGTGTCTAGATGAAACTTTTTAATGGGGTTTTTGGTGGAACTTATTCCAATGAATGAAATTTTTCATTGAGATGTAATGGGGATGTATATAATAATAACACCATTATGGGTCATTGTTATGAAGATTATTTAAGTATTTAGAAGTCACATTACTTACATTAATGATTGAGGAAGATCTATGGATCTAGAATTTCATGAAATTATAGAGGTAGGAAGATCATAATTCACACTGTGATAACGATATAATAACAACCCTGGTATTTTAGTGAATATTCCTCCCTAAAATAAACATTCCGTTACAAAAAAGTTTCATACATAATGAAGAACCAAAATGAAGTATAACACATTATATTAATAAAAATAAAATAATTTTAATGTATCTATTGATATTGAGGGTATAATTAATTGTACCCATATTATAAAAAATATATAAAAAGGAAAAAAAATCTAACTTCTAATACAAATTCACCAATTAAATTCAATTATTGTCACAAAATAACTAATAGAATTACCTTATTGTAGAATGATAAGTTTATAAAAATATATTTCTATAAAATAAGATTTTCATTTCACTAAACTAATTATTTTATAGATAAAGGATAAAAAATATATTTTTTATATAGATATTTTAATAAAAATAATTTAATTTTTAATTATTTGGAAATATGAATAATACTAGTCAAAATTTGAAATATTTATTTTCCTATTAAATTGGTTTATTATAATCCAAAATTCCATTTAAATGATAAATTCCTAAATTTTTAAATAAAATTTTGAGAAGGGAAACTTCTTTTAAGAACCCAAAAAGTTGATATTATATAATGACTACGTTTTTAGATTTTCCTAAAATAATTTATTTCTTTGTAAATAGTGAAAAATATAATTTTTAAAAATATTATTAATTTAATGACATTATTAGGATATAAATATAAAATAAATATTAAAGAAAAAATTTGAATCCAAATATTTACTATATGAGTTAAATAATATGTTTAAAATTATTATATTAATTTTGGAATATATATCTATCATTTTAGAACTTCTTTTACCTTATCTCTAATGATTCTTTTAATGGGTAATAATTTTTTTTTATAAAAATAAACTGACAAAATGTTATAAATTAATTAATATAAATATATTTCATATTCTAATAATAAGGAAAACGTTACATAATATGAACTATATTAAATATATTCATAAAAACATTTCTTACGTTAAAATTAGTTTCAATTGTATATTTCATAATAGTAAAATGGTCAAATCTTTGGCTATTCAACCTATAAATGTCACCAACATGAAACAACATGTGTGTATGAAGCCTTTCTCAACCATTCATTACCCCACTATACATTATTTTAAAATTTAGATAAAATTTTAATATTTAAAATTAATTTATTTATATATTAAGAAATTATACTAAAAAAATTTCATTCCATACATTTATATAAAAGGCCTCACACTAATCCCTAAAATAAGGATAAAAATAATAATAATTCACACATATAATATAACCATTTCCTTGTCAAAAAATCCAATCAAATATTGTTAACCATCTTTTCCTTATATATTTCCCGAATCCCATCAAATTCATAATGGTTTCCAAAAAGATATATAAATTTTTTATGTAAGTATTTTTCCCTTATAATAATCATTCCAATTATTTTTTATAAAACATTTTATATATTTTATTAGTTATTCAAATAAAATTATATATGTATTATTAGTATTCAAAATCTTTTATTTTTTTTGAAGATCCATTATCTACCATTCCAATTTCCTTATAAAAATAAAATTATGTTCATGTTATATGTGAACTACAACATCCATGAATGATGTATTATATTTTTATCATCACCTTAAATAAAGGGTTAAAAGGGAGTATCTAATGAATAAAAAATATATTCATAATATGATTAATATTACAAAATTATAAATCAATTTATATTTTCTTTCTGTTCTATAGAATATGAAAATGTTGTCCATCTGTATGTGAGGACTACTGCCTCATATGAATGATGTATTTCAATTTTCATAAAATTTTTTTATTTGATTCGTAGAATATATATAATTATAAATGTTTATTTATGGAATTAATATTTATCTTTAATTGGTTTATTGATATTTAAATGGTTATTAATATACGAACATATGTTTATAAAAAATTCCTATTAAAATATAATCATTGATTTCGACTTCATGAATCATTACTAAAATTTTCATGTTATAAAATTATAGTATTAAAAATAATGAGAAATAATATATTTTAATACCATGTATTACTATATAATGAAGAAATTGGGTTAAAATAATATTAATAAACAACAAAATTTTAAAACATTCATGAAATAATTTAAATCACTAGAATCGAATGATAAATGTAGACTAAAAATAACTAGTAATTTAATAATAAAAAATTATAACTGAATAGTATATATCATAATAGATATTAATAATTTTATTAAATTTTTTATTAAGATGGTTATATTTTTTATACAATTTGTTAAGAAGAAATCCAGGATATTATGCGTAAAAGGTATGATGTTTTCCTGAATAATTTTTTTTCCATGACTAATAAATCTTCCTTATTGATTATAGTTTTAAAACAGTTTTAATATTATCCTTGGATGATATTATGTTTCATTTCATATTTTCAATGGAAATTATGTTTTCAAAAAAAAATACAACTTCTTTATTGGATTCCATTCATCATGATATTTGATGATGTTATAAATAATTCACATACTCCCCAAATAATTACTTTTTATTCAAAGTAAATAATCACACATCTCAAAAATTTTCACCTTCCTAATTATGATTTTTAATTATTATTAATTATTATTTTTATTAAAATTTCTCTTTAACTATTTTTAAATAGACAATTTATCACACTTTTAAAAATATGTATTTCAAGAACTCTATTTTCATTAAAAAAAATTGAAACGGCTTATTGTTTCTCAATCATATATATTATCTTCCACTTAAAATATTATGTGATTAATTATATTTCCTTGAAATGATCCATTATTGAATTTTAATTCCAAATAATTTTACAAAAGATACATGAATTCAATTTCACAAAAAATCAACTTCTATGAAAATATTAATAAATTTATCTAAATAATTTTTTCATTTTTGTTAAATTTTCATAGTTAAAAATTAATCAATTAATTAATATAAATTTATGTTTAAAAATTCACTTTATAAATTTCTTGGTTCAATAATCCTTCTAGATGATTTAGTTTTTAGTATTAGATGAATAACTTACGATATCATGTTTCTTTTAATATTTGGAAATGTTATGAAAACAATTTTCATTCCATTGGTTTTCATGTTATGATAAATTACTGATATATTTTTATGGACATAAATTTAGTTATTTATAGAATGTTACATATATCTCCCTCCAATTCATATGATAATTTTTTATAACTCTTTAGATAACTGATTATATACATACAATTTTTTACTAAATAATAGGTGAGACTTTAGGTATATTCTCATAATTTAAATAGTGGGACTTTTTGTATATACTTTAAATGTAATGAATCCTCATTCTTATGTATTTTCCAAAATTCCTTTTTATTATATGTATCCATGTATTGGGTTATTTTTAGGTTATATTCCTATTTTTATACTCTATGTATAACTCTTATTATCACACACTCTTATTCCATTATACATGTTCATTCATTTGTGATTACATGTCCTTCTATAATGACATATGAAAAAATGTTTTATTTAATTTAACTTTAAGTAATAATTTTCTCTCATGATCATGTGTTATCATATTATTATTTAATAATAATTCGATACAATCTAATATGTTTTTACTTTATTATTAGGGAAAACATTTCTTATGTATCAATTCCCAAGGTTATGAGCATTAATATAACATATGGTATATCTAGAATTTAATATAATGTTTTTTCATTATATATACATGTAAAAATTTATTTTAAAATATGATTCATATGTAGATTGTCTTAAAACATACTAATCGTTTTGTTTATGAGACTATGGCATTATTGTGTGTTGTAATGTTTTACATATATATATATATATATGTTAAATTTTTTATTTTTTCCTTGGGTCACCAAAGTTTCTATGACAAAAGGATTATATATTTTTTGAGATTATTATTATTCGGGGGGATTATTATATTTATTTTTTGGTATTGGGATGATATATATTTAATAAAAATAATAGGGATAATTTAAATACATATTTATGGTATAGTTGGATAACCTAATAATTAATATATAATGAATAAAGTAGATTAAAACAGTGACATTTAAATGTTAGGGTACATAATATATTCATGATATATTCATTTTATGTTAATATTTTTTAATTTACAAAATTATTTAATTATCATCTACAACATTTCATTGTTATTGAAATGGATGGGGTGAGGATAAATCGAGTTTACAATGAATGTGATGAGAAATGTTGTGATATTCCCAATATGAAATTGAACTAGACGTGAAAAATTGTAAAAAAATCATGTATAAATTCTTCTTAAATTATTTTAGAGACATAATAACCATATAAACCATTTTAATATCATGATGACAGCAGATAAAGAGAAATATTCTACTATGTATTTTTTGTGACAATTTCCCCCATATTTTAGTGGGTCTTCTAACACACTAATTGCAGAGAAATGAATCAATGATATCTATAATAAAATTTCATTCACTAGTTCTTGGACAATGAGATTTTTGTCTTATCTATGAATATTATAGAATTTTATTCTTGCGAATTTTTTACATTCATTAAGATAACAATGAATAATAAAATGTTTAATCTATGTAAGGGTAAGTTTTCAGTACAATTTTCTTCACCAAAAACAATACAAGAACTCATTAAATAATAATGGAGTGAGAATACCTTGATTTGAAACAAGATGATGAAAAATAAATTATTAATTATGTGGCTAACATCACATAACTCACAATGTACAACTCTTATTTTATTTCTGAAACTAAAATATATATCAATAAATACATTTTTGACCAAAAACTGAGTCTTCAAAAGGATTTCACAATATGTCTCTTTGATATATATGAACATAATGTGTAGATAAAAACTATATACTCTCATCATTCCCAATGATTAAGATACAAGGAATGAAAAATGGTTTTCCAAAAAAATTGAGATGAAAACCTCTAGGGGTAATGAAATACCAATAACCTATATTCTAGTAATGTTTTAGGGATCACTAAGTATATTTATTAAAAGGAACCGAAAAATGAGTTATATATGGTATGGATAACCATCAACCAAATAAATATTATTTGTGTGTTAAAAAGTCTATAAATGAACATGGTAAAATATAGTCCCACCTATTTATCTACCAAAACACTAATTCATTCAATGAAAGTATATTTAAAATTATATAAATTGATTCAAAAATCGAAGGATCGATGGAAATAATCCACATCATCAATTTATTAATCCAGAAGAATAAATGAATTCCAATTCCACCACCCCAGTGGAAGTTGTCCGTGAAAATAAATATATTAATTGTACAAATATTATCTATTATAGCAATAGATGTTTTTTATTTTCTAGTAATAACCACTACATTATTTGTATAAAATTTTATGAACATAATAATTCACTTCCCCATTGACTAGATAATAATGTAGCTGTGAAAATGTCAAGTAGTATATTAATTGCATTTTAATACTGTCAATAATCTCATGTAGTATAGTGTCAAAATTTTATTCCAATAAATATTATATGTCATCATTTATTGAATTCCATAGGATATGAGTTATTTATTTTCTTTAATTATATAGATTCAAAATAAATATTCAGTACAGAAAATTCCATTTAATATTCCAAGGAATATTTTGATCTTTTTTGAATGAATGTCTAAAAATAACATATATTTTAATATACATATATTTTATGGGTCTTAAATCCCAATATTTATTGGTATATGGATCAAATTATTGTATAATAAATCCTCATTGGAGATATTATTATTTTTATAAAATGATACTTTTTATTTATTGAGGAATTTATTGGTCTTACAGCATATCACGGGGTTGACATTTCCATTGAACACAAAACTAGATATCTAATTATATGAAAGGATCATTATAAAATAGATCTTATTGAATTAGAGTAATTTAAGTGTAAAATACATGAATATATTGATAAGGGTTTTATATAAATGCATGCATCGCCATGGGGTTCACCAATTCTCTTTGTTACAAATAAATATGATTCATTACATCTCATAAATGACTATGACAAACATAACATAATCATAATCACGATCAAATATCCTTTAATCCATATTTATGACCTATTAAATCAGATATCAGGAGATCAATATTTTCTAGTTAGTGACATTCGATCAATATATAATCAATTATGGGTGAAAATGTTATATGTATCTAAGTCATTCTTTAGCACAATATATTGATAATATAAATTCATATTAATTCCATTCATACATTAAAATTCTACTACAATATTCATGATGACAATGTAAAGTGTTATTAGAGATTATCATAACAAATATCTACTCATATTTGTTAATTATATTGTTTTATATTTTCTAAGCATGTAAGAATGTAAATATAATTTTATGATTTTTATAATGACCTTATTAATGGAGAAATTATATTCCATATTCATAAAGTGTAAATAATGGTTAAAACTATCATTATTAGTTTATATAATCACTTGTGAGGATATATATATAATTCAATTGATGTAATATGGGATAAAATAATAGATACAACCATCCACAGTGACGTAGATATGACCATTTACTAGATTAGAAGGATAATATCAATTATTTACGAGACAATTATCATGATTATCAGATCCTCTAATAATTTTAAAATGTATGGGTGTGATGTTCTTCTAAATGGATGAATGTGAGGAAATATTAACTATCCATAAAAAATGATTGGTCACCATATTTTTTAATATGTTCCCCGTCATTAGAAATGGTTGTGTAGTATTTAATGATAATTTATTAAATTTTTTATGATGCATCATCATTTATATTGGTAAATTTATTTCAAATACATCACATCAATTAAATAAATTGAGAATAATTACCTGATATATGATTTCGAGATACCAATATTGATATATTAATTAATGATTTCGGGTTATTATTTCTATGGTTAGAATTATGATTAACATACTAAAATTAATATATGAAAAATATATTAATATATATGGAGTTAAATTTTTTTTTAGAGGTGATCGTTGGAATCAATTAACGACTTTGAATTATCTATACAATATCATAAGGGACATCCATCAAGGTTTTTTATTATCTATGTAGGAATGATCATCCTACATTATCCATGACGTGTGATTAAAAATACCTTATACTTTTGAATCTTAAAATTATGAATCATGATATTATAATGGAAGTGGATATATTCTATCCTTTCTAATTAAATTCTCAAATGACCCCCCATGTGATGATTAAAGATATTGATAATTATGACATAGAGAAATAAAAAAATGTAGTCAACAATCTATAGATAATGTAACGCCCCGACCCCAGCTGCCCAGAGTCGGTGCATTAATTACATAACATTGGCATGATCACAAGAAAGATCAAATCCCGAAAGACCGATTGGTTTAGTAGCCTTGGAAACACTAGATATAATCATAAAGTTTTACATTACATTTCAAAGTGAAAAACTACTACAACAACAAAGTCTTCATATCCACACTATTAACCCCTCATAATATCCCTGCAAGTCATTCATAATTTACTTCTTCACTACCTGGGAAAAATAAAACATAGAAATGGGGTGAGCTCAAATGCCCAGTAAGGATAACAATATAGTGGAACATTCATAATAAGCATAAACATTTAAGGCAATGAATTATTAAAACAAAAGCCTTTTAAAATTGAACTTCAACATAGTATGGAAAAAATAAAAATGAAATAATGCCATTTACTTATTCACATGGATATTCTACTAATCGAATAATCCCATGCAATATCAATAACCACTTTCATAATGTTGGAATGCATAATGCCAGACTATCATAACCACATAGCCAAGGCCTCGTGCCAAGACTACAAATAAGATTTTGTCAAGGCCTTGTGCCAAGACACTAGTTTGTCTCATGAGACCTACCGATGCATCGAGGAGCTATAGCGGGCTCCACCCGTCACTTATTAAGTCCAATGCATTCCCATATGAAAAGGTTTAAACATAACATAAACATTCGTATTAAAACTAGCATACGAAATGTCAATAATTTCACCATAAACTATGAATGGTATAAAAATAGCACATCCACAGTCAAAAATATCACAAAACCTTCAATACAATATAGAAGTTTTGTATCATAATAAATCAACTTCAAATAATCTTAAAATCCATCAAAGGATGTTGACATAGATGAAATCAAAATTCTTTTTAAAGAAGTATCTCCTTTTATTTTGAAATCATTTAAGATCCATATAAAATAAAACATTTTCTTTGAAAATATTCTTATAAGCTTGTAAGGAAAGATTTGAAGATTTTATAACGGCGTAAAATAACCGCACCCGCTGTATAAGTTAAAAAAAAAATTCTTACCTCAATTCTGTCGAAAAGGTTAAAAAGGACCTTGTTTTGAAAATGACGGAAAGATTCCTTTATAAACCTCTTATAAAAATTAAAAAAAGGGTATAAATGACTTTAACCCATATTCTTGTAAACAGTAAAAATGTTTTGAAATACATTTTTAAGAAACATGGATGTGGATGATAAAGAGATCATAGTAGATTATTACATATAAACAACCTCGGATAATGAAGAGATTGTGAAATAACCCTTACCTTGTACTTTTCCTTGGTTGGGGTAGGTTAACCTCCTGTATAATGGTGAAATAGTTGTTATTAAATTATACAAGAATCATATATATTAATATGATATCATATATGATCTTTTAACATTGATTTATTAATAATATCTTAGAATTATCATCGTTTCGGGTGTTAACTTACTCATTTTCTTTTATATGTTTTTGTTACATAATCCATGTTTGTTGTATCTTATTCATATCCATAATGATATCAAGTCCTTAAACATCATTTTTAAATCATAAAATGATAATTATACTTGAATGGATACGATGGAGAATGAATCTCATCGCGTTCGTGGAGACGGTAGTCCGTACGTACGCACGAGCGACAATATCATTCTTTTGATATTAAAATAATATATAAATGAATGGTATATCATATATAAAGAATCATTAACATGTTATATTTATTATTTACATGAGTTACACATCATTATTATACCCATCCAAATAATATTATATTGAATAACAATTACACCACGACGTGGAGACGGTAAGCCGTACGTACGCACGTATGGTGACATGTTATTCAAAGGGTGGATAGAATACTGAATATGGTTGTACCATACTTATAATAACATCACAGTATATGTGAGATATTGGAGTTATTATTTTAGAATGGTAAGAACAAAGGAAGAAGAAGTGGAAGAAGAAATGAACTTAGAAAAGGGTGGTGAAATCATTACCTCTTCTTCGGGTTCTTCCTTTTGATTTGATCAAAAGGGCTCCTTAGGTTGGCTTTCTGATCAAACTAAGGCCTCTAGGTTGTAGTGAGGGATGTTGGGAGATTATTTGGGCAGAGTTTGGCCGAACCAAAAGGCTTTGAAGGTGTGAAGAAATGAGAAGGAGGAGTTCCCTTTTATAAGAGGGGTGAGGGGCACCTTTGGAAAAGCTAGAAATATTAATTTATAATAAATTCATATTCGGTTTCTAAAGGCTCAAAAGTTTACTATTCAAAGGATGAGGTGGGGATAGGTCGAAAACAACTCATCCAATAGAATTTAGACAGGTTTGGGTACTTATATTAACCTTATCTTTAAGTATTAACTCTAAGTTAATTAGTATCACTTTTACAATGTCTCTTTGTATTTTTATATATTATGGTTAATAAACTTACTATATACATCCAAGCGACCCCCAAGTGGTCCATTAATGATTAACCTATCATTATATAAGTCTCTCTGCCGAACCTTAGATTTTTAGGAATTTAATATCAATTAATAATATAATATTTGTTTTAAGAACTCTTTTATGTCAATTTTGACACTATTCAGTAGTTGATTTTTTGTGAAACTCATAACAGATTGATTACTTCGAAAAACGTCAATTAAATCAATCCTAATACATCATATTATCCTAGAAAATTAGTTTAATTCATTAAAAGTTTCATATTATATTTATTTGGGTATTTATAATATCAATTATGTTAATTTTTTACTATTATAGTAATTACTGCATCATCATTGTGTCATAAATAAAATAACTTATTTAATGTCTAAAAATTATAAATAAAATATCATTATGTAGGAAATCTTTTTATCTTTCTAATGAATATTTATAATCGAAAATCCAACATGTATAACCCTATGTAAAAAATTGTTTTTCTAAAAGATATATGCTTGTGTCATTTTTGTATTCATTTTGACTTAATTAAAATAAAGTATCATTATCACTTACAAGTGGATCCATGGGGTCCCAAAATAGACCCAAAGATGCCCATGGTCGACTATGTATCAACCAATAGGGTTAAGACACGTTTTAGGGTAATTTAGTATTATTATAATATTTTTTTTAACCCTTATTTACCGGATTTACCCTTAACCATGGTAAATAAAATATTTACCGCAGTAATTATTCAAAATGTCTAAAAATAAAAGTTACCTATTTACACAATTTGAACATCCTGATTCCAAATATGGAATCCATTTTTCTAAATTCAAAACACAGAAGTGGCAGAAATTAATTTAAAATTAATTCCCGCTGTCAAAACAAAAAGCGTGTTTTTAAGAGATAATAACTATCAAAAGATTGACACTTGTTTATGTTCGGTTTAATTGTAAAATTATGTCCAATGACCAACATTATATTAAATGGTAAAAATATATTCTAAATATACTTTAAAACTACTAAAATTCATAATTTATCACTATTAATTATTTTGATTAAAAAAGTTGTTTTTATTTAAAATTTAGTAATTTTCACTATTCATCAAAATATGAAAGTTATCCGAAAAGTACCAAAATTTCACCTTAGGCTAAATTCGATATTCCGAGTCCAAAAATGAAGTCCATTTTCAAATATAAAATATATATAATTTCAAAAATTAGGTATTACTATTCACAACGGCTAGTTTAATTAGTTGTGGTGTGTGTTAGAACTCGAGGTTGCGTACAACACACGCTATCGCATTATTCGAAGGGAAACGTACCGTAGAAGCTTGGGGTGTTACATTCTCCCCTCCTTCAAATAATTGCGTCCTCGAAATTTCTAGGGTATTACTGCATAAAAAGGCTCGGGTGGTTCTTCATCATAAGTTCCTCGGGTTCCCACGTTGCCTCTTCCATCTTATGATTTCTCCACAAAACTTTTACCAGACGCGTCATCCGGTTTCTCAGTACTTGTTCTCTTGTATCAAGAATCATGACAGGCTCTTCACAATAGGAATGATCGGGTTCCAGTTCTAATTCCTCATAGGTGAGTACATGCGTTGGGTCAGGCATGTATTTCCTCAATAGAGATACGTGGAACACATCGTGAACTTTGGAGAGACTTGGCGGCATTGCCAATCGGTAAGCTACAACCCCAATTCGTTCTAGAATTTCGAAAGGTCCGATGTACCTGGGACTCAATTTACCTTTCTTACCAAAACGTATGACTCCCTTCCACGGAGATACCTTCAGAAAAACATGATCTCCGACTTGAAATTCCAAATCCTTCCTTCGATTATCGGCATAGCTCTTCTGCCTACTTTGAGCTGCTTTGATGTGATTTTGGATTACTTTCACCTTTTCCACCGTTTCCTCCACCAGCTCTGGGCCTACAAGTTTTCTTTCACCAACGTCATCCCAACAGGTTGGTGTACGACATCTCTTTCCGTATAACGCTTCATATGGTGCCATCTGTATACTCGAATGGAAGCTATTGTTATAGGAAAATTCTACTAGTGGTAAATATTGATCCCACATACCCTGAAAATCAAGTGAGCAAGATCTCAACATGTCTTCTAAGGTCTGAATAGTCCGTTCTGATTGTCCGTCTGTCTGAGGGTGGTAAGCAGTGCTCAAATGAAGTTCAGTATCCAGGGATTTCTGAAGACATTTCCAAAATCTTGAAGTAAAACGGGGATCACGATCAGAAACAATCGATAGGGGTACTCCATGAAGTCTCACAACTTCATTAATGTATAGTCTTGCTAGACGTTCCAGGGGTAGATCTTCTCTTATAGCAAGAAAATGTGCTGACTTGGTAAGACGATCAACAATAACCCATATTGCATCGTTCCTTCTAGGAGTCTTTGGTAGCCCCATGACAAAGTCCATCGTAATATTGTCCCATTTCCACTCTGGTATGGGAAGTGGTTGCATGACTCCTCCAGGCTGTTGCCTTCTAGCTTTCACTTGTTGACAAACCATACATCTTGACACAAAATCAGCAATCTCCCTCTTCATATTGTCCCACCAAAAATGTTCCTTCAAATCTCTATACATTTTGGTGCTCCCAGGGTGTATAGAGAAATTGGAACTATGAGCATCATCCAGTAATTCCCTTTTCAGATCAGGTAAATTGGGAACACAAAGTCTCTTCCCGAATTTCAAAATTCCATCTTCATACACAAAGTCTCTCAATCTCCCATCATTCACAGCTTTAATCTTCTTCTGAAATTCTTCATCATCAGTCTGAGAACTCTTAATCCTTTCTAGTAAAGATGGTTTGGCAACCATTTGAAAAAGCATTGATGTTTCACCTTCCCTGGTTATTCCCATGTCCATCTTCAATAGCTCCATGAAAATTGGATCCCTTTCAATTCTCATATTGTTCAAAACTCCATGGTCTTTTCTACTCAAAGCATCTGCCACCTTGTTTTCCTTCCATGGGTGGTAGTGTATCGTACAATCATAATCCTTGAGTAATTCAAGCCATATCCTTTGCCTCATGTTGAGTTCTTTTTGTGAGAAAATATACTTCAAACTCTTGTGATCAGTATAAATCTCACATTTTTCACCATAGAGGTAGTGCCTCCATATCTTCAAAGCAAAGATCACAGCTGCTAACTCAAGATCATGAGTAGGATAGTTTTGTTCATGAATTTTCAACTGTCGTGATGCATAGGCAATAACTCAATCATTCTGCATAAGGACACAACCAAGTCCTTTCTTTGATGCATCACTATAAATAACGAACCCATCATTTCCCGATGGTAGAGTCAATATAAGAGCATTGACTAATCTTCTCTTCAGTTCTTTGAAACATTCTTCACACTCTTTTGTCCAAACAAATTTAACCCCTTTACGTGTGAGCTTCGTTAATGGGTTAGCCAATCGGGCAAAATTCTGGACGAAACGTCGATAATAACCTGCCAACCCAATAAAACTACGTACCTCAGTTATACTCGTAGGTGCTGGCCATTCTTGGATTGCCTTGGTCTTAGAAGGATCAACAGAGATTCCATCTTTAGAGACAATATGGCCAAGAAAAGAAATCTCCTGAAGCCAGAATTCACACTTGCTAAACTTTCTATATAATTCATGCCTCCTCAGAGTCCTCAAGATAATGCGCAAGTGATTTTCATGATCTTCATAGGATTTGGAGTATACCAATATATCATCAATAAATACTACCACAAATTCATCGAGATACTCCTTGAAAACTCTATTCATCAGATCCATGAATACAGATGGTGCATTAGTCAATCCAAACGGCATTACAGTAAACTCGTAATGCCGATACCTGGTTCAAAATGCTGTTTTCGGAATGTCTTCCTTCTTTACACACAACTGATGGTATCCAGATCGAAGGTCAATCTTTGAAAAGTATTGAGCTCCATGCAGTTGGTCAAATAAATCATCAATACGAGGTAGGGGATACGTGTTCTTTATCGTTATAGCATTGATCTCCCTGTAATCGATACATAACCTCATAGATCCATCTTTATTTTTAACAAAAAGAATAGGGGCTCCCCATGGAGAAACACTAGGGCGAATAAATCCCTTATTACTCAATTCCTCTAGTTGTTTCTTTAGTTCGACTAGCTCTACAGTGGCCATTCTATAAGGGGTCTTCGATATAGGCCTTGATCCAGGAATCAAATCAATAGAAAACTCAACTTCTCGTTCTGGAGGATGTCCAGGTAAATCTTCCGGAAATACATCTACAAATTCTTTAACAACAGGTACATCCTCTATTTGAACATTCCTTTCCTCACCGACAGTTATTTCATTCTCTCCCTCCCCAATAATTGAATTAAGTTGAACTACTGGGGGTGGATCTAAATAAGAATTAGGTGGTGACGATTCTGCTCTAAAAATAAGGTGCTCCTTATCATTATCATCAAGAATCGTAACCTCTTTCTTCTTACAATAAATCTTCGCATCATAGTCCGAAAGCCAGTCCATACCGAGGATTATATCAAACTCAATCATAGGTATGACGATGAAATCAGCAGATAAAGAAAATTTATGTGCTCTAATGGGGACTGATTCACAAAACTTTGTTGCAACGATACTTCCCTTAGGAGTTTTAACTGACAACTCCCTTATTAAATAAAATTGGAAATATCTAATTTTCTTAGCAAACTGGGAAGATATGAAACAATGCGATGATCCAGAATCAAATAATGCATTTGCTAAACTTGAGGAAACCATTAAATTACCTGCCACCACGTCTTTCGGAGCTTCTACCTCAGCAGTAGTGATAGCATAAGCCTGGCCTTGATCCCTTGGCCTTTTCTGAGGTAAGTTCTCCTGACGCTTAGGACATGCATTTGCATAATGCCCCATCTCCTTGCAATTGTATCACTGAACATTGGTAGCTTCCTTCTTCCCCTTGCAATCATGAGCTTGGTGGCCTTTTTCACCACACTTGTAACAGACTCCCATTCCCTTCAGGCAAGCACCGGGGTGTTTCTTCCCGTACTTACCACAAGATGGATATTCAACCTTTCCCTTCTTCCCCTTATTTCCATTCCCAGATTGATCAGCAGGTCTCTTCTTCTCTTGCTTTGCTTTAAAGTCATAAGACTTAGAGAATTCCTTTTCGGTCTTGATAGCACATGAGACAATGTCTTCGTACGATGAAAAGGATTGTGAGACTAATGCTCGACGGAGAAATGGTTTTAACCCATCAAAGAAACGATCAATCTTACTTCTTGGGTTGCGAATATAATCTCCAGCATACCTCGCTAACCTTGTAAAGTTAGCCTCATACTTTGTGACATTATCATCCTCCTTTTGTCTCAGACTCAGAAATTGCCTTTCCATATCTGCTCGATGGTCGCGAGGAAAGTATTTTTCTAAAAACAGATCTTTGAACTCCCTCCATTCCATGTTTGATACTTCATCATGTTCCTTCATGTTTTGAATCAATGACCACCATTGATCAGCATCTCCAGTGAGGCGGTAAACTGCCATGGTAACTTTTTCCCTTTCACTACTCCCCAAAGCCTGAAATATTTTCTCTAGGGAAAATATCCATTGCTCAGCTACTAAGGGATTTGTACTCCCATTGAACGTTGGTGGTTGTTGTCTCATGAATCGATCTAACATTGATCCTCCACGCTGCGGATCAGGGTGCTCCATACGGGTAAGGTTATTATTCATAACCTGAGTAAGTTGTCCCAGTACGGTGATTAGCTGATCAGCACCAGTTGCATCACCAGCCCCACTATAATTATCTTGAGCAGGAGGGCAATCCCTACATGGAGCGCGTGCATTGATACAGTTTCCATTTCTTCCACTAGACGCCATTTCTAAAAAATGGCATAAACTAGATCAGTTTATGCATCAAAATACATAATCCCATACTTATAAAACACTAAACATAAATTGAACTATCTATGGATATAATCCATAATCATAAATATGTTTTCTTTGAGGAAGTATATACTCATAAACCCTTCATAATGATTTGTAAAGAAAGTGAGAGTTATCCTAAGCATATCCCCCGGGAGTGTCGTAACCAAGAGTGCAGCAAGGCCCGTTGTCGTGCACCAGTTCCCGTTCGAGTCTAGCTCAAAGCGGTGTTTTCGGGTTTTACCCCTAGGTACATCTGTGCCAGAGCCGCCTCTACCTGCTCGTATCCAGATAGGGATGTATTGCTCGGAAAACTCACAAAGTCTCTACAATACCAAAATTCTAGGAAGTTCTTCTATACTAATCCTCAAAGTTCATCTTAGGTCTATGTGCTCTAATCAGAGTTTATCTAAATCTAGCTTCCATGGTTTGTACTAAACTTCCTCTGATACCAACTGTAACGCCCCGACCCCAGCTGCCCAGAGTCGGTGCATTAATTACATAACATTGGCATGATCACAAGAAAGATCAAATCCCGAAAGACCGATTGGTTTAGTAGCCTTGGAAACACTAGATATAATCATAAAGTTTTACATTACATTTCAAAGTGAAAAACTACTACAACAACAATGTCTTCATATCCACACTATTAACCCCTAATATTATCCCTGCAAGTCATTCATAATTTACTTCTTCACTACCTGGGAAAAATAAAACATAGAAAAGGGGTGAGCTCAAATGCCCAGTAAGGATAACAATATAGCGGAACATTCATAATAAGCATAAACATTTAAGGCAATGAATTACTAAAACAAAAGCCTTTTAAAATTGAACTTCAACATAGTATGGCAAAAATAAAAATGAAATAATGCCATTTACTTATTCACATGGATATTCTACTAATCGAATAATCACATGCAATATCAATAACCACTTTCATAATGTTGGAATGCATAATGCCAGACTATCATAACCACATAGCCAAGGCCTCGTGCCAAGACTACAAATAAGATTTTGTCAAGGCCTTGTGCCAAGACACTAGTTTGTCTCATGAGACCTACCGATGCATCGAGGAGCTATAGCGGGCTCCACCCGTCACTTATTAAGTCCAATGCATTCCCATATGAAAAGGTTTAAACATAACATAAACATTCGTATTAAAACTAGCATACGAAATGTCAATAATTTCACCATAAACTATGAATGGTATAAAAATAGCACATCCACAGTCAAACATATCACAAAACCTTCAATACAATATAGAAGTTTTGTATCATAATAAATCAACTTCAAATAATCTTAAAATCCATCAAAGGATGTTGACATAGATGAAATCAAAATTCTTTTTAAAGAAGTATCTCATTTTATTTTGAAATCATTTAAGATCCATATAAAATAAAACATTTTCTTTGAAAATATTCTTATAAGCTTGTAAGGAAAGCTTTGAAGATTTTATAACGGCGTAAAATAACCGCACCCGCCGTATAAGTTAAAAAAAACATTCTTACCTCAATTCTGTCGAAAAGGTTAAAAAGGACCTTGTTTTGAAAACGACGGAAAGATTCCTTTATAAACCTCTTATAAAAAGTCAAAAAAGGGTATAAATGACTTTAACCCATATTCTTGTAAATAGTAAAAATGTTTTGAAATACATTTTTAAGAAACATGGATGTGGATGATAAAGAGATCCCAGTAGATTATTACATATAAACAACCTCGGATAATGAAGAGATTGTGAAATAACCCTTACCTTGTACTTTTCCTTGGTTGGGGTAGGTTAACCTCCTGTATAATGGTGAAATAATTGTTATTAAATTATACAAGAATCATATATATTAATATGATATCATATATGATCTTTTAACATTGATTTATTAATAATATCTTAGAATTATCATCGTTTCGGGTGTTAACTTACTCATTTTCTTTTATATGTTTTGTTACATAAGACATGTTTGTTGTATCTTATTCATATCCAGAATGATATCAAGTCCTTAAACATCATTTTTAAATCATAAAATGATAATTATACTTGAATGGATACGATGGAGAATGAATCTCATCGCGTTCGTGGAGACGGTAGTCCGTACGTACGCACGAGCGACAATATCATTCTTTTGATATTAAAATAATATATAAATGAATGGTATATCATATATAGAGAATCATTAAAATGTTATATTTATTATTTACATGAGTTACACATCATTATTATACCCATCCAAATAATATTATATTGAATAACAATTACACCACGACGTGGAGACGGTAAGCCGTACGTACGCACGTATGGTGACATGTTATTCAAAGGGTAGATAGAATACTGAATATGGTCGTACCATACTTATAATAACATCACAGTATATGTGAGATACTGGAGTTATTATTTTAGAATGGTAAGAACAAAGGAAGAAGAAGTGGAAGAAGAAATGAACTTAGAAAAGGGTGGTGAAATCATTACCTCTTCTTCGGGTTCATCCTTTTGATTTGATCAAAAGGGCTCCTTAGGTTGGCATTCTGATCAAAATAAGGCCTCTAGGTTGTAGTGAGGGATGTTGGGAGATTATTTGGGTAGAGTTTGGCCGAACCAAAGGCTTTGAAGGTGTGAAGAAATGAGAAGGAGGAGTTCCCTTTTATAAGAGGGGTGAGGGGCACCTTTGGAAAAGCTAGAAATATTAATTTATAATAAATTCATATTCGGTTTCTAAAGGCTCCAAAGTTGACTATTCAAAGGATGAGGTGGGGATAGGTCGAAAACAACTCATCAAATAGAATTTAGACAGGTTTGGGTACTTATATTAACCTTATCTTTATGTATTAACTCTAAGTTAATTAGTTTCACTTTTACAATGTCTCTTTGTATTTTTATATATTATGGTTAATAAACTTACTATATACATCCAAGCGACCCCCAAGTGGTCCATTAATGATTAACCTATCATAATATAAGTCTCTTGGCCGAACCTTAGATTTTTAGGAATTTAATATCAATTAATAATATAATATTTGTTTTAAGAACTCTTTTATGTCAATTTTGACACTATTCAATAGTTGATTTTTTGTGAAACTCATAACAGATTGATTACTTCGAAAAAAGTAAATTAAATCAATCCTAATATATCATATTATCCTAGAAAATTAGTTTAATTCATTAAAAGTTTCATATTATATTTATTTGGGTATTTATAATATCAATTATGTTAATTTTTTACTATTATAGTAATTACTGCATCATCATTGTGTCATAAATAAAATAACTTATTTAATGTATAAAAATTATAAATAAAATATCATTATGTAGGAAATCTTTTTATCATTCTAATGAATATTTATAATCGAAAATCCAACATGTATAACCCTATTTAAAAAATTGTTGTTCTAAAAGATATATGCTTGTGTCATTTTTGTATTCATTTTGACTTAATTAAAATAAAGTGTCATTATCACTTACAAGTGGATCCATGGGGTCCCAAAATAGACCCAAAGATGCCCATGGTCGACTATGTATCAACCAATAGGGTTAAGACACGTTTTAGGGTAATTTAGTATTATTATAATATTTTTTTTAACCCTTATTTACCGGATTTACCCTTAACCATGGTAAATAAAATATTTACCGCAGTAATTATTCAAAATGTCTAAAAATAAAAGTTACCCATTTACACAATTTGAACATCCTGATTCCAAATATGGAATCCATTTTTCTAAATTCAAAACACAGAAGTGGCAGAAATTAATTTAAAATTAATTCCCGCTGTCAAAACAAAAAGCGTGTTTTTAAGAGATAATAACTATCAAAAGATTGACACTTGTTTATGTTCGGTTTAATTGTAAAATTATGTCCAATGACCAACATTATATTAAATGGTAAAAATATATTCTAAATATACTTTAAAACTACTAAAATTCATAATTTATCACTATTAATTATTTTGATTAAAAAAGATGTTTTTAATTAAAATTTAGTAATTTTCACTATTCATCAAAATATGAAAGTTATCCGAAAAGTACCAAAATTTCACCTTAGGCTAAATTCGATATTCCGAGCCCAAAAATGAAGTCCATTTTCAAATATAAAATATATATAATTTCAAAAATTAGGTATTACTATTCACAACGGCTAGTTTAATTAGTTGTGGTGTGTGTTAGAACTCGAGGTTGCGTACAACACACGCTATCGCATTATTCGAAGGGAAACGTACCGTAGAAGCTTGGGGTGTTACAGATAATCATTGAAAAATATGGATTTTTAAGGTTTTGAACACATATATGTGTTCAATAAAAACAAAAACTAAAGGAATGATTTTGGAAAATTCATAAACTACCCATATAAGGGACCAACATATGTCATCATTCTATTGGATTTCTAGGATAAACAGTGATATCCTAGAGGTATGATCCCAATTTCATACGGGGTAGTGAAAATTGAAATGGCAATCATTTTAACTCTTTGGAAATAGATTCATCCAAAATAAATAAACAAAAATTGAAAAAATATTCTGTGATACTGTATAAGTCAGATGCCAAATTTGTTAAAATTAAAAAAACACATTATTAAAAAAATTAGAACACAAGTTTAAACTAAAAATTATATGAAAAAATAGACCCTCAATATTACCCTCAAACTCCCTCTCATACTTCTATCTCTGGTTCCCATTATGAACACGAAATACAAAATGTTCAAAAAATATTAAAAGACTAAATAGTTAAATGAATAGATAAAAATTATGATTGAAACTACCTGATGTTTAAAAATGAAATTATACTTTAAAATATATTAAATCATAATTATGTTATGAAGTTATAGAAAACACATGCCCTAACTTTTTTATTATTTATATTATAATTTAAATCAATCATTTTTAAATAAATATTAATAATCCTAGACATTGATAACAGAACTATTTTAAAGTGACTATTGTTATTAATATATTTTATGGATTTTGGAAAATCTAATTAAAATAAGTGAAATGCATGATGAGATTCTCCTGTTGAATAATAACCTATAAATCCCATTTATGGGAACAGACACGGGATATCAAATTATTGGGATTTTACCTTCACTAATCCCAAGATGATATTTAATTACTAATGTAGAAACAAAACTATTTACCTGATAAGTTTTACCTTCAAGAGATCATGGCCCAACCCATGTCTGTCGAAGCACCCAAGGGAAGTGTCACAATTATACACCATTAACTTAGGGTTCACATCAGTAATAGAATATGTTAAGTATCTAGACCCCAACTATTTTAATTTTAATATTATTAACGTTTATAAAATAAAAATTATATATATTTTTTTATTTTTATATAATAAATAGATAATATTTTTTTATTAAAAAATTATTTTGTTATGGTGAAACATAACTTTTATTTTTTGGAAATATATAGTTTCCATAAAGACATTATTTTTGGTCAATTCAATAATTTTTAAATATATTTTATTTTTATAATATATTATTATTTTATATTAGTTATTTAAATATAATTGATAATATAATTTTTGGAAGTCAAATGTAATATTTATAAGGGTTACAAGTTGTTTTAATCAAAATAAAAAATAATTTTTAATTAATATCCATTTTTAATTTGAAATTATAAATTTTCATATTATTTAATTACATTTTTAAATTTTATTTCATTTTTTATTTAAGAAATAAAAATTATTAGGAGTTTAATGGTTCAAAATTATCAAAGATAGTGAAATTTTCAGGTAAAAATTTAATTCCATATATATATAACACATTTATTTTCATAACATAAAATCACATATGTGATGTAATAAATACTATAATGCATATACATGAAAATGATTGTGTTTACCATATAAATTAATATATTCTTCCCAATGTTATTTATTTTACAAACCCATAATGAACACTCCATAAACTGTATTATATTTAATGATTTTAAGTTTAATTATGTATACACATGACTCACTTCATCAACCCCAATGGTATTATTTTTATGAGTTCTGTTAATATACTTATAATTTCATGAAGCATACATAAATTTGGTATAAATAATGTGAAAAAAATATTTTTTGGATTATGGTTTTGATTAATATTTCTTATAGAGTTCAAAATCTAGGTTTATAAATTAATAAATAATTGTTCTCTGTTTTATAATTAAACAATACCAACCACCCATTCCTATTTAGAAAAACCATTTGATCATAAATTAACTCATCCCATCACTCTATAGAGGCTTCCCAATGGGATCAAAATCTCTTACGAAGCTCTACACAAGATTTTATAAGGACCCTCTAAATGAAAAATGTCCTCTCATTCTACTCTTTATTCAATCACCCCTCTTTATAATATGACTTTTGATTTCCAAATATCCATGGAATAATGTGTTTTTACACATTAAATATACTTTCCATATAATGAACATGTCATGAGACACCCCTTCTACTCTCATTAATCCTCTTCATGAATCATAATGTACCATTATTATGATGATAAAATTATCCTTCGATTTTCAATGAACAACATTTTTATAGTGAATACCCATTGTGATTTCCAATAAAGGCCATTAATCAATATAAACAAAAATATAATTTATTTTGGAATTAAATTTATTAGACCAACTCTAAATAATCATGAGATTAATATTGGTTATATACATCTTTATGTTATATGATCTACTTGTAACACCTACACGTGCACTTTTTGAAAATATCTTGTGTGGGCCCATGATTATGTATCCCTACAATGCATGTGGAAATATTTAAACCTTCTGATATACCATTTCTGGTATATAGTAGGTTATCCCAAGATCAAAATTTTTGGACATCTTAATAGTTACCCATAAATATATTTATGAGTTATTGGATTATTTTTGTTTCAACATCCACATATTTACCATAAGTTATCATATTATAAAATGATTTAATATTAAATTTTATGATTATAACCCATCTTTTAATACCTTGGAAATTCTATTGACATATATATACATATATATATATATATATTACATTCCATATTTATTTTTGGATTATACCCTTACTAGGATTTATAGATCACTCTTTTTTTGTATACATCATGAGGATATGCTGTACTGTTTTAATAGATCAAGTGAATTTATATTTATGGTTTGGAGTTTTAGTTTATATATTTATATATGATTTGTATTGATTTTTCTCTTCTAGGTAACTTATTATCTAATGGAAATATAACATCCTTTCATTTATCGTGTCATTAAGTGTATCTTTTTATAAAAAATCATTAATTATGGTTGATTAAAATATGGGTTGTCATATATCATATCATATGAATGTCTTTTTAATTTTAGAATTTAAAATTATATAACTGTAGTAAAATCCATAATGATTATGATAAATATTTGAAAACATCCATAAATTTTGGTAACATATGTTTTATGTGTTTTCAACAAAATAAAATCCTTGTTCTGATAATACACGTGTATGTGAATTCATAACTATTCTACCTCAGGGTAATAAACCTAAAAAAGGAACACTAGGATTTGACAAGATCATCACCTGGTACGAGAAAAAGGCCTTTCACACACCATGTTTCAAAATATTGTGTGATATTATTTTGTAAATTAATAAACAATTTTAGAATAAATATTATGGAAAGAAAATTACCCATATCATTTAATATGTAAAAATAGATCATGTATAACATAAATTACAACATAAAAATTAACTGGTTTTGGGATATATATCATTTCAAAGTTATCCCTTTATTTTTCATGGTTCCTTAATTTATTTAATAGTTTCAAAATTCAAATCAATTATTTTCTTTTTATTTTAATCAATTTATTTTAATATAAGAAACTGAGTCAAAAAATAATGTAATGGGACATGTGATGACTGCCCAGTATAGTCACCTAGTCCTATGGGAGTAGTAATATAAATCTTCCTGAATATGAAATCTCAATTTACCATTTTTTAGAAAAACCTAAATTATGAGGAAGAGTAACATTCCCCTAAGAATTAAAATGTTGGAATTGAGACCTTTATGTAAAAAATGAAAATTACTTTTGTTGGATCTTTTGACCACTTAAATACAGAACAATAGATAAAATCCATTAAAATGTATTCTCCATAAATCAATGCACTTATTAAGAGAATGTGATGATTTATATTTATTTTATGGAAGGATAATCTAATCAATAGAGGATATTGATCAAATGTATGAAACCAAATAATCATATCCTAGTTATTGATATAAAAGAATATCCAAAATATATTTATGAAATATATATTATTTATCCTCTTTAACTGAAAATGGGGAGGGAATTCCTTATCCTTATTCAAAAGGATTATGAATGTCACATTTTGTATGATTTTAACTTTTCAAGACTTTCATGACATGACTATGACTTTATCATTGAACCAAAAAATTATGATAAATGATACTTTTGTTGGATAGATCTTAGTATATGAAAATATTTGGATATTCAAGAATTTGATAGTAATAGAAAAATTGTCCAATTTTCCCATGAAGTCAAAATGAATATTGGAGAATATCATTGGACTAATGGGTTAAGGGATGTTAAGTGGGTAATGGACTTTAATATAGGGGTAAATATAGAGATAACTCATGGTACAGAGGATATACAACATACCACATATCATAAGTGTTGGAAAATGAATCCCAATATTTTCTTGAAGGAAAAAAGGTATATATTTAAATGTGATATGGAAGGGAACATAGCTACAATATATCATTGGAATAAAACCACAAATTTGATATAAGAAATGAATTATAATTAAATCCTTGAGCCTGTAGTTTAATGTCTCAATAATAATTAATAAATACACTATGTGAGAAAATTCACTAAGATAAGAGTTGTCAATGAAAACAGACAATAAAAACCTCTAAGGATGAGAGATAATGGGAGGTAATATATAATAAAAAAATTAGGTGGATGATGACAATGAAATGGTGATAGGTATTATTGTTTTTAATTCATGGACCAAAAAATACTATTTCTTATTTTTCAATGCATTATTCCAAATAATACATGTTTCAAATAACAATTTAAACAAAATAGAAAAACATGGAAGTTTTGATCTATGTAAAAATATAAAATAGAGAAATTATTGAATCCCAAGTATACAACTACTGCCTTATACATATCAATGGAATGAGTTTTCCAAAAAAAACATTGATACAAACTTTAGTGTATGATGATTCTATTAGGGGGATAGATTGGATTTCCATTAATCGATCCAATATAAATTTTATTCGTAATGAAATATACCAAAATAACGTAAATCACCATCCAACACTATAAAAGTGTCAATAAGTGGATTAATCTCCATCGGATTCTTCAAATAACTAATTGATACAATTATCTTATGATAAATCCTCCCTAGCTCAAATTATTGGTAATAATGAAATTATCATCCACAATGACCAAAACATTTTAGAGAATTTGGTGATGTGTTCGCATATAATTTCATTGTATTCCACCTAGTTTTGAGGCTAAGTTCTCAATAGAGCATAAAACTATTGATTTTGAAATTTTTAATAAACTTAAGAAAATCTATTCTTTATCATACGGAGTGGAATAAGAAACTATATAAGAATATAGATAAATGATTTATATTTCCATGTGATACACCATGTGGTGATCTGTCCATCTTCTTTAAGTGGAAGGATGCATTAATGAACCAATGTATTAATTTTATTATTTACACAATATCATTATAAATAAAAGAATTATCATATTCCATTGATTTATAACTTCTTCAATCAGCTACGCAGATCCCAATAGTTATCAAACATGGATTAACGATGGATATGTTATTGAGTAGAGGTAATGAAAGTGGATATCACTAAGGCTACTTTTTTAACATGATATAAGACATATTAGTTCATAGTGATTCCCTTAACACTTTGTAATTATTAAGATATAATCATGAGAATAAATGATATAGTCCTTATATATTTTAATTAATTTGTTTTTGTGGTTTTTGTAGATGATATTATTATCAAATGAAAAACCTGGGAGGAACATTTGTAGAAGTTGAATACTGTATTGAAGACCATGAAAAATTAAAATATGTATTTTATGTATAGTAAATTTGATATTTGTTCAATCACATAGTATTATTGGGTTATGTTTTCATGAATAACGGGTTATCTATGAATTTTTTAGAACAACGGAAATTGAAGTATGTCCTAGACCAATATATGTGACAGAAATCCATTGTTTCCTTATATAAATTTGCAATTATCTTTAATTTATTAGAATATTTTCTTATTTATTAGGGAAACTAACCAAGGTAACTCAAAAAGGAGTCATGTTTATATTCCATGGTGAATGTTATGGGATAATCAAAGAGTTAAAAATTATGCTAATCACTACATATTTCCTCCAATTACCCATATTCAAGGATGAATTTTTTATCTATAATAATGTTTCTAAAAATGACTTGGTTTATGTAATAAAAAATGAAGCAAATATTATAGCCTATTCCTCCAAAAAATTAGCAATACATGATAATAAATACACATTTCATGATCAATAATTGGATATAGAGATATTGGAACTCATGAATTGGAGAAATTATCTCTATAATGAAAAGTGTGAAATATGGATAGATCATAAAACCTAAAGTTTATATATAAAAAAAGGATATAAATATAAACAAAAATTAGTGGATATAGATGATTGAAGGTAATTTTTTTATGAATTACAATCCTTTGATGGGAAACCATGTAAAATATACTCTGAGTAGAAAGTATACAATAACACTATCCATGGTGTGTATTTTAAGGGATATAATCATATTGGGAATGTAGAGGATGGACATGGGTATAAAAAAAATGTTATACATCCAATATTTCACAAATAAATAATCAAATATATATTCATGAGTAAATAAAGGATTCTTAGAAAATGAGTTGAAGATTTTGTATTTCAACATTGTAATAAATGTATTAATAATATTTTGAACTATGAAATTTTTTTCATTAAAAAATGAGTTGAAGATATAAATTTAGTCTATTCACATAGATCATCATTATCTGTTCATCTAGTAATCACTACGATATATTGAGGTATAAAATAAAACCTATTGTGGGATAACATGAAGAGAGGGATTGAATTTTTTTCTCAACACCTTGTATGATAACAAGTTAAGATAAAATAATTATATTCTAAGATATTTAGAAAACAGTTTTTCAAAAAAGTATATAAATTGGTATACATAACCATGTATTGAATCATAAGACTCACCATGAGATATAAATAAAATATTTCCATCATAGTGGTAGTACATATCCTTATAAATTTATAACATTTCTTTAATATTACAAAATATTTATCACATAACCATGCCATGGAGATATATAGATGAGAAGTTGTAAGACTGAACATCTTTCCTTTTATCCGTTATTTCTAATCAAGATCAATGGGTTACCTTGACGTTCTATATAATAGATTAGTAAGAACATGATATAGAGATGATCTTCAGTGCATCTTATCACTCTTAGATGGATATTCATCCTACGATACCCATCAATATCATGAGGATATTTTGAAATCATGTTCAATAGATTTCCATGGATGTTGGGATCAACACCTTCCCTTGGAGTTCAATTAATATAACAATAGTTTATATTCTAAAATTCAAATGGATCCATATGAGGATCTATATAGGAAGAGATTTTGAACTCCAAAAATGTTGGTATGATGTCATAGAAAATAATTTGATGGGACCTGATCTTATCTAACTAGTGATTGAGACGTTTCAAAAAATTTAGCATCATATAATAATGTCACAATGTCAACACAAAATATATGTATAAAATATACAATGATACTGGGAGATAGAGGATAAATATAAATTTTCCATTCTTATTGTTCCATTGAATATATTTATGAGTCTTAGTATGATGGGAATGATTATTCCAAGTTATATCATCCCCATTGATATTATTGATCACATTAAAGATGTTTCATATCAAATAATACTCTCACCAAAAGATATTTCAACTACATGATTTTTTCCATCTATCCCTCTAGAGGAATTATGTATAGTACCCCTCACATGTACTAAATCTAGGGTAGTTTCCATTGGATAATTATGTTTCATATGTGAAGCATCCGGTAAATATCTTAGATCGTATATACAAAGTTGAATGAAAAATGAAAACTCACATAGTCAAACTATGATGGAGATACCATAATTTTAAAGGAGAAACATGGGAACTCAAAGAAGTTATGAAAAATATAAACCCTCTTTTATTTAGTGAAAATTTTTAGACGGAGGGAATAATTTCATGAATAGATGATTTATAAATTAAATTCCATTAAAAATTAAATAATACCTCTTTATGTAATGATGTTCTATTAACTAGATGACATAATTTTCTTATTTTGGACCATTATAAGTTATATCAAATCATATTTGAAAAACTGTTAGTATCTTAACCATTGAATATTAATGGAAAATAACATAGGATGAAACCATCAAAAAAACCATGGGATGGATTACATTTCACAATAATATATCATATACAGTCGAAAACCAATGATTAGATATTAATGGAAAATTGAAAAAAAATTTATATAAAACCAACCCAAACACTCATTAATATTCAATCATCACCATTTTTACCATGATGTTACACTATTATTATCACTCTATATCCTCCCATGTGTTCTAAAAAACACTCAATAACCCCCTCTCAAATATGTAGATTCTACCTCTCCTAATAGGTATCCTATATGTCTTCATTCATTTATGAACCTTCCTTATATTATAAATTTTGATTTTTAATATTGTATGTAGTAAATTGTTTTTCATCATAAATACTATTTTCCGTATGATATCAATGTGATGGGATAGCCCATTCACTCCCATTAAAACCTTCATTAAATCATTATATACACCAGTTATAGTACCGAAATTTTCCTTCAATTTTTCACGTCAATAATTTTTATAGGGAATTACCAGTCACATTTCCCTAAAAGGGTATTATCCAAGATGAATCTATCATTCATAAATTGGGGACTTCAATTTATTTAACCCATACTCATTAATCATGGAATTAATGGTGATGAATTAAATCAATTTTTTATATGAACTAGGTTTCAAACATATGCCAATTGATAATATAAATGTGATGGGTGAAACCAAAATTATATAGAAAACCAATTCATTGGGTATTTTTATCACATTGGATATAATTTATAGTGAATGATAGGTTGTCATATTCCCATTATTATGTGACATATTATAACGTAGATTTTAATTATGTTTATGGTGTTATTGTTTTGGTTATTACAACATTCCCATAGTTCCTTTATGTTTCCATCTAATATAGTGCATCAATGTTTCTATTTTGGATTATATCCCCATAAATTATACCTTGTTACTCCTAGAAACAAAAATTTATTATATTTATACTATTTTAAATTGATCATTTCCATTATGGTCTTTATAGCTAACTCTTTTCTCTGGTATATCCCCAAATTATATCATGTAATTTCAAGAGATCAATAAAATTTAACGGAATGTTATAGAGTTTTAATTTATTCCATTGTATTTTTATTGAATTATATTATTATATGTGACTAATTACCTAAACACAATATGCTTCATGATAATTTTGGGTTTTATTAATTGTATCATTATATATTAAATCATTAGTTAATGTGTATTGAAATATGGGTTTTCATTGAAATAAAGTAAACTAGTGAAAAAATCCAACAAAAATAAGACCCCAACCTTAAACCTTACTTAATCTTGAGTTATTACAAGATTACACATTGAGGATCTTTTCAGTTTTAGAGTTTTAGAGAATTATATCATGAAACATGTGTTACATTCCACATTTAAACAAAGTGGTTACATAAAAGACAGTATTCATTCTTCCCATCAACGGAAACATATTTAAAATAAAACATGGATTCTTTCATGACACATCCTTGACACTATCATCACATCATGTACCTTTCCCATAACCTGTGAAAAAAATTACAAAAACTTGGGATGAGCATAAAAATCTTAGTAAGGGTTATAAAAATATGGAAAAGAAACATGAGTTCATAAATACATAAGAATGAAATCATACTTTACCCATAAAACATAGGCACTTTAACATACCTCATCAAACCATGAATAAATCATAGAAATCATAAGACATAAAAGTAACTTGAGGCATTCATAACATTCTTTCGTAGGGAGTAACCCTCTTGGTTATGTTTGGAATACCCATCACAGTATATTCCCTAAATCTCTTCGGAGAAACCTTAACGTTTCACTCATTCGCGTTACCCAATGCATTGGAGAGCTATATCGGGCTCACTCGCCCTTAGTTTATCACGGAACCACCCGTTTTCATAACAATTCCCAAGAACCTTAACATAAACGTATCACATAAAACATTCATAAAGGAAACATATCATTTCCACATTTCAATCACAATATAACATTTTTGTGTATTTAAATAATGAATCTGTTCAAAAAGAAACCATTTCCAAAACCATTTAAAACATTTATCAAGGAGATTTTTGAATCAAAGTATCCCATACCACCATGAATATTTTAACATTTTAAACCATTAATATCCATATAAATAAATCCTTAAAACCATTTTGAAAACATGGATATTAATAAGAAAAAATCATTAAAACATTTAAAGCGATATTTTGGTTAAAGGTTTTTTACCAAAATTAGAGACACTTGAATACAATAATTGAGGAATAACATTTAATCAGAACTTTATAATATCATGAGAATAAATGGATTCATGATATAATATTCTAAATTACAGTATATACACCATATAAGAGTTAATTGGTGCATAACAACAATGAAGTCTCAATAGGAATGTAAAATGTGATGAAATCCCTTATAAAGAAGGTATCCTTAAATTAAGGATAAATCAATCTCAAAATTATGTGTGACAAATATAAATACACCCAATATAATTAGATATTATGTGTAAAACAATAAAAGTTCATTCAAACATATTCAAAGGATGACATATTCAATAACTACATGTTGAACCCAAAGAAATCGAAATTGGGTTAAAATGTTCCCTTGGTAAAATTCGACAGCCTAAACGGCGTCACATCAAAAATTCAGAAAATGAGTTGATGAGAGATAAATGGGGAATCTCATCACTTAGACATAAAACTTACATCAATCAGTATATAGAAGAACATATCCCAACATAATAGTATGTGAATTAAAAGACATAACAAACGAAGTCTTTTAAAATGAGGAGGGTGAAACGTTCCCTTACCGACTTGGGTAACATTCAAAAAGTACACCCCATTGAAGAAGTGTCATACAATGAATATGTAAATACCCTTAAATGGAATTATATTACAAAAGTAGTGTAATAATGGGAAGTACATAAACCACTCAAATGAAATTGTGGAAAATGTAGCATAAATCTCATAGGAATAAAAGTGAGATGAAAAATCCTTTACGAAAACTCGGCAGCCTAACGGCGCCACTTAAAACATCCAAAAATGGATTGAAGAGATCAAATAGGGTATCTCATCTCATTATAATAAAATTTACAGAAATAAAAATATAAAATAACATCCCCCATCATAAAAAAGTGGATCTTAACAGAAGTGACATAAAGGAGAGTACTTAAAGAGAAAGAGAGGGGTTAGATCTCTTACAAAAATTCGGCAGCCTAACGGTGCCACTCAAAATTTCCAAAATGGATTTATGAGAGAGAATAGGGTATCTCATAATATGAACATAAAAATTACAGTAACATTAATATAAAAGAACATCCCAGTCACAAGAAAGATGAGCTGAGAAGGAATGACATTAAAGAGTGTACTTAAAAAGAAAGAGTGGAGTAGGATCCCTTACCTCAGGTCCGACTTGACTCGATCGTTCTTTAACATCCTGAATAATAAACTTGATTTAATTTATAATTTCTTATGAACCTTCTTAAAGTTCATTATTCCTTTTATATCACTTATTTCAATGTTATAAACATTATGTAACCATTTATGTTAATAATGTTTGTTTTTTCAATATTTGGTTCTTTAGTCGAAAATGGACTTCTTACAATTACATGTTGTTTGTGTGGTCAAAGGTTCATTATATCCAGAATGATATTCATGATTTGGATATCATATATATCATATATATCCAGCATATACATGTATTTATAATATTACATAATCATTTAGAGGTAAGAAATCAAATGCACCGTTCATGGAGACGGTAAGTCGTACGTACGCATGAACGCTACTTTCATTTCTATCTCATACTTTAATGGAAGGAAACAATAATGATATAGAGGAATATTATAATTCCAGTATAACATCATATATAATAACTTTAAATCCATCCTTTATACGTCCCACGTATGGCATTAACGAATCAAATCACTTTGAGGGGGCGGTAGTCCGCACTTCCTAAAATGAAATTATCGTGTTTACCCACAATGGAAACCATAAAGGTATGAAAAAAATGAAAATACATAAGCTTAAGTAAAACATAAACATATTATATATCATATATAAATATATTTTCATCTAAATGGCCACCTTTGAAGGTGTTATATGAGTGTTGAAGAATCATCGTTTCCGGAGGCATAATTTCGCCATCCACGGAAACCGTGTGTTCTTTAACCATTTTATGTAGTTGTCTGAGAGTGTAGCTCAAATAAATCTTATAACAACATCCTATTATATTTAATATACTGGTGTTGTTACAAAAGAAGTAAATAAAAAGAGTTTAGGGGGTTGGAGAAGCAAAATAAAACAAATGAACATGAGATAATGAATTACCTTTAAAAGTGTAACTCCTTTTGATTTGAGCCTAAAGGCATCCTTTGAAAGGATTCTGACCAAATTTAATCCTCTAGGATGAGGAGATGGATGTTTAGAGATTAAATGGGCAGGGTATGGACGAGCCAAAGTCTTGAGGAGTGTGTGAAATAAGGTAGAGGTGGGGGCCTTTTATAAGAGGAGAGGAGGGGCACTTTTGGAAATCATGAAACTATTATTTTATTTTCAAAAGAGTTTCGAATTTATAAGGTCCCACATTGATATATTTCTAAGATAAGATGATAAGGCTTCGAAATATTCCAATCCAATAGTTTTTGGACAAGTGTAGGTCTTAGATTTTATATTATCGTTTCATTATATTTAAACTCTTCCTTAATGAGGTTATCGTTGCATCATCATGATGTCGTAATTAAATTAATTTATATAATATCTAAAAATTATAAAAAAACTAATATGATGTAGGAAATATGTTTATCTTTCTAATGAATATTTATAGTAAAAATTTGGACTTGTGTAACCCCACTTAAAAACTATTTTAGTAAAACAACTCATGTTTGTGTCAATTTAATTTTAACATTAAATAAATATATATTAATGTCATTTTCCAACCAAAGTGGCTCCAGGGGGTCCCCAAGTTGACCCATGAGTTTTCTTGGTCTTCCATGACTCATCCAATAGGGGTAGGACATGTTTCATGGTGTTTTCATAATTTTATAATATCATTTTTACCTTAAATTACACTAATTACCTCTAATCGTGATTAATGAAAAAAAGTTACTATGCACCAAAAAATTATTTTCATCCCATTGAACCACATTTTACATACTAATGACAACCATGTATGTCGAATTTTCAAAATTCAATACACATTAGTGGTAAACTTTCATTTAACTGAAAAATCAGTTTGCTTGATTACCACTTAGTGGTTTCACTATTCATCAAAAATTGGAGTTTTTCAGAAAATTACAAAAAATTCAACCTAATATATATTTGATATTCCGAATTCAAAAATGATGTCTATTTTATAAAATTCATAACATATAAGTCACATTAATTAATTTAAAAATTAATTCCCGCTGTCAGATCAAATAGAGTGTTTTTATGAAACAATAAGTATCAAAAGATTGACACTGGTTTAAGTCTGATTTCAAAGTGAAATTAATTCCAACGACCACTATTGGATTTAATGGTAAAAATATATTCTAATTTCACTTTAAAACCTATTCTAAAGATAATCTAATCATATAAATAAATTAGATTAAAAATAGGTTTTGAATTAAAATACAACATTTTCCACTATTCATTTAAAAAATGAACTTTATCGGAAAGATACCAAAAATTTACACAAAGTAAATTTTGATGTCCCAATTATTAAGAAGAGTTTTATTTGGTCCAATTGAATGTATAAGAGTGAACAAAACTATATTTAATGATGGTTTTCCATCAAAAAGCGATAAGTGACCCTTTAGTGAAAACCATGGCATATACGCCTAAAATTGAATTCTTTCCATATTTTTAGCCTTTATCTTTTATTGGATAAATGTAAAAACATTTAAAAACATTTATAATCATATTTTAGTTATTTCTATCCATTCTCGCCAATACAAAGGCTACATGTTAACTACCATATAAAATAATATTATTTTATTATTAGAGTGCACCGTAAGATTCCCAAGAAACTCGTTGTTGCGTGTGGGGTACGCCATCGAGCATAGAGTCCCCTTTAAAGTCATATTAATATTTTATTCACAAATATGGATAAATATAAAACTTTCATATTCTTTATTTACATGGGGTGTTACATCCTTCCCCCCTTTTAGGAATTGCGTCCTCGCAATTTTAAAATTGGGCTCAGAAGCTTCATTGAAAATCCCACATCGAAACAAGAGTTAATAAAAAAATCAATTTAAAATAAAGAAAGAGGAGTACAGAGGACACCCAAATTAACCCATACTAGGATTCCATGTATGAAAACATGGACATGGAAGAAAAAACAATGGGTCATGTTCTGAGGGAGAGTGATAGTAAACATGTCTAGGAGAAAGTTAACCATAAAAAAATCACAAACTTGTGTTGGGTTAAACTATATTTGATTCCCCTGTAGGAAAAGTTAATAAACAACATTTTTGTTTTACTTTACTTTTTATTGGGGAATTTATTCATAAGAAAACATAATCACTTATCATGTGGACTTTCAACTTTTATTAGATTCCTTACACAAACTCATATTTTCCCCAAACGACGAGTATTTAGGAAGACTTGTTCGCATTAAGAGTACTATAATCAAATTCATGAGAATCACCTAATCCAAAAAAGAGAACTATAAATTTCCCATGTATTTAGACCTTACCCAAAACTAAAACCAAAAAGGTTACTACAAGATCAGATAATTTAGAAAAGTGTAACCCTTTATAAAAAGAAAATCTATTCTTAGTCTCAAAATTTGTCCAACCAAACCCAAAGTTCAACGAGGACCATTCGATAACCAATTTGTCCATAAAATTCATTAAAGTAAACCAATCTAAGATTGAAACCCAAATATTTTAAGGATTTAGTCACATAGTCTTCCAAGTTAAATCGTTACATTTATCTCCAAACAACATCAGTTGCTTCTAATGTCTCGTATTGAAAAGTAATTAACCTAATCACATATCCTCCATGATAGGTTAATTATTTTCATAAATAACCCAAAATCAACATACTCTTAATTCATAAAATCATATAACTAGAAAGAATCAGTCAAACTAACCAGGGACTTCACGTAGTCCAGTGGTAGGCGATAAATACCAGTCGTACTTTGGTTGTGGGTTCGATTCCCGCAGCTTTGTCCGATGCGACAGGTAGTCACACGGCCTGTGTGTTTTCCTTTTCCCAAAACTATATAATTCTCAAATCACTCCCCAAAAAGAGATAAAATCATCAAAAATAACCATAACATAATTTAACCTCAATTTTATCTCATGCCTTTCACTTCCATCATAACATATAGTAGCCCATAATTACCTCAAAAGTAAGGATCATATAAACACTAATGGTTACCTTTATAATTATTACCTGAACATCCACATCGATTGTTCATCTCGTACATGATGCATTAAAGATCATACCAAGGTTCAAGTGGTTGATCATGACTCCTTGATTGTTGGTTTAGAACAACCACGAGTTTCCTCACTGAGTCCCCCATTTTATCTAGTATCTTAATCATAGAACCACCACAGTTTCCTTCAAACCTGTTGTCTCTTTGGTTCCTGCTAGATCCATCAATTCACTAAAAACAGAAATGTCAGTGTGAGTATATCAACAAAACCATCACGTACTAATGAGGAAGGTAAACAGTAAGATACACTTACTCATTCACTTTATCTAAAACTAGGACTCTTTCTGAAATCCTATCTATTATGGTACTATCACTTATGCTTAGAGAATACCATAACCTCTAAAGTTATCTAAACCGACTTTTGATACCAACTATAAGGCCCCAGCCTTAAACATTACTTAATCCTGAGATATTACAAGATTACACATTGAGGAACTTTTCAGGTTTAGAGTTTTAGAGAATTATATCATGAAACTTGCATTACATTCCATATTTAAACAAAGTGGTTACATAAAAGACAGTATTCATTCCTCCCATCAACGGAAACATATTTAAAATAAAACATGGATTCTTTCTTGACACATCCTTGACACTATCATCACATCATGTACCTTTCCATTGACCTATGATAAACATTTCAAAAACATGGGATGAGCATAAAAATCTTAGTAAGGGTTATAAAAATATGGAAAAGAAACATGAGTTCATATATACATAAGAATGAAATCATACTTTACCCATAAAACATAGGCACTTTAACATACCTCATCAAACCATGAATAAATCATAGAAATCATAAGACATAAAAGTAACATGAGGCATTCATAACATTCTTACGTAGGGAGTAACCCTCTTGGTTACGTTTGGAATACCCATCACAGTATATTCCCTAAATCTCTTCGGAGAAACCTTAATGTTTAACTCCTTCGCGTTACCCAATGCATTGGAGAGCTATATAGGGCTCACCCGCCCTTATTTTATCATGGAACCACCCATTTTCATAACAATGACCAAGAACCATAACATAAACGTATCACATAAAACATGCATAAAGTAAACATAACATTTCCACATTTCAATCACAATATAACATTTTTGTATATTGAAATAATGAATCTGTTCAAAAAGAAACCATTTCCAAAACCATTTAAAACATTTAACAAGGCGATTTTTGAATCAAAGTGTCCCATACCACCATGATGCTTTTAACATTTTAAACCATTAATATCCATATAAATAAATCCTTAAAACCATTTTGAAAACATGGATATTAATAAAAACAAATCATTAATACATTTAAAGCGATATTTTGGTTAAAGGTTTTTTACCAAAATTAGAGACACTTGAATACAATAATTAAGGAATAACATTTAATCAGAACATTATAATATCATGAGAATAAATGGATTCATGATATAATATTCCAAAGGACTGTATATACACCATATAAGAGTTTATTGGTGCATAACAACAATGAAGTCTCAATAGGGATGTAAAATGTGATAAAATCCCTTATAAAGAAGGTATCCTTAAATTAAGGATAAATCAATCTCAAAATTATGTGTGACAAATATAAATACACCCAATATAATTGGATATTACGTTTAAAACAATAAAAGTTCATTCACACATATTCAAAGGATGACATATTCAATAACTACATGTTGAACCCAAAGAAATCGAAATTGGGTTAAAACGTTCCCTTGGTAAAATTCAACAGCCTAAACGACATCACTTCAAAAATTCAGAAAATGAGTTGATGAGAGATAAAAGGGAATGTAATCACTTGGAAATAAAACTTAAATCAATAAGGATATAAAAGAACATATCCCAACATAATAGTATGTGAATTAAAAGACATAACAAACGATGTCTTTTAAAATGAGGAGGGTGAAAAGTTCCCTTACCGACGTGGGTAACTTTCGAAAAGTACACCCCATTGAAGAAGTGTCATACAATGAAGATGTAAGTACCCATAAATGGAATTATATTACAAAAGGAGTGTAATAGTGGTCAGTACATAAACCAATCATATTAAATTGTGGCAAGTGTAGCATAAATCTCACAGGAATAAAAGTGAGATGAAAAATCCCTTACGAAAACTCGGCAGCCTAACAGCGCCACTTAAAACGTCCAAAAATGGATTGAAGAGATCAAATAGGGTATCTCATCTCATTACAATAAAATTTACAGAATGCAAAATATAATATAACATCCCCCATAATAAAAAAAAGTGGAGCTTAAAAGAAGTGACATAAAGGTGAGTACTTAAAGAGAAAGAGAGGGGTTAGATCTCTTACAAAAATTTGGCAGCCTAACGGTGCCACTCAAAATTTCCAAAATGGATTTATGAGAGAGAATAGGGTATCTCATAATATGAACATAAAAATTACAGTAACATTAATATAAAAGAACATCCCAGTCACAAGAAAGATGAGCTGAGAAGGAATGACATTAAAGAGTGTACTTAAAAAGAAAGAGTGGAGTAGGATCCCTTACCTCAGGTCCGACTTGACTCGATCGTTCTTTAACATCCTGAATAATAAAATTGAGTTAATTTATAATTTCTTATGAACCTTTTTAAAGTTCATTATTCCTTTTATATCACTTATTTCAATGTTATTGACATTATGTAATCATTTAATTTAATAATGTTTGTTTTTTCAATATTTGGTTCTTTAGTCGAAAATGGACTTCTTACAATTACATGTTGTTTGTGTGTTCAATGGTTCATTATATCCAGAATTATATTCATTATTTGGATATCATATATATCATATATATTCAGCATATACATGTATTTATAATATTACATAATCATTTAGAGGTAAGATATGAAATGCACCGTTCATGGAGATGGTAAGCCGTACGTACGCATGAACGCTACTTTCATTTCTATCTCATACATTAATGGAAAGAAACAATAATGATATAGAGGTATATTATAATTACAGTATACAATCATATATAATTACTTTAAATCCATACTCTATACGTCCCACGTATGGCATTAACGAATCAAATCACTTTGAGGGGGCGGTAGTCCGCACTTCCTAAAATGAAATTATCATGTTTACCCACAATGGAAACCATAAAGGTATGAAACAAAGGAAAATACATAAGCTTAAGTAAAACATAAACATATTATATATCATATATAAATATATTTTCATCTAAATGTCCACCTTTTAAGGTGTTATATGAGTGTTGAACAATCATCGTTTCAGGAGGCAGAATTTCGCCATCCACGGAATCCGTATGTTCTTTAACCATTTGATGTAGTTTTGTGAGAGTGTAGCTCAAATAAATCGTATAACAACATCCTATTATATTTAAGATACTGGTGTTGTTACAAAAGAAGTAAATAAAAAGAGTTTAGGGGGTTGGAGAAGTAAAATAAAACAAATGAACATGAGAGAATGAATTACCTTTAAAAGTGTAACTCCTTTTGATTTGAGCCTAAAAGCTTCCTTTGAAAGGATTCTTCCAAAATGGAATCCTATAGGATGAGGAGAGGGATGTGTAGAGAGTAAATCGGCAGGGTATGGCCGAGCCAAAGGCTTGAGGAGTGTGTGAAATGAGGTAGAGGTGGGGGCCTTTTATAAGAGGAGAGGAGGGGCACTTTTGGAAATCATGAAACTATTATTTTATTTTCAAAAGTGTCCCGAATTTCTAAGGCCCCACATTGATATATTTCTAAGATAAGATGATAAGGCTTATAAATATTCCCATCCAATAGTTTTTGGACACGTTTAGGTCTTAGATTTTATATTATCATTTCATTTTATTTAAACTGTTCATTAATGAGGTGATCGTTGAATCACCATGATGTCGTAATTAAATTAATTTATTTAATATATAAAAATTATAAAAAAAATACTATGATGTAGGAAATATTTTTAGCTTTCTAATTAATATTAATAGTCAAAATTTGGACTTGTCTAACCCTACTTAAAAACTGTTTTAGTAAAACAACTCATGTTTGTGTCAATTTAATTTTAACATTAAATAAATATATATTAATGTCATTTTCCAACCAAAGTGGCTCCATGGGGTCCCCAAGTTGACCCATGGGTTTTCATGGCCGGCCATGACTCATCCAATAGGGTTAGGACAAGTGTCATGGTGTTTTAATATTTTAATAATATCATTTTTACCTTAAATTACACTAATTACCTCTAATCGCGATTAATGAAAAAAAGTTACTATTCAACAAGAAATTATTGTCATCCCATTGAACCAAATTTTACATATTAATGACAAACATGTATGTAGGATTTTCAAAATTCAATACACATTAGTGGTAAACTTTCATTTAACTGAAAAACCAGTTTGCTTGATTACCACTTAGTGGTTTCACTATTCATCAAAAATTGGAGATTTTCAGAAAATTACCAAAAATTCAACCTAAGCTATATTTGATATTACGAATTCAAAAATGATGTCTATTTTATAAAATTCATAAAGTATCAGTCACATTAATTAATTTAATAATTAATTCCCGCTGTCAGATCAAATAGCGTGTTTTTATGAAACAATAAGTATCAAAAGATTGACACTGGTTTAAGTCTGATTTCAAAGTGAAATTAATTCCAACGACCACTATTGTAGTTAACGGTAAAAATATATTCTAATTTCACTTTAAAAACAATTCAAAAGATAATCTAATAATATAAATAAATTAGATTAAAAAGTGGTTTTGAATTAAAATACAACATTTTACACTATTCATTTAAAAAATTGAACTTTATCGGAAAGATACCAACAATTTACAGAAAGTAAATTTTGATGTCCCAATTTTTAAGAAGAGTATTATTTATACTAATTGAATGAATAAGAGTGAAAAAAACAATATTTAATGACGGTTCACCATCAAAAGGCGATAAGTGACCCTTTAGTGAAAACCAGGGCATATACGCCTAAAATTGAATTCTTTCCATATTTTTAGCCTTTATCTTTTATTGGATAAATGTAAAAACATTTAAAAACATTTCTAATCATATATTAGTTATTTCTATCCATTCCCGCCAATACAACAGCTACATGTTAACTACCATATAAAATAATATTATTTTATTATTAGAGTGCAACGTAAGATTCCCAAAAAACTCGTTGTTGCGTGTCGGGTACGCCATCGAGCATAGCGTCCCCTGTAAAGTCATATTAAGATTTTATTCACAAATATGGATAAATATAAAAATTTCATATTCTCTATTTACTTGGGGTGTTACAACCAACATACCTCATTGTGAATTTAAAATTTTCCATGAATGACTAACACTTCAATTATCTCTAGGATATAATTAAAGATAAAGAACATGAAGATGAATTAATAATATATGAGGTAACATATAATTTTCCATTATGAATGCAAGGGAAACAACACACATGTATTTAATTTAAATAAAACTTCCACTTTATACAATATTAAAATAATATATTTACAATATTTTTTTCAATGAATAATCCCATAAATGTATAATTTTTTTAAAAAAAATTCACTTTTTTGTTTTTTTAATTAGAACATCCACTTTTGAACATGTTTTCAGGCCTATTTCATTGATTTGGGAAAATGCATTTTAGAAACCACCCCTTTATCAAAACTTTATATCCATAAAAGAATCATGGAAAAAATACATCATTATAAAGAAACTAATGAGATTAATTCCCATGAAATGAATCAATAATTAAATAAGAAATTAGGTTCCATGATTTAATAAATTTATAATATAAGGGAAACTACTATAAAAATAAATGACTCAAAAATACGACCCATATGAAATTCTATATATAATTTCCAATTAGTGGGAAATATTGTTCCTCAAATCAAACTCATTATATAATTCACTAAATGAAATAATTTTTATAACCACTAATGAGAACATGCCTTTGTCCTAGTGGAGTGGTGTTTCTTGACTATGAAAATGCATCCTATTGTTTAATAAGAAGAACATGTATTGTCCTATTGGTGTGGATTTTTTCATTCCCAACACTATGACAATTATAAGATTTCATAAATTTGTATTTTTTAATAATACAAAATATATACTTAAATTATACCTACATATATATATATTCATATTCCCATGTAATTTTCCCATTTTAAGCATCTGAGAATTTATTAAAAAATAATTATTCAATAACCATTTAGAAGCATCCCAATAATCAAATAAATTCATGCCTCTTTAAACCATTTCATTTCATAATTATATATGAAAAATTTAATGTTCCATAATGGAATATTGTAAGTCATAGAATTTATCATACCATTTGAATAATCAATAACAAAAACATTATAAAAAATATATAGAATAATAAATAATTCTAAACATGCTGATGAATTTAATTTTATAAACCCACTTAAAACATATTCAAAAACATGATTTAAACCATGAATATAAATTACCGTCATTTATATTTTTATTACACTCATATACATTCAAAATACCACACACACAAACATATTCCCATTATTTCAAATATTAAAATATTGAAAAGCTAAATTTTATATACACATATAGATATTTATATCGATATTTATGCCCCTAAAGAAGAAATAAATAATGACATTTAAAATCCTCAAACATAAATTAAAATATATTTTCATAACATTTATAAATGCGTAAAATTTCATGTAGTTACATAAAATTCATTATAAAATTATTAACCAACATTTAACATAAAAAAATCATATGAAAAAATAGAATTAATTTACCAAGGACGTTCAAGATTTTTATTAATCACTTTGTTTGATCCATTCAATAAATTGAATTTTACATCATTGAAAGAATTTAATAAGGCATATAATTTTATATGAATATAAAAAATTAATATTTCATTACAAATATACACTAAAAAAATTAAAATATTATAAATTTAATGAAAAAAATGTTTAGAAATTAAATTAATCATGAATTCAAAATTAAATGAATTTATTATGGGAAAAAATTCATATTTCATGCAGAACTGATCACCGTCAATGGAAATTGTATGAACTAAATGAGAATCAATCCACGCATACCCTTGGAACCAACAATGAAGAAAATATGAAACCCAGTATTAGATTATGGATTATCCAAGGAACACATATAGTGGAGGATGGATGCGAAAATAAGGAACACAACTAGAGAATGAAGAAAGTGGTGTTACCTTAAATATATATATCATTATTCCTATAGAACTACAAGGAATTATGATCCATAGTAGCGAAAAAATTAATATAATCTGGGTGGTTTCCCTTGGTTGGTCCACAATGTGAGGGAGTGTGATAAAGAGTGTGGTTATAAATTAAGGTAAAATTTGGTTGGGGTAAAATAGTAAAACTATTTTAAAATATAGTATAATATTCATGGTTTGGATGTATGGTTGGCCAAACCATTTTCTGAAACATCACCCCTTACTTTAATACATAGATCTCCCCACATATGAAAAAAAAAATATAGAAAAACTTTTTTCTAACTATTCAGATGAAATCATTAATAATACATATACTTTCTCACTGTTTCTACATTAATTTTAATAAATATTGGAAAATATTGTTAGTATGATGAAATTAAAAAAAATTATTTAGACTAAAATTCATTGAAAAGTTGAAAAATATTTAAATTAATATAATAAAAGGTGATAATAAAATATGGGGTGTCATACATCCTCAAACAAAATTTATTTTCAACATAAAAAATCAATGATAAAATAATATAATCAAGAATGAATGGTGTCCCACTCAATCTCCAATGAGGTAATTTCAGAAATAAAACGATGACATGAAATAATACCAATGAATGAATAATTCATCGTTAATATAAAAATGTAAAATTCCATAATTTTATAATTCCTTCATGATTGAAAATTCTTAAAATATCCAAAAATAAGTTACTATGCATGGAAAAAAATAATGAAACATCATTGTTATTAAGATGATGATTCCATAAAATTTGACCTTAATAGTTAAGGAAACACCTCATCTAATGAGAATCATAATAGATATATATATATCCAAACAAAAAAATACAGATCAAATATCAACTGTATCCTCCATGTGAGAGTGGTTGGGAAGGACTTGTGAAACAGTTCCCCAACCAAACACCACACTTTATCACAATACACATGGAAAAAACCAAATTGAATGAGACTAAAACCCCATAGTAATGATTCATCAATCGTGGTCACCACCCCATATTATATATTAATTAAAATAATAACTCACTCAATTAGTTTTAAAACATAAAATAAATGTAATCGCAAAAGGAGATGAAATATTTCCAAAAAATAAATTATTTTTTAGGGTGAGATCGAAAATAAGAAATACACTATAATGTTTCCATATCCAAATAAAATAATAAATACCACATCAACGAATTTCAATACAAACAACCAGTGTTTGAGAAGGAAAAACAAAAATAAGAACACCTTAAGCATGGAAAACAAAGTATCTCAGAAGAAATAGACTATTATTAGCCCAAACAAGACACTCCATAATAGGAAGTGACGATGATATCCTTATGAAAATTTTGTTAAAAATTTAACCTGAGAATCAATAGTAGAAGAAAAAATCATGGTCAACCCACCTTCATGAATATGGAACTATATAGTACATGAACCACTTGAGGGGTAGCAGTCATCTCATCCACCATTGAACATTCCTAGGATTTATAACTCATAGACACTGAAAAGAATAATCAATTGATAGGTATATAATTCCCATGTAATATATTTAAACTAATTATAATTAATGAAATATTACATCTAGGATAAATAAAATTTCATTGAGATGAATCAAGTAGAATTGAATGATAAAGAACATCTAAGAACCATTAATGAATATCATCCTACTATAGTCTTGATTGAAAAAATGTTATAAATATACCATAGACACTACAGAAAAATGAGAAAAAAACTAGATAAAAGAAAAATACATCATATTGAGATTAATTCAAAACATTTCATTCATTCCATCTTTTGAGGCCAATGTGAAGTAACATAATAAAAAGTCCAAAAATAAGACATAAACCATAATTCAAAACAAACATATACCAATTAAACCATTTGAAATTATCAAAAACAATATTCAATATATAAGAAAAATTTTAAACCCCCAAATATATTTTCTAGAATATCGGTTTTATATCAAAAATTGAAAACATAATTCACAAATTAAATTATGTATGAAATAATTTTACCTTTAATAAAATAACAAACTAACTATCAAAATCTTCATTTAGATGAATATAAAAAATAATCATACAAAACTACACAATTTCCATATATATTGAATGTAACCTTTCAAAACATAACCCATTTAATATTATATTTTTTTATCTTGACATAATCGTTACGAGAACAACTCCAATATTTTCAAAATCAACTAATATCAATTACCAATAAACCACTATTTTTTTAGTTTTAAAATAATTATTATAAATCAAAAAAAGAGTTTAAAATTTTAAATTATATTTGAAATCCCAATTTATATATGCCACAAAATTTTAAATGAATAAAAAAATTATCTTGAACCCATTTATTAGAATTATATATACTTATTCCATTCTCAAATTTATTTTTTTGACGCTAATTAATTACATTTAAACCCCAAATTTTACTATTTAAAAACCAATCATTTGTATAATTAAAACTATATTACATCATAAAACTAAAATAAATATATTTAAAAAAATCAAAACAAATATAATACCATAATAAAATTCAAATTAGATTAGTTACTATGAATAACTTAACCACATAGTTGGAAGACCATGTACTAATCTTCCCTTTATCATAACGAGTGATTCAAAACCATATATCTTATAACCACATTCAATGTTTTTTTATGGGAGATCACCAAGTAAAATATGTTCATCCAACATTATATCACTTCAAACAAAAAGGAACTAATAATATCACATATCAAATGTAAAGGTTAAAAACATAAAAAACAAAACTGAGAACCTGAATCCCAAGGTAACACGGGGATCTAAATGGGAAATATTTACATTGAATCTTCCCACTCATTATTTTTTTTGACAGTACTCATTCCATTTACCACTATTTTTTATATAAGAAAAGTCATTGAAAAACTTAGGATGATTAAAAAATAAAGGCCATAATACATTTTTCCATGATAAATTTGATATGTCTATCTTTTGGATGCCATAGGCGGCCTTTTAATATCCTTTTCTCATTCCCAATTTTTATATGGTTATGATTAGAACCACATGAATAAAATTTAATATATAGAAATGGTTTTCCCATAACCTCAATAAAACCTTTTGTAGGAAAATAATCATGTCCACTACTTATATCAAAGGTAATTTCTACGGCGGGAAATAAAACAATATAAAAGAAAATAAGTAAGAAAATTTAAACCTAAAAATCGATACAAATTAAAAAAATCCTTACACTCACCCCCAAAATCAACCTTCAATAGTCATCTCAGAGTCTCATTGTGACTAAAAAGATATAATTTTCCTACTAATAACAGTAATTTAGAGATGAAAATGACTTATTAGATATTTAAATTAGGTAATATAAATAAAAAACTACCAACATACCACATTCGGACATTACAATTCAAAATCCAACATCAACTTCAAAATAACCTATGAGAATTAAAAAAATAGAACCATAAAAATAAAATGGAAATATAGTTCTGGGTATACAATTTCCAAGGCATTTTATTGTATGAAATCAATCCCCATTTAAAAACATTAAATGATCAATCCACTTCATTCATGATTAAAATACAGTATTTAAAATATGTTATTCCATTCTATAATACATAAAATTAAATAAATTTTCATTCAATTTCCTTTTTATTTTAATTAAAATATAATAGTCACATAAGAATGTTTCTCATAAGCATATACTACAAATTAATTAAAACCCATTTGTAATCCATTTCAATACCCATTATAGAAACAACCCATTTTTCAGAGAATTAAAACCATTAAATAAGAAAGCAAAATATACATTATAGTTGTTAAATTTATTAAATTAAATTAAATGAAAAGGTTTGAAAATTATAAAATAAAATAGTTGTGATGGTTTATCAATTATACAAATGAATTTAATGTTATAAAATAACCATTTAATAAATATGTACCCTGAGAAAATCCATTAGTCGTTTATGGTCAATGGGTAGTCTGGTTCCTTATATAAAATTCATGTTATAATATCTTCAAATCCGATTCCTGCATTAACTAATAAAATTAAAATTAAAATTCCCAATAAACGTGGACACCCAACTACAACACCACATATAGCCATCATCTAATGAGTACATATATTTCCCTATCGGGGATGTATTTCCCCTCCATGACATCAAATCCTTGTTTTCTATTATTTGGTTATTAATGTGGTATAATTCAAAATAGATAGTTTAATTATGTTAACCCTATTATATACATGTATTCACATGTTCATTACACATTTCAAAGATTTTATATTTTATAAAAATGTAATTATCATCATCCCATCAAACAAAAGCAGTTTATCAATGCAATAAAATCCTCATTAAACTACCCAATTTTACAAATCATGAAGAAATATTTAATATAACCATGAGAAAAAAAATGAATCATAAAATATTTCATAATAAGGATATAAATAATCAAACATCATTTATAAAAAAATATATAAATGAACGTTATGTCCTCTTGGAATTTTTTATTCATTTTATAACGAAAACATGAAACTTATGTGAAATCCAGTATTGTGCACCATATTTACATTCGTACAATTTCCCATTTTTTGATAGGCTCATATACTGTTATATATAAACATTTTTACTGTTTTGAAAAAAAATATTATCATGTTAATTTATATATTTATATATTTATATATATAGTTGTTTGTGGGTGTCCATAACCAGAAATTACACAAACCACTTTTAAAAACCATAACATGTTATTGTATAAAATTTTAAAAAATTGCTTCATTGATTTGAATTTTACATAATTACTGGAATTGATATATAAAAATAACTATCCAATTTAGAATATAATTAAATAACAAAAAACACATAATGAATACTAAGAAATATTTTACAAATTTTATTTGGGATTTTAATCAAATTATTAGTGTGGACAATTAAAAAAATATTTCCATCTAGGAAAACAGAATAAAACCTTTTTGTTTCATGATAATTAAGTTAAAACTATATTTATTATCAAATATACATCATAGACACATTATATAATCATTTTTTTTTTGAAAAACACACATTAAAAATAATTAAATACTGGTTACAAAATTAAATTCCTTAAACATAGAGTGTACTACCTCAAATCAAGCGGAACATGTTACCTTTGATAATTATCATAAGATAATGATTTAGGTTCGTACATATGAACTATAAGAGAAAATAATTGAAAAAATAAAACCCCAAAAATCTGATTAGGTTTTAGACTATGAAATCAAATAGAGTGTGAGGGAGGATAAAACAATAGATATAAATGAAAAATTGAAGATGAGAACATACCTTGAATATCTAAAAATTTATTTAGAAGCAAATCCATGGAATTACAATCTATGTGAGTGGAATAGTGGAAAATAATATTTATAAGATCCTATTTATTTTTCATGTTTTGAGGGAGAGTGAATAAGATGAGGGACATTACATAAGGAATAATATATGATGAGTATAATAATAAAGACCAATTTAATTAAATATTAGCCACCGAACATGGTTTGGCTACAAATTTGACCAAACCATTAACCAATAGTTCAACCATACTAGAGTAAATAAAGAATCATACATAGATAGAAAACATATATGTACTAACAAATCATTTTGAATATATCATATTAAATATTAATTTTCATGATTGGGACATGATTTCAATGAATAATGTGCTAAATGTGAACCTTTAAAAATATTTCAAAAAATACAATATATGACACTCAGTACTAACTGAAATTTGAAGTAGTTATTAAATATAATGATCCAAAAAATAAGAGAGGAAAACCAAAGTCTTAGTGTGATATCATCTTTCTTTATTCGTTGAAGAATCATGAGGTTGTATTGATGTCTAATGAAAATAATCTAGAGTGACAACCTAAAGAGGGATATTGAAGTATATGTATATCTATGCTTGGTATTCCTCAAATTATTTTATTAATGACATATTTTTAAGGGGATGATGAAAAATATTACCCATAATGAATTTTTCTTAAATATGTAGCCATGAAATAGATAACATATTTCTTAAGGATGCATGTAGTAGCCCTCACCAATGTATTAGATTGTGGTATTATGTTTATCATTAGGTTTTAGCCAATTGATTTGAATTAACATGTGAAAGAGAATAGATCTAACATTTATTAGCACCCTAAAATAGATGTCTAGTCAGATAATACCATTAAATATCATTTCCATCTAACAAGATCATGTTCAATTTATTTCCATATCTTATTGGATTAACTCCTCCTCCAGATAGAGTTCCCATAAAACATTAATTTCCATTTTATAATTCATAAGGAACCATATTTGGCCTTATATTCAAATATATGTAAGACTCCATATTGGTTGGATGATATAAGATAGAAGAATCTAATAGGTACTAGCACTGTCTACGAAATAATAAATATGGTTCAGTGAATTCATTATGATATTAATGTGGAAAAAAATTGGCCCAATACTAATTTAGATAATATATTATATTTTCTATAGTTTCATGTTAGTGACATGTTGTTCATATAGATATCTCTATGGAAGTGTGTTATGAGATTATTGAAGAAATTGGTGTTTTAATTTTTTTTTTGGTCCCATTGAGATCATTGTTCTTTTTAGTCATATAACACATCACTTATCACTCCCTTTAAACACTTTCCTTGTATTTTATGGGTTCCATGCATAAAATTTGATGATATAGATAATAGTACCATCATTTATATTAAACAAGGAATCTATAACAACTAAACATGGTCACTCATTTAAATAAAATACAATAGAGATCTTAGATCAAACAGATATTCCATTGTTGATTAATAATAAATGTCTTATAAAATTTATATTATGGAATCATATGTTTGATGTGTGAATATGGTGATGTATTGGAGGAAAATTTACTCACATGTTCACATCATAGTAATAAACATTCAGGGATGAAACATTTTCTAAATATGGTATAATATAGTGACCCAATATTTTTTTGAATATTCCAATTCTTTGAAATATAACACAGAACTACGATATACATTGATAAATTTTATTTTTTAAACTACAACCACTAAAATTTAGTCGTTTAATTGGTTGGTATAAATATATTTATTATAATTGTGGAATATTTACAAATAAAAATAAAACTCACATTTATTATTAATTTTTTAATTAATTTATATTATTATAGGTAAACACCTAATAAAATAATTTTGTGTAAATATATTGTTTATTTTTAGTTAATTTTTTTCTACACATTTTTTAAAAGAAATAATTTTATTATATTAAAATTATAATAAAATATATTGTTTATATAAAAATATATTAAAAACAACTAAATTATATGTTGATTAGAAAAAATATTATTAAGAGTTCAAATTTGAAAATTTTATTTTTCTAAAAACTGTTTTTACTATAATTTATTTATAAATACAAAAATTAAAATATTATGTTTTATAATATAAATTTGAAAACATGAACTCTATTTCAATACTCAACATGAAAATTTTGTATTAAGAAGAATTTATTTGTATTTTTCCTAAAATGATTCACTTTTAGAATCTAAATATGAGGCTAAGGGTTTTATATGAACCATCGCTTCTCCATAGGGTTCTTCAGTACTTTCTTCTTAGAATGTGGAAATTACTCGTAGATTTTGAAAAGATTACAGATGGTTGAACTATATTATGGTTAAGAACTAGTATCCACTACCTCAAATAGATGACCAATTCTATGATCTACATGGAGTGAATGTATTCTCAAGGATTTATTTGATGATGGTCTATTTTCAGGTGCGAGATAAATCTTCAAACAAACATCATAAAATTTTCTTGAAAAGGTATAGTCCCTACGAGTACCTGGTAATGTCATTTGGTATGAAAAATGCCGTATAAATTTTCGTTAAATTAGTGAATATATATTTTTAACTTGTATTTTGATTCATTCTTGGTAGTATTTGGGAATGAAATCATAATGTAATAACACTCTCGACAGAACCGGGATAATCAGTTCCTTGTGACACAGAAACACCACGCCAACTCTAGTGAATAATATATATATATATATATGAACACAATTGTAATACTTCCATGGTATTTTCCACCAATATAAACCTTAATCAAATTTCTAGGTCACTATGTATCTATTCAAAAAAAATGAAATTGGTATGAAACATACATCATCAAGTAACTATCCATTCATAAAGAAGTCCCATTATATTAAAATTATCCATTTTTTAGCCACTTCCCACCCACATAGGTAGTCACTGGTATTTCCTGTTTCCACTATCATGGACTATCCCAAAGCCAAACCACATCAAATGGGATGTTGTACACCATTATAGAGTCTCATTGTATTAGTAAGATTTTACAAATTATGAATCTTCCCATATTAATATGTGTTTGAACTACCTCACATAACATTCCTTCATTGTGGATTTGTAGTGAATATGTCCACCCTTAGAGAATCAATATGTTTCTGGGTATATACCCATATTGAATCACCCCTCCTTAACATATATTATTGTCACTAGAAAACGCATATATTCCATATAGATGTCTATATATACTATATAATCATGAATTCCTATCTCATCTTCATCATCACTGCAGATCACTAACCACTTCCAATTCACTGATAACAATGTTTATATCAGTACCACATATTATAAATAGATTCAATCCCCAAATTTAAATTTTTCAGTAACATATAACATTAAAATATCTATGGTAATGTGGAAGTATATAACCACATCACAATATATATTGTTTTATGAACTAGATGTACCAAAATTTATATCAGAGGGAGTAAAAAATCATTAATATTCCCCATATCCTGGGGTTACATATGTTCCACAGCAATATCAAATATCCAACCTTTTTGAATAATTAATTTATACTAATTCTCATAATAAACCATACCATTTAACAATATCCATGCAAATATTCATGAAATAATGGTAACCTAGTAGTTCAAACTATATTGGAGTTCCCCTGCTTTTATCATCTCATTCTAAAATCATTATATATATAAAATATCTAGTTAAAAATTTCTATTCAAAATGAACCAACCACATAAAAATGTGGAATGTCCCTATTGAATTTACAACACCAAATGAAAAAATTTATAAAGCCAATGTGTTCATGGAATTTTCTAATATTAATATTTTTGTTCCCATATTTATCCATTATCGAGTTTTATAGCATTATTCACATAGGTGGTCAAACTGTTGAAAATAGATACACACAATATATTTATTGGTGAGTATGTCAAGGAAGTGCTAATGTAATTATAGTATAATAATATTTTTATAATTTATAATTTTATATGTTGGTGATTCATATTTTAATTATTTATAAAAAACAATCAAAACAAAGTTGGAAAATATAAAACAATACTTTGTAGATGCTCCAGTCTACACAACACATTGTTATCATTCTTAATATTTTTCATGTGGATGGAAATGAATAAACATATGTTATTCCAATAATACAATAACATCTCATTATAATTATAATTATAAAGCTATCACAATAATGTGGTATTGACCGGTTTGAAAGAAAATTATTTTGTTAGAATTTTTAATGATTATATAATACTTAGTTTTGGATATCAAACATTCGCTTTATTGTTTGTGTGAAAATAAATGTATTATCATAACTAATTGAGCCCAAATTATTATGAAATTGAGTGATAAATCAATGTGGAGAAAATTTTTAAGTGTATAAGAAATAAATTTTATTGACATGGTGTGCCATAAATGGATGGATTTTTCCCTTTTACATGTAAAGAAATAGGCTCTTTCAAGACAACCATTACTTTTTAATGATATAATTACTCTACCAAGTATTAAAGGGACCAATAGTTATAAATAATTTTGTTTTTGGTGATATTAGGTTTGTAATCCCACATATATTTATTTCAATAATTTATTTAGATAAGCAAGATGTCATTTTTTTCATCACTTTTTAATATTACAATTTTTTCCCTCGTAACAGGTTTTAATAAAGTAGTTTTAATTTTATTAAAAATATAAAATAACCCATATTACCAATTTTTTGTATGATTAAAAATTTTTTTGCCTCTATTTAATTTAATTTATTTTCTACATACAAAATTAACTATTAAATTGAAATATTACATATATAGAAAATATTTTTTTAGAAAAATGTTGTTTTAACCATAATGCGACTTTAATATTATTTACTACTTTATAATAATTAATTTTTTTAATATAAATATTTATTTGTTTAAAAATATTATTTGAGTAAATATTTAAAATATATTAATTTAGTTTATTTTATAATGATATATAATACCTGTTAAATTATTAATCGAGAATAATAGGTTTACCACTATCATGGTAATTAAATTTGATCTTCTACTTATTAATTTCTTCTACAAAAATTAATCTTATTAAATAATTTGATAATATTTATAAAATATATTAAAAATATTATTATATATTTAATTAGTAAAAGAGATAAAATTTAATTTTCAATATTTAAAGATGAAAAATGTTTTAAGAATAGAATGTAACATATGTCTCGAGAACTATTTACATGGTCTTTATAAGAACAATATGGCAATTTTAAATTATAATTATTAATTATAAATATATATATTATTATAATTTTTTCAAAAACACCTTATTCTTTACTATATTTTGATAATCTAAAAAAATCAAAATTTTTTGAGTAAAAAAATTATTTTTCACTGTTCACATTAAAATTAATCATTTTAGAAAAATGTTGATAAACTAGCATATGAATGAATTTTTTTAATAGAAAAATCATTATCATTTTTTTAAATTTAAATTATGAATTTAGAATTTTAATAATTTGAATAAAATCATAAAATATAATGACAACCAAATTTTCTAGAATGTATTTTTTATATACATTTACAGTTGTTATTTTAATTTGTTAAAATATTAAAAAAAATTGGTTTAATAAAATTATAAAAATCTAACATCATAAATAGAAATTTATCATGAAATAGAAATTCACGTATCCAAAAGCCAATTAATTGAAAAATAAATTTCAAAAAAATTAATTTATCTTATTAGTAATTTAATAAAAAATAATTTAATTTTATTCTAATTAAAATTAAATATTATATTATTTATCCATATTTTTTATAAATGTGTTACTACAATTGGCTCAAGCTAATTCAAATACTAGATTTTTATTTTTAGATAAAACATTTTTACCAAAATTTCCATCGAGAAAAAAATATTCTAACTATTTATTAAATTGAAATAAAACATAGATAAGGAAATGGGAAGAGTTAATCAAAGGAATTTTCCCCCATCTGTTAGAAAACAATGTTAAATATCATAATAGGACATGTGATTTCCATATTCCGAGTCATAAATAGTTTCCAACTCAGATTGGTATTTACCATGACTGAAGAACCCATGGACTTCTACATTGGACTTATTTGAAATATTATAAGAGTATCTTGTAGAAATAGTTTGTGGTTTTCTAGAGTAGTCGTTCGTGGAATTATCTTCAAAGGGGAAGGAGTGAAACTATCGATATCATCCCTCTTTTCCTTTCAATATATGATTATATCCAAATAAGAGTTTTAACCACCACTACTCATTTCCTTCAAGGGGTACTGGCATTCAACCCTTCTTCATCATATATGTTTCCCCTCTTCTTGGATGTTCTAGAGGAATTAATGATTTTTTGGATCTCAAAATGAAAATAATTTTTTTTTTGGAGAATAATTTTGACTGACAACATCATCCTGACGGCCTGGAAGATTAGAAGCCACAAATTTCATGTATCCTTTTCCCAAATTAGAATGTGTTAAGATATATTCCAAAGCTCCCTAGTGATTCTGATCAATATATGCACCATAAATCCTTGATTAATACTACCACCACTCATGATGGTATCATATTTATCCACCTGAACATTCCCATCCATGATAGGGCTTGTACCTATCTACTACACCATCCTGTATTCCTTAGTAATAGAATTTATTCTATGATTTATATTTCTAGTGCTAACAAAAATCTCAAGAATAGACCTCATCACCTAGGAATATACCTTCCCCTTTAATGAATCAACCACAACCTCATACACATGATATTTCCTAGATTTATGTCCATCAACTTTCATATTATTCTCAATTTTCCAACTCTTCAATTTCTTCCCACAATATGTATCATGATTCCCATTTAAAAACCAACAGGAGAAACCCATATTTTTATAGCTTGTGTCTCTTTCATGACAAATTTTTTGATAGTTTGAACAAACATGAGGAAGTGTTTCATATTCTACCTTTATAGGTATTCCAACATCCAATGATAGTAGACCAATATTATTAATTAAGCACATTCTTAGGTCAATCTCTACCAAGATCCTTGTAATATTCCCGAACATAGATACCTAAGTGAATCTATCCGTTTTTTTAGAATTGCAACAACATAGGCTCTATGAAATATTATATTATGATTACATAGTATGTAGTTATGAAAATAAATTTTAATCCAAACCCAGGCCCTATTATTTTTATATAAATTTATTTAAATACAAAAATGAATTCTTGGATTAAAATCATTCATGGCTTTAATGAAATTGATCTGACCCCCTATCAATGGAATCATTTCCTCTGATTGGAAAGTGATATGGAAGAAACCCCTACCCATTGGTATACATATCAAATTATAATAATTCATGATATATGTTAACTATATTACCAAATCATCAAATTTACAAATCTTTCCACCAGTAGGAAGAATAATCCTAGAAAAAATTAAATACATGAAACTCATAAATATATAGACGACTGCCTCCTTATTCGCAATCACATGAGAAGTGTTTCCCTTAATCACAAGATAATCTAGAATATCATCCTTCATATTCATAAAATGTATACTTTTCTAATTCATTTCTTTCTCTACAAAACCTATATTACTTGCATTAGTATTTCAATCAACAGATTTATTAGTAGGAGACCGAGCCACCCCGATTGCTACTACTGTAGAACTAGTTCGATGAATTTTACTATCCTAAGATAAAAAATACACCATTTCAGAATAAAGAACATCATATGAGGATATATTCACCTCATCATCTCAACAATACCCCATTGCTGGATCATGATAGAGATCCCTTGACCCTAGCCTCACCAATGAGGATCTATACATTCATTTAACCTTAGTCTTATTGATCGAGGTCAACAGAGCCCCATTCATGTTTATCATGAATCTATATTGACACAAATTTCTCCTCCCAGTATCTAACATTGTAAATATATCTCACTTCTCACTTCAAACATATTTTTTCGCTGCTAATCAATGCTTTTCCCAACTGTCGAGGGATGGAAAGATCTAGTGATCTTAGATCCGACTACCCAAGTTCTAACACATTTTATATTTTAATGGAGTTAGTATATTAAAATATCATGGTGTTGTAAGAGTTAATAAGTAATGTCTTTTTACCTGACTGAACCACTAATTTATATGTCATGTAATATCATGATGTCATTGATATACATAGGTTTTTGTGCTTATTATCAATCCATTTTAGCTGAGGTTGGTTGGATGCCTATCATTTGAAGCTTTATAATTTTATACCATACATGATAAGTTTTGAATATAATATAACTAATATGGGGGAGGGGGTATTTGGGTATGTTGATTATAATTCAATCAATTGAAGTATAAGGAAATTTTTATTTTTATACTTCTATAATGATAGAAGACATTTGGCCCTCGATGGAATTAGTCTATTGGTATCGAATGTCAGGCTTAGTTATTACATATATGATGTGTTTAATACTTGATATGAGGGGAATGTGATCTTCCTATATGTGTGATGAATATAATGTGATGTATTCATCGAAATGGTCAGTAATTATTGTAAAATCAGGAATGTAAGTGTAGGATATACTAGATCGATGGGTTCCATTTATAGTGGTCACTTTATATAATAGAAAATGTATTATAATGGTGTAAATTTCACCTGTATAACACATCTTTTAATGAAAAAAAATCATATATAGAAATGATTATATTCGATTAAGATCACAACAGACCAATTAATATCTCAGTATCAAGGATTACTTTCAAAAGGATGGTCTTTGTTTACCTATATGAAATAAGGGTTTCATATTTTTTTTAATGATGATAAGGCCTAGATGGTTAGATAGTTATTCACATGCATAAGGATAAATTTTTTTGTTGTTATTTTCAAAATGAAGAGAGTTTGACAAAAAAATATCCAAATGTTTCTAGATATATTTACAAAATAGTAGGAAATATTTTCATAAATTTATTATTTGGTTTTAGATGTAATGGGATATTGATGGTTTCACACTTAAATTTGTATTCATATGATGAATTTATAGAAGAATATGATTCCTAAAGTATATTTAAAATATATGATGTGATATATATATACTGTTAAATTAATATATGAATTTTATGTGTGTATATTTTGATTCATAAAGTACATGTATTGATATATATATATATAATATTATTTATATTTTTTATATTATTTTAAATGAAATATTTATTACATGTATATTAAATCTATTTCATATGATGAAATAATATACATGATCATTCTTCGCTGATTTTCCATTAGTTATGAAAAAGAGTGGGTTTAATTTTTTATTTTCTTATTAATTAATGTGACCAATGAATATTATACCTAATGAAAAAAATGAATTTGATGAATTAAAAATTGGGAGAGTTGGTCATGGCCTACATAAAGCACAGTTTACTCTTCTGTTCAGGGATGACTAGTTTCATGTGATCTCATTGTAACACACTTCCTTCCTATAGAAAGTCTATCATATTAGATGAAGTAATTAATAATGATTTAGGCATTGATGATTGCTCTAGTAATGAATTGGGACCCTATGGTTGGAGAATCACATAACTGATAGGAATATTTTTTTTCTTTAGTGATTTACAAGAATCGTACTCCATATATTGATAAAGTATAATTTCATTTAAACTACTATATCATATGCTCCCTATTATAATCATTTTTTCAAAATATTTACACATTTTATTCTTGAATATTGATCCATGTATTTCCGGGTTGTTTTCTACCACAAATGATAATGATACGATCTAATAAAACACATCAACACATTCCCTTTCCATATTGTGATACATATCTAAATGTTATAATAATTTAATAAATCTATCCCCCTCCACTAATATAAATATAAATATCACTGAGAGAAGATACATCATTGCCTCTTAAAATCAAAGAATACAAAATATTTCTCAACAATATGATATTTTTTTCACAACATTAGATAAAAAATCAATTCCTCATGATTAATGTCCTAGGTAGGGTAAATAATATCTTCTGTATATAAATATTGTTACTAATATAAGTTCAAGAATAATTTTTACATAAAAAACCACATAATATGATGAAAATAATCAGAAATATTCAAAAACATTATATTGTAAAAAAAATAGAAAGATAGTATTGTTCATGTTCTCTATTTGGTACTCAAATTCATCTCATCACCGATATATCCATATGAAAGTCTAATATATCCATGTTGATGCTATAAAAAGTTATGTGGTCTGATAGAAATAAAACACAAAACACATATTATATCCCAAAATAAAAAATAAAAAATAAAACCTCTATAATATTATTGGGAGATAACTAATAAACATATTCCCTAGTATTTAATGGATCATCCTCCTCTCTATTTTGATATATGACAATATTGTTGATATAAACATCACACACATTAGATAGAGTTTTTGGGGGATGGAATACGTGAAAACTTTTTGTATTAAAGACCTTTTCCGAACCTTTTTGATATGTTATAGGGGACGATGAAGATATAGGATTTATGTTTTAAGGATATGGTCTATATTAATATACAATTTTATATAACTCTATTTCAGTTCAATGGAAATTCGATATAAAAGGTATGTTCAAAATTGTGGATAATTTTTTGATAATGTAGTTATATGTAAAAATAATAATTTTTTGATCTAATGGTGGTTTATTATATAAAATAGCGAGTTGTATTGTGAGGCCCTAATAGCTAGGGGAGTTTCTTTATGGGACCAAAAACTCATGCCACACTGAGACTATAGTCATCTTGTGGGATAATGAATGGGGATATAAGCCATGTTCTAACCTTAAGGGCTATTCATTGAGGTGTCTTGGATAAAGAATTATGTAGAACAAAATGAGGTCCAATTCTAGAGGTCTCTTTAAGATTCAATTTTATATAATTATTTTTGTTATATAACTAATGAAATAAGGCATCTTCCTAATTTTAGGTAACAATAATATGATAATTCCCTACCCATCACGGTCATCTTCATCTCATGATGGATTCAAATATATTGGTTTTTAGTATTCATTAAATGTATTTTCGGACATATCCATTGTTAAGTGGAACCCAACCCATATATTCTTCATCATCTATTTTTATTTCTATCATTGATCCGATTATATTTAAATAAAATTCCCATTATTGATCTCTTTCATTGGATTCACAGTTTCATACTCATTTGGATGAATTAGGGTATGGAATTTTATGTGAAACCTCCAGTTACTATCCTGTAGGTGGTTCCAATAATCACATGTTCATATATAATAATTTTCGAATCATTTGATTTACATGAATGGGGAGGTTCAAGAGAGAACCCTAGAATAGAAAAACTTATTGTTGATATGGTTTTTTAAGTTGTCGCATTGTTTTCATAGGTGAAAATTAATAGTTATGAAATGGTATAGAGTGTTCGTACATGGTTGAAAATAAATGAGGCTTGGTTGGAGAGATATGAAATGTTATGAATTTTTTATCCTTAAGATGTGATTATTAGTGTAGATTCTAAGTAACATGATTGGTTTAACCATTGGGAGATTTCAATACCATTATCTTTTGGTGGTGATGAATTATCCATTAAGGGAGGCAGAATAGGTTTTCTATGTTTTTGTTGATGTTAATATTGATGAATCTGGACATGGGGATGATGTGGTTGGATTCAAGTGTATGAAAAAAAGGGACTAAGAGGTGGTTTAACCACTATATTATTTATATAACACTTTGCATAAGGAAGGATATGTGGATATTGTTAACAATCATATATGTGGGGATACTTCATAGGGATAACCAAAAAAATTAGATTCTTATTCATATCACCATATGAGAGTGGGTACTCTCTATACATGGAAATCATCATGCTTCTAAAATGATTGTTGACATATGAATTATTTTCATGATGTTGATATAGTGGTTGGAATAGTAAATGGTTGATCAAAGAAATCATGATGTGGAATGGGAATGTTCTCTCTCAGAATCAGTAATGGTTTAACATGATTACCTAGGTTATGGGTAAAAATGTTTCACTATGTAGTATGAAATTTATTACGAGAAATAGAACTTATGTATTGATATACTATGGGTACATTTTCTCACTTTGTCACTAGACAAACTATATAAAAGCTTCACTCATGGTCAGTCAGTAATGGTGTTTAATGGGATGTTCTCATTATGTTAGATTTCAATTTTTATCTTCTTATACACATACATAGGTATTAATATTATATAAAAAATGGATATTTTCTATTCGTGTCATTGTTGTTGTCCAACTAATGCAATACTCACACCATTCCAGCCCCATCAAGAACATGTGACTACATAATGGTTAATAAAAATGTTAATAAGAAATATCAAGTGTAGTATAAAACATGGAATACATCATTTTTACAATCATAGAAGCATATTTTATTTTACTCATTCATTATTTCTCCTATTTTTTCGGAGGACCCATTTTCATAGACATGTGTAAAAAATGTGAAACTAGAACCAATCCCCTCTTATATTATTCAATACTAAATATCATTAGTATCTAGTCAATGTATATTCTTTCACTTACTCTAAAAATCCTCTATGATGTATCATGAAGGATCTTGAACTTGAGAATATAGGTTTCTTCACCTATATCCTTCATAGAGAAACCCTATTTTAAATAGAACTTAAAAGACTATATGACTAGTATTTCATTTCTAATAAGTAATATTTCATCAACATATAATACTAGGATAATAAATACATTACCCTAAAAATTATTTCAAAAAGGTAAATCAAGTTAATTATTAATTAAACCAAATTATTTTATATGTTCATCGAATTAAATTTTCCATGATATGTATACTTTCATCATACATAAATTGATATCAGCAACTTGAAAATCATTCTATGCTCACTTGGATTCCAAACACATTTTGGTTGTGTCATATATACAACTTCACAATGGTTTCCATTGTGGAAAGTTATTTATATTTCCATCTTAAAAATATCATAATCATTGTATCATTCCATATAAAGTAGAATTATGATGGAATTTAAAATGGAAATTGGTGTAATGGTTTTATCGTAGCAAATTCCTTGACATTATTTAAACACTTTAGCCATTATCCTTACATTATAGGTATTTAAATTACCTATCATTCCACGTTATCTATGAATACCCATTTCCACCATATAGTATTTACATAAATTAGTGCATCAACGAGAACCCGAACATTGTTCTAGTACGTGGATTGTATTTTAGAATTCCAAGGTTATATCTATCTTGCAGCTTCAAATTGCTCTATTTATTTTATTTAAGAAAGAGGTTCATCATTTTTAACCAAAAATACTCAACATCCTCAATTAATATAAAACTATATCTATATGTTTCTATTACATCTCCAATGATTCTAATTTATACTTGTGTATTTAAAACTACCTCTTACATGGGGACCTATGAAATCCGTTCATGTACTAAATATTATGTATCATTATAATCAAGTTCATTGAAATCAATATTTCCCCCACTATCATTTTATGAGCATGTTTTCCCTCTCAAGAATGTTAAATTTTCTATAGATAGTCACTTTCATATCTGACGAGTTGTATAAGTAGCATATCTTTGATTCCTTGGGATACCCTACAAAACACAGATTTTTCCCCAGGGTGCTATTTATTTCATAAGCACTTCTAAAACTCATAGAAACTCAATATATCCATATAAAACCAAAATTGCTTCTTTTGAAATACATAAATCGAAGGGAATTCTGTTTAACACATTATGTGGTACTCAGTTTAATGTGTATATTATAGTTTATAATGAATATCCCCAAAAGGATAATGGTTGATGTACATGAATCACCATCGACCTTACCATTTATAACAAGGTATAGTTCTTCCTTGGACTAATACGTTTATATTGTGTTGTATATGGTAGATTGAGTTGAAATGGAATCCCAAAATTATGTAGAATGTTAATAATCTATTTGTTAAGATATTCAACACATTAATCAGATATATGCTTCTTTATAATCTTTAAAAATAAATTACCTACTTCATTCTATAATTCCTTGAATTTTACAGAGGAATAGAACTTGTGCATCATCAATTAGAAATAAAAATTTCCACTCATCTCAATATTAAAAATTATGGAATAAGAATACCCACCTAAAACATTAAATGGAAATGGTCCACACACATTAGTGCATACCAATCCTAGAATATCTATATACCTTTTACCATGTCGATCGAATGGTATTTCGGTCATTTTTTCTTATAAATAACCATGAAATCATTCTAGTGGTTTTAGATTAGAATATTCCCAATAAAGATATTGATATATTATTTATAAACACTTCTTGTTTACATGACAAAGATTGAGATTACATAAATGGGTGTTATATGAGTCATGTAAACATGAATCATTAATAATTTTTAATACTTCATTTTGGTAATTTAATAAATAAATTCTATTATTTAATTGTTCTATACCATAATATATGATGAATTTATGATAGAAAACAATATTTCCAAACTTAAAAAATAAAATCATATGCATATATAAATGACATAGAAATTATTTTCTTGGTAAATTTTGGTATATAAAAATAATCCTTTAATAGAAAAATAATTCTTATTATAAATGAATGGTGGTAAAAAACAATGGATTAATAATCCAACATCACGTCATTGGTGGATAACATATCCACCTCTCCTCTAGAAATCATTTTTAATGCACTTTGAACCATCATTTGATAGCATATTCCTACCCAAAATTAATAATCCATGAGAATAAATACACAATTCATGATCAATAATTAGATATAGTGATATTGTAACTCATGATTCGGAGACATTATCTATATAAGGAAAAGTGTGACATATAGATGGATCATAAAACCTCATGTCTATATATACAAAAAAGGATATCAATATAAAACAAAATCAGTAGATATAGATTATCAAAGATAATTACTTTCTTATGAATTACAATCCATGGATGAAAAACCATGTGGATGATACTATGAGTACAAAAGATCAAGTAACCCTATCCATGATGATTATTTACAGGGTTATAATCATATTGGGAATAAAAAATATGGACATGTGTATAATAAAATATATATACATCCAATATTTCTCAAATAAATACTCAAATATATTTTCATTTGAGAATAAAGGATTTCTAGAAAGACAATAATGTGATATAGAAAAAGTTTTTTAATATTCTAGAGTTCAACATTGCTAAATATTTATTTATAATATTTTCAAGTAGGAAGTATGTTCCATTAAAAAAAGTTGAAGAGATAAATTCTGATGGTTCACATAGAACATTGTTGTTTCCTCATCTATAAATAACTAATATATAAAGAGATATAAAATAAAACATCTAGTGGGATAAAAACAAGGGGGAGATAAAATAATTCTATTTCTCGACTCTTGGAATATTAATAAGTTAACGTTAAATTAATAAACTCTAATATGTTAATAAAACTATTTTTCAAACCATTATGTATATTTTAATACATCACCATGTATTTTATCATATGAATCACTATGAAATATAAATAAAATAATTCCACATGGGTGGTAGTTTATATCCTTACAAATTTAGAACATTTGATTACTATCAGAAAATATTTATCTCTTGCCCATGTCATGAATATATATATATGAGGAGTTGTAATACATAACATGTTTTCACTATACATTATATACAATCAAGATCAACATTATACCTTTATGTTCAATATAAGACATCAGTAAGAACATGATATAGAGATAAGATTTAGTTCATATAATCAATCTCAGATGGATGTTCACCATGTGATATCCATAAATATCAAGTGGGTATTAAATGATCATGTTCAATGGATTTTCAATGATGTTGGGATCAACATGTTACCCTATTGTACAATACATAAAACAAAATTTAGTATTCAATAATTCAAATGGAACATTATTAGGATCTAAATAAAAAGAGATTTTGGACTGCAACACGTTGGGATGATATTATAGATAATAATTTAATGGGACGTGATCTTATACAATAGAAGATTGAGAAGTTTCAAATAATTAACCACCATATAATATTGCCACAATATCAATATGTATATATATAAAATATTAGATGATACTGGGAGATAGAGGTTAAATATAAAGTGTTCATTGGTATAATTAAACATAATAATATTATGAGTCTTTGTATTAGGAGAATAATTATTCCAAGATACATCATCCCCTTTTATAATATTGATCACATCAGAGATGTGTATTATCAAACAGTACTCTCACCAACAGATATCTTAACTAAATGATATGTTCCAACAATCCCTATTGATTAAGTATGTTTTGGACCCATCAAATGTACTCAATATATAATTGGTTCCAATTAAGAATGATGTTTCATATATGGAGCATCTGATAAATATCTTATATCATAGAAAAAAAATTTCAATGAAAAAAGAAAACTAACATAGTCAACGTGGGATTGAGAAACCATAATTTTAAGGAATATTCATGGGAACTGAAAGAGGATATGAAACATATGTACATTATAAGATTTTAGTCTATAAAATGAAATTTTGAGTAAACAAATTTAGATGGAGGGAAAAATTCCATGACCTGGCGTTTTATAAATTAAATTAACTTCTAAATTCAATAAACGCCTCTTTATGTAATGATTTTATGTTAACTATATGAAATAATTTTCTAATTTTGGACTATTATAAGTTATATTACATAATATTTAAAATAAAATTAAATATCCTAACCATTGATAATATCTTCATTTTACAATGACTATTATTATTAAAATATATTAAGGGTTATGATAAATCCAAATTGAACTGATGAAATTAGTGGTGGCCTCAACCAGTATGATCATACACCATGAAGCCAATTTATCAAAATATTTAATGATGATTAAATCGTTGTAATTTTATCTTGACCAACCCCACTCTAATATTGAATAACTAAGAATGATGTAAAACATTTTGGAGTGATGTTCAAGACTATCTAGATCATGACCCAAACCATGTTTACAGAACCACCCCAAGAAAATGTCACAATCTCTCACATTAACCTTATTAAATACAATAGTGTAAAAGGTGGTTATCCACCTATACCCTAAAAGTATAAACTTTTATTCATATATATTTTTAATAAAATAATGATTAAATTTTTGTTTTACTGACTCTTTATAATAATTAAATAATATGTTTTATAAACAAATTAGATTTTGATATGATGAAATAATTTATTTTTTGGGAAATATACTATTTCATGCCTAATAGTCTGGTGGATGGATATATAAATTTTGAAAATAAATTTAATTTCAATAAAAAGGTTTTATTAAATAATATTCCATAAATTAGTAATGATAATAAAATTCTATGACATCAAATGTAATGTTTATAACGGTTTGAAGATATAATTTTTAAAAATTCATTTTTTAAGTAAATAAATATTTTTTATTTTATTGTGTAAAATTTTATATTTATATAATTATAGTAATAAAATATATAATACATTTGAAGTCATCACATTGGATTATCCAAGTGTGATATTTTCAAAAATTTCTAAAAAATTTGAATTTTTAGATTCATATAAAATATCGTCTATATATAACGTATTTATTATAACATCATAAATGCTGAAATTTTATTTAATAGATAATAAAAATGTATCAAGAAAAACATGGGTTACCCCTTTAGAATAATTTTTTATATTATTTGGTTAATTTTATAAACCCTTAATGAACCATCCAAAACGTGTATTGTATTTTTAGTTTTTATAATCAATTATTTATAATGTTGGCTCACTAACACATCACCAAGAGTATTTTTTTTCAGAGTGATGTAAATTATTAAAAACTACTTCAAAAAGGATTAATCCATTATAAAAAACCATGGGATAGATTAAAGCTTGAAAAAATGTATCCCATAGAGTCGAAAACCAATGTTTAGAAATTATTTAAAAATTCACCTATTTTTCTATAAATCCAACCCAAAATTTTATATTAACTCAACACCATTTGACCATAAATCCATTATATTCACTCAAAACCATTTATATTCACTAAAAACACTTTATCTATAATTTTACACTATTATTAAAGCTCTATATCACCCCATAGGATTTCAAAATAACTCAACAACCACCTATCATGTATTTAGAGTCACCTTCTCCATCACTACTAGAAAAACAGGTATTTGCGACGGGCGATTTGTGACGGGATCCCGTCGCAAATGGTCTTTTGCGACGGGGGCCTGTCGCAAATCGCCTGTTGTGGAAAACGTCGTCGCAACAACAACTATTTGCATCGGGCTCGTCGCTAAAGCTAGTAGTTGCGACGGGGATCCTTCCAGTCGCAAATATTACTCCATATTTTTTAAAAAAACTTTTAAAATAGTAATTGCGACGGGGCCCGTCGCAAATAATATTTCTTAGAAAAAAATTAAAAACTATTTTTAAATTATTTTAATGAATATAATAATAATATTTGCGACGGACATAGTATCACGTCGCAAATACTATAAAAAAATAAAAAAAAATTATTTTAATTAATATAATAATAATCCTATTATAATTCAAAAATAAAAAATAATAAAATATTAATAGATGATTTTAATTAATATAATAATAGAATTATAATTCACAAATAAAAATAATAAATTATTACTAAATTATTTTAATTAATATAATAATAATAGAATTATAATTCCAAAATAAAAAATAATAGAATATTAATAAATGATTTGATTAATATAATAATATTAGAATTATAATTCATAAATAAAAAAAATATTAATAAGTTATCTTAATTAATATAAAAATAATAGAATTATTTTACATTCAAATATTAAAATAATTCAAATATTACAAAAAAATATAATTAAATTATAATATTATAAAATTTTAATATATATTTATAATTTAATATTATAAAATATAAATAATATTATTTTTCATATTAATCATGTTATTTCAAAATATAATATTATTAATATTTTATAATGAGACAGAAACTACGAATAGAAAAAAATTCATATTTTGATTTAACAAACATTATAAGATAAAAAAGACTCTAATCTGAAGGAGGGGGGAGGGGGGATCTGCAGATGCTGGTGGAGGAAATTCCATCCCAAAAGCATGAGCGAGTCGGCGCATGTACTCCATCTGCTCCTGGTGCTGTTGCTGACACATCTGCTCCTGCTCCTGTCGGAGACTCTCTATCAGTGCAGTTTGAGATCGCAACTGATCCTCATACTGTGTAGCAGAAGAAGATGCTTGAGCTCCTCTCGAGCTGGATGCCGACATCGCAGCACTGCCATAATAATCTCCGGGAGTCAGTCAAGAGCTAATACCAACTACCTGTCCCTTCTCAAAGGCATACTGGGTAGCCTGCATCCATGTCGCCTCATCAAACTGACGGCCAGTGGTCTGATCTGATGACTCGGCCTGACTCTCAGGCCGGGTCTGTGCCGCTGCGGCCTCATATGACTCATGTAGTTGCAATTTAAAATTAAAATTGTGAATATATTATATGCAGCTAATTTCTAAACGTGAAAACAAATAATACTTACCACGATGTGATGCTGACGATCACCTCTGAGCTCCCTAGTAGTAGGATCACTATACATCCTATGATATACGTCGTAATCTGTAATATCGGGGTGCTCGACAGCCTATAAGAATAAAAAATAAACTGTTAATATTTATAGTTATATAAAATATTTATAAATAATGTACGTACCAGATGCTGTCTATGAGTACTGAAAGAACGACTCCCAACTTGATGAGTCACCCCCTATCTCCCCCGATTCTACCTCCCCACTGATGATCTCCTCTGAAAGGCACCACTCAACCTGTACGCACATAATCCATCCCTTCCATGGGATGAAATGTACTCTGGTCGGTGTGCTCTACATGGCTCGTCAAAATCTGACACTCCTGCTTTCATCATGTCAGATTTTCTTAAATTGTGCAAAAAATGACGAAAGCGATCACGCATGGCAACCTCCCATTCCTTGTGGATGGCGTCACGCATGGTATCCTCGATTGGATACCATAATCCCTACAAATAAATCAAAATATCAAGTTTGAAATGAAAACATTTTCATAATAAAAATTATTTTTTTACGTACGTACCAACCAATGGCCGAACATGGCCTGCTTCACATCAATGGGAATCTTCTCCCATGTGGTCCACGACTGAGAGAAATAGTTGCGGAAAATAGCGCTGCCCTGTCCGACTGCTATATGCGGAAAACTGTAAAAATAATAAACATTTATTATGTGAATAGATTAATGAAATCTTAGACAAATCCATAGATTATCACACAGGTTATCACACCTCCGTGTGCGTGGATCAAACCCAAGACGTGGACGTCACTCAGGGACAGGGTCAGGAATCATCAATCGTGCAAGACCGCTCCCCCTTCGCGTACTCCCTGGAGCGCCTGCAGGCTGAGGGTCATCTTCCAGCAACTCATCTGCATCGAAAGGCAGGTCAGCATCCGCCCACTCACGAAATGTGTCGTCTTCCATCTGAAACAGAAAATGTTAATGTTGTTAGAAAATAATTGATAATTACTATTATATATACATATATACATATTATGATTGTATATAAATACCATGGAATTCTATCAGTGTTCATCTTCATCATCATCTTCATATATGTCAATGTCATCTTCATATTCCTCCTCAACATCATCGATATCCATTCGAGTTATAGTTGCTTCATCTCTTACCATTTCAAATTAATATGTGACATTATTAACATCATTGTCATCACCGACTCTTAAATGTGGGGTGTCGTCATCGATACTCATTTCTCTTTGTAAGAAAGATTGATTTTGAGTACTCTCTTGAAAAACATCAATACTTTGCACATCAGTGAAAGAACATTCACTTTGACTAAACTGATTGTCTCAAATTTTGAATTTTATTACACTCCATCAATCAGTCAAGTCTCTTGATGTAGCACAGTACTTTGCATAATAAACTTGATGTGCCTGTTGAGAAAATAAGAATGGTTCATTTACTACGAGAACACTTTTAAATTTAATATGGATGATTCCATGAGTCGGATGAACACGCACGCCTCTCTCTGTATCCAACCACCGACATTTGAACATGGTTATGTAATGTTTTCCAAGATAACAGAGTTCAATGATTTCATCAAGTATGCCATAAAAGTCAACTTCATTTTCTCAATGATGAGATCCTCTCAAGCTAACTCCACTGTTCATTGTTTTTTATTGATTCCCCATATGCATGTGTGTGAAATAGAAATCCATTCACCACATATGCATTATAAGTTTTAACATGTTTGGATGGTGGGTTACTCAATATACACAGCCATTTTTCAATTTTATCTGCATGTCGAGAAACTTGAAAATTTGTGAAATAATTATCAATATTTTAAAGTATACATTAAATGAGTTGCTAAATGATAAAGAATTTATGTTACCAGTTTGTGAAACCACTGAGAAATTTTTTTCAGTCGACGTTCTTCGAGAGCAGTTGCTGTAATTTGTGGAATTTGTTTCTTGATATGATTATCATACAACCTATAAAATCCAAAGTTATTTACTCTAACATAAATGATAGAATAAGTGATATAAACACTTATTGTACAACTAATGTCATCTCTTCACAGTTGAGCATAACATACGTATGAGCTCTATGATGTTCATCATCCGAAAGCCAACGTTCAAAAACTCCACCAAACCCAAGCTCTGGCTGGATGAAAACAGATAATTGATTGTCGATTTCATCAATATTTCTCTCGTTCCGTCCCATTCGGTTGTGTTTTGAAGGATACTCAGATTCAAAATAATGGGAGCAGAAAAAAGATATTTCCTCTTGCAAATAAGCTTCTGCAATAGATCCTTCAACAAATGCTTTGTTACGTAATTTTCTTTTCAATTTTTTCATGCATCTTTCAAATGGGTACATCCATCGAAACTGTAATGGACCTCCACATTTGTCTTCATATAGAAAATGTAACATCAAATGTTCCATTGAGTCGATGAAAGACGGCGGAAATATTTTTTCCAGTTTACATATAATTACAACAACATCTATTTCAAGTTATCCTAGACCATCATAATCTGATGAAGCCACACAAATTTCCCCAAAAAAATGAGACATGTCTGTTATGGAATCCCAAATCACAGAATTCAACAGACCTCTTAATCCAATGGGTAGAATTCTTTCCATTATAACATGACAATAATGACTTTTTAATCTATTAATATGTATATTCTTTACACATCTACCCAAATTGGAAGCACATCCATGTGGAAGTCTCAAATCTGCAATCCACTGACAAAATAATAAACAGTTTTCTTTAGACAGTGTATAAGCTTCTTTTGGTTTCAGTAACCTTTATGTTCTGACATTCTAAAAAATTTTCAGTTCTAGACGCCTATAAATTTGGGCAAGATCTAAACGTGCATTTACATTGTCTTTGCTCTTTCCTGGCGTATCCAAAACTGTATGAAACAAATTATCAAAACAGTTCTTCTCAATATGAAAGACATCTAACATGTGTCGGACCAACAAATCAAACCAATATGGAAAATCCCAAAATATGCTACGTTTAATCCAATTGTGTTCTTTCCCAAAACCAGAAATTTTCTATTGGTTTATTTTGGGACCAAATGTGATGGTAGGTAATGAAAATACAACTGATTTTATCTCTGAACCAGATAGGATTTTTGGAGGTCCATCCCTTTCAACTGTTCCTTTTCTGAAATGAGATCTGTTTCAGCGAAAAGGATGATCAGCTAGAAGAAATCTGCGATGACAGTCAAAATAACAAGGTTTCTTTCAATGAATGATCATAAATTCTTTGTTATCTCCCATACAGTAAGGACATTATTTATGACCATGTGTACTCCAGCCAGATAACATCCCATAAGCCGGGAAGTCACCAATTGTCCACATCAATGCTACTCTCAGTATGAAATTCTGTTTCATTGCAACATCATATGTACTGACACCAGTACTCCCCAATAAACATAATTCATCAATCAATGGTTTCAAATAATCATCAATATTTTTCTTCTGATGTCCTAGAATTAGTATAGTAAAAAAGATATATGGCTCCTTCATCAACATCCATGGAGGTAAATTGTACGGAGTTAAAAAAACAGGCCAACATAAATATTGACTACCATAAGATCTGAACGGACAAAAACCATTAGTGGAAAGTCTCAATCAAACATTTCTAGCTTCTAAAGCAAAGGATGGATGCACTCTATCAAAATGTTCCCATAATCACCATCGGCTGGATGATTCAAGCTTTTATCGGTTGAAATATTCTCTTTATGCCATGAAATCATTGTCGCTGTATTCTTAGACATAAATAAACGCTGAAGTCTGGATATAAGGGGAAAATATCTCAACTGTTTTACAGGAATCAAACCAGACTTCCCATGTTGTCCTTCTTTATATCTCAGTTTCCCACATATGGGACAACTATCCAACGAATCATTTTACCTAGAATATAAAATGCAGTCATTTGAACATGCATGAATCTTCTGAAAAGTAAGTCCCAAATTTCAAACCAGCCTCTTACTCTCATAGTAATTTGCAGGAAAAACATTTCCTTCGGGTAACAGTGTTTTACGAAAAGAAAATATCTGGTCAAAACAGGTGTTTGACATTCCGCTATCTGATTTGATATCCATAAATTTTGCAACTACTTATAATTTGCTCATCTTGCAGCTAGGATATAATGCATCCTCAGCAGACCTCAACAACTCATAAAATTCAGATGGTGCCAACTCAGGATTTGAAGCTATATCAGCCGGAGTTTCTGTATGTTGAACAGATGAACCTGCAACATCATGTATTAAATCTTGAAACCGGGATGGATCCGGAATCAAGTTGGTATCACCTGCTCTGGAACTTCGTTCACCATGTTGATACCAAAAAACATAATCCGGTTGAAAACCAAAACGCAAGAGATGTCCCCCCCACTTTGTCAAACGTGTCAAACGTTCTCAATGCACATTTTCTACAAGGGAATTTTATTTTTCCTTCTGAAACAAATTCTGGATTTGATGCCGCAAATGATAAAAAAGTCTCCACACCCTCTACATATACTGGATTTAAACCAGACCGTTTGGATTTCTACGTTGATTTATTCATATGCGGTCACCTAATAATGATTGTTGACGACCTCGTTGTTCTATATTTTTCTATAAAATATAAAAGCATTACTGGTTTTGAATAATTTGTTAGAAAAAAGACTCAAGCAAGGATAATTATAGAGTTTACATCACACACGACCGACGCAATCCTTTTATTGAGATAGACCTAAAAATTGACCCTTTAAGAATTGAATATGTTGAGAATAAAACAAAACCAGTTACAAATATTGATAATTTTAATATTATATAATTTTTTTATTATTTTCATAGTACTAATATTATTTTTTCATAAATATTAATTATATAATAATAACATTATTAGTATATTTTATTATTAATATTAAAATAATATAATTTATTATATTATATACAATTCTCCTTTCATAAATGTGTTTTCTGTTTCCACATACAAATATTGTAATTTTTTTATATTATTTTAATATTAATAATAAAATATACTAATAATGTATTAATGTTATTATTCCTAATTATTGGTTATTATTCCTAATTATTGGTAATTATTCTTAATTATTGATAATTATCCCTAATTATTGTGATTTTTTTTTAATTATTCCTAATTATTGGTAATTATTCCTAATTATTGGTAATTATTGGTAATTATCGGTAATTATTGGTATTTATTGTTAATTATTACTAATTATTGGTAATTATTACTAATTATTGGTAATTATTACGAATTATTACTAATTATTACTAATTATTGGTAATTATTACTAATTATTGGTAATTATTACTAATTATTACTAATTATTACTAATTATTGGTAATTATTACTAATTATTACTAATTATTACTAATTATTGGTAATTATTACTAATTAATACTAATTATTGGTAATTATTCCTAATTATTACTAATTATTACTAATTATTACTAATTATTACTAATTAGTGGTAATTATTGGTAATTATTACTAATTATTATTAATTATTACTCATTATTGGTAATTGTTCCTAATTATTACTAATTATTAGTAATTATTACTAATTAGTGGTAATTATTAGAAATTATTACTAATTATTACTAATTATTACTAATTATTACTAATTATTAGTAATTATTACTAATTATTACTAATTATTGGTAATTATTACTAATTATTGTTAATTATTACTAATTATTGGTAATTGTTACTAATTATTGGTAATTATTACTAATTATTACTAATTATTACTAATTATTGGTAATTATTACTAATTATTACTAATTATTACTTATTAATGGTAATTATTACTAATTAATATTAATTATTGGTAATTATTCCAAATTATTACTAATTATTACTAATTATAACTAATTATTACTAATTAGTGGTAATTATTGGTAATTATTACTAATTATTACTAATTATTACTAATTATTGGTAATTATTCCTAATTATTACTAATTATTACTAATTATTACTAATTAGTGGTAATTATTAGCAATTATTACTAATTATTACTAATTATTACTAATTATTACTAATTATTACTAATTATTGGTAATTATTACTAATTATTGGTAATTATTACTAATTATTGGTAATTATTACTAATTATTACTAATTATTCCTATTTATTGCTAATTATTACTAATTATTGGTAATTATTACTAATTATTACTAATTATTACAAATTATTAGTAATTATTGGTAATTATTACTAATTAATACTAATTATTGGTAATTATTCCTAATTATTACTAATTATTGCTAATTATTAGTAATTATTACTAATTAGTTGTAATTATTTGTAATTATTACTAATTATTACTAATTATTACTAATTATTGGTAATTATTCCTAATTATTACTAATTATTAAAAATTATTACTAATTAGTGGTAATTATTAGTAATTATTACTAATTATTACTAATTATTACTAATTATTGTTAATTATTACTAATTATTACTAATTATTGGTAATTATTACTAATTATTGGTAATTATTACTAATTATTACTAATTATTCCTAATTATTGCTAATTATTGCTAATTATTCCTAATTATTGGTAATTATATGAATAATTACCAATAATTAGGAATAATTACCAATAATGAGGAATAATATCATTATTAGTATATTTTATTATTAATATTGAAATAATATAATTTTCTACATTATATACAATTCTCCTTTCATCTATGTATTTTCTGTCTGCACATACAAATATAACATGTGGAGACAGAAAACACACATATGAAAGGAGAATTGTACATAATATAAAAAACTATATTATTTTAATATTAATAATAAAATATACTAATAATGTAATAATGTTATTATTCCTAATTATTGGTAATTATTACTAATTATTACTAATTATTACTAATTATGACTAATTATTACTAATTATAGATAATTATTGGTAATTAGTAAATTATGACCTATTATTTGTAAGTATCAGTAATTATTAGTAATTATGGATAATTATTGGTAATTAGTAAATTATTACTAATTATTGGTAATTCTTGGTAATTATTGGTAATTATTACTAATTATGTATAATTATTGATAATTATTACTAATTATGGATAATTATTGGAAATTATTACTAATTATTGATAATTATTTGTAATTATTACTAATTATTGCTAATTATTGCTAATTATTATTAATTATTGCAAATTATTATTGATTATTACTAATTATGGGTAATTATTGGCAATTATTACTAATGATTCCTAATTATTGGTAATTATTACTAATTATTAATATTTAGTACTGAATATTGGTAATTATTGGTAATTATTACTAATTATTGGTAATTATTACTAATTATTGCTAATTATTTGTAATTATTAATAATTATTAGTAATTATTATGAATTATTGTTAATTATTAGTAATTATTACTAATTATTATTAATTATTTGTAATTATTGAACATTATTACTAATAATTGGTAATTATTGGAAATTATTACTAATTATTGGTAATTATTGGAAATTATTACTAATTATTGGTAATTATTACTAATTATTAGTAATTATTACGAATTATTACCAATTATTGGTAATTGTTGGTAATTATTACTACTTATTCCTAATTATTGTTATTTATTACTAATTATTAACATTTATTCTTAATTATTGGAAATTATTACTAATTATTCCTAATTACCATTAACTATGAACAATACTAATAATTTAAATTTATTAAGTAACAAAACAATGTAAACATAATTAAATTACAACTAATTAAGAATAATTGAAACTAATAAAAAAATTTAAAATAAATACTAAACTAAAATGAACATAAATACCTTTAAAATTGATCTGAGGTTGATCTCTGATCGTTCTTGAAAACTTCAATATCAACTCCGAAAAAAAATTAAACTTAAGAAACGCTGAACTATAGAAATAGAATTTTGAGAAAAGGAGAAGATGGGGTTTGAGAATGAATGGAAGAAACGGATGGGGGGTATTTATAGGTTATATTATTTGCGACGGGCCTATTTCCGACGGGATACCCGTCGCAACTATTATTATTTGCGACGGCGCCCGTCACAAATACCTTAGCCATCATTTATTACGGTCAACAGTTAAATAGTTATTTGTGACGGGTCCCGTCGCAAATACTAACCTGCAGACATACTATTTGCGACAGGGGTATATTCCCGTCGCAAATATCTTTTACCGCCGCCGGTTATTTGCGACGGGCAGTAACCGCCCGTCGAAAATACGTTTCCCGCGATTTGGCGCGCAAAGCGCGCTAGTCCTTTTGCGACGGGGAAAACTAACCCGTCGCGAATGACTACTTATTTGCGACGGGCAAATTCCCCCGTCGCAAATAAGTTTTTAACAGGGCTATTTGCAACGGGATTTATCCCCGTCGCAAATACCCATTTTTCCCGTAGTGCATGTATGTATCCTCTCAATATCTTATTTTTTCAAGATCCTTCCATATATTATGCCTTTAGAAATTAAATATTCCATATTGAAAATTATTTTATGTCATCAATATTTTTTACATATGATATCCAAGTGATGAGATACCCCATTCCCTCCCATTAAACCCTTCAATGAATCATTATATACATTAATTATAAAGCTAAAATTATCCTTGAATTTTCCACGCCAATCATTTGTATATGGAATAACCATTGACATTTCCAGAATAGGGTATTCATCTAGATGAATCAATCATTCATAAATTTGGGACTTCCATTTAAGTAATCCATACTAGTTAATAATGGTGGTGGTTAATTGAATCCATTGGTTGTATGTAGTAGGGTTCACACTTATAGATGTTAATAATATGAATGTGACGGGTGGAACCAAAATTTTATAGAAAACCAATTCATTGGGTATTTTTTCACATGGAAAGTATTATACTATGAAAGAAAAGCCATACTATTAACATTATTATGTGACATATTATAACACATACCTGACTTATGTATATGATGTTATTTTTTATGTTATTACAACATTCCTATAATACCTTTATGTTTCCATATGATATATTACATCCATGTTCATATTTTAGATTCTAAACCCTTAAATTTTACCTTTATATTTCTATAAACTTGTCTTTATTACATTAATACTATTATAAATTTAACATTTACTTTATGGAATTTATAGCTAACTATTTTTTTAGGTACGTCCCGAAGATATCTCATGTTGTTTCTGAAGATCAATAAAATTTAAGGGAATGTTATGTAATTTAAGTTTATGCCATTGTATTTTTATAGATTGTTTTTATTCTATGTTCATAATTAACTAAACGATCTCTGAATCATGATTTTATGTGGTTTTATTAAGTGTATCATTATATGTTAAATAATTAGTTAATGTTTATTAAAAAACTAGGTTTCTGTATAAATGAAGAAAACATAAGAAAAAAATCCAACCGACATACCACATTGTGAATCTAAAACTATCCATCAATCACTAACACTTTAGTTTTCTAGGAGGTATAATAAAAAATAAAGAACATAAAGATGAATTAATAATATAAAAGCAAGCATAAAATTTTTCAATAGGTATGCCAAGGGAAACTACAGACGTTCACTTACCTTAAATAAAACAAACAATTTATACAATATTAAATTAATTTATTTATAGTATTTTTCAACAAATAATCCCCTAAATTTATAAACATCATTTACCAAAAATTATTTTTTTATAAATTAGAAAAAACACTTTTGAAAAAGATTCATGGAATGTGTTACTATTATTTGAAACCCCATTTTAGAAACAACTATTTTATCAATGATTTATACTTATAAAAAAATCATGGAAAAAGACATCAGTATTAAGAAACTCATAATAAGAATGCCCATGAAATGAATTAATAATTATATAAAAAATTAGGTTCCATGAATTAATAATTTTATAAAATAATGGAAAGTACCTTAAACAATCTTTCAAAAATAAGAACCATGTGAAATTCTATAGATCATTTCTGATTAGTAGGAAATCAAGTTCATCAAAACAAATTCATTATCTACTACACTCAAATCAAATAAATGTGTTAATCACTAAGGAGAACATGAAATTTTCATAGTTTAGTTATGTTTCTTGACGATTAAACTATATCCAATAGAATAATAAGGGTTTCAATTCATATCCTCACAATGTGGGATTTCTATTTCATGACATTGTGACCATTATAAGCGATATTTACTTATTAATTCTAATAATACAAAATATATACTTAAATTATCTCTACCCATTTATATATTCATATTCCAATTAAATTTTTCAATTTAAAACATCTCACAATTTATTCAAAATAAAATTCAATAACAACTTAGAAGCATCCCATTTATGAAATAAATACAAGCTTCTTTAAACCATCTCATTTTATAAATCAAGAGTAAACATTTAATGTACCATGGTGGAAGCTGATAAATCATCGATAATATAATACCATGTCATTAATAAACAAAACAAAAATTATAAAACATATATAGATGAGTAAATAATGATAATAAGGCCTATAAAAGTCATTTTATAAACCCACTTAAATCATATTCAAAAACAGAGATTAAACCATGAATATAAATTATCGTCATTTACTATTTTTATTACACTCATATAAACTCACAATACCACACACACACACACATTCCCATTATTTTAGAAATTAACATATTCCCAAGTTAAATTATATATATATATACAATCATATTTATGCCCCCAATGACCCAATAACTAAATGACATTTAAAATACTCACATAAATTAAAACCAATTTTCATTAATTTTATAAATACGTGTAATCTCGTCTTGTTACAATGAATTTATTATAAAATCCTAAATAATATTTTTACATAAGGAATAAAAAAATCTCAATAAAATATAGAAATAATTTACCAAGGCCATTCATGATTTTTTTAAACACTGTGTTTGATCCATTAAAAAAATTAAATTTTACAGTATTGAAAAAAAATAAAACACCATTTATTTTGATAGAAATATAGTAGAAATCAAGATTTTAATTCAAATATACCTTTAAAAATTGGAACATCATAAATTTAAACAAAAATACTCATATAAACAACAAATAAATCATGAATCCCAAATTAAATGAATTAAATGTGAGAAAACCAACCTAAAATCGAGAAGAGATGACCACCTTCAATGGAAATTGTATGAATTGGATGAAAATTGATCCATGAGAACCCATGGACCCAATAATAAAACACATATGACAAAAAATAAAAGAATATGGATTATCATGGGAGCACATATTGTGTGAGATGGATGAAAAAAATAAGGAAACGACTTTAGAATGTTGGAAGAGGTGTTACCTTGAAGATCCATACCATGATTCCAATGAAACCACAAGGAATCATGATCCAATTGAGTAGAATATAAAAAGATAATCTGGGTGGGATCCATTGGATGGTTCCCAATATGAGGGAGAGTGATAAAGAGTATGTATATAAAATAAGGTATAATTTGGTTAGGGTAAACTTGTAAAAAAAATTTAAATGTTGTACAATTTTCATGGTTTGGATGCATGGTTGGCCGAACTATTTTCTTAATATACACCCCTTACTATAATACTTGTGTCACAACACATTTGATGAAAAAAATACCAAAATATGTTTTCTAACAATTCATTTCTACTATTTAATGATACATATTCATTCACAATGTTTCTGCATTGATTTGACAAACTATAGGACAATAGTGTTTCTATGATGAAATAATAAAAAATTAAATAAATATAACTAATTTAGACTAAAATTTATTGATAAGATGAAAAATATTTAAATTAATATAATAAAAGGGGATAATCATGTATGGAGTGTCATACATCATCCAAAAAAAATTCATTTCACTAATTAAATTCACAGATAAAATGGTCTAATTAGAAAACAATAGTGTCGCACTCACTCCCTAAGTAGGTGATTTTTAAAAAAAATGACAAAATAAAATTACTACCAATTAAAGAAGAATTAATCCTCAATATAAAAATTTAAAATACCATAATTTCCAAATATCATCATGATAGAAAATCCTAAAATATATTTGAATGAATTACTATATATGAAACAAAATAATGGAACCTCAATGTTATTAAGATTACGATTCCTTAAAATATGACCTCAATAGTTAAGGAAACACCACATCTAATGAAGGGCATTATAGACATATATATATATATATTTGAAAAAATTATGATCAAATATCAATAGTCTCCTGTATGTGAAAGTGGTTGAGAAGGAATCACAAAATCATTCCCGAACCAAACACCACACTTTTTCACAAATCACAAGGCACGAACCAAGTTGAATGAGACAAATACCCCAAAGTAATGATTCATCGATAGTGGTCACTAACCAATATTATAATTCAATTAAAATACTAACTCATCAAATTATCTATAATTCATAAAATAAATATCATCACAAAAGGAGATTAAATATTTCCAAAAAATAATATCAATGTTTAGGGCATCCAAAGAAATTGAAATACCCAAAAAAATTACATCTCCAAAAAATAAAAATAATCGTACATCAATGAATTCTAATACCAACAAACAATGTATTATAAGAAAAAACAAAAATAATAACATGTTAAACATGGAAAATAATGTATCTCAATTAAAATAAGATAATGTCCAATTAGAATTAGCTCGAACAAGACTTTCTATAATAAGATGTGACAATGTTAGCCTTAAGAAATTGTTGTAATTTTATTTAACCTGGGAATCACCATTAGAAGAAAAAATCATGGTCAACCCACCATTAGGAAAATGGAACTATATATTACATAATCAACTCTGGTGGTATCACTCATCTCATCCACCATTGAAATTTCCCATGATTTATAATTTATAGTCTCTGAAAATAATCATCAAATAATAGGCATATAATTCCCATGGAATATTTGGAATACAAAAATAATTGAAGAACAATAAAATCTTGGATGAATAAAATTTTATAGAGATGAATCAACGAGAATTGAAAGAGAAATACCATCTCTGAACCATTAAATAATCTCTACCCACTCTAGTCTCGGTTATTTTTTTACTAAAATAGAAAATAGGCACTAATATGAATGATATAACAACTATATAAAAGAAAAATACATAATATTGAGAAGAATTAATGTCATTTCATTCAGGCCATCTTGTGAGGCCAATGTGTAGTAACATAATAAATATGAAAAAACTAAGAAATACACCATAATTCAAAACAAACGGATACAAATTAAAGTGTTAGAAATTCTCAAAAACATGATTCACTATACAAAATATATTTAAAAACTCATTATATATTTTTATTGAAATATCAGTTTTACCTCAAAAAGTTATCACATAATTCAAATACTAAATTATTCAAAAAATCAATTTAACTTTAATAAAATAATAATCTAACTATAAATATCCTCACTTATATGAATATGAAAAATAAACTTACAAAACAACACATTTTCCTATATATTGAATGTATCCTTTTGAGAACATAACCCTCTAAATGTTATATATTTTTTATCTTTAAATAACCTTTAAAATAAAAACTCTAATATTTTCAAAACCAACTATGATCAATTACCAATAAACCCCCATTTTTTAGTTTTAAACCAATTATTATAAATCAAATAAAGTGTTTGAATTTATAAATTATATTGGATATTCCTATTTATTTATACCACATAATTTTAAATGAATATTAATTTTTTTCTTGAACCCATTTATTATAATTACATATAAAAATATTATTTTAAAATTAATGTTTTTAATACTAATTACATAATTTTAAAACCAACATTTTACTAATTAAAAAACAATACTTTTTATAATTAAAACCACATTCCGTCCTAAAAATATAAAAATTATATATTGAAAAAAATAAAAACTAATAGAATACCATAAGTAAATTCAATGGGGATTTGTTACCATGAATAACTTGTTTGCATGGTGGGAATACCATGTACGAATTGTCCCCCTATCATCTTGAGTGATTCAGAACCATATATCTAGGAACCACATGGAATGTTGGTCAATGTGATCTCACTAAGTACAATAGGTTCATACACCATTATATCCCTCGTAAATAAAAAATCTAGGAATATCACATATCATATGTACAAGATAACAACATAATATTTAAAACTCAGAACCTAAATCCTAAGGTAACATGGGGATCTAAATGAGAAATAGTCATGTTGAATCTTACCACTCATTCATCTAAGGTTTTTACTATCCACATTCCATCTACCCCTGATTTTCACATAATTAATGGCTCTATAAAACCTAGGGAGAGTTTAAAATGAAAAATATGATACATTGTTTCATGATAAAATTGATATGTTCGTCTTTTAGATTCTAGAGGGGGCATTTGAAAAATCTATTTCTCATTCCCAATTTTCCTATAGTTGTGACTAAAACCATATGAATATGATTTAATCTATTGAAATCGTTATCCCTTAAAATAAATAAAACATATAGTCAAAAATTATCATGTCCACTACATACATAACATTTAATTTCTATAGTAGAAAATATAACTAAATAAAATAAAATAATTAAATAAATTTAAACAAAATAATAAGTGAATATAAAAAAAACACTTCGCTCACCCCCAAAATTATTCCCCTATAGTTTTCTCAGAGTCTCACTGTGAGAAAACAGATATAATTTTTCTACTAATAATTGTAATTAAAAGATCTAAAGGCCTTATTAGATAGTGAGATATGATAACACAAATAAAAAAACATCCAACATACCACCTTGTGACTTTAAAATTCAATATCCAACATTAAAATCACAGTACCCTATGGGAATAAATACAAAATAGAACCATAAAAATAAAATGAAAAAATAGATATGGAAATAAAATTTCCTAATCGATATGTTAATGGAAATCACACACCATTTAAAATCATTAAATAATAAATCCACTTCATAAAATATTAAAATAGTGTATTTAAAATATGTTTTTCCATTCTTTGGTACATAAAATTAAATAAATGTTGATAAAATGTTCTTTTTATTTTAATTAAAATAAAATAATTACATAGGAAAGTTTTTCATCCACATAAACCGTCAATTAATGGAACACCATTTTTGAACCCTTTCAAAATCTATTATAGAAACAACCAATTTCTCCTAAAATTAAAACCATTAAATAAAAAAGAAAAATATACATCATTATTATTTAATTTATTAAATTAAATTCAATGAAAAGGTTTTAAAGTTATAAAATAAAATACTTTTTATGGTTTATAAATTTTATAAATGACATAAAATTTCCATAAAAATAAACATTTGATAAATATGTAACCAGATAAAATCCATTATTCATATATGGTTAAAGGGTAGTCTAGTTCATTATATCAAACTCATGGTCTAATATCTTCAAATCCAATTTATGCAATAAATGATAAAAATAAAATTAAAATTCCCAAAGAGGGTGGTGCATCCGACTACAACCCTACATCCAACATTCATCTAAGGAGTACATGTAATTCCCTATCAGGGTGGTATTTCCCCTCCATGACACCAAATCTTTTTTTTGGAATTATATAGTTATTAATGTGGTGTAATTAAAAAAAGATGCTTTAACAATCAAAACCATCTTACAAACATATAATCCAATGTTACTTACACAATTGAATCATTTAACATTTTATAAAAATGTAATTCCCATCAAACCCTAAAAAGAAACAAGTTTATCAATGAAATAAAATACTTATTTAACTATCCAATTTTTCCAACAATGAAAAAAAATTTAATGTGTCCATGAGAAAAATAATAAATCAAAAAATATTTCACTAGAGGGATTAAATAAATCAAACACCATTTTGAATTTTTTTTATAAAAGTACATTTGGTCAATCGTGAATTTTTTATTCATTTTATTAAAAAATATAAAACTTATTTGAAAAGTAGTATTATGCACCAAATTTAAACGCTTGCGATTTCCAAATTTTTTTTAGGATTATATTCTATTATATACATAACAATTATTTATAAAAATAAAATATTATCATGTTAATTTATATATTTACATATTTATATATATAGTTGTTTGTTTCTATCCATAACAAGAAATTATATATAAAACATTTAAAAACCACAATAATATTTTGTAACCAATTTTGAAATATTGTATCAATGATTTAAATTCCACATAATTACATGAATTGATATTTAAAAATAACTATCCTATTTTTACTATAATTAAGTACCAAAAAGACATAATAAAGAAAATGAAATTTTTTGCAATGACTATTTTTTATTTTAATTAAATTATTGGTTTGTACTGATAAAAAAATATTTCTTATTATAAAAATAGAAAGAAATCATTTTGTTTCATGAAAATTAATTGAAAAATATATTTAATTCCAAACATACCACAAAAAACTTAATAATGTCATTTTTTATGAAAAACATACATTTTAAAAAGAATGAAATATTGGTTATAAATTAAATTCCATAAACATAAGGAGTCATACCTAAAATCAAGCAGAAGTTGTCACCTTCAATAGTTATTGCAAGATAATGATTTTTGTTCAACCTGATGACCTATAATAACCAACAATTAAAAATTAAAACACCCAAAATCATATTAGGGTTTATAAAATGAAAAAAATAGTGTGTGAGGATGGGTAAGAAAAGATATATAAGAGGATACATAATTATGAGAACTTACCTTGAATATTAAAAAATTGATTTGTAAGAAAACCCAAGGAATTACAATTCATGTGAGTGGAATGGAGGTGAATAAATTTTATAGGATCCTCTGTATTTTTCATGTTTTGAGAGAGAGTGAAGAAGACGAGGGATATAACATAAGGAATAATATAGGATGAGTATAATACGGAAGACCATTTTAATTAAATATTAGACACTAAACATGGTTTGGTTCTACAGTTGACCAAATCATTAACCAACAGTGAAACCATACTGGAAGACCTAGAGAATCATACATAGATAGAAACAAATTTATACAAACTAGTCAATTTTTATATATCATGTTAAATATTAATTCATAAGATTATGACATTATTTCAATGAATGGTGTGATAAATGTGAACCTATGAATAAATTTTAAAAAATTCAAAATATGAGACTTAGTTTGAATTGAAATATGAGGAAATGATTTGATGTTGTTATAAAAAAAATAAGAGGGGAAAACCAGAGTCTCGGTGTGGTATCATCTTTCTATATTAATTCAACAATCATAAGGTTGTACTGATATCTGATGTAAATAATTTAATGGGATAACCTTAATAGGGATATTGAAGTATATGTATCTCCATTCTTGATATTCCCCCAATTTTGGGAATAAGGAAAATTTTTAAGGGGATGATAAAAAATATTACCCATAGCAAAAAAAATTCATAAATAAGTTTCCATGAAAAATATTAGAGAAGTTGTAAGGATTCATGGAGTAGTCCACACCATTATATTATTTTTTTTATATTATAATTATCATAAGCTTCTAGAGAATTGTTTTGAAAGAACACGTGATAAAGAATAGCTCAATCATTTATTAACACCCTATAATAGATATTCAATTATATATGACCATAAAATATCACTATGATCTGACAAGATCTTGTTTAATTTATTTCCATATCTGATGGGATAAACACCTCCCCCAGATCGAGTTCCCATATAAAATAATTTCCATTCTATCATTCATATAGAACCATATGTGGCCTTATATTTAGAGAGGAGGAAGACACCATCTTGATGGGATGAAGTTGGATAGAGGAATATTATAGGTACTATCATTGTCTAATAAATGATAAATATAGTTCAAATCATTCATCAATATATTAAAGTGGCACAAAATTGGCATAAGACTAATTCAGATAGTCTATTATATATTCTATAGTATCATGTTTGTGAGAAGTTGTTCATCCAGATATCTATATGAAAATGGATTTGGAGATTATTAAATAAATTGATTTTTAGAAAATGGTATATTTGTCTTATTGAGAACATTATTCATGTTAGGCATATAGCGCATCACTTATCACACCCTTTAGACCTTTTCAATGTATTCTATGTGTTCCATGCATCACATTGGAGATTTAAATAATAATACCATCACGTATTTGGAACAAGTAATCTGTACAATAGGAACATGATCAGTCATTTAATAAAAACCAAATAGAGATCATAGATCAAACTGATATGGAATTTTTGAACAAGAACAAATGTCTTATAAAAATTATATTATGGAATCATATATTTAATGAAGTTATGGGGGAATATGGGGATGTAATTATGGAAAAATTCCTCCCTTGTTTACATTATATTAATAAATTTTAATGGATGAAATTGTTTCTAAATATGATTGAATATAGTAACCCATGATTTTTTGAATATTCCAATATAAAATAAATCTTTGGTTATATAGATTATTTGAAATATAACACTAAATTAAAATAAACTGTGAAGAACTTTATTTGTAAAAATATATCTATTGAAATGTAGTTGTTGAATTTGTTGGTATCAATATATTTTACATAATTACGGAATATTTATTAATAAAAAATAAACACACTTTTATAATTAATTTTCTGAATAATTTTAATTATAATAGCTAAGAAACTAATAATAAAATTTTATGTGATGATATAAATTATTCAAAAATAAATTTTTTTTGCTAGACATTTTTTCATGGAAATAATTTAATTATATTTAAATTATAATAAAATATATTTTTATATTAAAATAGATTAAAATTTACAATATTACAAGTTGATTATCAATAATATTAATAAGTGTTCATATTTGAAAATTTTACTTAAAAAAATAGTTTTACTATATTTTATGTATAAATTAAAAGGTTAAATTATAAAATTTTAGAATATAAATTTGAAAACATGAACTCTATTTCTAGACTCAGCATGAAAATTTTATGTGAAGAAGAATTTATTTTGATTTTTTCTAAAAAGATTCATTTTTATTTTAATTAAGTACCACCCACGGTTTGAGGTATGTAGTCTTTTTTATGTCTTTTAAAGTGTTTCACGTAATTCAGATGAGTTGGGATGAGGTTGGGAGAGTTTGGAATGATTTTGAATAAGTTTAGAGACTTCTCTAATGGCACCGAGTTTGATCATAGTTATTGGAAATCATACAAGTTCTCCATGAAAACGTGTAAGAGGAGATGGTGGGATTCACACTGCAGGCGCACAGTTTTCCCAACTGTGTGAGGCAACCATGCAGACCCCTTCTCTCGAGGCAGTGGTGTGCGCATAGTTTTCCAAACCATGCATACTAACTGTATGGCAACATAAAGATTGGATTTTTAAATCCAGGCTCCCTCAAGCTTGACCTATTTCTATCCAAATCTTCTCCCAATCAATCCACAGTTGTGATTTTTGGATCTCAAGGGTTATCGGGGTGTACAACACGTTTTGTATGAAAATCTACGGGGTTTCAAGGTGTTTTGAAGTCTGTCCTTCTCGGGTTAGTCTCTCCTCTTTGTTTCGCTTTAGTTTCCTCTACGTCTTCCCTCCCCCTCTCTGGGTTTTCTAGATATACACCTTTTGTGTGTAAGAATAGGGTTTTGGTTGCCTTTTATATTATCTTTAAGGATTTTCGGTGGTGTATTCGCCAGATTTGGGGCGTGGTTTCTTGTGGGTCGATTTCTCCAGAACCCTAATGTTAGGTGGATTCTCTCTCGACTCTACTTTTCTAGAACATGAAGCTTGGTTACAATTTATTGTATTTTCTTAAAATTAATTGTGTTTTTGAGGTGAAAAATTGGTTGGAAATTCCATTGGTGATGTTTTAGAGATTTTTTGGGAAAAGGGGTGTTATGTTGAAATGCTCATGGTGTGGATTCTAAAATAGTGATTTTTAAAATAGGTTTCTGAGATGGATTTGTGAAAATGGAAGATGAAAATTTTTCTTTAATAAAGATTTGGTTTTATTGAAATTTTCATTACTTAGAAAATGAATAAAGAGTGTTTTCAATGAAAGGGTGATTTAATGAAGTGAATTGGCATGTGTTGGAAATGGTTTTGTTCTTATTATGTGGCCTTGGATGCTTTGTGCTTATTCGTTGATTGACTGTTATCGATTGTGTTGGTTGTGGGGAAGTGGGCGTGGGAAGTCTCATTATAAAAGGTGACATATAGTTGTTGTAAGAAACACTATTATGGGTAGTGGCTGGGATGTACGGCTAGATGTAAATGGGGTGAATGGGATGGGTGGAAGTCCCAACAAAATAGTTTCTTTGTTATACGTTGTTCTACAATGATGGAATTTGTGGTGCTAACATGGAATGATGAATTAGCATGTTGAATGTTTTTTTGTATTTCCTTTGTGTTTTTGAGAATTTTTGTGGAAATGGATTAATAATAAGTGTTGGCCATGTTGTATGTTTTTGAGCTATTTTTTTATATAAATTTTTTATATAAATGTGCTAACACATTTTTTCTAATGTCATGTGTAGGGAAGTAATTTGATGAAAATCTACTGGGTATTAGTACTCACTCCCTACTTTGGGACTTGGGTGCTTTTGCAGACATCTTTTTTAAGACACATGTAATGGTAAATAATCTCATTGCTAGTGGTTCGTGGTGATTCATGGGAGATGTGGTGGTGTTTAGAGCATGGAGCTTGTTGTGGAGCTATGAAGTGTGTCTTGGTTTATTTTGGGACACCTTTTAGGTCTTCTTCAAAGTACTATGATATTGTGTTAGGTTGTTTTGGAATGTGTCATCATTATGGATTTTTTGGTTGTCCAATTGTAATGTATGAGTTTGGTACTTTTGTTCACATGCATCATATAGTTTATGCATGGTTTAGTTGGTTTTGTCTTAAGGTCAAATCATTACCCACATTATTCTCGAAGCCCTCAACATTTATCACCAACCATTGGCATCTTGGGAATGTGGATTAAGTCCAAGTAGCATTTATATTCCCTCTCTAGCCAATGATATGGGGAGGGATGTTACAAGTGGAATCATTTTGTTTGGTCCTTGGATTTCAGGTGAGAATAGTTGTTCAATCCATTGACATTGATTGTGGGTCTTGGTGATGACATTCTTTCCTTGTCTATTCCTTGAGTCGGGGTAGTAGAGAGGCATATGATTGTTGGAACATGATGTTTATATCATAAAATTATGTATCTAACCCTTTTATGTTGAAAATCAAGATACCAGGGAGTTGGGTACATAAGTGTTTGGAGGCACTTATAGGCACTGGATATCTCATTGTCATGGGTGTATACAAATGACATGAGCATGGAATGCCTAGAAGAAATGACTTCCCACAATGATTCATATTTCATTGGGGTATAATGATCTCTGGTGTGATACAAATGTGTGGATTTGAAAAATATTAATTGGGTTTCAAAACGGAAGGATTTGAATAACAAAATTTAGTGATATTTCTAAAATGGGTTTCTTTTCAAAACATGGTGGATTTTTTAAAAGGGGTCAATATGGGAAATTAAAATTATGGAATTCCTGGTTGTGATGGTTATGTAATTTAATTTGAAAATTGTACACCCTATCTTGTTAAGGGAGCGATACTTACGGTTGTTTTGTGTTCATAGAAATGGCACTGGGTAGGCGACATAGAGACAAACCAGAGAATGCGGTTGAAAATGTGGTTACACCTGAGCCCTAGGTAAACCAGTGGCTAGTGATGAGAATAGTGAAAGCATTCCAATAGGTTGAATGTGTGAGTAATGAAGATGAACCAAGTCATGTAGATAATACAGTTCAATTTCAAAAGAAGAATCCACTCATCATCAGGTGTGATTCGAATCTATAAAGGGTAGATGCATGGTGGAATAGAATGAGAAAGATCTTCAAATTCTTGGGAATATTAGTATAATTTAATGTGAAGTTAGCCACATATATATTGGATGATCATTCCCTTTAGTGGAAATAGTTGGCAGTCCAAGCTGGAACAAACCAAGGTATGACATGAGACAAATTTAAAGAATTGTTTAAAAACTATTCTACCCTAATATATTAAGAACTCAATGAACAATGTATTTCATCTATTTGAAATAGGAAAACCTTTTGGCAATGGAGTATGAATCTATGTCTATGAACATAGTGTGGTTTTCACCTGAGGTGGCGGGTAGTACATCGTTGAAAGCTCGTATCTTTGTAACTAGTTAGAGACCGGACATTAAGTCAAGGATATCAGTGCTGTGTATAGATTATTATATAGAGATAATGAATAGAGCCTCAGTGGTCAAAGGGGTATCTTGGGGGATGTAAGTGGAGGAAGTGTATTATTACCCATGGGGAATAGTGGGAACTGTAATGATGGGTTCAATTAGAAGGGGGACACTTATTTCCATGGTGGGAGTATGACTCAGAATTCAACTACAGGATTAGTGACTCTTCTGCTGATGCCTCAGAGTAAACCTGGATGTCTTTAGTGGGGTTCTACGGGCCACATCAAGTGTGATTGTATGGAACAACCTCAAGAATGTCATAATTTTAAGAAGATGGGTAACCTTTAGTGGTATTTTTGAAATACGCTGAGGTCGGGTGTCCATGACACTTCTCAAGGGTTATAGGGGTTGTATAACTTGGTGGGACGATTGTAGAAGTATACACTTCGTCAACAGAGCCAAGTCAGTGAGGGTAATTCTTGGAATGCCATGAATCCTCAAGAAATGTCTCAGCAGGGAAGCAAGGAACATAGTGTTAGAAGAAATCAGTTGTTTGGAGCTCAATTGGTTGTGATGAATAATCAGTTAGGATCATCCACGGTGTGAGGTATAGATCATTTAAATTACACACTGATGAAATTTTTGTTTGATACGGGAACTTCCCATTATTTTATTTCTTCTCGCATCATTTATTTATTTTTTTAACGGTAGAAATGATGCCAATGATCTCAAAATTTAAACTCTTTTGGGAAATAAAGAGTGACGAGCCTTCTTGTGTAGAGCATGTCGTGTATTAGTGGATGAGGTTGACTTGATGTGGGAGATATCAATGCTTCATATGGATTTGTACGATATAATCATGGGATTTATTGGTTGACAATTTTTTATAGTTCAATTTGATTTTTATCCATGAACAATTATTTTTGTGATGGAGGATAGAATTATAAATCTCTTTAAAGGGGAGAAATGTCTAAGGCCGGGTGCAACAATTGTTTTGGCACTGACTATTGGCACACTCTCATATCAATTGGAGGCTTTTTCGTTGGTAGAAGTGGAAGGTATTGAGAAAAGTGTTCTTCTAGTAGTCTTGGATCAGTTTATTTATGTTTTTTCCTGAAGAATTATCATGGTTACCACTCGTTAGAGAAGTGGACTTTACAATTGATCTCTAACTGGGGACCTTTCCTATCTGACATCCATCTTATCGGATGAAACCAGTTAAATTATTGGAACTAAAATTCCAGTTGGATGCGTTAGAGAACAAAGGCTTCATCTGACCTATTACGTCTCCATGGGCATCAGCAGTGTTGTTTATTAAGAAGGCAGATGGAACTTTGAGGTTATGTGTTGAATATCGTAGACTAAATCAAGTTACAATAATAAAATGATATCCACTTCCACATACTGATTATTTGTTTTACCAGTTTAGGGGAGATTAGTGTTTCTACAAGATTAACTTGAGGGTAGGGTCTCAACAATTTCGGGTGAGGAAAAAGGATATACCGAAAATAGCTTTTAGAAGTAGATATGGCTATTATAAGTATGTGGTTTTCCCCTTTGGTCTAACTAATGCACAAGAAGTTTTCATGAAATTGATGAATCGAATATTTCACTGATATTTGGATTATTTTGTAGTCGTATTGGTGGATGATACAATGGTTTATTCAAGTAAAAGTGTAGAACATGAGTAGCACTAGGCGATCCTGTTAGGGATCTTGAGGGATCATCCGTTATTTGCAAAATCGTCAAAGTGTGACTTTTGGATACATGTGGCTCAGTTCATTGGACATGTTATTTCTGATAAGGGTGTTTCAGTTGATCCGGAAAAGGTAAATGTTGTTATCTCCTAGAAACCACCAAATAATGTTTTTGAGATACAGAGCATCCTTGGTATAGCTGGGTATTATCAACATTTTGTTCGTGATTTTTCACGATTGGCTTCCCTGATGACTGGTTTGACAAAAAGAATATCCCATTTCAATGGGATGAGCAGTGTAAAAATTATTTGAAGAGTTAAAGGGTCGCCATACTTCAGCACCAAAATTTGTTTTTTCATAACCATGGAATGGTTATGCGATGTATTGAGATGCATCGAGATTAGTGTTGGGGTGTGTTCTCATGTTGGGGGATCATGTGGTTGCGTATGAATCATGGAAGATGAGTTTTGATGATAATAACTACACAACACATGATTTTGAGTTGGAGGCAGTGTTTTATACTCTAAAAATGTGGCATCATTATCTCTTCGGTGAGCAATTTATGGGGTTTATCGATCACAATATATTATAGAAAATCTTTTCACAATGAGATTTGAACTTTAGAAAGAGGAGATGGATGGAATATCTCTAGATCTTTTATTTTGACTTAATGTACACATTGGGTATGGGAAATTTTGTAATAGATGCATTAAGTAGTAAATCACATGCTCAAGTGGTGAAGCGAGTATTAGATCAGTGGAAATTAATGTCAGTCATAGCCAACATGCGGTTGGAATGTGAGGACTGGGGTGACTGAGCGGTCTTCTTTCCGTTATCATTGGTTCTTGACATGGAAGGTTTGATTAAAGAGGAACAATCATCCTATTCTGAGTGTTTGGTGATGTCGTCGAATCTCAATGGTGGGGGGACCATTGAGAACTAGGAACTAAATGGGAATTTGATATGGTGTTTTTTGAATCGAAGGGTGGTACATGTGGATTTTCAAGACGAAATTCTCTAGAATTATTATCATTAAAATTGGGCTTTCCAAACTAGTATTTAGAAAATTTATAAGGTGTTGAAGGCACAATTTTAGTGGGCTGGTATGAAAAGGGATGTGGTTAGGTCTGTTTCAAGATTCATGACTTTTCAGCAAGTCATGTTAGAGAATCAGCGGCCAGTAGACATGTTACATTCGTTACATATCCTAGTGTGGATGTTGGAGAAGATAATAATGGATTTTTGTGATAGGTATCCCATGAATGGTCTGGAAACATGATGACCTATGGGTGATTATAGACCTACTCACAAAGTCGGCATGTTTCATCCTAATTCGTTAATCTAATACGCTGGAGGATCTTTCCAAAATCTATATCTCAAAGGTGGTAAATAGGCATGGTGTTTTAGTTTCGATTGTATTAGATAGAGATCTGAGGTTCACATCTAGTTTTTGGAAATCCTTATAATATTCCCTTAGGACACAACTGACTACGAGTACGACATATCATCCTCTTGAGGGTGGCCAATCTGAGACAATGATACTGAACATGGAAGATATATTAGGGGATTTTTTGAAGGATTTTTCTGTTTCATGAGAGGATAAATTGCTATTTGTGGAGTTCTCCTATAATTACAGTTATCAAGATTCGATACATATGGCTCTATTTGAGGCTTTGTATGGGAATCCTTTCCATTATCCACTATGTTGGGTAGAAATAGGAGAGACTTCGATGATGGGACCGAGCATTGTCCAAGAGACTACATAGAAAATAATGTTGATCTGTAAGAGGATGGAGATAGATAAATGTTTTCAAAAATCATATGCGGACCATAGTCGATGACCATTCTCATTCGGGGTGGGTGATCACATGTTTTTGACAATCTCTGATAAGTAGGGACATCATGAGTATAGGAATCTTGGTAAGTTATCATTGATGTATATTAGGCCTTTTGAGATAAATGAGCGGATTAGAGAGGGTTATTATCATTTGTCTTTGACACCATTGTGTAGTGTGGTGTAAAATTTGTTTCATGTGACACAGATGAAAAAGTATCATCCGGATCGTGAACGTCTGATTTGTTGGGATCATGTTGAGCTAGAATTGGATCCTTCCTTGGTGCACGTGCCAGTATGGATTGTGGATAGGAAAGAGGGAGTATTGCATTGTAAATGAATAGGTTTAGATCATGTACTTTGGTAACATGGTCAGATTCAAGAGGAGACTTGGGAACATGAGAATGTGATGGCCGTGTAACGGCCTGAGCTATTTCGACAACGAGATGGTTATCTACTTTCCATGGACGGAAATCCAATGGTGGGAAGAATGTAGCACCCCCTATTTGAGGTATGTAGTCTTTGTTTATTATTTTTATGTGTTTAAATTACATGGGATGACTTGGGATGATGTTGGGAGATTTTGGATGGATTTTGAGTATGTTTGGAGACTTTTCTAAGGGAAAACATTTTGAGCACGGTTAGTGGAAACTGTGCGGGTTATCCAGAAAATGGTGTATATGGAGATAATGGGCATCACATGGCCTGTGCATGGTTTTCCAAACCATGCAATGATAAAATGCAGACCCCTTCTTTCTAGATAGTGGGGTGCGCATGGTTGGGGAATGGTTTTCAAAACCTTGCAGACTAACTATGTGACCACCAAAAGATAAGGTTTTTAAATCCATGCACCATCATGAATAACCCATTCATCTCCAAATATTCTCCCACTAAATCATCACTCAATATTTTTGGTTCTCAAGGGTTGGAGGGGCTCTCCCACATGTTTTAGAAGAAAATCAAAGCGGTTTCAAGGTGGTTTTAAGTCAGTCCTTCTTGGGAATGTCTCTCCTGTAGGTTTCTTTTTGGTTTCCTCTAGGTCTTCTTTCCCTCTGTCTCTCAGTTCTCTAGATATACACATTTTGTGTGTATATCTAGGGGTTTGGTTTCCTTGGATGTTAATTTTAAGTCTTTTGGATGTTAGGGAAGAGGATCTAGAGTAGTTTCGGTGGTACGTTTACCGGATTTAAAGTGCAATTGCATATGGGTTGATTTAACTGGAACCCTAAAGGTAGGTGGATTCTCTCTCGACTACAATTTTATATAACATGAAACCTGGTTGCATTATATTTGTGTTTCTTAAAATTAATTGTGTTTTTGATTTTCGAAATTTTGTGAAAATCCATTTGGTGATGTTTTGGGCATTTTTATGGAAAAAGTGGTGTTGTGGTGAAATTCTCTTATTTTGGATTTTAAAATATAGATTTTAAAATTGGTTGTTAAGATATATTTGTGAAAATGGTTGATGAAAAATCATTTTCAATTAAGGTGTTTTTATTGAAATGTTGTTTGGCATAGAAAATGTATAATGGGTGTTTTAAATAAACTGGTGATTTATTGATGTGAACTGGCATGTGTTGGTAATGTTTGTATGCTTATTATATGGCCTTGGATGCTTTGTTCATGTTGGTTCATTGAGTGTTTTGGCTTGTGTTGGTTGTGGGGAAGTGGGTGGGAATCCTCACTATAAAAGGTGATGGATAATGGTCGGAAGAACCACCATTATGTGCAGTGTTTGGTAAGTAATGCTAGTGGTGAATGGGGTGAACAGAATGGCTGGAAGTCCCACTAAAATGGTTTCTTTATTATCTGTTGTTTTGATATGATAGAATTTTTGGTGAAAACATGGAATGATGAATTGGATTATGGAATGGTTGTTTGTTTTTCCTTTGTGTATGGAGAATATGGGTGGAAATGGCTTAGTAATAAGTGTTTGTAATGTTGTAAGTTGTTACACTATTATTGATTTTATATAAACTCTTTATAAAAATATGATAACAGTTTTATCCTAGAGGTGTTGGTAGGGAAGTAATTTGTGGAAAAAACCTACTGAGTATTAGAACTCACCCCTATCTTTTTAACTTGGGTGATTTTTCAGATTTCATTTTCCGAGACCCAGGTAAAGGTAAATCATCTCATTGGTAGTGGTTCATGGTGTTGTTTGGGAGATATGGTGGTGATTGGAGCATGGAGCTTAGTGTGGAGCTGTGAAGTGTGTCTTTTTTATTTTGGTTCTCCTGTTTAGTATTCCGTATAGTACTATGATATTGTGTTTTATTGTTTTGGCATGTGGGATCATTATGAATTAGTTGGTTTTCCATAGGTAATGTATGAGTTTGGTAGTTTTGTGGACATGCATCATATAGTTTGTGAATGGTTTGGTTGGTTTTGTCTTAAGGGAAAATAATTCCCCACATTATTCTCGCAGCATTGAGCATTTATTGCCAGCCTTTGGCATCTTGGGAACATCTCTTAAGGCCATGTAGCATTCTTCTGCCCTCTCAAGCAAACGAGGTGTTGCGAGATGTTACAAATTATGTAAAAACCATTCATAAAAATACCTTGATTTTTAATAAATCATTTGAATATAATAATATATCCAACAATTCTGATACTTTTTATTGAGGAATTATATAATCTATAATTAATATTATAAATTTTAATTTTTCATTTTTCATTTATAGACATATATTTGAATGTATAAAAGTCATGAAATATTTGTTGTTGAAAATATTTTTTAATTGTCACTAATTTAATGTTTTATAATTATATTTATATATATTTTTTACATTTATTATAATAAAATTCATTTAATATTTAGAATTAGAATTCAAAAATTATTTATTATGTTTCATTATAATTTTTGGCATAAAAATATATTACATAGGTAAGGATTAGTTCCAAAGTAAACAGTTAAAATAGGAAAAGTGTTAAATCAATGAGTAAAACCCGAATTATTTTTTTTAAATTGTCTCCAAAAGAGTTTTCTAGATATCATAAAATCATACCTATAACCCCTTGATATTTTATGGTATAATTCATTAATATTAATCTCTTTTATATCTTGTCCTATTTGTAACCCAGAGTCTAAATGATCTATAATATAGCATACCATCATAACCCAACTATTAAAATGTATGTTATAAAAAAGAATAAATTTGTCAAAAAAATTACATGGTAAAGCCATTTAAAAATAAAATCAATTTCTAATGATTGATTATAAATAAAAATAAATAACATCTGAATGTAAATGAAGTGTTTTTTTGGAAAAATAGTTTTTATGTTATAAATGTGTCTTTATCCTAAAAATAATAATTTAATCACTATTGGTAAATTATTTTAATGATATTTATATATTATATATTCTGTAATATATATTATCATTTGTGTAATATTTTTTTTCTATAAATGAGATACGAATAAATTGAGTTTTATTTTTGAATAATATATTTTTCCTAAAATCTAGTTCCATCGTATATTGAAAATAAATTTTAAAATTAAAATTGTACAATTCAAGAAAATGTATTTGAAGAAATATATAAAAAATTGAGATCAAATTAAAAACTTATAACAAAGTAAATTTTTGATAATTTTCTTAAAAGATAAAATTTTCGATGAATATTTAAAATAACAATATTTATTAAAAATTATATTTGTATTTTAAGAATTTATAATGATACAATTTTTAAAAGGTTATAAAAAAATAATTTCAAAATAATTTACAATAAATTTAATTGACATCATTGTAATCAATTTTATATTGATTTTATATAAAAATGATTTTTATAATTAGGAAATTGTTTTCATTAGAAAATCACATTTTTTTATGCTTGAGGGTATAATATTAAATTAAAATTTTCATCTTTTAATAATTAAATTTGATAAAATGATTTTTTTTTAAAAATAATAATTGAAATTATTTAATGTGTAAAATTTATTTTTTGGTCAATAATGAATTATAAATAAAGTAAAAATATATCAATTTAGTTATGGTTAAAAGTTATTTTTGAGTGCTACATGATCCTGTGATATCATTCATTTTCCATGGATATAGGATGTTGATATAATAAATTAGATTAAATTATTTGATTTATTTGTTCCCGAATTATTAAATAGTTTCATTTATTTTTAGGATTAAATGATAAATTACATATGTAAATTAAATTAAACTATTTTACATGGTGAAAAATAAAATTTTAAAATATGCAACCTTATTTATTAGGGGTATAAAATTTATGGTAAAAGTATCATTTCTATTAGTGGATGTGTTTATTGATATTTTAATCCCTCAAATATTTTATATGTCAATTTTAAAGGCACTTGGGAAGAGGGTGACTTCCCATTTTTGAATAGGGGTGCGTATTTAAAAAACTGGAACTCCTCCTAAGTTATAAAAGTTCACCTCATTACCAAAATACTTAAAATCTGTTAATTAATTAATCAAGATGAAAGTATACCAAAAAATATCCCCAAAAACCACATCCATGTTCAAGAGATATGATTATTTCCAAAATTCCAACATAATGGTCCTTATTAAGATATCTAAATGAGATTTCTCTATGCGATGCTAATCCGGTTTAATAACAAATATTAAAACCCCCAAACATAGAAAGGTAAATGAGACAGTGAATCAAATAAATGACAGACTTCCACCTAGTGAGATGATGTAATTCATTTTCATCACCACATCATTTGATTAGATAAAATGAAATATTTAATTTACACATAATATTTTTTTAAATAATTATAATTTGGTAACAATAATATTAAACCTAGATAATTACCTTCCAATGCGTTTGAAAAAAGATACCATCTCTTATCTGTTCTTGTGGACTACCACCTCCACGAAGTGATGTGACTATTTTTTTCATTTCAGTTATACATGTAAGGTAATAAAGGAATAATTAATGGATAAATATGATATATAATATATAATATGGATTTTATAATAGATTAATATTATTTACCTTTTTTCCATTCATTAAAAAATGGTAACAACATTCATACATAAGTATATCTTCTTGTGTCAATTAATTGTGTGATTCATTTTTTCGATCCATAAAATTTATTGATTAATATAAATAAATATATAATTATTAAATAACATATTAATATCATGATTAAAATTATAGTGTTTTTAGAACCATGAAATTTTTTTAGGGACTGAAAGTACCAAACTGAACCATACATGAAAAATAACGATTTTATTACTCAGAGCAATGATTTTTCAGAAGAATTTACAATACATGGTTAAAAAATTATTATATGTAAATAATATAAGGTTTTATAATTATTATAAATTTCCTATAATATATTTTAAAAAATTATATTTTTAATATATTAGAGGTACATAAAGATATGAATAATGTCAGATCTGAGGTAACTGATTTTTTTCCCACATTTATTTCTATGGGAAACATTCCTTATTCAACACTTATTTAATTTATGTGGTTTATATAATATCAATAAATTTATTTTATAATTCTTATAAAATGTTCTTTACACACATATCCATCTAATGGTTTTTTCATGGGTCCTACAATTCAAAATTTCCCAAATAGGTATGTGTTTATTTCAAAATCTAATCTTTTTCGAGATTACATATGGTAATGTCTCTAATAGAGAAATTATTTGAATAATTATATATTAAAATATCTTATTTATTAAAATATGGTTATTAATGAAAATTTAAGTTAATTATAGCAGTTTAAACTAATTGATACCTAAATTACTAAGAAAATATTTTAGGAAAATCCAACTACTTTTCATATTTTTTATGAGAAATCAATTTTCATCCATATTATTAAATTATATAAATTAGTTTATAGAATAAGTTTAATATTATCAAATGGATTATTAAAGTAAATTTTATACATGATTGAAATTTAAAATATGGTTTGATGTGAATCGAGCTTTCATTTTTTCTAAAAGTTACTTTTTTATCATTTCTATTAAAAATGTGAAATGAATCATTTTTTAACATACTCAGAAAGTAAAGAATATTCCTTCCAAAATTAATTATCCTTACATTTAATCATACATTTCATTTTATTGTTATTCTTATAAAATATTTTTATTTTATAATATTTTATTAATTTTTAGTACTTGAATCTGATTTTCAACGTGAAATAGTTATTTTACGCAAAAATGTTTTAATGAAAATTTTATGGTATTTCAATTCATTGATGGAAAAAACAATTATTTTACTTATCCTTCACTGGGGATATATATTAATGATTCAATCCTTATTATTTATCTGTGAGGTTTCTGATCATTTTTACTAATGATGGTATACTTTGATGAGATTGTCTACATTACGATAGTTGTTTTGATAATTTGGTTTATTGGATGGGGAAATTATTTAAAAAATATGATTATTATTAAATATGAATGTTTACATTAATTGTTTTTCACCCCAATAATATGGTTAATACATTATAATTATTATGTGATGGGCTTTGAATTCTATATCCCATCGATGCATCGGTATATCTTATCTAATAAATAGGATTCTGTATTTTTTTGAGGGATTATCCATATATGTTAGATGTTTTAGAACAAGGTCAAAAAAATATATTTTTGATATATGAACTTATGAATTTCTTCATTATGTAATTTTTTATTGATTTCATTATTTTCATTTTCTTATTTATGGTATCATTGGATATGATTCATGATAATGTGATTATTTATATTTCATGATTTAATGATCAATTATTCCTTCCATTGTATTCTTAATGATAATTTAATTGATTAAATGCAATGGGTTTCTATATCATTAAATTGTAATATTTTTTCACCATTTTAAGATGTTATATCTTTAACTATATGCATACCCTTACTATGAAATTGATATCACCCATTTCTAATATTGCCTTTCCCTTGGATGACATGATGTGTATTATTATTAATATACAGGGATATACTAAATGGAATGATGTTAATCTCAAAGGAAATAATATGTTGTATTTTATGTTTTAAAATGTAATGTGAAAACTAAGTTTACATCTTATTATCCATGAATACTAAACTATTCGACCTTTGAGATGCGATCAATTGTATTTTACATGAATGTAATATTGTATGAACTAACTCATAACAACTATGGTATGGGTTTTCATAGTTGGAATTATAGAATGTTTAGTGGAAATCATGGAATTAAATTTTCTAAAAAGAGATTAGAAATCATAAACTTGAAGATGAATTTGAGGATAACGCTATTTATAAGAGAGCAACATATAGTTTGGGTAAGGTCGAATGTATGTGGTTTTATATGAAATGAAACCATTTTTAGATACTACATTGTGAAGTGGTTTTGGAATTAATACGTCAATGGGAAATAAATAGTAAAATATTTGGTTTGAGTTCATCTCATCCAAAGTTATAGTGCACAATTATTATTCCCTTATATAACCCCTAGTTTGTCATACATGGGTGACATTATAGGGTTAATAAAAATTTCCCTAATGAACCATTGCTGATGATATTCCTTGATGATAATCATGGATGATCAATGTTAAAGCCTAAGGTGTCATTTATTATACAAAACGTATAATGTTGTAGACATCCTATTAATGTGTTTTCATTATTATGGTTTTTTTACTCACACCATGATTTTTTATTCCAGTCAATGGATAAATCCAAGATGAATGATTATAACAATAAATGTGATTTAATATTCTATGATTCTAAGAAAAAATATAACAATGAGTAAAGTTATAGATAATGATATTATTTATAATAATTTAGCCTAAAATATTATTCCAAATATATATCTTAAATAACATGTGGAATCACTAATGATGAGGTTGATTGAGGACTCTATAAGCTTGAGTTGTGTAGAACATAGAGGAAAATATGGTTAATTTAATTCATCTTAGAATTTTGTAAAGATACATTGAAGTGAATGTAACAATGTAAAAATAAAATGGTTTTTGGTTGGGAAATAATGAAATATAGAAATTAATTTCATAGGAGAAGTGATGAAGTAAATGTATATAAATAAATTTATTCAAAGAAATCCATTTTTAGTTCATTATCAGGAATGTGGGGAACCATGTAATTATCCATGGCAATTAGATATTTTAATGTATAACTCAATAACATTAGAAGTACCTTAGTTATATAATAATTTAATTAAATATATTTATGAATTTATGTATTTGGATCCAATAAATATATTGTCTATTTTTTTATCGATTATATTTTCATTATAATAATCATAAAACATCAATGGAATTTTTAATTTTTTAGAAGCATATATATATTCATATAATATTACATTAATCATTTTGGAAGATATCATGAGTTTATGAGTTTATGGGTGATCATATGTTCAATTTGTTATACACCCATTTTAGGGTTTTATGTGATTATAAATTATTATTATTATTATTAATTATAGGGATGTTTTATTGGTTTAATGTATTTTTAACCATTATTTTAACAAAGTAATATTATTTGAAGAAGAAGTATATTTTCATATGTTTAATGGTGTTGATAAAATTTAGGGTTAATATGACCATTTATGTTATTTAAATAACCATATATAAGATTATTTTATTTGGTCTAATGGAAATAATCTATATAGAAATCATGTGTCTCTAAGAAGTGATTTGATGGAGAATTTTATTTTGGAGTATGGTCATAAATTCTTTCTAAACATTGTATAAATTGAATTAATATATTATTATAAAAATAACAATATTCATGATGATTGAAAACCTATTGCAACTGAAAAATCCACAGGGACTGATCATGCAACCAAATAATGAATAGGGTAAAGTGTATACCACTAATCTATATGATGTTCTATTTAACATAAAAATTATTTCAGTCAATTTTTTTAATTATAAATACTTATAGAATCGATTAAGTCTAACATTGGGTTTTATAAATATGTTTTTAGGATTATTGTATTGTATTGGATAATTTATTCTAACCATTTTGGATTTGGTAATTATTTAGAGATATATAGAGAGACTATTCACTATTTTAATGATATTATAATCAATTAAAATTTAATTTTATTTCTTCAAGAATAAAAAAACCATCATAGATATTCAAGACATTGAGTATGAAATGAATTTTTAACCATATATTTACAAAAAATGAAATTTTATTAATTATATAAAAAGATATAAAGCATGTATATTCTATTTTATTCAATTTTCATTATAATAAAAGAATACCTAAAGTTTTGGAAAGGATATGTAAAAAAAGTTAACATAGTTATCTTTATTTCTAATGATCAATGGTATTTTCACATATAGAATATTTATTTTCTTATTTTCATTAATATTAACTTGATCATTCACATTATTACGATCAATGATCTCTATCACTCTCCCAAATTTATTAGAAATTATTATTTACATACATTTTCTCATTTTCACTTCCCACTAATGTTCTCCTATTTGGAAACATTTTTTTTATTCTAGTTGACCTTTATATTTTCCTTTCCATCATTTTAGAGGAAATTTAATTAACTCTTATACGTTGTTTGTTTTCCACCCAAGAAACTCAAAATGTCAACCCCTTATTTTCAAATAACATTTTCAGATTTTGAGGAATGTTTTTATTAATTATTGGAATAATGTTAAACCCTGAGGTCATATAATGTATTTCTTGATATTTTATCTCTTTAATTTCTTATGATACATACAACCCCAAGTCTAAATGAACTTTAATATAGTATATCATTATAACCCAATAGTAAATTTGGCGATCATGAATAAGTCCTAATAAAATATAAATTTTATATAGTTTTAAAATTTATAGATAAATTCTTTTGATATAAATAAAATAAAAATAAAAATAAAAATCATTTGAATGTAATAAATATATTTTTTGTGAATAAATATAAATTTATATGAGAATTGTGTTTAAATATTTTTAAATTAAATTAATCATTATTATTTTATTTTGTTATTAAAATAAATATGTTATATATTAAATAACTTTTTTATCATTAATCAAATATTTTTTCTTTAGAATTGATAATAAAAAATCCCGTTTTAGGATACATTATTTTTTAATGGGTTTCATGATGTTTTGTGAACTTATTTTAAAATTTATTTTCCCATAATTTAAAAAAAATAAAAAATAAAAATTAATTTTTTGGATCATAAATTCCAAATTATCCTACTATGAATTTATCTAATTTTTTAAAAAGATAAGTTTTTAATGAAAATTGAACTATTATGAATTTTATTTAAAATTTAATTCACATTTTAAGAATTTATAAATTACTATTTTATTAAATGGTTTGAGAATTTAAATTATTTCAATTATTATATGAATAATCCAATTTATTTCCCTTGAATAAATTTTATTCTGAATTTTGATGTGAAATTTTTTTAATTTCATAGAAAAAATTAGTTGAAAACAACATTTTCACTGTGATTTTTGGTCTATTTTTAAATAAAATTGGTCCAATTATATGAATTAAATAAGATTAAATTATTTATAAATTTGTATTAATAATCATTAATATTATTTTATTAGTTAAATATAATTTTTTTCACAATGAATAATAAATAATGTAAGAATTAAATTTCATAGTTGAGGTTAAAACATTGCTTTGGTCATTAGATGTAGCTGTATTAAAAGAAATTTAAAAAAATGGGTATTTTTTATAAATTGTTTTTTCAATTTAGAATTACTGGTTCCAATTTATATAATAAATCTCAATTTTTATTCATAAAAGATAAATTTCATTGGAAATGAAAACACTAGTTATCATGGTGAAACCTAAATTGTTGAAACATTGTAAGCATAGTGGTTATGTATTCAACATGTATAAAACTTGTTTCTATTCATTTTTTGGAGGTTTGGATCAATATTTTATTTCCAAAATTTCTTTATTTATCAATTTTGGATGAAATTTGGTTGACTGTGACTTCAAAATATTGAATTATTTTGGGTGTATAAAAATATGCAACTACTCTTCATTTAAAAAAAGTAACATCATCTCACATCATCATCACACCACATAAGCCATATAGTTTGAAAGTGGTAATGTCTCAACTGAGATTCCACTAACCTAGTTCCTTGATCCGGTTCCTAATAAGTACTCGACATCACCTCTACATAGGCCAGAGGCTCTGGACTAGCATCGATGGACTATAATGTGTTTGTTGTGAGAATATTACCACATATTATGGTAAACCATTACTAAAATTACTATATAACATCCAATGAAAAAAAGAGTTATAATGTAGTAAATAACATAAATATAATCATTTGATAAAATAAATTAAATGTAATAAAATTATTAATATCCATGTAATACATAGAACACTATAATCCACTAGGATGACCATAAATGAAGCAGTACATAAGGGAACTAAAATTAAAGTAAATGGATTTACTACTAAATTAGTTTCAGACCAAATGCATGGAATAACTAAAACCATCCTGCTACTATTGCTTTGTAATAATAATCCACATGAGGGTATCTTCTCGAATATGAAACATGGGGCTTAGCCCTAACCATCATGCAATAGTGCCCAACCAAAATAGTGGAAATAAGGTTTTCATGCACAGTTAGGTGCATGTATGTGGGTAAGAAATAATATCAATAGGTAACCAAAATGATGAACTAATAAATATGATATCATATGGGCTTGATCGTACAATATGATCATCCTAGCTGATACACAACTAAAATAATAAACATGTCAAATAATGTGAAAACACACAGATCATTGGGTCTATAATCCCTACCAACTGCGTATTATTAGATCATGTATTTTTATTTCTATGTGTGAATATTTATATTTTCCCATATATATATATACATAAATACGAATATATATTATTAAGGTGAAAGAAATAAGATAAATCATTATTTTTCAGTCCTTGGTTCTGCAATCCAGATCATCTGGACATCCAATGAAATGGGAATCGAGTAGGATGTCATATCACTCAATCCATGTATAATTAATTCAATATGTGTGGTTTTAATCCCAATCATAAATACCTTCTTTGGCTAGACCATGAAATTTTTTAGATCAAGCTAAGTCACCAACGGGAGGATATTCATTGCAACCCTGGTTTCACCCATACTCATCTCCAACCATGATAATAAAGGATATCATATAGTGAAAAACAATCCTATAATTGGTCACCTTGCTAGACATCATACTGATGTTTTCATGTAAATTAAATCCTACTTATATTACCTATATCATAGTCTACTGGTCTTCACAACATTGATTCTCGGATAATCACTGATGGTATGACCCTTATGTGAATTATAGAGAGATACCACCAGTGATTTGTCATTCCCTACCATCATGGTCTCCGATCAGGAAGAGGTTAATCATCCCCATCACCCGAGAGAGAATAACTATCTATGAGTACAAAATGAGGTGTAATTACATAATCAATAGCATAGTCAGGTAGAAAATCAAGTTGACTATAATCATCCCATTCACTTAGGATAACATAATCAAATATGAATATAATAAGTAGGAACTCAATTCCCATATATCATAACCATAGTCATGAAATTTCAAAATCTAGGAGTGAGTAATATTATTCCTTAAACAAGTAGTCCATGAGAGATAAATAATCTTCATTATAAAAAAATTAAGGAAATATGAATAATCCTCATCATAGAATAAATATATGAAAGAGAAATCATCCCCAACAATAGAATAAGATATTTTAAGAACATCTAAACATATAAAACTCAAAAATTGGATTACTAGAAGTACCTATATGTATCTTAATAAAATAACAACAATAATAAGGCTAAAAGATAGATCCTAGTAAATACATCTGGGAATTAAAAAAAATAAACAAGGTATATCCCATAAAAATGGTTGGGACTCCAAATGATAAATAAATATGAATTAAATCATGCCCATCATCCACTAACTAGGAAGCACCGTTTCTAGTCATCTTTTCATCATCATTTGATATTTTAATTTATAAAGAAAGTGGTGAGGGAGGAGGAACACTGAAACCCACCACTACCATCAAAACCTCTTATGATTACAGGTGATTCATGGGTTATAAGGTGAAAGAATCTCTAATATCTACCCAATCCTGATGTACTAGTGTTGGGTCGGTCAAAACACAGTGTCCCCCATTTCATCCCTTAGATCAAACATAAAAGTGTCATCCTATTTGGGATCCTTTAAGTATTTACAAAAGAAAAGGAATCCTACTCAGGATCCTCAGAACTGAAGTTTAATCGTGTAATCCCACACAATATTGACTACTGATAAGAAATAATCCTACATGGAATCCTCTAAGAAGTATATAGGAAAATGTGTCCCCCATGGGACCCTAATAACATAGTATGTATGGAGAGTAATTCAACATGGTATCCTTAGAATGATATATAGGGAAAGAGAAAAATTAAGTGATTCCAAAAGTCACCATATAGAAATATAATTCATTAGGGTACCCTTGGTAATAGGATAAACATATAGGCATCTTACATGGAATCCTATAGTTCAAGATGAAAGAATAGGCATCCTATATGAGATCCTAAGAAACGACTAATCAAATGACAATAAATGCTAGAAGGGAACATCTCCCTAGGGTAGTTTCCTCAGTAGAAAATATATAAAATAAATATCCATGAAAGGGAATTCATAAACAATATCAAATCAACATCTCTCACTCTTAGTATATTTCAGGAAAAAATTAATAGAGGAAGAAACTCTCTATTTGGGAAAACCCTCAATCATGACCTAAGATTCTGTAAACCTTAAAATTTTCACTATCATGGTATATAAATAAAGGAACTAAAAATTTAATATATATGTGTTTTATTTTTACTCTTATGAATAAATATTTGTAAAAATGTAAAAGGGAAGAATGGTGGAATTACAAAACATGTACACCTGGTACATAGTGTGGAACCCCATGTACTTACCAAGGTGTGTACTCTAGTAAGACTTGGTTTTTAAAAACCCAATTATATAGTGTGCTAATCATTAAAACAAAATGACACCTAGAAGGGGAAACTACCCACTTACCATACATGGCCTGCAAATTTACATCACCTAGAAGTTTTCCTCTAGACATCATCTAACACACACAGGGTCTGGCCATGTACTCCACATGGACATGTGTTCCAAGATGGGTTGCCTAGCCGGGTACATGACTACATTGATGAATCCCAGTACATCATGTGTATACCAAATACATAATTTCTACCTCTAAAAGATAAAATTTTAAAGAAAAATACTACATGTAGTGTGTTCTTGATTCTACATTTATTGTGATCAGGATTTCTAAACCAGAAACATTGTAAATAACCTTGAAACCCAGTTTTCTCCCTCAAAACTACATTTCAACCAACAAGGGATCTAGAGAAGTGATAATAGGGTATTAAAACAAGAGAAAAATAAATCTATGGTTCTTTTTGGAATAAAATTAAAACATCCTACCTTCTGGTGGAATACATTGAATCTTCACTCGTTTCCATGATCCACAGTTGTCACACAATGATCTGGTATGTTCTCAGTTCTGTGATGGTACATGTCTTCCCAAATCAATATTATTATCTATAACATTCCCTATTAAATCTTAGTTACATGAAAAAAATTCCCCAAGGGGTGTATGTAAGAATCCATTGATCTAAATGAAGACAAATAAAAAAAAGAATGAAAAAAATTAAATGAAATTTAAAAAGGGGAACGGGCCCGAGCGTGGAACCCGACAGGAGTATACACCTCACTAAATAAAACACCCCATTTTGTGTTGATATGTAGAGATAGAATATCCATATTAAACTACATTCCAAATATATAACCAAATAAAACCAACATGATCAAATTAATATTTAACTAGTTAATTATTAATTATACTATTAAAATTTCAATGGCTCAGAGTACCACTGAACTTCTGTACTAGGGTAAAAAACATATTCAAGGGCCAAAAGGTGGTTATAAAAATTATCTAATATAATCATATATTTGAAAATAAATATTTTACCAAATAAAAGAATCTAGAAGAAAAAAAATAAAATTTTTTCAATTATTTTCAATCTAGAATACCAAGAGTCATTACAACATCCCCACCAAAAGATTCTCTCCCCTGAATAAGTCTTTTTGGTACATGAAAAAGTTTCGATGATCTCATCCTAATAATATTTCATACTATACTATCTTTACCATCCAATTAATTTTCTATCAACTAAAAAAATTCCAAACAAAGGAGATTCCAAACTATGACCAGTTTACTACATTTTTATATAGAGATACATACATTATTGTCTCAACATTCACAATTATGTTAAATATACCATGAATTTCCATTACTAAATTTCAACTAAAAAATTTGGCTCACTAAACTCAAATGACCAATGGTAAAATCCCCACCATTTTTACTACCTTATTACACTCCTTTAATAAAAACTCAATAGGTTATTTCATTATGATAAAAAAGACATTTAAAGGATTAATTATTGATGTATATCCAATTCACTCTAGTCGTACTCAAGATGATGTCAAGATAGATCATGGTCATATATAATGAAGAGTATATTATGATTACATCAAATGTCATGTATCCATCACTTCAATTCATGTTCATAAAAATTCAGGCTACAGTATCCTTTAAAAAACTCCTAGAATAATTTCTAATAGAATTTGTGTGTCCAGGTCCAAGAATGGGTTTAATGACTTGTAGTACCCGATTGATTTCCAATGTCCCTTCTACCATTGGGGGGGGGGGACAATATCCCTTTAACCACATGTCTTGGGAACCCACGATAATGGATAGTATTCAATGTATTGGTCATTATATCGAATATATACATACACCAATATATATTTTTAATGGTACCAGATGAAACTGGTGTGTACATTTATTTACCGACTCCCACTCCATAGGTTTTCTACTTAAAAAACATTGAAATCCATGTCACACAAGAAATAAGTCAAAAAAATGAAAATTGCACATGTAAATAATATTAAAAATCATGAACTTAACTCATGAAATGATTTATTCCATGACCTCGAATCATTAATCATTGTTCCACTAAAAATAATCTAGCGGAAATTTGACTACATTAGCAATAGATTAAACAATGATCAACAAGGCCAAGAAACTATAATTCCTTCCTAACGAAGACAATCTATAAAATGTACCATAGGTATTTCATTAAAATACAAACGCATCAACATAACTATATCACAATACATAAGAACAGAATATGAATTGGACTCCAATAGTTTAAAATAATTCTCACTCCCTAAAAAAGTATAAAAACCATTTGCAACCCCTCTCAATTTTTTAAACCAATAAAAAAAGTCAACCTAAAAGGTTTTGTTTCAAAACTAAGGTCCGATAGGTCCCACACCCAGAATTATTGATCATGTATCACAACTGGGTCACAATTTCTAACCGCCAACCCCAAAATATCAAAACTCACTTGGGGATGTAAATATTAAACTAATATTAGAACGACAAAATTATAATACATCTTACAAGGTATTGATCCTATTCGAGCATAATAATATGAACTGATCCTCATGTTCATGTTACCAAAACTGAAAATATAACAAACTAAGACTCCCAGGGAATCCTTATATAGAAATACCCATTGATGTCTAATTGACTAGAAACATCATGGTACAAATCATCATCATATTCCTCAACATAATTGGGTATCCAAATAAATTTGGTTTAGAAAAATGTCATTCCATGCAATTTTAAAAAACACTATAGGTTTTTACTAACTCATTAAATTATTAAACCATGCAACAACACCCAATGGGGGACATTATATTATAATAATATTACCTATCGACCAAATAGGGTCACAAAACCTCATATATATGAAGAATAATTTAACAATATCCACATAAAACATCTCAATTTAGATTAACATAATCTATCATCATAAGGAAATATTCATATAAATAAGCCACAGTGAGTAGAATTCCACCAAAAAAGTACACAAGAAAACCGAATTTATTTTATGTTAAAACCTTAAACAATTAGGATTTATTGTCAATAATAATCACACATTAGATAGACATTTTTACTTGAATCCTATGTGGGAAATAAAATGCCAAATTTTCCACATTGCATTTCTATCCATGATTTGAAGTCAATGAATGGTCTCTTTCCAATGGTATAAGAACTATAATTATATCAACAACCACTTGATAAAGGGACGAGATCCATATATCTATAATAAATTATAAAATCCAAAAAAAATTGTGAATCAATAAAGGATAAAATTATATATAATTGTGACATAAAAGATCAGAAAAACAACACATTATTTGTGACCACTTGGACTTATTATAGGAATAATAGTTCTTGATGAACCATTTCAATATCCAACATAAGTTCTGACACCTTTCTAATAATCCTTTCTACCATTTCCCAAATAGTTAATCAATAGAAATAAAATGTCTATGATACCACTTTGGAAACATCCAACCCCTAATTACACTAAAAGAGTTCTCCAATCTAGTTCTCCAAAGGGCATCAAGCACACCAATCCACATTCCCATGGTAGCCAACTATCAGTGAGGACATATGGTGTGTTTGTGGAGAGACTATGAACTTATTTGAGAGTAAAAGATTCTGAAAATTCAAAATTATAATCCATATATGTAAATAAAATTTTTTTATAACAAATAAAATATTACATAGAACATCATGTAATAATAAATGAAATTATATAAAATACATAACAACCATGTCATACAAATAAGATATATCTCCCACTAGGCCAACCATTCATGCTAGAGTACACAATGAAACTAAAAAAATGTACAAGGCTCTACTACTAACTCCAATACATGACCACATACCCATTCTTCATTACAATATCGATCTACTCAATCCATATCATAAGAATACACACAGGAAACTACATTTGATCATGCTACCCTCATCCAAATGCCTCATGAATATGTGATTAACCTAAAGAGATGATATAAGTTATGCATGCATAAAGAGCTGAACTTATAGGGTGATAAATAATATCAATAATTCAAAAAATCATGAACTTACAAATATAATGTCATAAGTTCATTATCATGTAATATTATTAGTCTAGCTGAGACACGATTGAAATAGTATATAAAACTACTATTTTGAACCCAAAACAGATCACTGGTTCTAAAATCTTTGTAAAATTGGTAATGTTCCATTATGTATATTTATATATTTGTGTTTTTATAAAGAATTTAAATATATATATATACACAGATAAATATTAATATATATGAGTAAGGTGAAATAAATAAAATAAATCAATAGTAGTGGATCCTAGGGTCTATAATCCTAACCGTATAGACATCCTATGAAAGTGTAATTTAACTAAATGTTATACCACTCATGCCATAACTAATTAAGTCAATATCTTTGTATGTAATCACAATAAAAATTACTTCTTTTAGAGAATAAAAATATTATATGATAAATCTATGTGAGCGCAGGGTGATACTCTTTGTAACCCTAGGTTCACCTACAATCACATTTAATCACTATAATAAAGGATACCACATAATAATTGAAAATTCTATAAATGGTCATTGTGATGGATATCATGAAACTCATTCAGTGTAAATCCAATCCAATATCTAAGCCATTGGTCACATTCTATTGGAAATAACTTCATTGTGAATCAAATAATCCATATTGTCATAACCATTCGAAGATGAATAAGGATATATCACCGGTGATATGCCCTACCAAAAACAAGTGGTATAAGATTAGGGAGATCATTATCGTCCCAATACCTCTGGATAGTGTAGTCATCCAAAAGTAACAAACAATTAATAATTCCATTCCCAGAAACATATTCATATAACTGACCTGGGCTAGTGATTTCATCAATGTTTTTTATGAGAGTGTAATCATCCATGAGAATAATTAGTATGGATTCCACAACATTATATAATAATCCTAGGGACACCATTACCAAATCGAGGAGAGTGTAATCATATGATTTATTCTAGAAGTAAAGGATAGAATAATCATCCTCTTTATAAACTAAATATACGATAAATGAATAATAAAGTTATATAGTAAAACAAGGAGAGTGGAATCATCAACGAACAAGTCTAAATATATGTGAATTAAATCCAAACTTTTACAGCTCAAAACCCAGATCCCATGATGTTCCTTTGTATACACCAATAAAATAACAATAATAGAAACTCTCAAATATAGATCCCATGAAATAAATCATGGTATACCACCAAATTAACAAGATAGATCCCAATAAATATTTCTTGGCATCCCTAATATAATGAAATATATATCACATCAATCTCATCAACCCCCAACCAGAAATCATTTCTCATAATAATCTCTATATAAGAATTAATCAATTGAATATGTATATAGAGTGAGGGTGGCCTAACGCCCAAATCCACCACTAATGGAATATCCTCTCGGGCATAAAACTATGGCATGATTTATGCGGTAAAACCCACTAAAATCTATTCCCAAACATGATGTACTATCTGAAAGTTAGTTAAATAATTGAGGCACCCACTCAGTGCATCTAATAAAATACATGAGAGGGATCCTACTTGGGATTCTCAAAGTCTATACATAAGCAAGGGAATCCTACTTTAGACTCTTTTTAGTGATGTTAAATAGAGGAAACCCCATAGGGGATCTTATAACTATATCAAAAAAGAGGCATCATATATGGAATCCTCATAACATTACATTGGAATTGACATTGTACATGGGACACCCAAAAATAGAGTATGTAAGAAGTGGAATACTAAACGGGATCAAAAGAATCATATATTGATAAAGGGATACTACAAGGTATTACCTATTTCAATATTAATTAGAGGAATTATTCCTGGAACCATTTGTAAAAGCGAAAAAACAGATGCATCCTACATGGGATCCTCTTGTTCTTGACATAAGCTAATGAATTATGTAGGGGATCCTCAAAAACACCTAATAACATTAGATTAGAGTCCATGGAAACAAATCAGTGAAGTGATATTTCTTCAAAGTAAAATATATAAAATAATAATTCATCGTGAGATGGTTCATGGACTATCTCAGATCAATGTGTCACACTCTTAGGATGTAGCTAAATTTTTTTATCATACTAAAAAACTCTCCATTTGGGAAAAATTCTAAAACACCTCACAGGAGTCTTCAATACACCTCAAAGGGTTTTATAGTCGTGATATATGTGGAAAGGTACACATGATTCTAATTCCGACAGCTAGGTGTAAATATATGAAAACCCCTAAAAATATTTATCACGGTGTTAGTGAATAGAATTTATACCCATTATATGGGTGTACCAAAAAATCCCCACCTAGGCATGTACCCTAGTCAGACATGCCATATGAATCCCATAGGATATGATGTTTAGATCTTGTTCATAGTGTATTCTCTAATTGAGGTACATATCTATGAATCTCACATGGTCTGTCTATGTACAATTCATGGCCATCAACCACTACATGACGTGAAACCTGCATGGAACATAACCGTGTACTCAATAAGGACACGTTCTCCTACAGGAGGTGTTAGGACGAGCACTCTACTGCATGGATTAGTCCTTGTACATGATCTTTTTAAACCAAATACAATGTTTACCTATAAAAGTTCATTATACCCAAAGAGAAATAACACATAGTGTGTAAGCCCAAATCATCACACGATGGGATTTGGATTTGGGAATGGGAAAGCCCTAAAATTTCTATGAAACCCCTATTTCTCCACAAAGTCTATATATTGACACTCCATGAGTCATAAGTAATGATATTATGGGTTTAAAATTTGAAAAAAGAAAAAATATAGGGTTTTATGAAAAAATAAAGACTACCTTGGGAAGGAATTTATCAAGGATTCACATGTTTCCACATTCTATAGATACCACATGATAGTCTGACACATATCGTGCTTCATGATGCTACCTACATTTCCCTCTCTATCTTCCTAAATCACTCTCTATATCCCCATTCTCTCACAATCCCATGAATGTGAATGACTCCTAAGGGAGAACATGATTATTGAGAAAATAAAAAGAATATAAAAAAATTAAATGAAAAAACTGTCAAATAAATGAGGAATAAAAAGGGGCTTGGGAATGGCCCCATCGCCCAACCTGATTTTCCACTTCATGTAGGGAAAACTCTTCAGTATGGAATCAACATTATAGATAAAATATCAACCCGATGATCATTTGAAAATTTATGGCAAACAAACTTATACACATAATTTAATATTAAATTAATTAAATATAAAATATTAATTATTCTTATAACATTATAACATATTTTAATTTCCCTAAAATCATATCCTAGGGTAAAACCCCCATTTCTTGACCAATAGAGTGATAAAAAATACAATATCTTCTTCTTGGGGTATATGATCATTTTAACTCTTACAATTATTTTGAAGAAAAAATTATAATTTCTATTCAAATTTATAGTACAAAATAATACAGGTCATTACAAAAACCCCCTAAAAAATTATATAAACAAAATCCTTATCCATTTTAAAGATCTTCTTGGTCTTCACTAATGAAAAAAACTAGGTTCCTTATGAAGTGATCCAAATAAGTTTTTTCTAACTGATGTTAATTGTATCTATTATGCTATTTCATATTTCATATTCTCTTTCCACCATAAATCATGTCCTAATAATTATAAAATACTAAAAAAATATCTAAAATATGTTGAGATGTTATTATATTTATATGACAATAAATATGCACGTATACTTATATCCAATAAGATATAAAATTATCAATTTTCTATAGGGCATAATACCGCCTCAAAAACTATTACAATTCCTTTTCCATCACAGACTCCTAAGCATGGATATAATGAATGATTTTATATATATATATATATATGGTTTTTAAACATAATTATTTTTATTTAATTATATTATAAAAACTATATTTATACCAACAAGTCTATTTGAAAATGATCATGACACTCTTCAATACGTGTAGAGTACCACCTCCACAAAGTGATGTGACTTGTTTTTCATTTATAATTTAAATGGATAGAAATTGGGAAATATTTAATCAACAAATATGATATATGTGATAATATATTGACTATTTAAATGTAATATATTATTATGATTGATTTTTTTCAATAAATTAAATAATGGAAACAACAGTCATGTGTTCATACAACCTACAACTCCATGAATGGTGTAAATTATTTTTTAATCTCTATTTTATGGATTGCAATATATATATAATGAATTTATCTTTTATAAATATAATTATTTAAATCATATAGGTGAAATAATTTAGATTAACATATAATGATAGAAACTCCCAATCAAACATATACATTATGAACAAAGTAGTTTTTACATTGAACAATGAATTTAAACAAGAATTATTTTTTAATGTGTGATAAAAGGTTATATATAAATAATTTATATTGTTATATACAAATTATGGTCATAATATATATATATATATGAAGTATATATTTATTAAACATGTGTTTTGGATAGATACAAAAGATATTGGACCAAAGGTGAGGGATTTTCATCTAAATTTTATATCTATGGGACACATACCATAATTACCACTAATGAATCTTGTTTTGTATATAATGACCACTAATTAATGTGATGATAATAAATTAAAATTATTGGATATAAAAATAAATCTAATGTAGTTTAATGTATGAGTATTATGATTCAAAATATACCAAAGTGGTAATGATTTAATTCCAAATATCATCATTATTAGGAATTTTCTATATTAAAGTGTCAGCTAGAAGAATTATTGGAATCATTATACGATAAAACCAGTATATTTTATTCTCTTATGTTTAATCACTAAATATTCATGTGTTAGTTCTATTTTCTACTCTGATGAAGAAAAAATAATTTAGAAAATGAATTTAATAAAACCCAACATCATTTCCCATTTCGGTTGAAATTGTTTTTATTTAATATCTATATTTTAGTAAAAACATTAATGAATATTTCCAATATATAAAAATATATATTCATTCATATGTTTTCAGTATTTTTCTTCTTCATAGAAATATTTAAATTTTAATTATATTAACATCTATATTTTTATTATGAAAACATATTGTTATATTAATGAAATAACCATTATTTATAATTCCAAATTCCATCGAAAAATAATACCACCATTTTTGTTACATGAGTACTATGACCACCAAAAATTATGTGTTTTATTTTTCATCACCACCTTAATTTAATATTATTAAAGGGGTATTTATTAACTAAAAATGATATTTCATAATATTATTAGGTTTCTAAAATGATATGTCTATTTTTACATTTTTTTATATTCTATGTGAAAACGAAAATGTTATCCATGTGTAAGTGCAGATTACTGCCTCATATAATGATGTATTTCATTATTCATCACTCACAAAAATAGATGATTAAATGAATTTTTGTAATGAATTAAAATTATTTTTTTAAAATTTTTATTGTTCATGTATGTTAATATTTATATTTAAATCATTATTAATATTAAATCTTTTATTCATAAAAAAATTCTGAAACAAGATCATCACAAATTATGTCATCATGATTTAAGAATAGAATACTGATTGAATGATATTTTCACATATTAATATATTGTAAATAAAATATACTATTAAAAAATAAAGACATATTAATTATGAAATTTTTATCAAGGAACATTAATTGACATTATCATTTTAAAGAATGCATGATCCAATAAATATTATTGACATCAGATGATGAAAAAACTATTAAAAACTAATATATTTATAATACAAGAATATAATATTATATTATATATGGTAAAAGATATGACTTATTTTATTAAATAGGTTACTAAATTTTTTTCTACTATATATATTTTTAAATACATTTCATGGAATTTTGAATTACCTTTTAAGATGTTTTCTTGACCAAAATTATTTTCTTAAGTCATAATTGTTCCTCTTCAACTATGTTTTGTAAATAGTGTTTCAAATTATCCTAAAAATATATTTTATTTCATCTTCTCCTTATTTTTTAGGTAAATTAAATTTTGAACTAAAATAATTCTTTATTCACTCATTTCATTATTCTTAAAATTTTATGATGTTATGTGTAATTAAAATCCCTTATAAAAAATGTCATTTTGTTAAATTTAAACATTCAGTAAACTTACCAATGATACCATTTACAATTTCTAATTAAAATTATTCTTTATTCTGGCTGTTTTAATAGTTTCTCTTTAGAAAATTTTAAATGTATTATTTTTCACACGTTTTAGGGGGAAGGTTTCAAGAAAGGTTCTTTTTAAAATTGTTTAAATGATTTTCTATTTCCCAAAGGTACATTTTATCATCCATATAAATTTTAATCTATATGAATGCTATATCATTCATGGGATCCATTTGTGAAATTTTATTCAATATAATGTTTTATAGATCATCATTTTAATTTCCAAAAAATGATATTCTTTTAATGTGACCCATACTATATACTCTTCACTACAATGTACCGATTGTTTTGCAAGTATCTATTAAATTTCAGATATATTTTCCTCTTTAACATAGAAATATTTAAATCCAATGATGTTATATTTGTAATCACCATCTAAGATCATTTATATAATTTTTTGGTGTCATTTATTTTTGTACAAACTGATGTTATATGGATATCACATTATGTGTTTTAATTTGTAAATGGTATGAAACCAAATTTATTTCAATTGGATTCATGATATGGTGAATGGTTAAAATTTTATATCACTCGTAAAAATAATGTGTGATAAGAGTGGTCCAATATCTACCTCTAATTCATTGGTTAATCTTTTATATATCATTAGATAATAGAGTGTCGTCATACATGGATTTGTTCAAAAAATCTATAATATTACTTCTAGTATATTCACTTAACATAATGGGTTGGTCATATTGGATATGAAGACAATGTGATGATTCCCTATCAATATAGAAAATCCATTTTCCCTTAATATGATATGTTTCAATTACATTTCAAATTTTTATGTTATATTAAAATTATTGTGTTCTATGGTTAATATTTATTATCTCACACTCTTATTCTATCTTTTATGTTTATTCATTTGATATTCCATGTCTATTTTACTTAAATTAGGGAAAAATCTTATTCATCTATGTAATTTTTACTATGTTATTTTTATCATTATCATTTATTCTCATATTATTATGAAATAATCGTTGAGGATATGTTGATGAGTTTATCTCATACTATGAATTTTATCTTACACATTTATTATATTTCCATTCTCAATGTTATAGAGAAAGATATTAATTTGGACACATATAAGAGGGTGTCTTGAGTTATTAAGTTATGGAGAAATGATGACATGTAGTATAAAATAATATTCTTATGTATCTAGACATCAAAGATGATAACCTATTTTTTACTAGAACTTCACAATATTTTTTAGAAGTAGTGTTAATATTTTATAAATTATGTAAAATAATGATATTTCTTGAATTTAATAATAATATTGCACCATAATCTCATTTGTTGTCTACAAAATTGGAAATTAAAGTATACACAAGAGTAAAATATGTAATTAAAATGAATTTTAACTATTGTTATATAGAACCTCATGCCATTTATAACACATATGATGTCGTCCTTATTGCAAGGATGGTCATGTTTGCATATATAAAATCCAATGTATAACAGAGTGGCTAACCTTAGGATCTCTCTCAATGAAGAAGTTTCAAATGAATAAGTGTTATTTTCGATAATATTTTTGTATTGTTTTTATAAATTGAAAACAGAAAAATGAAATAGCATAGAATTGATGAGAACCACATTGAGGTGAAAAATTGTGAATGAACAGAAGCACAAGAGAAACAAAACAGTACGATGTAAAGATAGAAAGATAGACACACCGTAAGGAAAAATAACACATAGAATTAAAAAAAATATTGCAATATAGAGAATAGGAGTTAGTGATAACTAGGATAGACTCAGGTCAATTAACCATAAATGAATTGTAACAAATCTACAAAAAAAATATAATAAAAAAATATCGACTCACTCGAAGCTTATATGATGACTCGAATCACACAACAACCTCTCATAAAACATTGAGCACTCAAGCATGGAATTTCTTCCAACACACGAGAAATCTCCCTATATGGAAACATCTCCAGCTCAAATAACTCCAACCATGAATTTTGACATGACTATAGTGATCGTAAAATTTTATAAAACCGCACAACCTCAATAAACCTCTTAATCGAGAGAATCAAGAGAGGGATGGGAAATGAAAAAATGGAAATTGAGACCCAAATACTTATTGTGAAAAAGTGTACTCACACTCACCCCAAACTTCCCTTAAAATATCCTCAAAATAATGAAGAGAAAATGATTATCATCATGATGCTCAAAATCTCTCAGTCACATTGGGTTTCCTAACCTGAATTCGGTCCTACAAGTTAGATATCAATTTATAGAGATTCAAGATCACAGACATTAAATGAGGATAGAAAAAATGAACATCAAATAAAAAACCTGATAATTATAATTAAAAATAGATTAGTACAAAATATTAAAAAATAAGATAAATTAAAATGAAAAAATTGGGATGTAGAGGATGGATGAAGATGGAGGATCATGGATCATGTCTTCGATATCGAAGGCTAGTCCCCAAAACATGGTTATGTGGTGAAACTGTGGTGTGTCTTAAGGTGTCCCCTGTGTACAAGAGAGGGGATGTCCTCCACATATTCAGAAAAAAAAACTGAAAACAACGAAAATGATAACTAATATGTAGAAAATCCAAATGGTGAACCTTTGACAAGATATTCATGGGCTTCAAGTGAAATCCAAGCGAGTGTACTGGCATCATTAAAGAAACTGGGTACCAACTCAAGCCTTCCAAAAACCACTTCTTGATAGTTTTCGTGTCAACCTCCAAAATGGAAATCCATCAATGTGGCATGACATTAATGTGTGTGTTCCCAGCCTTCACTGAATATCCGGTGAAAGAAACATCATGCAACAACCCATGCCCCATTGTAATTTTCCACAAACAACATTGCATGCCCATGATCACCTCCTCCTATATGGAACATGAAAAATACATAAAAAATTATGAATATGTAAAAATTATATATATATATTCTTATATAATTATAAAAATATTAAGAAATAAAAAATAAAAAAGTAATTAAATATAATTATATATACCTATACTATTATTAAGAACATTATTAAGATATATAAATATAAATATATTTATTTTTAGATCATTATGTATTATTAATATTATATATATATTATTATATTTATTGTAGGTTATTATATTTATATAATTAGATGTTATTATATGTATGATAAATAATTATATTATATCAAAAAAATAAAATAGAAGATACTGATTAGGGGGAAGTCAAGTGGGTCTTGAGGGGAAGGTGGTGGGGTAGCGATGGAGGAGGGAAGATTGGGGATTGGGGTCACACAAGGGGTTGGTGTCTAATATAGATTAATGGGTGGATTGACATCGACAATGAGAAGGTAGCTTGATTTAGTGGGAATATGGAGTAGTGAAACCAGTGCTTGCATGTGAGGTTCTAGATCATGCTGGGGGTCAGTGGCACGATAGGGGTATTGGTGGTGGTGACCGGAAACTGCATATGAGGAAAGTGTGGTGAAAGAGGAGGTTTTAGTAGAATAGAACATCACATAACAAGTGGTTGAGGAGTTATACATTGAAATATGGTGGTTAACACATACAGAGTGAGGTTATTCAGTTCATATCTGGTGTGGTTTTTTTAAAAATGTGTTCCAAATTTATTTTTTCTTCAGTTCCATGAAGATTCAATTGTGTTGTTTGATTCTATTTTGAGATTTATAGTACCCCTATACTGTATAAATTTTATTTTTTTGGTTTTATTCATGATTAGTTATTTTTCTTCATCACTGTTTACTACTGTGTTGCAGTTACGATTTACTACCCTATTACTGTTAAAATTGAGGGGTGATGGTGTTTGGATTTCATTTCAAAGGATGAAACACTGTAAAGGATTTAGAGTTTCTAGGAATACATGGTGGTTTGTGTTTGGAACATAAGGTGGTAAATTAGAGGATTTAGCTGAGGTGGTGGGACGCCTTTCTATAGGGGAAAGAAGTGTAGTTGTGAGAAAGGAGATGAAATGGGTTGGAAGTGGGAAGCAAGTGACGGTGTATTCCAAGACACTGCCATGAAGGACTCACTACCAACATAGGTTATTAGGTTTGTGAGAGACACCTGTAGGAATATTTATCGGTGTGATGGAATACCATAGAATTTGGAAGCTTCTATACATGCAAACAAATAATTAAATGCAAATTAAATAATTTGTTAACTATAAAAAAATATGTAAATTAACAAATAAATAAAAAATTTAAAATCATTGAATAAATTTAATATTACAAAAGTAATAAATTATATAATAATGTTTAAACATATAAATTAATTCTAAAATATTTATATTGAGTTTTCGGAAATTACACAATGAATTGATTAATTTAAGAATTAATGAAATTAAAGAATAAAGGTATTAAATGCATTAAATGTATATAACTAGATTTCTAAAAGTAATTTTATTATTTAAAGAACTAAAAACAAAAGGGAAAATTTAGTTATTTATAAAATAATTAATTAAAATAAAGAATTAATCACATAATTATTTTGAATATAAAAATAAATGAAAATATTACAAATAAAAATTTAAAAAAAACTTATAATTTATGTAAAAACAAACGAATAACAAAAATCAAAGAAAAATGAATTATAAAATTTCAGAATTATTCAAATTGAAAAAAAAATCAAAAAATTACATGATTTTAACTAAGAAATTGGAGCAATTATGAACAAAGTCTACAAAAATTACTAATTATTTTACAAAAAATGCTATTTTGAAGATAAAAAGATAAGTAAAAGTAAAAATATGATGTGGAAAAGAGAAATGAAAAATAACTTCATCAGAATCCCCCACAAATAAAATTTTTTTGTCCTCAAACAAATTAATTATTTTGAATGTTTAAAACATAATGTTTTCTTTGTGATATTGAATTCAAAAAAGTGTGTGAAAAAACTCTTATGAATAGTAGAGCATAACCTGCACTAGATATTCAAAGAAAGTGTTCACAAAAGTGTTCTTGCCTAAATAAAAATCCCTACTAGAATTCAAGAGAAACATTGATTCATTAACTTTTCAAATATATCATTCCTTCTATTAGAAATCACTAACTTATCTACTTGAATTCAAATTAAACATCCAATTCAAGGAGTAATAACATGTAAAATTTTGTGGAATCAGAACAACAACCAATGGAACATCCAATTCTCACTTTATCCAAGGTTCTAATAAATAATTTCCATTATTTCCCCACATTATTTATTCTAATAAACTGATTCTTAATTTTGTAATCTGTTCCATTATTCATTTGGGTTCAAAATTCAAATTACCTAAATGATATAATTTTTGACAAGGTACATTTTTTAAATTTTTTCTACCATATTTTTGTGCAGATTAATGTTCAAAGAACTTATCGAAAATGAAATTGGATTTTATTTACTATAAAAAAACCTACCTAGTATACCTTGCCTTATTAACTCACTATGGGATCCAATTTTTTCATTTTTCTCAAGTTACAAAGGACATAAATAATTATCATTTGTGTTGAGTTTCTAAAGTGATTGAATTACTTTTTTATTAAAAGTGAGTCCCCTAGGATTCAGTAAAAAAATATAATTTCCTAACGTCATGATCTTAATTCGACAAAAATAATACTTCACACTCCCTTCCTCAGTTACAGAACAGAGAATACATAAAGATAGTGAATAACTTCCATCATTAATAACTAATCCTTAAATGTTTTAGACTAATTCAACTCTAAGAATCCCGAAAGTAGTAATCCAATTGTAAAGATATAATTAATTTTACAAATAAACCCCAACGACCCTCAGGTGAATTAATTTGAAAATTTATAATGAAATTGAGCTTTTAAAAAAATTAGAAAATTGTTTTTGAAAAAATAGTGGGAATTTAAATTTTAAATTTACCTATCTCTCCCATACTAAAAAATAAACAATTACCACAATGTTGAATTTCAATGTTGGAGACATCTTATTTCAAATCATATTGGAAAATCATCATTGTGAATATTTTTTAGGGGTAATTTGGTGATCCAATGTGTTTTTTCCACATACAAACAGAAAAATAAGATAAAAAAAATTACAAAAAGAAACCAAAATGACCATCAACCACCTATTTCAACAAGAGAAGTTAATTTTTTTATGTTCATGAATTATTAAGCTATAAACAAAATAAAAATTTATATATTCACTTAAAAAATTAACATTATAATAAATATTATAATGTAGTAGTAATAGATACATGAATATAAGAACCGTGGGGTGAAAAAAAGATTCCCAAATCAACTCAAAATAAAATTTCAACCCAGTATATTTTAATAAAAAATCACCCAATTAGGAAAACAAATTTCAATTTCTAATATACTCATAGGCTACTCTGACACACTTAGAAACATGTAGTAGGAAACAAAAAATGAGAAGAAAAAGAAAACTAGAAAAGTTAGAAAAACACTTCCCTAAATGTGTAGGCTCCATAACTTTTTTATGCCTCCCTTTCCAATATTTCTGCACATTCCCTAGATACCAAGTTCAAGTTTGTATAAGATATAATCAAATTAAAATTATTACTCAGAATTTAAAGCATAGGAAAATTGGAACTAGTTTTAAGTTAGGGAGTTTTATCAATGATATCTAGTGTGTATTTCCATTTGGAATCAAAAGATTACCACATTGAAATAACCACCTTTTTATTGAAATAATATGAAAAATATAAAAGTTCAAATAAGATGCAGAAATAATTTATAACCTGAAATTAAAAATGATATTCCTGGGATAACCTCCCATGGGGTGCTATAGTTTGAATTTCTATAGATGTGCATTACTTGTATCAACCCCAATCTGATGGGAGATGAATCTACTTTCTCAAGAACCCCCATATGCTGTTCTTCCTAACTTCAGAGAATAATAGTTGGTAGAGTTACCCTTGGAAAGCTTCATCCAATTCCATATCTTTCATCGTTAAGTACATAATGTTTAATAGTGGAGGGGAAAATACAAAGTAGGGGTACTACCATACTTATACTACTTTATACCGGGTGTGCACAGGTTAGAATAAATCTACTATAGGATGTTACTTTTCATCTAGTGCATCCCAAAAAAACTTATTTAAAAGAAATGTTTCATCCGCCACTATTATAATTCTGCACATCTCAAGAAATCCTCTTTAGTGACAATTCACAAACTAGAATTTTCATTTAGAACTGATAGTTTCATTAATTCTTTTGTAGGTGTAGCTTCAACTTCCTCACTCATTAAGAAATATAAAAATTGAATTGCTTAATCAATACATGTAATGTGAGAAAAATATGTAAAATCAGCTTTAATTTAATCTATGTTACATAAAAAAACAGCTTCTTCTATGAAATTATCCACTACCTTTAATAGTGTTATTTGTTCCTCCTGACGATGGAATAGGGATCCTTGGATGAGGTCTAGGGTAGGAGTGAGGTATTCAACCTTATCCATCCTTACATCAAAACACACCACCTCATTTTCTAAATCTTCCATGGAAAAAGAGAGAATGTCTTGTTATATAGACAACTGTTGAATCAGTGAAAAATCATTAGACAATTAACTGAAATAAAAATCATTAGTATGAAAATTTGGGAAATAATGATCATCATATAAATGTCCATCATCCTGAATTTGAGAAAATCCCATCATTTTACAACCCCTTGAAAACATCCTCAAAAATTTCATTAGGAATTTCAAGCCTTGACTCTAGGGGAAAATCCATATCAAAGTTAGGTAGATCTAACTTCTTCTTTATTTTATTTCTATTTTTCTTCCTTCTCAATTCCATTCCATAAATTTGTACTTGTGTAGGTGTACATATTATTATCCTATCTTCTTGGTTTCCTTTGACCATACCCATATCTTGCTTCATCATCTACATGGTCTCATGGGAAAAATTTGTCTCATTATCAACAAAGTATTGATGTATCATTTCATTCATACAACATTCAAATTTATAAATATCCTCCTCAATTTTTTAAATTCAATCATATAGTGAAAATGAATCAAATTAATTATAATTCAATAGTATTTGGTGTATTTTTTTATGTTTTTTAATTTTTTGTAATTTTTTATTTTTTTTCTTATGAAAAAAATTGAAAATAACCACCCAAGAAAGTGATTCGTCCTAAGAAATAGTGTCAAAAGTTGATGTATTCCTTATCACGAGGATGGTGATGTTTACATTTATAAATCCCATGATATTGCACAGTTTCTAACCTCCGGGTCTCTCTTTCTGATTTAGTATAGAATGACTATAGGGTATTTCCAAAAACACTTCTGGGATTATTTATATTGCTAATACAATGAACCAAAACAAAATAGTAGTAGGGAAAACCATAATGAGGTGAAAAAAGTGATTGAACATCGGCATAAAATAAAATAACACTATGAAGAAAATATGTAAATACAGACACAACATTAGGAATAAAAACACACTGAATAAAAAAATGAAAAAAAGATGAACAAGTTGATTCAGTGAGAACTAGGACAGACTCAGGTCAATTAACTCTCGACTATATATAATTGATCTAAAAAATAATACAATCAAAAATTATCAACTCACTCGATGAATGTTCGTTGGATAGGATCACACACCTATCTTACACAAAACAATGAGAAATTTTTCGTAGAATTATTTACAACAAATGAGAACTCTCAAAAAGTGGAGAGATCTCTAGACCAATTCTCTCTGACCAAAAATTTCTTCATGACTGTAGTGATCATCAAATAATCTGAAAACACACAACCTCAATCATCAACTCGATTGAGTGAATCTAGAGATGAAGTGGAAAATGGGTAATGGGAAATTGAGATAGAAATCATTCTGGTGATAAATTGGGTTCAAAAAAACCCTAAAAACCCTTCATTATCTCTTCATAATGGTGAAGATAAAATGATGATCAGGATGATGCTCGAAATATCTAGGCCATAGTAGTTTTCTTAACCTGAATTGGGTCCTGCATGTAAGATCTATATTTCGGGATATTAGAGATAATGAGAATGAAATGAAGATATGAAAAATGAACAAAACATAAAAAAATTAAATTTACATTTACCGAAAAAGTAGTTGGATGTATTTAAAAAGAACATAAACAAAAAAAGTGATTTGGAAGATGGATGATAATGGAGGATCAGGGTTGCTATCTCCAATATCAAAGGCCCATATCCATGGAGAAGTGGTGAAAATGTAGAGTATACAAATGGGGAGATGTCCACCTCTTATTATGGTAACTAAACATAAAACATAGAAAATGATAACTAACTAGTAGATAATACACATAAAACTCCTTTGAGATGTTTGTCATGAGATTCAAGAGAACTCCATGTGAGTGTACTAGCCTCCAACAATGAATAGGTTATTACATCACTGTTAAATATATAAAACTACTTTCTAGTGGTCACGACCACCTCTTAAACTTCAATCCATCCCCATGGATTTCCCTTCATGTGTGTGTTACCATCCATTAGTGAACCTCCGATTAATGTATAAAACATCATGCAATGACCCACGCCTCCTTGCAATTTCCCACGAACAACTTTACCTTTCCATGATCACCACCTCCTGTGTAGAACAACATAAAAACACAAAATACACCATATAGAAATTAAAATGTATCAATTATTATATATATATACATATAAAAATATTAAACTAATTGTAAATAAATAAAATACTAATGTATATAAATTTAATTACATATACCTATAATATTATAAAAAATATTACTAGAATATATAAATATAAATATATTTCTTATATTCATCATTATGTATTATTACTATTATTTATAATATTATAATTATTATATGATATGATATAAATATATAATTATTATGTGTTATTATATATATAGTATATAATTATATTATATTAAAAAAAGAAAAGTGAAGAATAGGATTGGGGGGAAGTTGAGTGGGTTGGGAGGGAAAGTGGGTGGAGTAGTGAAAGACGATAGAAGATAAGGATTAGGGGTCACACATGGGGTTGGAAACTATTGTATTTAGATGAGTGGTGTGACATCAAATATGAGAAGGCGGCGACCATTAGTGAGAATGGGGATCAGAATAACAGGTGCTCGCAGATGAGGTTATAGATTGCACAGGGGGTAGCAGCTCGATGGGGGTCTTGGCATAGGTGACCTGAAATGGTGGAGGCGGCGACGATTAGAAACTCTATTGGTGGCATGTGCGGTAAAGGACGTGGATTAGGTGGATTATCATAGCGTGTTACCAATGGTTTAGAATATTTAAATTGAGTTTTCATAAATTAATTAACAAATTATGCAATTAAAGAATTAATGATATTAAAAATCAAGGTATTGAAATTATTAAATGTATAGAATTAAATTGTTAAAACTAATTTAATTATTTAAAAAAATAAAAATTAAAGAGAAAAATTTCATTATTTATAGAATAATTATTTAAAATAAGGAATTAATAATATAATTATATTTAAATCTAAAATAAATTAAAAGATAAAATAAGGCAACAAATGAAAAATTATAATTTAAATAAAACATATGAAAACAAAAATTAGAAGAATAATAAATTATATGTTTTAAAATTATTTATGATGACAAAAATAAATAAAAATGAACAATTTTAACAAAAAAAAATATTTTGAAATGCTATGTACAATGTTGACAATAGTTTTTAATTATATCGCAATAAAATATTTTATTAATAAAAAGAGAATAATGACTGAAAATGACGTTGAATATAGAAATGAAAAATAGCCACATCAATATATATATATGAATCATAAGTTTCATAATAACAATCATTTATCTATTAATATTTATTTAGTGATTAATAAAAATATTGGAGGGATGGTAAATTGATATGACACCATGATAAAACTGTGATGTTATCTCAAAAGAATGGACTATATTTTTACATGTAATTTCATGATCCATTATTGAAAATTATTTTCATGATTGAAATATGATTAAATTTAGTGGCAATGTTTAATGTAGAGTCACCTTAGGAAGTATTTGGTTAGGAAAAAATCTATTTAGAAGATGGTAAATGTAACAGATAGACTAAATTATCACACCAAAGAGATTCATTTCATTTCAAAATTGAATATATATGTATAATTCAAACCATAATTATGATGTGGTTTTTCCTTTATCCTATGAAAGTTATTTGAGTAATAAATAATTACTTAATCGAACCTTAGGCTGCTTATTTGAGTGAGAATGTTACCAAAACATGATATCTTCTAGAAATTGAATGAACAAAACCTTGGTTTGAATATTCAAAATCAAATATGAAATATATAGTAAAGAAAAACTATGCATATAAATAAATAAAAAAATAAGAGAATAAAATAGGAGATGAACTATGTGTAAATAATGTAGATAAATAGTGAAAAACAATTCTCTGACACAGTTTTGATTAATAAAGGAATATTTTTTGGTTGAACAAAAATGTTATTGAATATCATATTCAATGAGATATAGTTTCATAGCATATCAATAAATAAGATGAATGTAGAAAAGTAATAACATTAAATAAAATATGTAGTTTTTATGTAACAAGTGTTTTGTTTAATTCTCATAGATATATCTACATCATTAATGGGAATTGGAAAATGTATATTAATAGAAATTTTCATTTATTGAACTATTATATCCAAAGTAATACTATTTTTTGGAGTATAATAATTGATCAGTGATACAACTTTTCTTATAAAAATTTAGACATATATGATAGTTTAATTTGAATAAATAGTAATATATTGTAACATAATATATTTTGAAATGAATTTGAATGTTATTTTTCTCTTTATAATGATATTTAATTATTTTTATGGAAAATAAATTCTGAACACACCTAAAAATCTAAAAAATGATATTTCTAACCCTCTGAAAAAAATTAAGTAATGATAAGAAAAGAATGTGTTCATTTAACTAGCAGTGACCATGCTTTAATGTTTATAACCACACAAATAGTGAGTATTAGTGGTTTATAGGTACACCAACATAGTATAGAGTGTAATGTCCCAAAATGTTTCTGATTGTTTTTGAACCTAATATGATCTGGCCATTATTACATGATTTTCTATCATCACAATTTTAATTTTCATTACAATTCACATAAATAAATATAAGGTTCACTAATAAACCTTCTAATAAGGGAATAAGATCCTAAAAAAAGGGAAGGAGAAGAAAGTAATAAATTCTTTTATAAAACCAAATCCACAAACTCAATTTTTTGGGTAATTATAGATTCTATCACATTTCTTTAAAATGATATCTATTAACCTAACAATTCCAAATGAAACCCTATTCATCATCCTAGATAATTCTTCAATGTAACCATTTTTTTAAAATAATATCCAATACCATTACACTCTATCAAATTAGTTTTAAAAAAAATCATGTAATAAATGATCATATCCAGAACAATTTTTAAGAAAAATCCAAAAACTATTTATAAAAAATACATAGAAGGACCATAATAGTCCATTAAAAACACACCTTTCAACTTGAGTACCAATATTAGGACCCTCGTATACTCTACGAAAACTCTAGAACCTTATTTTGGAGTTTCCATGTAATATAAAAACATGTTTGATCACTCACTACTTGTATATGATGATTTATAAACAATAAATGAAAACATCGACACTCTCATTCCCTAAAAAATTTACTTAACCAAAAATACCCACAGATTTCACATAAAAATAATATTTCCAAATGTTATAAAGACCAGTGAAATCATCAATAGATTTATAGCCTTCAATAAATGATCACCCATCTTATTCGAAGTATATAAAAGTTTCTATTTAGTCATTGTGCTACTATATCATGTCATAACACACACAAGATTCCTTATATAAGTATATAATTAATTTATAAATATAATTCCAAACTCCTTAGAATCTAAAATCTCATAGGTTATATTTATCTCACTAAAACTATACAAAATGATATACATATGGTTCATGATGTACCCCTAGTACCTAAATGTAAAAAATACACATAAACTAGTATATAATTGAATAATAATTCTTAATGTAATTAAGAAAATACATATGAAAACTAACTAGTTAAAATAACTATAAATATAGGGATCTATGATGTTGGTTCTTCACCAATAGACATCATCTATCCACACAATATAAAATATTCTTTACACTAATCAAATTCCACAATTACCTTGTGAAAAATTTCATAATTTATGAAGTAGCCACACTAAAATCCAACATGAGGGAGGATGAGCAATAATAGAAAAAAAATATGTGGATTTTACATGAATCAAGGAGATAAAACATATCAAACTCACTTGGATCAAAGGAAGTGGAAAGGGAATGAAGCAATTGGCTTTCTCCAATCTATACAACACTAAATGAAATAGAATAACAAGAAGGTTATTTTATATGTTTTAAAATTTTATAATGGAGTCTTACTATGTGAAAAAATTTATCATGGTGTAATGCCCCTACATATGGAAACACAAAAAAAAGCCAATGAATTATAGTTGTATGATTATATGTGTCAGGAATAAATTCCACATTCTAACACCATGTTTTAAATCCTCATGAAACCATTATATCCTTACAATATGATTTATTATATAACCACACACATTATAATGTGACTCCTCTTTGAACTCCAAATTTTCAATATATAAGAATGGATTCTTGAATGATCCACCACCATGTCGATGCAATCTATTAAATTATGGTCCAACTCTCCAATTTAAGGTGTTATACCACTACCAAATATAGAATTCAATATCAGTAAGCCTATACACCAATCCAAAATGTATTATGTAATGATTTGAACCTCCAACTAAAAAATCGAATTTTCATTAAGTTAACTAACCCATACTAAGGGAGGGAATTAAATTTCATTTTGATTCTCTCTCACTTAAGGAAATTTTTCATAATTTTACAGAGAATTTAACATTATTATATTCCTCAAACATATCAAATGAGCATTAATGATGATATTTTTTACCAATTCAAATTTATTAGTTTTTGTTTAGTATTAATTATTTATTAAATTATGAACTATTTTTCCAATTCCCATCATGAAATCCTAATAAATTACACTTGAGATAATGATATATAAATATAGGAATAATTCAAGAAAGAAATATAAAAACTAAATTCAATGTTAAAAAAAGTTACTTTATGAGTAGTGAATTATAACATTTCATCCATTAATGAAGAAACATAGTAATAGAAAACTCTATGAAAATCTTAATTAATTATGATAATGATGAAAATAAATATAAGGATTTAATTGAAATATTGGTTGAGTATAATTAAAACTACACTCTACTCATGTAAGATAAATATAATACTATATCCCTATTATAAATATTTATTACAAAGTTAGTTCAATAAAAACAATTATGTAGTGGTGATATGATCCACATATAATGATACAGTGATATTCCATCAGTTTGGAATTATTAAAATTATCAAATATATTTTTTATTTAAAGTGTATGGTTATAAGATTCTATGATTTAAGATGATTGTGGAAGTTTAAAAAGAAAAACGAGTTAACAAATAATATACTTGTTTACTTGTTCCATGTGACGAATGTTAAAATAATTAATAATTCTATCATGTTTTATATTTATGAAAAAAATATCAAAGGAAGATACCGATACATGAGAGAGTAAACATAATGATTGAGTTAAAATTTTATAGTTTAGGTGAATTTTGTATTAAATTTTATTTATCATATTTCTTAAATCCAGTTAACATTCAGAAAGGGGTAGTGATAATTTTGGTGGACTGATAATTATTTTGTAAATAAATTTTTATGATTAATTGAATGATTAATTTTTGTATAGTTTTTATGTAAAATGGGGATAATTATGTTTATACATACATAATGTAATGATGAATAATTAGTTAAGTAGATGTATGGATTTAAGGTAGTGATAATAATGAAATAAAAAGTGGGATGTTATTTGACCCATTAGACCATCAAATGAAAAATTTATTCTTAACAAGTGTTAATTGAATAAAAATATTTAAGAAGAGATGAATATATAAAATAATGATTCATTATTAGGTAATGATAACCAATGAATACATGTTACATATTTATTATATCTTTTGGTCATGTAATTTTCCCATGTGACAGTTGTGGGAGAATATAGGTTTTTTGGAACGGTTTATATTGAAGTAGAAAATGATGTTGTGGATAATAAGTACACTTTGTGATTATTTCATAAAAAAATATTTTGTGGATAGAAAAGTGAAACATAATATTACTTCAAGATAAAAACATTTTTGGTTTGGAATTTTTAAAAGAAAAGAATTCAATATCATTTTAATGGTATATATCATTTTTATGTATCCATTGTATATTTTTCTGATAATGTATTCCCTTTATAAAACAAAGAGATAAGGAATCTATTTCATTTCATAGTTCATTTACTACCTTATAGATTAATTTTTCTAATTGAAATGTGTAGGTGAAATAGTACATTGGTATGGTTTATATCATGCCTTATATATCAAAAGAGAAAACACCACAAAAAAATACCCTAAGGGGTCAATCAAAAAAAAATTACATAGTAGTTTCCAAATCATGAAGAATAAAATTACAATGAAGATACAGAACTTATTATTCATCATGCCATCTAACTAAATATAATTGATAGGATTTGTGAGATCATAATCCTTATTTTTGTTTTAATAATTAAAATATAATTTTCTTATTCATAATGGGGGACACTCAACAACCTTATGAAATGTTGTATGTGATAATAAAAATTATTATATGGATTCAATTTTTAGTCTAATAAAAAATATTATGTTGAGGTATTACACATTTTTATATGGATTTATTATACATATTTATAGATTTTACATTATTGATATCACATTTTTGTGAAAATTTAGATAAATTAATGGATGATGTAGTGAGAATTGTAGTGATTTTTTAATTATATTTTGAGAATTTCTAAATAAATAGACATGGGATAAATATGTTATAAGTTATAAAGAAGTTATATACAACATTTTATAAAATTTTTATATATATTTATAAAGAAGATAAAATATAGTCAAATTTCATGTTGATAATGGGTGAATGAGTATAGTGTACACATTAAGAATCAATATGGAAGCTGGTATAATTGACTTTTTATAATATGAGAATTATAAAAGTATATAAAATAAAAATATATATATGATATCAGCCATTTATTGAGTAAAAAAATATTAAATATTTTATTTTCAATTGTCCATTTTAAATGATGCATAATAGTTTTTTTAACCAATGAAAAAAACTATTAATGATATTGTACCCTATCATTGTAATTGTAGTGATAGTAGGATACGTGTTTCCTATTATAAATAAACAACTGTTAATGTTTTTAGTAGTTCATGTATGAAAATACATATTTATACATATGCCTAGTTTTATCCTCAATATTAAAGGTAAATAGGTAAATCATTAAATGATTTGATATTAAATTGTTGTATCGACATTCTAATATTTTTTTAGATAAAACTATTATATTGATAAGGGTACATGATCACCTAAAATGAAACTATCTCCAAAGCACCTGTATAAATAAATGATTCATACCATCTCAATTATCTATTAGTGTATTTTCAAATTGGTCCCAAATACTACTTGGAAACATGGATTCTGGTGAAAAACTATAAATATCCCGGTGTCATAGGAATTTTTATTTCATCTTTAATATACTTATTAAAATCATCAAAAAATGGTTCAAAATCATATTGATTGTATATTTGATTGAACATTACATAATTATTAGAACCTATTGAAAATAAATAAAACAAATAGGTCCATGATACTAAATAATGAGATTATATAAATAGATTTTTACATTATTATGACCTCTAAAATCATCCCATTATGATCTCTTAATGTTGTATTGAGGATTCAAATATCTTATATATTTTCTCTATGGGGGACATCCATATTTAAAAAAATGGTACATCTATGGACCAAAGAAGTAGATTACGTTTTTTCCTTATGAATTTCATGAATAAAAATGGTTATAATATATTGAAGTGTTTTATATATTTTGTCTTCTATTATCCCTAACCTATATAATATAAGAATATATTTTTATGATATTTTTAATCCATAAAAAAAGATTTTTATTATATATTAAAAGAAATATTGTTAATGGTGATGCCTAATGTGTGATACCAATATATAGGGTCGACTATCAGAACAATTTTATATGTATAATGCCTTTTTGGGTCATCGACATAACATCAATTGTTCTAAAAATAATAATATCATCAATACATAGGGTTAGATATTAGAACAACTTTATTTGTTTTACAACTCTCTGGGTCATGGACATAACATCAATTGTTCTAAAAACCACAAAATCATCAATACATAAATGATCTAACATAAGTTTTTCATTATTCCTGAGATGTTTTATAGTTATATAAATCCCTTCAATGAAATACTTATTATATATGTTTTAAAAAAATACAACTGGAACTGATTTAGGAAAATTAGATAATCGTTTTTTTAATATTGAACTACTAATATTTTCATCAATAAAATTATGGAGTTGGTGGGCTATCTAATAGATATAGGTTGAATAAATAACATTACTTTATAAGATGATTAATTAGTAGCTTCCAATACAGTTGCTATTTTCCATGAGTTTTGTGTAATCCAACAATTAATGATTTTATTATAAATAAAGCTACACCTCACGAACTATATGATATGAATTTAAAAACAAATATACATGAAAACTGAAAGAGATACAATCATTTGATGTATTAAACAACTTTGTGATAATATAAATTTTGATTTTTTCCATTTCATGTGTTTTTATTGAGGTAATTATTGTGACACCATAATCATAAAAGAATATAGAATTTCATATCGTATTTATCTTATAGAGATACAAGTTATGTAGTGGGAACCCAAATCTAATGGTTATGTAGTGGGATATTGAGATACAAGTAGTAGTAGAAGGATAATTTAGTTTCTAATTTAGCAGAGGAAGTAAACTAAGCTCCATGTTATGTAGTAGTGTAAACTAAGCTACAAATTTTCATTGTGAGGGAAATATTGATCAGGATGATAAATGGATTCCATTATAAAGAAGATTGCGTTAACCATATGACATTTAAGAAGTAGAAAATCATTTTTTAATATACTATGATACCTTAGATAAGGTATAGAGATCTACATCTCTCATTGGATTAAAAGTGATGTTTATAATATCCTTTTTATTTTTTTTCATTTTAATTCAATATTATATATCATTTTATGTTATACAATTATATATATATTTTTACAATCAATTACATCAGCTATCTCAAATATTGGTTATTAAATTTATATAATTTTATTTCATCTATTAGTATTATTAGTTTCTCATAATATCGATTCATTTATTTTTGACCAAAATTATATTCAAATTTCAGATATTATAATCACTAGAGGAGGTTAAAAATTTATAGATTGTTTAACAAATATTTATCCCATGTGGTTTTATTCTTAGTATACTATCTAATATTATGATCCAATACATCTATAGGCTAATAGCCTTTGTTCGATTCTTGATAACACCCAACAAGTTACCCAACATATTCAGAATATTTATTGCCCATTATTTTATATGTACCAAAAAAATCATCCAAAAAGAGGTTTCAATTAAAAAGAAATTTAATACTCTAATTAAAGGATAATTCTGACCAGAAAGGATGAGGGTCATTACATCTTAGAAACCATTGGGGTTTTCAACCGTGAAAATATTTAACTATATTTATAATATAATATGGTCAACCATTGGATGTTCATTTCATCTTTTCATTCCCACGTCATGAATGAGTTTTGAAAATGATTCCATTACCCCTAGAAAAAATTAATGGACCCTCATTGAAATTTTTTATTATATTGATCAATAATGTTTATATTTTTTTCAATGATGAAACAGTTTGATTTAATTAAATATAATTATAAAATAACCAGTTAGAAACATACTTATCTATGATACACAAAAAAAATGAGTATATTAAATTGAATATGTGAGGTAAATCCATCTTGTAACACATCTATACAATAAATAAAAAATAAAAATGGGTCTAATATATTTTTGTGAAATTTTCCATAGATTTTTCTTTAATCACTGGACATGATAAGAGGAGAGGTAGAGGAATGTACGACCACCAAACCAACATTCTTGGGGTGATCTTCTTTGGTCAATATATGATTTAAAAAGAATTCACTAAGTAACTATCTATTTATGGATCAATTTCAACATCCAATGTTTCTCATAAACTATGCTGGAACTAATCAAATGTGATTTATTAATCTTAGTCAATAATAAAAGTGATTAACAAATTCTACCCAATGGTTCATCAAATAAATCAATATGAACAAATTTTTAATAAAAATTATTCAAATAAAACCTTATGATTAGTAAATGATCCACAAAATATGTATAAATATCAATAATATAATATATTAACTTTTTTACATATAATTAAAAGCCTCAAAAATTCAATATGCATGTAAAAATACATCTTAGAAATAAAAAACGTAACTACACATTTAGAGGAATGATACTCCCTCAAAAATATTTCTAGAATGATTTTGGTAACCCACGATCGAACATCAACATAAAGTATGGATTTATAATTCTAATACCAACCATTTGGGATCCCTCATCATAATAAATTTATGAAATTATGATATAATTTAGATTTTAGATATGAGAATTAGTCACCCATTCTCAAATTAATGAATTGACAAAAGTGTTGTAAAAATATATCTCATCCAAATAGTTGGTGATGTCTTGATGATAGTTATATTGTAGAAACATAAACATGAAATATTTATTATCTTTTCCAAATTTATGATGTTTATAATTATTACTGAGGGGAGAAAATTACAATTATTTCCTTATAAAAAGAATAATTAATAACAAAATTAGATGAATATATATATAATGGTCTGACACTGTATTAGGTCAATGACACTTTAAGAAATGATATATATGAGTCCATTATTATCAATGTAAAAAAACGATTCCCTAAATAAATATTTCCTCTATAATATTATATTATATTCCACATAGACAAGATCTATGTTATTGTTTGGGAAATTTTTTTATGTTGTTATAAATATTTTGGAACCATAGGCTGCCTTCCAATGATCCTACATCAATACACACTAGAGTAAATTATACGTGGAATGATTGTATACGTATAGTCCCAAAATTAATTCATTAAAATTCAGAATAATTACTATAATAATCATTTTTTCACTCATAAAATAAATCTCATGCTACTTTGGTGAGATTAACATCATTCATTTCATTGTCAGATCAATCATATGCGTGACAACATGGTAAGAGTTCTGAATGAAGTAATAGTGATATGTATAAAATATAAAGATAACTTGGTCCAAAATTACATTTTATGGACTTACAAAAACATTTTTAATTTCTCATTCATTGAATAGAAAATTGATGCATCTTATGAGACAACACGCCTAAAATGTTTAACATCTAAAATAAAAAAGTGATTTTTGAGAGATTAAAGAAATGTTATATATTAAAAACATCCCAGAAAATATCTATAGATTCTCTATATGATTTTCCAATAAATTTAATAAAAATAAAAATAATTATAAATAATAAAAAAATTATGTTTAAAATGGATGAAAAATATTATTAATTAAATTCATGAAAAAAGTGATCAAATTATTCGAAATAAAAAAATAAAAAAAGATATTCTAAATTGCCAAAATAACATTGAAAATCAGTTTTTTGAATATGTTATGGTACCAAACAAATTTTTTTACCATTTATTCATAAATAAATCATTTAAATCCATTTATCCATATTAGAAAGTTCAGACAAGTCATCAGTTATTCAAAATGTATATCAATTCAATTTTTTACTAATTATAGCTATTGATAATATATAAATAGATGTTGACTCCAATAATTAATCATTTAAAAGAGGATTGAAGTTAACCATCGGTAATTAATAGGTATTATAAATCTATTATAATCTATACTCTCAAGTTATGTTTTCAAAATTCACAACAATTCTAGTGATATGTAGTATATGAGACTATAAATATTTTCTAGTTTAGTTACAACATTGATCAAGATATCCAAGTCACATTTAGAAGGAAGCACATAAATGGAATCATAATTACATCAAGAAAAGGCCTACCATATAAGGAAAAATCCTTAGGTATTTTTATTTCTTCCTACATAATAATAAAACATTACATCTATTAGAGAATATTTATAATAATATTTAGTGGCAACCTAGATCAGATTAAAAAATTATCCCCTTTCTAAAAAGTTTTTACATAGTAACTAATATCTAGATTTAATTCCCAGTATTATTAAAATAAATTCACTAATATTATAATTTAATTGATAATTCATTAATAATTTTAAAGTTTTTTTACAATAGATATTTATGATTAAATTTTAGATAAAAAGATAAATGAATGTTAAATACAATAGGGGATTCATAAAGAAAAATTATATTCTTTAGATATAAAAACATAGCCTTGCACTAGACTAGGAAGAATGCAATAGAAAAAAATGGCATAGAATAATGAAGGAGTATGGTGTGGGTTGGTTTTAGGTACTATCAATTATGATTCAATAAGAATTACTGATTTGAGTTGACATTGAATGGGAAGAACCGGGGTGAGTAGAATTATTGTTGTTCATCTGAGCATACCATTCTATGATTGAGTATTGAATTGAGTGCTCCAATGTAATGAAAATCAAGGTTGTAAGTTCACTCACCCAGGATACTATGTACATTATAACAAGATATCATTTTTTAAATTTCATCTACATCTAATTCGTTGGATATAACCTCTTTTCACTTGGACCAAAATTATTTGCATCAAAATACAATGGATCATCCATTAATCTTAACTAGAATATGTTAGTGATAATCATATAATGATGAAGAAATTATATTAGGAGCCACAATGATCTATCTCAACCTGGAGTGCCACCAAGAATCCCACTATGAATACGTAGTGAAAAAATTATCGAGAAACATCTTTGTCATCTCATAGGATTTGATCAATGTAGTTTATTAATTTATTTACATTTTTATGGTCCTTTAGTATAATAAACCTTTTATTTTTTGGTGTTTTTGATTGGGAGTGGTTTACACTATTGTAGAATTCCTCTCTAAATTAAATTAATTTCATGTGTCATGGTTATGGAAGGAATAAAATAAAGGATAGTCATGAAAATTCAAGGATCAGTACCTTGAAGTCAATTATTGCAGTGTAGATTGAGTGTTGAACATGAAGGGAGAAAATGGTTATGGCACAGTGTTCCCCATAAAATTATTTGTGGAAGGTGAATATGGAGTAATTTTTTTTGAAATATTTATATTATGACATGTGATATTTCTATGCTGTGGAGGTGTATATTTAAATAATGTATTGAGGGTTTTGGGGTTTAGTAATTATAACCATATTCGCATTGTATTATGAATTCAGGATATAGGAATAATATTTTGAGGTTTTTTATTTTGATTTATAATTAGTTATGAGTTTGGGCCACAAGATACAATCCACATAGTTATGTTATTATTTTAACATGTTTTCAGGATCATTATTTAATTTCAATTCACATTTTTAATGATAATATATTATCAATATACAAGATGTTTTCTATGTTATTTTTTACTCATTTAATTGTATTTTGAGTGGGGTATAAGTTATGAAAGATATATATATATATATATATATATATATTTAGAGATATATATAGAAGGATATGTGATAAGGAATAATTGTTTATATAATATGAATCTTATAAACATTGAGTGGATCAGAATATGTGGTTTGCTTCACCACTTGCAATTATGTTTTCTAAAGTATTTATAAGAATTGTTTTCCAAAATCTCATTGATTTCATTATTGGTTTGGGGTTATACTATAATTTTTTAATTTAATGGAAGTTATTATTGATTTTTCATAATATTTTATAATTTTTTCTCACTACCATTCTATTTTATTCGTCTCTATTTATTTCTCTTAAGCATTACCTATTTATATGTTTGAGTGTGTTCCTTATTGTTTCATTTATAAATGTCTATTATAACTAAACCCTTAAATCGGTTATCATTATATATTTAAAAATAGATTTGGGTTACCTATATATTTAGAGAAGTTATGTACTATAAAAATAGAAAAATTAAGCTTTGGAGATTAGAGAGTGACAACCCCAACTAATGGATTCACTGGGAAAACATTCAACTAACCACAAAGAAATCTTATTACATTTTACACATTGTAATTTATTGAACAGAAAATTGAAAATTCATGGTATATTCCATCACACATTATTTATTTTAGTATATTTGGTTGTTTTAATTTATTTTATAGTGTAGTCATAGCTATTGTGTTATTTTTGTTTACTTAGTCTCTATGTTTATTACCTCTGGGATTGGATTCCTTTTTTAATACTTTATATTCAAGTGATTTTAACTCTCTTATTTTTAAATTTCAAAATTCGTGTAACCCACGGGTAATTAATGATTCAACCTGAGTGATGATGTTTTTGAAACATTTTTTTAGGGACATAGGTTAGATAAAATTATATTATTATATTATGAAAATTCATTTATCTCACACATTAATGCTTCAATTCATTGAGTGGGATATTGTATTCTATTTCAATTTTCAAGTGGTTTATTAATGCATTCTTATCATTTATAAAAAATGTATCTTAATTTTGTATGACTACGTAATAATTTAAATGATGGATATTTCACATGAGATAGATGATCCTATGGAAAACATCCCATGGACTCAAGATTATTATTTAACACTATCATATTAGAATTATGATGATGGATTATTTATATACATGAGTAAATGGTCAAAGACGAATTTAATTATTTATATTTTAATTGAAACGGAGACTAAAGAATAAATAATTGAAACAATGGAGGATGTCTATGGTGAAGCAGAACATGAGATGAAATTTGAGAGATCTAATGATAATGATTCCAAATATAATGTTACTTTTATATTCAATGTTTATGCCATTTCAAAATAAGATACCCTCTCTACTATATGTTTGGGTAAGGAAGAGTAAAATGGAAGAACATGAGACCTCAATAAAGTTATATTGGGGTCGGATATAATAAGGGAATTATATATAATCTCTATAATTGTCCACATTCTAGTTCCTTCAAGAACATAAAATTGAATTTAAACCTGAGGAGGAAATATAAAAGGAATATGTAAAAAATAATGTTAAAGATGGGTATTAAGTAGAAAAGATAACTATAAAGAAAGTATGGGATATAATTCAAAATAAGGAAGATAGTTAAGATGAATAAAATAAGAATAATAAGTTTTTTTCCATTTAAAGATTAATGAATTTCCTAAAAGAGAGTAGGAAGAATATGAATAATCTTTTTTTTACCTGGTGAATCTAAAATTAATAGTGTATGAATTTTAAAAGTCTAGAAATAATATGAAAAAATATGCACGATCCATGTTTGGAGAGTTCTTGAAATATTATACCAATCATCATGACTTTCTATATTTTTGGATCTTCATTAATTCAGTTGTAATAGGTTGTTTCATAAATAATAAATTCAAAAAAACACCAGATGAACTAAAAAATGGGTTTGGATTAATCCAAAGTGAGTAACTCTTTTATATAATCTCAACATTTCACAAAATGAGGTAAAGTCAAGACAATGAATATGAAAAAACCCCATTTTAGAAGGAAACTTTATTTCTCAAAATTTTTAATGGAGTTTAGGATTTAAGAAAATGTTACAAATTTTTGTAGGGGAAACTAAAATCCCCAATTAATTTTTGAGAAATAATGAGATAGATATTGTGAATTCACATGGTTGTGTTGTTATAGTAGGATCATTATGTGTAAGGAAAAAGAATGAAAAGTTTTATATTTTCTTCAAAAAGGTGATTATTATTTTAATTCGTCGTTTATCAAAGCCCCACATGTAATTTAAAAAATGGGGAAATTATTTTTTGATTTTATGGAAAATGATATAACAAACATATTTTTTCCATATTTTTAATATTTGATGAAGAAATTACATAAGTATCACATGATTCAATGTATTTATATTACAGTGTTATTGAAAGTGAATTAGTGAGTAAGTTTATGGATATTTAAAATTAATCATATGGTTATGCATTAAGTGGTTCATAATTCCATGCGACTAGTTTATTCAGGTAAATAAAATTTCATTTTATATGACCAGGAATCAGATTTCTGAAAGTCATCTAGATTAGTTTATTATTATTATTCATGAAGTGACTGATGGAATCATATTATATTTTACCCATTCAAGAGATGGTTGTTAGAAAATTTTCTATATTCATTATGATACCCATTTCATGGCTGACAATTGGGGAATAAAAGCATATTAGAACATGAATCGAATATTTTCAGATCTATTTTTATATAAAATCCATTTCAAACTGACTGATATATTTTTTATGTATTATCAGTATCCATTATACCTACTATGATATTTAAAATTTCATTTATCTCATTGATCCTATGAAAACCCATGTTTAGAAAAACCAGATTATATCCAATTTATCCTCTCTATTATTCTCATATTATTATTTATTTTATATAATGGGTTATGTGTGTTGGTCAATATCCATGGTTATAAAATCCATTATTTTTATGTTGGATCATTTTGGTGTTTATGAGTATGTTATTAGGTTTGGATATCATGAGAAGAATGTTTTTGGTGTTTTTGATGACCCTGGGTTTGTTATTAGTTAATGGAAAATTTTACATCATAATTTTTGGATTATATTTTATGTCCATCATTGGTCTCTAGTCGTAAAATTGTTTCGGGAGTAAAATACATTCGGTATAGAAATTCATGTTTAGTGTTTTAAATTTGTTTAAAATCTACGAATTTATTTTTCCAATAATGTAATAAATCATTATAAATTTAATAATAGGTGACCTGTTTTTTGGAGTAATCAGTTTATAGGGAATTTACACTATAAATGAATGTATTACGATGTAAATATTTCATCCTAGTTGGTTTTTATCATATTTCAAATCTAATGTTTCTCAGATTCTGTAGTCCATCTTACTCCCTTAATCCCATGTTACTATCCCATAATTTTCTATTTTTCTATTCCTTATAGATTGAATAGTTAAGTGCTTGATATGAAGGGTGGTTGTTCTATATCTCATTCAGTAAGAGATAATAATAATTATTTATTTCCATTAGTAATTGTAGAGTAATTTTTATATGGTTAAGGGATATTTTGATCACTATATATTTTTTGTTTTATTTTTTTAGAAACATTGTATGATCTTTTCTCGTAGGATAAACCTTATGTTGGTTAGTGGGGTTTTTGTGCTTGTTGATATATGTGTGTTTTAGCCTATCTGATATAATGTTTTTATTATAGAATAAACTTCTATAATGTGGTAATAAATTTTATGGCCATCATCGTTTCCTTTCCATTCCATTCGGTGTCAGTGTATAATGTTTCCTGTAGTGTTCAGCAAGACATTATATTGGGTGGTTCTATCTCTAGCCTACGTGAGATAAAAACATATTCTACATGATTTTTTTTATAAAAATATTTTCATTATTTATTTTTATATGTACATGAATTATGGTAAAATATATTTTTCCTTTTCTTTTATGAAATGGGAATATTTCTATTTTTGGTGATTTTAATGTGGGTTTTGAAATGGAATATTACAATATGTTTTTTTTAGAATAAATGGTTATGAATTTTTTGTGAAATGAGTGACCATTAGAATTGATTTAAGAAATGTCACACATTAAATGCCTTGTATTAATAGGTAGAAGTAGTATATTTTAGCTGTTTTCCAATATATTTTTGGGGGGTTCACTCATGGGGTTTTCCTCTAACCTCTATTACTATTGATCTAGGTGATTTATTTTTAATATTTTGGGGGTTCACTCTTACTCTGTTACTGTACTCTATAGGAATCTGATCTAACAACATTGATGTGAGATAATCACTGATTGTGGAAGGATTATTCTATTATCCTGAACTGTTATGATCTATATAATTTTTTCCAATATGATTGACTCGTATTTTGTTGTCTTTAACATGGATTATTTGACTAATGAATAGGTTTTTTTTCAAAATATGATTTAAAATAATTTAACCTGGATTAGTTCATAACTATAAAAGATGAATGGGACGTAATTATCAATCATTGATATAATTTTTTTCTATTATCATGAAATGTTTTCTTTAGAATGAGAATACCAGGATTATTTGTAAAGACACATGATATGGAACACCTGGGTGGGGTCTTAATAAACATGTTTAGATAACACACTACACGTATATTTAGTTGTGTATACACCTATTAATGTATTTTGAAATAGGGAATGGAAAAGAACTATAGTTAAGGGGGGAGGATTAATTCATCATGATATGGGTAGATAGTAGTGATATTGTTAGAGACATCACACATATCATAGTAGTTGTTTTTTAGCTATCCTTTTTTTATTTGACCTATTTCTTTTTGTTTATCTATTATTTTTCATATTGTATCACAACTCCTATTTTATACTAGTTTTGGAATGTGTTCCTTATATTTTTTATTCTATTACTTCTTTTATATATGTATTTTTGTCATGTTTATTCTTCTATTTTTTATAAAATTTCTCCATCTATAATTATATTTGATAACTGATGCTAGTCACTATCCCATGAGGATTTGGAGAACCCTTCAATTTTGTGGATGTTCATGTATGGTGGTAGTTTGTGATGGTATCCCAAGTCAATTTGTAATAAATTTGTATTAATGATTGTTTTTTCTCAAGTGGACATTTTCTAGGGATTTTTTATATGATAGATGTAAGATTCTTGGGACATGAGATATAGGTGGTGGAATGTTCATACCCAGTAATTTCCATCACATGACTCAAGTCACCAATAGATGTAGGGATGTGCGCCTCTTATGTTTAGTTCTTTTTCTCAGTTTTTGTTAATGGTTTTTTTGTATGAAATTATTTTTTTTCTTGTTAGTACTGTTTTCATATTTTCATTGAGTAGAAGTATGCCTCTCAAACGTGATCTATAGAAGCATGAAATATATCATCTTCAAGGGTATCTTCATTTAGATCAGAATTATATCTAGGCTATTTTGTGAGATTTTTTATTATGGAATAAAAATATATATAAATTTCCAAATTTGTTTTAAGGAAAAACTAGGATCTTGAGGGGAAAGGGTTGGATCTTGAGAGTTATTACAAGAAAAACCCCCACACATAAATTTATGAATGAACGCAAAGTGGGTGAGGACAAGACATATAAGATCAATCATATCATATAATTCTTGAATGTATAAGATACAATAATATTGATGTTCACGGTGTTGAATATTGAGTGTAAATAAAAGAAATGTTTGAATTCCATGGTATAAGAATATATGCTCATGGGGTTGTACGGGAAGGGCTTCATGTCCCATTTCATCAAGATATTCGGTTTAGAGAGTCTGATGGTGGAAAATTTTATATGTTTCCTCTTATTAAGTTAAGAAGAACTATTTCTATAAAAATACTAAAATTTGTTTATAGAGTTTTTTTATTTATAGGTCATAAATAATAATGAATTAATAGATAACAAGTACTTGTGGGGTTTGATGAATGATATCTGAATGTAGTTATTGATAATGGAATTTTCTACTTATACATAGACAATCGATAGGGAAATAATGATAGAGAAAATTTTTGTATAAATAGTTTGAAATTATTCCCCATATCATCCACCGAGTGATAGCTTTGGTGGAACACATGTATGGAGAATGAAGTGGAACAATAATCGAATGATTTTTGGAGGTATTTCTAATCAATTATATTTCCTTATACCATTATCATTTACCCATAATGTGACCATGACTTTCAACCAGTGAAGCATGGTTTGGAACACCTTGAATTCATATAACCTCCAAAAATGGTGTGCAATTGTTGTGGAATGTATGATCATATCTGTTGGATTTTATATTCTATTTACATTCCTCATTATGGTCAAGGATCATTGGATCCAAATCCTACTATTTTATAGTTTGATGCATCAATCTATATTAGTATCTATCCAAAATACAAAAAAGTAACGGACATTCATATAATAGAGTATTTTGTAGGGGAGGTTTCTATGAGTATGAAGACATTGAGAGGTACCAACATTATTGCATCATCTATAGAGACTAATTTATTGGATATGACATCGACCCACTTGTTTATATCTAACAGTTGGGTTAAATTCTTGAAAATTCCAAAAATATCATTTCCTTGGTTATTGAGTTAGTGACACCTCTTAGAAAGAAGAAGGATAAAGGGTTTCAGTGTCTATATTTATCTCTATCGAAAAATGAGGCAGATATTGTATGGTATTTCATCATTCTTGATATAAATTTTTCATTCCATCATTGGTATGAATTGGATTCTTACTCACCAATATGAGATTGGAAGTTATCATTAGTTATTAAAGTTTCTTATTATCGATGAGAACACTCAGGTTTTCCATGAAGAGTGGGATATGAGGATTGGTCTTGCATGACATATACACATAGAAATTAGAAGTGTGTATTTTTTTTTGTTTTATTTGATCCAGATGTGATTTATCATCTTTTTTATCATCCCATAGTTGTTAGGTACATTCATGTTGATTACTGAGATTTCCTATTGAGTCTTCCTCTTGAGAGTGAATTGGATTTTATAATTTCATTAGTACTAGGTATGAATATGATCTTTATAACTTTGTATCACATATCACCAAAACATGTGAAGGGGACAAATATTCAGTTGGATTATCTGATTGATAAGGGTTTTGTTCACCCTATTATTTTATTTTGATAATACCCAGTTAACTGTTAGGAGAACTAGGGTAGTTCAATCTAAAATATATGTGAACTATCAAGAGATAATATAGGTGACCGTTCAGAGTAAGTACCCTTTTCTCTATATGGATTTAATTTATTTATTATTTATGAAAATGTGGTTTCTAAAAAACGATCCTCTGTGTGGTTATTATCATCTCAAGGTCAGGGAGTCTAATATTACAAAAACCACTATCATGATTTTGTATGGCTATTTTTAATATCATGTGAATCATTTTAGTTTGACTAAAATTATTGTAATTTTTTGGATATTATGAACTAGATATTCCATCAGTATATTGATACTTTTATTATAGTGTATGTGGATGATATTCCATTTTATTCGACGTCTATGTGTAATTACAAGTAGTATCTGAATCTGTTATTGAAAATTCCAATGATTTATTGTATATATATAAATCATTCAAAATTTCATTTTTGGATCAATATATTAACGTTATTGGGCCACATTATTTCTAATAATGGATTATCAATCAATCATGAGTTAGAGCAGGCTATATTTTAATGGTAGGATCCATGTAACTTCGTTGATATTCAGATAATCCATTGTGTTGCTGGATACTATTAGATATTCTACATAAAATTAGAGATGGAATAACCATTGAACACTAAAACAAGTATAGGGGTTCAATTCATATGATATGGTACGTTTCATAATTATTTTAATGAATTGGAACAACTTCTGATGTCATCACCAATTCTAATCTTACATTATCCTTGTAAGTTGTATGTGGTACACTATGGTGATTCTAGTGTTGGTCTTGGATTCATTCTTATACTGGATGATCATGTTATGGACAATGAATATTAATATCTTTTGACACATAGAATAATTACCCCACTTAGAGTTGTGTTCTTCTTGCAGTTATGCATCTGCTTATGTGTTGGTGGAACTGTCTTTTTGAATATATTCATAGAATTGTTTGATCATAAGATTCCATATTATTTTGTTTCTTAGAATGACAGGAACATCTGAAAATGGTCTTGGTTGAGTATCATTAAAAAGTTAATTTTGACATCACCTATACACTAGGAAAGGGGGAAATCATCTTTTATGATCTCAGTAGGAATGTACCACAACATGTTGTCTATAAATCTATAAAAGAGTGGAACATTATGCGTCAAATTTTTTAGCTATATTCAGATGTGTAGTAGGATTATATTGGTATAGTTCTGGACATTGTTTAGTTATCTTTATCTTCCCTTGACTCTCTTCTACAATGTTAATAGAAATATGATGAGTTTAAGGTAATTAGAGGAATTAGAGAACGTGTTTTTGAGTCATTGACAAAAAATTCTTTTTCTAAACACCATTAAATACCTCATTATATAAATGATCTAATATTATTTTATTGGTGTTTCATTTATTTTTTCAGTTTTATAAATCCATTCAATGAAGTACAAATAACATCATGTTTAATGAAGTACTGGTGGAACTGATTTATGAAAATCAGATAATTTGATGAAATTTTTAATATTGAACATATATGACTTTCATCAATAGAACTATAGCAGTGATGGCCCAAACTATAGGCCAATGTCTAAAGAATAATCTTCCATTTAATGATGAATATTTAGATGTTACTAATATAGTTTCAATTGGCCTATTATTTGTGGAATTTTAACATTGCATATTTTCTTATAAATAAAGATACACCTCATGGAATATATGATAGGAACTGAAAAACAACACAAAATTAATACTCTTTAATCTATAATCATTTGATTTCTTCAAAGGATTTTTAAATAATTTAGTTCTATTTTTTAATTTATGTGTTTTCCAAGATATTAAATTGGTGAGTCCATCATTATAAAAGCATCTTGAATTTATTATTTTTTCAAATAGATCTAAAAGTTATATAGGGGAAAACCCAATCTAAAAGTTATGTAGAAGGATAATGAGAAACCATTTATAGTATAAAAGTAAATGAGTTACCAATTTATTAGAGGACGTAATATGATGTACCCATAATATATCAGGGTAAAGAGAGCTACAATTTTATGAAGTTATAGAAATATTTTTCAAGTAGATCAATGGATTCATGTGTAAGTATAATTGTGCCATGATTATTATTTTTAACAATAATATACATTTTAATTGATTTATATAAATGGATACATTAGATTAATTATTCAGATGTACCTCTCTCTTTGGATTAAAACATAATATTGTAATATCCCTGTTTACTTGTTCATGTGTATACACTTTTTTTATATCATTTTTGCAATTAAATTTTCTATAATTTCACCATAAATTTCTTTTAAAAAATAAGATATAGATTATTAAATTTGGTTATTATATTTTTTGTATTTTGGTGTTATCAGTTCCTTAAACTTATGATATATTTATTTTTGTCCAATTGGATTTTCATATTTTATATATTCTAATCACTTGAAGTGGGTGAAAATATGTATTTTTTAAAAATATTACTTTAAACCTTCTTATCATATTTTTACAATACTATATAAAATTAATATTCTAACAACATCATACTAATAACTATCATAGGGTACCCTATACCTTCCAAATAGGTACCCAATAGTGTTTGATTATTTATTCCCCCTTTTTTTTACAAATTTCCATAATAATGCTCCAAAAAAAGTTTAAAATTGAAAATAAATTAAATTCTATATTTGTAAGATAATTCCAGCAATAAAGGAAGAGGGTCCTTGTAACCTCCAAACCATTGGGGTTTTCACCCCTAAAATTCTTTGACTAGATTTCTAACAAAACCATACAACCATTAGATCTTCATTTCATATTTCCATTCCCACATATAATACACATGTTGAACATGCTTCTTTAGCATTGATACAAAATTAATTACCCTTCAATGAAATATTTTCATAACATTATCAATAATGTGTTAGATGTTATACCATGATTTAGCTATTTGATTCCTATTAACTAACATCAATTTAAATAATCTCCCACATACATTCTTAGCTAAGAAAACTGAATTAATAGTATATTAAATTGAATATGGGAGGTAAGTACATATTATTACCAATTATCCAATAAAAATAAAAATAAAAAAGTGTCTCATAAAATTTCTAGAAATATTATGAAGATTTATCATTAATTGATGTTCATATATAGGGGAGACTCAGAGAAATATATGATCACTAACATATTATTCTAGGGGTCATCCACTATGCTCCACATATTTTTAACATCAATTCACATGGTAACCCTATAATTACAAATATATCTCAAAAAACCATTATTATCATAATCAATGATATAACAAACCAATGATGATTCATTAATCATAATAAAGTATAAAATAGGTTGGAATGGTTTAACATATTATTACTTAAATTAATCAATATCAACTGAATCTTTATAACTATTATTTAATGAAATCTATTTTATTGGTAAATCATCCTTCCAAGATACATTAAAATTAATGATATAATATCCTAAATTATTTACATAAAATTAAATTCCACCAAAATTCATTATTCATGTCACGATACATATTCTAATCCTCTATATGAACAACCTAAAGAGAGAAATTTCACTCCCTAAAAAATTATTAATAAATGCTAGTGTGAGCCCCCATCTGATATCAATATAAAGGATGGTTTTAGAATCTTGAGACAAACCCTCTTGGATCCCCTATCATATTTACTCTCTGAAATTGTGATAAAATCCAAATTATAGGTGTGAGAATCCTTCACCCATTCCAAAAATTTTAACTTGGGAAAAATAAGTTATAAATAAATCTTAACCAAATATTTTTATTTTATTTTTATGTACATTATCATTTTGAAACATAAATATCAAATCAACATTACCATCCTGGTTTTTGATGTTGATACTTATTATTGAGGAAGTAGAAAACATAATTTTCCCTTACTCAAAGTATAATGAATATAAAAATTAGATCACTAAAATTAATCCACCCTCTAACAAAATATTAGTTCTATATCTCTATTAAAAGATATATATGATAATGTTATATCCAAAATATAAAAAATTGTTCCTTGAATAATAAATTCCACTATTATTTTAGAATATATACATCTAGTAATTTATCAATGTCATGGGTTGTGTAATTATATTTAGGTAGTCATAAATAATTACAACCACATGCTATGTCACAATGATCCTATATCAATAAAACATAAATATATTATAAGAGGAATATTTGTATATATACACACCATTAACTAATTCATGAAGATTTAGGATAATTTCTATTATAAAAATATTACTCATCTAATAATAATCCATTTCACACCACTATGAAAATATTTACATCACTCATTTCATTGTTAGATCAGTCATAGGTGTGTCTATATAGTATGATTTCTGAATAATGTTATGTTGATATCTATATATTTTAATGAAATTTTTCTCAAAAGTTGGATTTTATATAATTCCCCCTAATCTACTACTTTCTCTTTCTTAGAAATGAATATGATTTAATCTTGGGACCACTCATTCCTAATATGTTTAATATATCAAATACAAAATTAGAAAATGGAGGGATTTATAAAATTCTTATACACAATAAATAACCAAAAAACATATATGGATTCTCTATTTGATATCACCAATAACATTAATAATCATATACATTATCAAAAGATACTACACAATTTTACATTATTAATGGTTAAAGAATAGTATTCATTAAATCCATGAAAAAAAAGTTATAAAATTAGTCAAATAGATATATTATAAAAGATATTCAAAATTAGAAAACAAAATTTGAAAATCTATTTTTTGAAGATTTTTTGGTCTCAAGAAAATTTTATGAAACATTTATAATAAATAAATTATCCAAAACCATTTTTCCACATTTACTTGTTCAAAAAAGTCTTTAATTTGGGAAAATGGATATAATTTCATAATTTTTAATGTATTTTATCATCTCATAGTCTACATAGATTTGTATACTCCAACAAATATTTTTCCCAAAGAAGATTGATGTTCCCCAAGGATAATTATTTTTTTATAAAAACCCCTTAGACATCATATAATAATGTTATATATTACATTTTCTCAAAATATAGTCTGTTATATTATATAGAAGAATATAAATTGGATCATTCTTAGTTACTACCTCAATCGAGAAATACATCTCACATTTAATAGGAAATCCATAAATGTTTTTTAGAATGAAAATCAAAAAAATCTTATCACATGAGGAATGTCATTTGATATTATTATTTCAATATCATTAATAACCAACCATTCCACATGGGAGGTAATTATTCTAATATGTTTTACATCCCACCAATATCTAATTAAAAAATATTTTTATTTTCATACAATGGTTTACTCAGTTCTAGATTTCCATATTTTATACAATTTTTTTAACTCGAATCCCTCATTTTAAAATTTAATTGATAAATTTTTACAAATATGTAATAATAATATATTAATTTTGAAAAATGTTTTTTAACATTTTGGTTAATAAAGAAAATGATATTTTAAATTAAATAGGGTTTTCATAAAGAAACAATAATATTCATTTTTTAGGCTACAAAAATATGGCCTCACACTAGCTGAGGAGTCACAAAGAAGAAAATGAAGTAAACATAATAATGAAGGATTAGGACGTGGGTTTCATCCATTAATTAGATATTTTTATTAAAGGGTAAGGAATTATGTTCATAAAAACTATATGGGAAGAACATGGGTTGGGTAACCTTGTTATTGTTCATCTAAGCATACCCTTGTACATATGAGTATAGAAATGAGTGCTCTAATGCCGTGAAAATAAATGTGGGATGGTCAATTACCATGGATAGTATTAACTCTCTTAAATGATAACATTTAAAAGATATCACCTTTTATTTCTCATTGAATATATCCTATCTATGTATGCACTAAATGATTTCACATCAAATTACAATAGATAATCCATGAATCCTGACCAATTTATCTCAATTATATTCCAACAATCAAGAAGAGATTTAATAAGGGGAACCAAACATTTGTCTCAATATGTTATGACATTGAGAATCTCAAAATGAATATGGAGTGAAGAAAATACATTCTCAAAAACAATGTGAGCATAAATGAGTTATTTACATTAATTCATACATGTATTAAAGGTGTAATGGTCTTTTACTATTACAAAATGTTTTTGTTGTAGTGTTCATTCATGGAAGTGTTTTAAACATGCATACAAAGACCTAAGAAATGTGAAGGAATTTTTTATATCATGGATATATAATTGAGACAATTGATAATACTACTATAAATTCATGGATTAGTTTCATGAATTCCATTATTGAAATGTTGATTCAGTGTGGTCCCAGGTGGAAGAATATGGTGGTGGCTTATTATTCCCCATTGTGACAAAAGTATAATGTGATTACAATGTTTTTGTGTGTGAATTGTATATACAATAACATTTGTGTTTTCTAAGTCTTGGAGGATTATTTTTCAATAGTGGATTAAGGGTATTTTTATGTGTCTTTCTCAATTTAACCATATTCACACTATAGTATGAATTCAGGATTTAGGAATGGGATTTGGATTTTTTGAGTTGGATAAAAAATTAGAGATGGTTTAGTGACACATGATTACATCTACCATCTAATGTTTTTATTTGTATATATTTTTAGGGAAAATATATTTTCTCTATAAACATATTTGATGATACGATATTATCAATGTAACATATGTTATCTGTGATATTTTCTCCAATTTTCATAGAATTTGGATATTGTATAAGTTACAAAATTTATTGATACATTATTTGAAGATTAGTATATGAGGAGATACAATATATAATAATTTACTATTTGATATGGGTATTATGATTTTTTAAGGTATTCGTTCCAACAGTTTTACATATATAATTTGGATATTGTTTACTAAAGTGATGGTAGAAATTTTTATAAACCTGTCATTGATTTCATGAAAGGTTTGTTTGTGAATCATGATTTTGTGATATTAATGGTGTTTAATTCTTTTTTTATGATTTTATCAAGAGTAATAATTCTCATGTTATTATATTCATCCCCATTTGTTTCAATAAAGTATTAAAATTCCATTGGATTGGGAGAGATCCATATATTATCAGTTCTAGAGTAAATGAAATGGGATTTTAGTATATTGGATTGTGGAAACCACAAAAAATATATTTACTAGGACCTAATTATATTAATAGTATATCTATCATCATACGTATTCTAAATTATTATTTTATGAGAATAAAGATTAAAATTCATGTTATATTCAATCCAAAATTTTTTATCTTAGGATATTTAACTATTTTAATTTATTTTATAACATAGAACTAGTTATTTAGATCTATTAGTTTACACAGACTCAAGGGTTTTTACCAATGCGATTATATCCCATTATACTACTTAGTAGTATAGTGTTGTGTAGTCTCTCATTTTTAAATTTGTAAATTAGTGTAACCTATTAGAAATTAATGATTCATCTTGAGTTGTGTTTTTTTTGAAACATTTTAATGACATGGGATAGAAATCATTGGTTCAGTATGTTAGGGTTTTTTCTTCCCACATTTATGTGTTTGTTTTCAAGAGTGTTTTTCTTTTTTCCCTTTTAAACTGGTGTATTTTAGTGTTGTGACCATAACAAAAAAATGTATCATGATTTATTATGCAAATTTCATAATTTAGATGATGGATCTATCACATCAGATAGATGAGCCTAAGGAAAATATACTCTATACACAAGATGAATATGTCTCACTTTCATAACCGAGTGATGATGAGGGACTCCACTTTGTCATTGAGCTAATGATCAAAGAGAAATGTAAATATTTATAAGTTAATTGAAACCCAGTCTAAGGATTCAATAAGATAACCAAAGGAGGAATCCCAGGGTGAAGTAGATTGTGAGGAGTTATTTGAGATGGATTCTGATAGCACACAAGAATTTTACCCAATCTCTATGGGTGAAAAAATTTGAGTTATCCCCCAAATATAAAACATAATTCATTATTTTGGAGGAAAGATAAAATGAATATGTTCTCAATTTTTTGAAAAAATGGTTGAAGTGGAGTGGATTACTACAGAAAAACTATAGGATATACTTGAAAATATTAAAGATAATAAACAAATAAAATTGATTAAATAATAAGAAGTTATTTTACTTATGACGATCAACAATGAATCCATATTAGATTAATTATAATATGGAATAAATTATGATTTTTCTTATAAATATAAAATAATTAGGGTGTAAATATAGTATGCATATCAAAAAGAAGAAGAAAATATGGCATGATTAATATTTAGAGAGCCCAAGAGATCTTGATCTAATCATTTGAGTTGTCTATATTTTTTCACCCTATTCAATAAAATTTTAATAGGGTTTTTCATATAGATTTTATTGATAAATAAACCATATGAACTGAAACATTGATATTGGGTCAATCCATACCATGTAACTCTTTTTCATACCACCATTATCTAAAAAAGGATGTATGGTCTTCAATATTCACAAGTATAAAACAATTTTAGAGAGGCATATATATATTTCAAAATCAATTATAAAAGATAAATATTTTGGATAATGATTCTAAATTTATTTTAAGATGTAGTTTTAATCCTGAAAATCCTTTTGATCAATAATGGGATGGACCTTATTCTCTCATATTTCTAATTTGATATTATAGTTTCATGATAGGGAAGGAAATTAATCAAAAATTGCAATAGCTTCATCTACAATGTTATTATTATTTTAATACATGGTATCTATTAACTCAACATAAAATTAAAAAAATGGAAAAATATATTTTTTTATGGAAAATTTTATGTCAAACATATATTTTTTCCATATTTCTACTCAATACAAAAAAATTACAAAGGTACCACAAGATTAAATGTTTTTATATATCAATGTTAATGAAATTTAATGAGTGAGTTATTTAATGGGTAATTTTATTTAAGAATATTCTCATTAATTAAGTGAGTTTGGAATTATTGGGACCTGTTAATTCATTTATATGAAGTTTTTTTTACATTTCAATGCTTCAAATATCATAAATTCATATTATTATTTTTTATTTATACAATTACAGATTGACTCATATTATTTTTTTAACAATATATAGAATGGTCAAAGAAAATTATTTCATATTCATTCTAAAAACAATTACATGATTGAAAATTGGTGAAATAAATCTTGTTATATGTGCATTGAATATTACCAAATCTATGATTGAATAAAATCAAATTTAAAATTTTTACGGTGTACTTTTTTAATACCCTATATAATTTATATTTACATTGATATTTATTTATTTATGCCCATGTAATCTATGAAAAACTTATATAGAAGAACTAAATTATAAGTATATTTATATTATGTACCCTACTACTAGTATTATTTATGATATATAATTTCTTCTGTTTTGGGGTGGCTATCCATGGTTGTGATAATATAAAATTTATGGTACACACATATTGGTGTTAAAGGGAGTGTTTACATTTTTGGATGGAATGATAGGTTTTTTGATGAGTTTTTCCAGATCCTTTGTCTTTTATTGGTTTCTAGAAACTTTTACAACATTATTTTTGGATTACACTGTATTTAATTTTCTATGAACATGACATAAAATGGTTTATAGTATAAAATTAATATTTTACATAAATTCATGTTTTATTCCAAAAAAATATTTTACACTGTACGAACCTATTTTCCATAAAAATTTATAGATTGGGGTAAATTTATTTTGAGGTGAAAAGATTTTCTGTGAAATGACTTTATGTGATTTTTACAATTTTAATGATAGGTTTTTGACAAAAATAGTTTTATCTAGTATGTTCTAATCACATTGTATTATAATTTTTCTCAAATTTTGTAGCCATTCATATACCCTAAATTCATCACTCTTGCCTAGCTATTTTGGTTGTTTCTGTTCGATCTAGACTGCTTCTTTTAGTAATCAATATTCAGTGTTTTTTGCCAATTCTCTCTTAGTAAGTGTTATGTATAATTCTTAATTAAACTTGGTCATGATAGTGGTGTTATTTTGTGGTTATGAGATATTTTGATCGCTATCAATTTTATTATTGATTCATCTAGAAACATTGTGTAATCATATCCTAGAGTCCAATCCTCATTATGGTTGTTGTGCGACAGGTGTAATTATCTAGGAATGTATGTTATAACCAATCATATAGATTTTTTGGTTATGGTATAAGATATTATTATTTGGTAATAGATTTTATGGCCTCCATAGTAGTATTTTAATTCATTTTAATTTTAGTGATACTCATGTGTGTTGTGTTCAACCAATATTTAAGGTAAGAGGTTCCCTCTCTATCATATGTCAGATTATTGTATTGATCCAAATTTTATTAATTTTTTTATAATCTTATATGAATGAATTATTTGTATGTGTATATGGATTTATGGTAAAATATGCTTTTCCATTTCTTTTGTGTAAAGGGAATAAATTCTAATAATTGAATATGGTATGAAAAATAATTTATTATAGAATGATTTAGTGAAATAATGGGTTGTGAATTGTTTGTGAAATATGAGGAAATTTCAAATTATTTGAGAAATGTGAGACATGGGAAGCCATTGGTACTTAGGATGAAGGTGTAGAATAGGTCCGTTAGACAATATATTTTTGGGTGGTTCATTAATGGGCAGTTCTCTACTCCATATGGTTATTGTTATAGGGGAATGATATGATCATTGTCTGGGGGTTCACTCATTGGGTGTTTCTATACTTCTAAGGCATGTGATCTATGAACATTTTTGTTCCTTATACATATATTGTGGATAAAGTATTGTACTTTCCCGTCCTGTAGTGATATAACTTATTTTTACCATTTTTATTGGCTTTTATAATTTTGGATTTAATTTTGATGATTTGACTAATTAACTGGTAAATATGAATGTCATTTGACACTATTTTACCAAGCTAGTTTTAGAACTATAAAAAAATAAAGGAAAATATTTACCTTGATTTGGTATAAATATGTTTTATGCTTATCATTTCATGTTTTCTTACGAATGAACATACAAGGATTATTTTTATAGAGATGTGATATGTAAAGACATGGTGAGATCCTGCTGAGCCTATTTTGATCACACCCTTCACACCGCTTCAGTGTTTTGTAAACTTGGTTATGTCATATGATGTAGGGAAAGTCAAGGCACTATAGTAAATGGGTAATGTTTTGGTTAGTTGGGTTTGGGTAGTAGATTGTGAGATAATGGGAGATTTCTTAAATATCCTAGGAGCTGTTATTTGTTTTTTTTTATTTTGGTTTTCTGTTGGTTTTATTTGACCAACTACATTCAGTTAATTGGGTATTTTTCATGTTAAATCACTACACCTATTTTTATATATTATAATATTAAAATACCACTCTATTATTATAGATATATAAAATGTTTCTTCTATTTTCTATTAATTTTTTCTATCTACTATGATTATATTCACTGTATATTGTAAATATTGTGGGATATAATTCCATCTATTTGTCTATTTGATGTATGGGTTCTAGTCACACACCCATGGGGATCGGTAGGACCCTTAGAGTATGATCCTGTTAGGGTTCTAGTTTGTGAGGGTATCCTAGGTCTCATTATTTCAAAATAGTTCAAAAGTACTATTTGTCCTAAAGGGTTATTTACTAAGGACATTTAATTGATAAGAGATATGATTTTTGGGACTCGATATATATAATTTAGGGTGATATTATCCAACCATTTCAATCATTAGACTCCTATTACATAGGTATGTTGAGATGTCATTCTCATATTTTTAGTTCTTCTTTCCAAATTTAGGATTATGATTTTCTAGTTTGAACTAAGATTATCCTATTGTAGGATCATTTTCCTCTATTTTATTTGTGTATAATTATGCATTTTAGATGTCTTCCATGGGCTCCATAGAATCATACAATGGATTATCTCCATGGAAATTTTCCTTTGGATCAAAATCATATCATGGATATCATATAATATGTATGTTATAGAGTTAAATGTGTAATACAATACCATAATGTAACTTATGATGTACAACCAAATGATAGAGGAGAAATGGTTCAATATTGAGTGCTTGTATATGAGAAGCCATCATCCATTAATGGTACAAATGAACAGAAAAAGGAATAGTAATATCAAGACAAGAATGAATTGATATTTTACTTCTTGGATGCACCTCGGACCATCATAGTGCTATTTGAAACATTTATTATTGAGGTTCTAAATAAGAGAATATGGGATTCCATTGTACTTGAAAATAGTCTCTATATATTTTAATTTATGGGTTTTAAGACCCTATTCTTCATTTATTTCTATTTAGAGTCTTTGATGAAGGAAAAATATATGGGGTTCATCTCCTTACCATAGGGAGAATGCTTGGTGTCAAAATAAACCAATCAGTTTGAAATGATAATTCCTTTTTCTCACGTGTTTGTAAAAGGGGATCATTTTAAATATCATATTTACCTATAGGTTTTGTGATTTAACAACAAAAAAAGTATTTATATTAAATCATTCTACCCTTACTAAGATAAAATATAAGGAAATGTTACCATCGATGTATATGGTATGAAATATTCTCTCTTCTTTCCCATCTCATCTACATAGTTTCATATTCAATCGAATATAGAGAAGGAAAAAAGAAGTGTTATGATCTTCCAGAGTGTGTGGTAGAGATTTTTAAAAAAAGGATCCTCATTAATATTGTTATCTATTACAAGTAGTGTGACCCTAACATGTTACTTGGGAAACATTGTCAGGATCCCATGGTGTTCATGTTCCCCTCACCATGATGTGAAGTAGATATAGGAACCATGACCATATATAGTGGTTATTCTAAACTATTTATATTCTTCATTATGGTTAGGGATCATTAGATCCAACGGCTAGTAATGTTTAGTTAAATACATCAAATTCCATATGGATATAGGCACACTTTTACGGAATAAAGGACATTTATGTCTTGGAGGAGTCTCCAACAGAGGTTTTCATTATTTTTGTGACATTTATAGGTACCAGTATTGTTTAATATTTTTTAATGAATATATTACATCATCTAGGTTCCTTCTACACATTTATATTTACATTTTGTGTTGATTTATTTAAAATTTCAATGGATATCATGTCTTTTTTATGATGTTAGATCATCATCATGGGAAGAGGAAAACGAAAGAGAAGGGGTCTAAATGTTCATATTGTTCTCTATTTATTGCTTTCACTGAGTTTTTATGTATATTCTTCATCCTCCAACATAATTTTTCTGATGTCATAATAAGGATGGATTGATTCATTCTCAATATAATGATACTGATTATTATCATTTGGGTGTGATGTTCTTTAATACCACAGGTAAATCTTATTTTTTTCGGGAGAGTCAGCTATGATGTTCAGTCTTATGTTACCTTCTCAATTCGAGCTCATGAATTTGATGTTTTTGTGGTATATGATATTTTTGGGATTTTGACCCTTTTTGAGCATACCATGGTTATTTGGACCTTGCTTTAGTTTTTTCCTTGATAACTCATCCAATTATCCTATATAGTGGGATTTTGGAGTATATAGTGGATATATTTCTAGGTATTTATATGGTCTTTATACCTTTATAATACATAGAATCTTCGATTCGATATGATATCAATATTCAGTAGGGTGATCTGATAGAGATTTTTTTTGTTCGATATGCTTTTTCAACATCGTAAGCCCCAATTCTCAATTCTATGAAGTTAGATAGTTTAATCTGACTATATTTTTAATATCAAAGGATAAATAAGGTAAAAATTATTAATAACTACCATTTTCCCCATGTGGGTAATTGTTTTTATCACAAAAATGGTGGAAAGTGGACTTTGAAAATTGGTTTTCTGTTAGGTTATCAACAACTTTATGTTTTGGAGTTTATGATCCTGGACATTGTATTTTGGATCATGTATGTAAATTTTAAATATATTGTGAATCATTTTGGTCTGATTATAACTCCAAATTTTTACCCTTATGATGAACTTGATACTGAATTAGTATCTCAACAACATTTTTATAATGTATTAAGAAGATATTTTATTTTATTCAAGGTCTATTCATAATCACGAGCACTAACAGAATATAGTTTTTGAAATTATGAGGAGTTATTTTTTGTATAGAATGATTTTTTATTGCAGTTTATAGATCCATGTAGTGAAGCTATAGGGGCACATGATTTTTTATCATGGATTATTAGTCGATACTTACAAGTTTCAGGCCATATATTAATGGGGTGAGATATGTAATAAATTTTATATTCAGAGCTCCTTTTCCCTTTTTAGGATATTATCTACATCTTTTCAATGAGTCTTCCAAGTAGACATCACCATTGAATTATATTACAAGAAATTGTGTTAAATTTTTATGGGATAGTAAGTTTCATAATTCATTTAATGATTTGAATTGGATTATTACATCAGAGCCTATTCTAATACAACTTGAACCCATTATGTGTAATGAGGTATAAAGTGATGCGGCCACTACTATTCTAGGATACATGATCATGTCGGAAGATGATGGTTTAGCATGTGACTATCATTTTCTTTGGCCCCATGAGAATAATTACCCCACCAATAATTTTGATATAGGCATATTTATTCATGATATTTATTATTGGAGTAAATATCTTTTTGGGGAGATATTCATATACTATTATTATCATAATGTATAATTTATATAATTTTTTAGTACATGAACCTTAGACAAATGTGGTGTATGGTGAATATAACGACCCATACTTTACATACATTGTTATTACATCAGAATTGAAGCACACTTATTACAACATATAACAAAACCAATAAAGGACCGTATTGGTATAGTGTCTTTAGAAACTGGGAAACATAAACAAATGATTCATAAAGAATCTACTTTGCCTCCCATTTATTTCATCATATCTAGAGCCCCTTTTGGAATATTATACTTAATAACCTTCATCCTGACCTGGGGAAATAAAACATACAAAAGGGTGAGCTCAAATGCTCAGTAAGGGTAAAAAAAGAAATATCAATCACATCATATACATAAGAACATAACTTTTGGAAATCTTATCCTGCAAAAGAGATCATAATATTAAAACATGGAATAAATCATGGAAGTGAAATGTAATCACAATAATCATATCTTAAAACATGAAACTTTGTGTCATACACACATAATCATAGCGAATCATTTCTTGTTAGTCAAGACTCGTTTCAAAGACTATCTTAGTGGACAAAGTCCCTTTCGGAACTGAGTCACCCTCGTTTCAGTCCTGTTTCACTAAACCAGAATAACCTACCATTCCAGCCATGTCTATCTCATGAGATATAAAATATTTACCCAATTCATTGGAGGGAGATATTGGTCCCACCCATCTCATAATGATACCATTCTTATGTGTGACACAAAATCATAAACCATACATCATAGAATAACCCATGTAATAAAAATGGGAATCTTAAACATCGTGACATCATAAAACAATTCATATAAGAAAAAGGAATTCATAAAAATATAATTCCATCACAAAATAATCAAATCAATGTAATAACAGGGATAAAAACAGAACCCTTTATTATCTTAGATGGAAAATAATTTTGATAAAACACTTGAACTCCATTCTTGAGGAAAATATCCTTTCTACTTCAAAAACACTTTTCATTTCTTGACGTGTCATACAATTATATACTAAAAGAATTTTATTAAAAATTATCTTGAAAACTTGTGAAGGAAGGTTCTTGGAAATAATGTTTTAAAATTCCATTCATGCCGTATAAGTTAAAAAAACATTCTTCTTACTTTTGTCGGAAAAGTCAAAAAGTACCTTATACGAAAAACGACAAATGATTAATTTCATATCTTTTACAAAAAACTTAACAAAGGGTAAAATTGGATATAAAATATTGTAGAAGGATGTAAATAGTATTACATATTGGGGGAACATGGATGTGGATGATAAAATACACCCCAGTAATTACCAAAGTAAAAACAATCTCGGGTAAAAGTGAGATTGTGATATTTCCCTTACCTTAGGTCCGACTTGCTTTGTAAGTGTCCAAACCTCCTGTATAATGATTTAAATAATGTTATTGACTTATTCCAGAATCATACTTATTTTTATGATATCATATATGGTCATATTCTTAGCTTCTTAGTAGTAATATTTCATTGCTACTTGTTATTTGGGAGTTTATAAATTTTTGTTCTTATGCGTGTTTTGTCGAATAAATTATTATTCTTTTCTTTAGGATATAGATACCTCATTTCCAGAATGGTATTAGTGTAATATATATCATATTAATTAATTCAATTCATTTATATAGTCATTATGAAATGAAGAACATGTAAAACGAGTCGCATCACATCATGGAGACGGTATTCCGTACGTACGCATGAGTGATGATATCGTTCCTATGATCGTGGAATTGTATTGGAGTGTATGTATACTATTTCAGAATCAATATCAATTTATAATAGTCATATATAGTCATTATTTACACCATTATACCCATCCAAGTAAGGTGGTGGTGGAAAATAGATTACACCATGGCGTGGAGACGGTATTCTGTACGTACACACGCGCGGTGATTTCTTTTTCCGTAGGATGGATAGATGGTGAAATAGGGTTGTTTCATACTTATAATAACATATCTGTATATGAGTGATACTGATGTTATTACTTCATAATGAATCAACTAAAGAATAAGAAGTGGAAGAAGAAATAAAAATGAAAGAATCGGTAACGGACATTACCACTTCTTTGAAGTGCTTCTTTGAGACCTCCTTTTAGGGCACTACAATAGGACTTTGAAGAAGACAAAAACCTCTAGGATATCTCTAGGGAAGTGTAGAGGAGAAAGTGGCAGGGGTTGGCCGAGCTTGAAGGCTCAAAGTGGTGTGAGGAAGAGGGGGAGGAGGTGTCCTTTTATAAGGGAGGAGAGGGGCACCTTTGGAATAACTAAAACTATTATTTTATTATAAAGTCATGTTCCATTTTAAATAGCTCCAAATTGATATATTTCAAAGCTATTGTGGGGATGGGTCGAAATCATCTCATACAATAGAATTTAGACAATTTTAGGTTCCTATTTTAACCTTATCATTTAGATTTAACATTAGGTTAAATAATTTTACGTTTACCATGTCTTCTTATGTTCTTATACTATAAGGTTAATAAACTTACTATAAACTGCCAAAAGAACCCCAAGTTGTTTATTATTAATATATATAACCTTATTTATGTCATTTGGACGAACCTTAGATTTTTAAGAATAAAATAACAATTACCAATATAAAATTTGTTTTAAAAACTATTTTATGTCAATTTTGACACTATTTAGTAATTGATTTTTGTGAAAATCATAACAGAATTATTAGTTCGAACCAAGTTAATTAAATAAATACTAACATATCATATTAACCTATAAAATTAGTGGGATTCATAAAAAGTCTCAAATTTCATTTATTCTGGTGTTTATAACATCAATTATGTCAATATTTCATTAATAAGATAATTACTCCATCATCACTGTGTCATAAATAAATTAAATTATATAATGTCTAAAAATTACAAATAAAATACCATTATGTAGGAAATAGTTTTAGATTTCTAATTAATATTTATAGTCGAATTTATCTTATGTATAACCCCATATTAAAAATTATTTACTTATTATACATTGATTTTAAGTATTTTAACCCTTCTTTAAATAAATTAATAATAAATGTCCTAATGTAATCCAAGTGGGCCTAAATGGTCATATTTTATTCCTAAGTTTGTTTTTGGTCGAATTACACTTATCCAATAGAATTAGGACATGTGTTAGGGTAATAATAATATCATCTTTACCCTTAATTACCCTATTTACTTTTTACCGTGGTAAAAAAATGTAAAAAGTTACTATTCACCAAAAAAATTAATTTCATCTCATTGAACCACATTTTACTTACTGACATCAACCGTGTTTCTCGGATTTTTGAAATTCAACTCACAGAAGCGGAAAAATTATGTTTTATGAAAAATTCAGTTTTTTTAACTACCACTTAGTTGTTTCACTATTAATCAAAAATTGAATGTTTTCAGAAAAATACCATAATTTCACCCTAGGCTAATTTTGATATTCCGAATCCAAAAATGAAGTCCATTTTGTAAAATAAAATTTCAAAAAGTGGATATTACTATTCATAATGGCTAGTTTTAATAATATTTTAATAGCATATCGTTGTTTAGTGAAACTCGGTATTGCGTACGACGCAAGCTATCGAGGAAGGTCGCGATTTCGTGTAAAGAAATCCAAGCAAGTGTTGTGTTGAAAAAGATTCCTTTGGTGATTTATATAACATAAAAGTCTCTGGTGTTACATTCTACCCCCCTTAAAATGAATTTCGCCCTCGAAATTCGTCACTTTGTAACAAACAAATGAGGATACCTCTCCCTCATCATATCCTCAAGTTCCCATGTAGCTTCTTCTAATTGGTGGTTCCTCCATAAAACATTCACCAATCGAGTGGTCTTTTTCGTAGGAATTTTTCGCTACGATCCAAATTCCTATCGGTTGTTCTTCATAAGAAAGTTCTTGCTCTAGCGGTACAACTTCTGAGCTGAGTACATGGGAAGGATCAGGTATGTACTTTCTCAGGAGAGATACATGGAACACATCGTGAACTTGAGAGAGATTCAGTGGAAGCGTCAATCGGTAAGCTACCTTCCCAACATGATCCAGTATTTCGAAAGGACCGATATATCTAGGGCTCACCTTCCCCTTCTTTCCAAATCTCATAACCCTCTTCCAGTGAGATATTCGTAAGAACACTTTATCACCCACTTCTAACTCTAGGTCTTTTCTTCGGTTGTCGGTATAACTTTTCTGTGGACTCTAAGCTGCTCTTATGTGTTGTTGAATAGATCTGACCTTTTCTGCCTTTTCATCAACGAGATCAGGTCCTAATAGCTTTCTTTCCCCAACTTCATCCCAACAAGTTGGAGTCCTGCATTTCTTTACATAGAGAGCTTCATAAGGAGCCATCTAAATACTTGAGTGAAAGCTATTATTATAAGAAAATTCCACCAAATGTAGGTGTTGATCCCAACCACCATTAAAATACATAGAAAAAGCTCTCAACATATCTTCTGAAGTTTGAATTGTTCTCTTAGACTGACCGTCTGTCTGAGGATGATAAGCAGTGATGAAACTCAACTCTGTATCCAGAGTATGCTGAAGACTTCGCCAGAACTTCGAGGTAAATCTCGGATCCCGATCAGATATAATAGAAAGTGGTACTCCATGCAATCTTACCACTTCCTTTACATATATCTTGGCAAGCTGATCCAGAGAGAAATCCTCTCTAATAGCAATGAAGTGTGCAGACATTGTAAGACGATCAACTATGACCCAGATAGCATTATTGCCTTTGGATGTTTTAGGAAGTCCTGTGACAAAGTCCATAGTAATGTTTTCCCATTTCCATTCGGGTATGGGTAATGGTTGTAACATCCCCTTAGACTTCTATCTCTCAGATTTAACTTGTTGACAAACCAAGCATCAAGAGACATATTCAGCAACATCTCTTTTCATGCCATCCCACCAGAAGTACTCTTTCATGTCCCTATACATCTTCGTGCTTCCAGGATGAATAGAGAATGAAGAACTATGAGCCTCATCCAGCAGCTCCTTCTTTAATTCGGGGATGGGAGGAACAAAAACATGATTCCTGAACTTTATTATCCCATCATAATCAAGGTTGAACTCAGGAACATTTCTCACCTTCTTTTGTAACTCGACATCTTCTTTCTGTGCCTATTTAATCTTCACATGTATAGATGTTTGAACATTCATTTGAAAAAGATAAGATTTTTCCCCTTCCATTATAATTCCAAGATCCATCCATTGTAAATCCATAAATATTATTGGATAAACTAGCATGGTCTTGTCGACTTCATGCTTCTGCCACCTTGTTTTCTTTCCCAAGGTGGTAATGGATTGAGCATTCGTAATCCTTAATCAGCACCAACCATCTTCTTTGACGCATATTCAGCTCCTTTTGTGTGAAAATATACTTTAAACTTTTATGATTAGTATAAATATCACACCTTTCACCATAAAGGTAATGCCTCCAAATCTTTAAAGCAAAGATTACCGCAACTAACTCCAAATCATGTGTTGGGTAATTTTTCTCATGGATTTTCAACTCTCGTGGCGCATAAGCTATCACCATATCATTTTTCATAAGAAAACACCCTAATCCCTTATTGGATGCATCACTATAGATCACTAACCATTCTCCACTACAAGGTAGTGTGAGCACTGGTGCACTGGATAACATTCTTTTCAACTCCTTGAAATTCTCTTCACATTCTTCCGTCCAGACAAACTTAACCCCTTTCCGAGTCACGTTGGTGAGTGGATTAGATAATCGTGAAAAATCTTTCACAAAACTTCGATAATATTCAGCCAAACCAAGAAAAATTCGGATCTCAGTTACTGTTGTTGGTCTCGACCATCTTTCGATAAACTCTATTTTTACTGGATCCATAGATATCCCATCTTTTGAGATTATGTGACCCAAAAATGCAACTTTTTGAAGACAAAATTCACACTTGGTAAATTTGGCATAAAGCTTCTCCTTTCTCAGGGTCTTCAATATAATTCTCAAGTGATCTTCATGATCTTCCTTTCTCTTTGTATAGAAAAGAATATTGTCTATAAAGACTACCACAAACTAATCCAGATAGTCTCTAAAGACTCTATTCATCAGATCCATGAAGATAGCAGGGGCATTAGTAAGACCAAATGGCATCACTATAAATTCATAGTGTCCATACCTTGTACGGAAAGCCGTCTTTGGTATATCCTCCCTTTTGACCCTTAATTGATGATACCCTGAAAAAAGATCAATCATGGAAAAGTATTGATCTACACGTAGTTGGTCAAATAAGTCATCAATGCGTGGGAGAGGATATTTGTTCTTGATAGTGATCTTGTTAAGTTCTCGATAATCAATGCAGAGTCTCATTGATCCATCTTTCTTCTTAACAAATAGAACAGGTGCTCCCCAAGGTGACTCACTAGGGCATATGAATCCCTTATCAAGATTCTCTTGGAGTTGCTTCTTCAATTCCTGCAACTCAATTGGGGCCATTCTATAAGGTGTCTTTGAAATAGGAAAAGCACCCGGTATGAGTTCTATTGAAAACTCAACTTCACGATTCGGTGGAAGACCCGGTAATTCCTCCAGAAAGACATCATCAAACTCCCGTACAATGGGAATATTCATAATCGTGAGTTTCTCAACAACCATTTGAGATAAATAACCTTCATTTAGTGGAATCAATACCCATAAAATGGAAGAAATTTCCACGGGAAGGTTTTGTTCATCCTTGCATTGATAGACGATCATAGATTGATCTGGAATATGAAATGTGACTTCTCTTCTTTGGCAATTGATATGAGATCCATATAAAGAAATCCAATCCATGCCAAGAATCACATTTAATTCCACTATAGGAAGGATCATAAGATTTACAGGAAGCACTTTCCCACAAACTTCGATCGGAGAAGAATTATAAACTTTTGATGCGACTGTTGTGCCATTAGGTGTTGTCACAGCTAATTCAACATCTAATTGTTGAGGTAATACCCTGATACCCTTAGAAAATTCTTTAGATATAAAAGATTGGGTGGATCCAGAATCAAATAAAACCTTTGCTACTTTAGTGTAGATGATAAGTGTACCTTTCACCACATCGTTATCGTACTCCACATCGCTGATAGAAATTGCATGTGACTTTCCTTTGTCTTTAGACTTAAGAGTTTGTTGATGTCAACCATCATCATCAACCCTTGGATTAGGTCATTTATTGGCATAATGTCCCATCTCCTTGCACTTGAAACATTGAAGTGTAGTAGGTTCATTCTATGTATCCCTTCCTTTGTTTGCATCATTATACATCTTCTTCCCATCATCGCGGCATTCAAATGCCCGATGACCTTCCTTTCCACATTTGAAACATTTACTTGTCCCTTTAAGACAACTCCCTCCATGTTTATTTCTACACTTTGAGCATAAGGGAAGGCTCATCTTCTTTTCATTGTGCTCTTTAGATTTTCCTTTTAATTCCATTTTCCTCTTCTTATCAAACCCATATGACTAATGGGTTACTCAAATCTCCATCTCGACTTTGAGAGCACATCGAACAATTTCCTCGTAGATATTGAAGTCCCTTATGGATAACGCCCTTTGAAGACTTGGTTTTAATCCCCTAATGAATCGAACGATCTTACTCTCAGGTTGGACAATAATACCAGAAGCGTACCTTGCAAGTCTTGTAAAATTTTCTTCATAGCTACCAACAGATTCATCATCATTTTTCTTTAGTTCAAGAAACTCTTTCTCCATCTTTGTTTGGATAATATGAGGGAAGTACTTATTGAAAAATATGTTCTTGAACTCGTCCCATTCCATGGACTCAATTTCATCCCTTTGCCTCGTATTCTTAATAAGATTCCACCATTGGTCAGCATCTCCTTCCAAACGATACACTGCTATGATGACTTTATCATGTTCTGAACATTGAAGAAGTGAAAATATCTTTTCAGTAGTACTAATCCATTGTTCAACAACTAATGGATCAGTAGAACCGCTGAAAGAAGGTGGACGCTGCCTCATGAAGGATTCAATGGAATGTTGCTCCTTCTTTTTCTCGTTTGGAAGTCCTGCATGATTCATAGCTTGAGAAAGTTGTGTGAGTATTGCTACAAGATTTTGCATTCCATCTCCCATAACGTTTGGTTGCTCAGGGGGGCAATCATTGAATTGCCCGTCGCATTTCGCATTAACACGATTCCTTCGGGTTCCAGCCATTGACTAAAACCAAGAAGAATAGTGTGAGCAACACTAATTATAATAGTAAAACCACATAATTAAGAATAAAATTTCACACTTAAGTTCTTATCCTAGGTTATTCATGGCCATTTCTAAAACACTATGATTTTGTTCTATGCTTATACATATCCTTAGGGTTCTTACTAAGGCTTTTACATCCTAGTTTCCAAAGGTTGACTATACCTTTCCTCTGATACCAACTATAACGACCCATAATTTACATACATTGTTATTACTTCAGAATTGAAGCACACTTATTACAACATATAACAAAACCAAGAAAGGACCGTATAGGTATAGTATCTTTAGAAACTGGGAAACATAAACAACTGGTTCATAAACCATCTACTTTGCCTCCCATTTATTTCATCATATCTAGAGCCCCTTTTTGGAATATTCTACTTAATAACCTTCTTACTGACCTGGGGAAATAAAAGATACAAAAGGGTGAGCTCAAATGCTCAGTAAGGGTAAACAAAATAAATATCAATCACATCATATACATAAGAACATAACTTTTGGAAATCTTATCCTGCAAAAGAGATCATAATATTATAACATGGAATAAATCATGGCTGTGAAATGTAATCACAATAATCATAACTTAAAACATGAAACTTTGTGGCATACACACATAATCATAGAGAATCATTTCTTTTTAGTCAAGACTCATTTCCAAGACTATCTTAGTGGACAAAGTCCCTTTCTGAACCGAGTCACCCTCGTTTCAGTCCTGTTTCACTGAACCGGTACAACCAACCGTTCCAGCCATGTCTATCTTATGAGATATAAAATCTTTACCCAATGCATTGGAGGGAGATATAGGTCCCACCCATCTCATAATGATACCATTCTTATGTGTGCCACAAAATCATAAACCATACATCATAGAATAACCCATGTAATAAAAATGGGAATCTTAAACATCGTGACATCATAAAACAATTCATATAAGATAAAGTAATTCATAAAAATATAATTCCATCACAACATAATCAAATCAATGTAATAATAGGGATACAAACAGAACCGTTTATTATCTTAGATGGAAAATAATTTTGATAAAACACTTGAACTCCATTCTTGAGGAAAATATATTTTCTGCTTCAAAAACACTTTTCCTTTCTTAACATGTCGTAAAATTATATACTAAAAGAAGTTGATTAAAAATAAAATTGAAATATTCTAAAGGAAGGTTCTTGGAAATAATGTTTTAAAAATCCATTCATGCCGTATAAGTTAAAAAAACATTCTTTTTACTTTTGTCGGAAAAGTCAAAAAGTACCTCGTACGAAAAACGACAAAAGATTCCTTTCATATCTTTTAAAAAAAACTTACCGAAGGATAAAATTGGATATAAACTATTGTAGAAGGATGGAAATAGTATTACATATTGAGGGAACATGTATGTGGATGATAAAATACACCCCATTAATTACCAAAGTAAAAACAATCTTGGATAAAAGTGAGATTGTGATATTTCCCTTACCTTAGGTCCGACTTGCTTTGTAAGTGTCCGAACCCCCTGTATAATGATTTAAATAATGTTATTGACTTATTCAAGAATCATACTTATTTTTATGATATCATATATGGTCATATTCTTAGCTTCTTAGTAGTAATATTTCATTGCTACTTGTTATTCAGGTGTTTATAACTTTTTGTTCTTATGCGTGTTTTGTAGAATAAATTCCTATTCTTTTTATTAGGATATAGATATCTCATTTCCAGAATGGTATTAGTGTAATATATATAATATTCATTCATTCAATTCATTTATATAATCATTATTAAATGAAGATCATGTAGAACGAGTCGCATCACATCGTGGAGACGGTATTCCGTAAGTACGCACGAGTGATGATATCGTTCCTATGATCGTGGAATTGTATTGGAGTGTATTTATACTATTTCAGAATCAATATAACTTTATAATAGTCATATATATTCATTATTTACACCATTATACCCATCCAAGTAAGGTGGTGGTGGAAAATAGATTACACCACGGCGTGGAGACGGTATTCCGTATGTACGCACACGCGGTGATTTCTTTTTCCGTAGGATGGATAGATGGTGAAATAGGGTTGTTTCATACTTATAATAACACATCCATATATGAGTGATACTGATGTTATAACTTCATAATGAAACAACTAAATAAGAAGAAGTGGAAGAAGAAATAAAGATGAAAGAATCGGTAACAGACATTACCTCTTCTTTGAAGTGCTTCTTTGAGACCTCCTTTTAGGGCACTAAAATAGGTCTTTGAAGAAGACCAGAACCTCTAGGATGTCTCTAGGGAAGTGGAGAGGAGAAATTGGCAGGGTTTGTCTGAGATTGAAGGCTCAAAGTAGTGTGAGGAAGAGGGGGAGGAGGTGTCCTTTTATAAGGGAGGAGAGGGGCACCTTTGGAATAACTAAAACTATTATTTTATTATAAAGTCATGTTCGGTTTTAAATAGCTCCAAATTGATATATTTCGAAGCTAAGGTGGGGATGGGTCGAAATCCTCTCATCCAATAGAATTTAGACAAGTTTAGGTTCCTATTTTAACCTTATCATTTAGATTTAACATTAAGTTAAATAATTTTACTTTTACCATGTCTTCTTGTGTTCTTATACTATAAGGATAATAAAATTACTATAAGAAGACAAAAGAACCCCAAGTTGTTTATTATTAATATATATGACCTTATCTAATTAATTTGGACGAACCTTATATTTTTAGGAATAAAATAACAATTACCAATATAATATTTGTTTTAAAAACTATTTTATTTCATTTTTGAAACTATTTAGAAATTGATTTTTGTGAAAATCATAACAGAATTATTAGTTCGAACCAAGTTAATTAAAACAATACTAACATGTCATATTATCCTAGAAAATTAGTGGGATTCATAAAAAGTCTAAAATTACATTTATTTTGGTGTTTATAACATCAAATATGTCAATATTTCATTAATAAGATAATTACTACATCATCATTGTGTCATAAATAAATTAAATTATTTAATATCTAAAAATTACAAAGAAAATAACATTCTGTAGGAAATATCTTTAGATTTCTAATGAATATTTATAGTCGAATTTATCTTATTTATAACCCCATATTAAAAATTATTTACTTATTAAACGTTGATTTTAACTATTTTAACCCTTCTTTAAATAAATTAATAATAAATGTCCTAATCTAATCCAAGTGGGTCTAAGTGGTCATATTTTATTCCTAAGTTTATTTTTGGTCGAATTACACTTATCCAATAAAATTAGGACTTGTTTTAGGGTAATAATAATATCATCTTTACCCTTAATTACCATATTTATTTTTTTCCGTGGTAAAAAAAGTAAAAAGTTACTATTCACCAAAAAATTATTTTCATCTCATTGAACCACATTTTACTTACTGACATCAACTGTGTCTCTCGGATTTTTGAAATTCCACTCACAGAAGCGGTAAAATTAAGTTTTATGAAAAATTCAATTTTTTTATCTACCACTTAGTGGTTTCACTATTAATCAAAAATTGAAAGTTTTCAAAAAAATACCAAAATTTCACCCTAGGCTAATTTCGATATTCCGAATCCAAAAATGAAGTCCATTTTGAAAAAAATAAAATTCAAAAAGTTGTTATTACTATTCATAACGGCTAGTTTTAATAATATTTTAATAGCATGTCGTTGTTTAGTGAAACTCGGTATTGCGTACGACGCAAGCTATCGAGGAAGGTCGCGATTTTGTGTAAAGCAAGCCAAGAAAGTGTTGTGTAGAAAAAGATTCCTTTCATGATTTATATAACATAAAAGTCTCGGGTGTTACAGTGAACCTTTAAACCCTCAATTTAGAATTCACCAATACAATTGTGTAATGGAATGTCATATTCGACACACTTAGTATGAATGTACTATAAAAGATTTTCGTGGAATTTAGGGAAGGGTTTAACCATATTAGGATCATTAGGTCAGTTTTATATGGATTCTTATAATGATATTTTTGGTATAGTTATGAAATTTATTTAGTTACATTCATCCCTCCATGAGTCTATTCTACAGAATCAACTATATGATGAACAATTCATATAATTGATAGAAACCCATTATATTTGGAAGATAATTATTTATTATTATAACCTTTGTGATGGTATTCTCTATTTTGGATCTTTCTTTCCACCAAGAATTTCTGAGGAATACAATGTTTGCATGATTTTCTTGAGTCTTCATCGGTATTTCCTCTAGGAACTATGTTGATGTATTATGGAAAGAGATAGTGTTTATGTTATCCTGGTATGAAGTATGACATTACGAATTATGTTTTCCATTGATACACCAAAAAATGGTTAAATGTTTAAGATATAAAACCATTTAGTTTTCTATAGCCACTTATTGTGTCATTTTAGAAATGTGAAATCGTGTATATGGAAATTTTCATCAGATTAACATAGAATCTGCAATGAAAAAATCTAATATAGGTGATAATTGATCAATTGATGAAATCATATAACATTGTCTTAATCATGTGGGACACTATGAATTAAGATCCTTGTAATATATATGTATAAGGGAATATATATTTACAAGGGTTTTCCAATAATATTTTTTAGTATAGGAATATTAGGTTAACCTCATTGTTTTGGAAGACTCTCCAGGAGGTGATGGATACATAGGTCAGGTTGAGTAAAACATACCATCTATAGAAAAATGGAATTAAGGGGTGTGTTATTCAGGTTTTTAAGGACATACTACATGAAATTGTCATAATTTTTAGGGGATAATTGGATATATATGTAGTACTGGTCATGTTTTCTTATAATAATAAATATCAGTAATCGATAAGAATGGAACACTTTGAGTATATATTTGGTTTTCAGTGTCTATCACCTCATTATTTTGGAATGTTCAATGATTCTAATATTATGGGGATGATCCTTAATCAAGATATGTTGTTGGGGATCCAAAATATACATTTTCATCTATAAAAATTAGGTATGCAAAAGATATCAATTGTGGATCATCAAATTCATCCTTTGGAGTAATCTATTGGTCTCAATTTTTTCTGGAATGAATCTACTTAGTTTGGCCACAATCTGATTGGGAAAAATATATAGTTGATTATGAGATATGTTGAGAAATTTAAGGATTATGATTATTCTTGGATATGATTCATTTTAGTTTGAATTTATAGTTCAATTGATGGGTATACATGATGTTTTCAATATATAAAATATTGGTAAGTACCATCTTGATCCCTCTCATTTTTTGAGTTGGGAAGAAATTGAGTATGAGCTATATTTTTATATTGTAGAAATCCAAGTGGAGTTCATTTAATCTAACGTAAAACTCATAAATTTTATGTATATTTTGTTTTTATAATTTGTATGGGGGGAAAATTAGATTCTCAGGAGCATATGAGTGTGGGTCCTCAGTGAGGGAGAAATTAACTTCCCTATTTCTTGATAATCCTTATAATACATATATCCTTAAGAAATGAATTCATATAGGTGGGTATTGTAACATCATGTATTTTATGGTAAAATCAATTTAGTGTTTATTTGTGTGTTGTTTGGTTTAAATTGAATAAGGGTTGTTGTTTTTTTTTTTGATTTTTGGCGAGCCTATGTCTATTATATCTATCTGGATATATTAATGTCATTTTTATGTCAAATTTTGAAAATCATTTTCTTGAGAAAAATGTCATGACCCATCCTTGGGGCCCGTGTCGTGACTACCCCCAGACTGCCTTCCACAGGCCAAGGGTTGGCGACAAGAAACAAAGGCATAAATCCTGATAAAAATGGAAGGAATTGCCTTTATGATAGTAATCAAACACAACAGAGTATGCAAGATGAAGTAAACACAAAGAAATAATGAACATAGAGTAAGTGCTGAAAGGTAAATGGGCCAGAATACAAACCCAACTGAAATGTACAGTACAACTGAAAGTCTAGTACAACATCAGAAAAGTAAAACAGTAACCACTAAGTCGTCCTCCTGGAATCCCACCTGAAGGGTGGGTACATATAGTCTCCTCGATACATCGGGTGTGTTCGTCCACTCCATGTACATCCCGCCAATTGGTCCACCCCCGGGTACCGTCCAGCTCCACAAGTCACTACCACGATCAGTGTTCTCCGTTGTCTGCATCCAACACAGCGTAGTGCGGGCATAGCCTGTGCAGGGGTGAGCATAAAAATACTCAGTAAGGACCCCGAGACCCCCGAAGGTCTCCCAGAATCCATGACTGATAAATCACAATTAAAAGATACAATCACGAAGTATCAACCAACTGTACTTAGGTATATTCCCAAACATATTCCTAAGTCATCAATTCTAGTTTGGATCCAACTCTCGAGCCCAAGCACATCCCAGTCCACACAGGAAAGAAGTCAAACACATCAATGGTAATGTTTGAAAATCAAGACTCAGATCACATAGGAATACATCTTTCGTATAGAGATAGATATGATCAGATGTAGTCAATGATTAATCTAAGCTGGTGGACCCATGTAGGATACTAGTCCAGCTAGGGTGTCAGACCCACATAGGATACTAGACCAACTACTCTATTGGACCCACGTCGGATACTAGAACAGAAGTCAAACTATCGGACCCACATCAGATAAAAGAATAGTAATCATCACCATCGAACCCACATAGTATTCTAGTATTGTTGTTGTCGTCACCAAACCCACGGAGGATTCTAGTAAGGTAGTCGTCATCGCCGAACCCACAGAGGATTCCAGTACGACAGTCGTTGCAGTCACAGCCAGCTCTAGGGTTCCCACACACAGCACACTCGATTCCGGGAGGGTCCGCTCCTTGAGAAAAGGGTTAGATACATCAACATTCATGAAGTCTGGAGTTTATGTATCCCAAAGTTTTGTCTCGTAAAAAATGAACCCGACATGACAGACGGCGTGTCAATCGGATGCCTGGTCTGAGAGATCTTGGCTTTTCCGTTCCATGGGCCTGGTTTGAAATAAGACCGTTCTAAACCCGACCATTATCCACAGTCGTACAAAACTCACTTAGAGTATCAAAAAAGGACTGCCACATCACGAGGGTCCCAGTGGCGCAGAAGGTGCATCGATCGGATGCGCGGTCTTCAAGTTATTCAGCTTTAAGTGAAAATGGGACATGCCCCTTAAGCCCAGTGGGCTGGTAGGACGAGTTAACCCGGTTTTGGTGGGTTCGACCCGGCAGAGGGTCGGACCAGCATGGTAAATCACGCAGCCCATCCTGCCCTGGCACAGCGCGGCTCAGCTCGGCACGGCATTGCCCGTCCCGGCGTGGCGTGGCCCAGCCAGCAAGGCGCGGCCCGGTTGGCCGTGACTCGGACCAAGGTGCGAGCAACCCCCCCACCCCCCCCACTTTCCCGAACCAGTGGCGCCAAGTGGCGCCGCCCCCCCCCCCCCCCCCCCCAAACTGGCTGGCCGAAGCCGGCCGGCCTTCCTGGCACAAGCGGCCCGCTCGGGTGGGCCGCAGTCTCCCATGTGGGGCGCCCTCCTGGCGCCGGGGCTCATTCACCAGGCCGGCCGTCGAGCTAGCCGATTTTCCACCGAAGCGGCCCGAAGAAGGCGGTCTGTGGGCCACGGACCACCGCAGCGCGGAGCCCCTTGTGGCGTCGTGGTCTTCCTTCGGCCCAACCGGCTTTAGCCGGCCGGTTCTTCGTCGGTCGAGCGGCCCACGGTTGTGGGCCGTGGTTTCTCTTCACGCGGCCGGTGCGCAGCTGCCTCCTTCGATCGTCAACGCTTCCCATTTGCAAATAATACAAGAAACGTCGATGGGTCAGCAGGCCGTGTTTTTTCTGCCCATTCCCTCCGCGCTAGGCGGTAACAATCAGCCAATATCAATACTGAAAATTAACAAAGAATGAGGTACAATTTTTTCGCTCAAAGAATATAGAAAACCCCTACCTTGATAATTGACATCGCACGTCATCGAGCCATGGAAGACGAGCGTCGCAGTAGATTGTTTCACAAGGAACGGCATCACGGAGAACGGACGTCGATTCCGTGGATGTTGGGGTGTGTCCAAGGAGGAAGCGGCACCTCCTCATTGTTTCGGAGAAGAGGAAGGAAGGCACATCATCGTTTTTCGTGGAATCGGTGTTCTGCATTGGAGAGGGTGTCGTTCTTCATGGAAGGATGAATCTCCCTTCTAATTCCAATGGTTCCACCCAAATATTTACCAAGAAAATATTAAAATGAGGCTTTCCCCTATTTTTATCAACTTTCCTTTACAATTCAAATTAATTCAAAAAAATCAATCCATTAATTAAGAGTGTTGGCAAATATTAATGGGAGAGAGGGAGGTGGAAATGCTCCTCATATTATGTTAGGGTAGTTGTAAAAGAATTAAACAAGGGGTTTTAAGGGATTTTAGGAGGAGTTATTGGGAGAAGAAAAGGATGGGGCTCGTGTGGGCCCCACCTCACAAATATCCACACATGGGAAGTTATTTGGGTGTGGGCCCCACCAATAACTTCCCCATGGGTGGAAATAAAAAACTCTCAAAATAAAATTGTGTACCACACTATTTTATTTAATTTTGGACTAAACCCCAAAAATTAACTTTCAACCCGCATGAAACGCAACTGTGGTAAAGGTCCCCTTAAGCGAATATGGCGCTGCAAGCTTATCGGTGTCCTCCAATTTCAATTCCGAGCACTGGTTCAAAGGATAGAAAAACGTGCATGTACGTTTACTGAACGTACATGAACAAAACCTCCAAAATTGATTCTAGGCACACCGGGCCTCGGAATCAAGTGTCGTTAGAAGCCACAGACTTGTAAAATTACAAAGTATTTAAGAAAAAAATTTCTTCAAACCTCTGGGTCTTTACATTACTCCCACCTCAGGGCTTTACATCCCTGTAAAGCTACAACACACACTAGGAAAACAAATGGGGGGTACTGAGCTCGCATTTGAGCCTCCCATTTCTAAGTTCTCCCCTTGAGGTTCCCGTGCTGCCAGCGAATGTGCACCAGAGGAATCGACCATCCACATAGGACCTGGTCCTCTCGATCCTCGATCTCTACTGGGAGCTCCACAAACATCACCCTGTCATCGATTTCCAGCTCCTCGTGATCGATAATGTGGGTCAGGTCGTGCACGTATCTCCTCAACAGTGATACGTGGAAGACGTCATGTACCTAGTGCAACTGAGGTGGAAGGTGTAACACCCCGAGATTTTATGAAAAATTTTCTTTTTAATTTTATTTAGGTCTTGTGTTGTACGCTACACCAAAAGGAGCTTGCATGACACACATCCCTGACTTGGCTTGCACAACACGCAATCACGACCTTCCATGATAGCGTGTGTTGTACGCAATACCGAGTTTCGCTAAACAACAATATGTTATATAAACTAGCCGTTATGAATAGTAATACCCACCTTTTGAAATTTTATAAATTATATCTTTCAAAATGGACTTCATTTTTGGATTTGGAATATTGAATTTATCCTAGGGTGAATTTTTGGAATTTTTCTGAAAACATTAAATTTTCGATGAATAGTGAAAACACTGGGTTACTATTTAAAAACCAACTTTTTATTTAAATAATTATTTATTTTATTTAATTTCATTTTCGGTCAAAATTGATTCATAATACCTATATAAGTTCAATGTAATTCATTGGAGTCATTTTATAATAATTTTAGATATATAAAAATTTTATTGAACTTTTCACCGTCTTTTACCCACCTCCTATGAGAATTTGAAAATTCACATAAAACATAATTTTACCGCTTCTGTGAGTGGAATTTCAAAAATCTGAGAGACACGGTTAATATCAAGGACTACAATGTGGTTCAATGAGATGAAAATAATTTTTGGTGAATAGTAACTTTTTACTTTTTTACCACGGTTAAAAGTAAATAGGGAAATTATAGGTAAAAATGATATTATTATTACACTAACACATGTCATAATTCTATTAGATAAGTTTAATTCAACTTAAAATTAGGAATAAAATATGACCACTTAGGTCCAATTGGATTAGATTAGGACATTTATTATTAATTTATTTAAAGAAGGGTTAAAATAGTTAAAATCCAAGTTTAATAACTAAAACATTTTTAATATAGGGTTGTACATAATATAAATTCGACTATAAATATTGATTAGTATGATAAAACGATTTCCTACAAAATGGTATGTTATTTATAAGTTTTATACATTAAATAATTAAATTTATTTATGACACAATGATGATGCAGTAATTACCTTATTGATGCAAAATTAACAGAATTGATGATATAAATATCCAAATAAATGTAATTTGAGACATTTTATGAATTATACTAATTTTCTAGGTTAATATGACATGTTATTATTAATTTAAGTATCTTTTTTAGAACTAGTCCTGCTGTTATAATTTTCACAAAAATCAAGTAACAAATTGTGTCAAAATTGACATAATATAGTTTTTAAAACCAATATTATATTATCAAATGTTATTTTATTCCAAAAAATATATATTTCAGACCAAATGACTTTGATAAAGAAATATATATTAATAATGAACCACTTGGGGTTCGTTTGGCTTGTTATAGTAAGTGTATTAACCATATAGTAAAAGTTAAATTATTTCACTTAGAGTTAAATCTAAATGATAAGGTGAAAATAGTAACCAAAACGTTTCCAAATTCTATTGGATGAGAGGATTTTTACCCATCCCCACATTTTCTTTGAAATAAATCAATTTGGAGCTATTATAAACTGAATATGACTTTATTATAAAATAATTTTTGAGTTGTTCCAAAGGTGCCCCTCCCCTCCCTTATAAAAATAGCACCCCTTACCTCTTCTCTTCACACCCTTTTGATCCTTGAATCTCGGCCAACCCCTGCCCATTTATCTTCTCCACTTCCCTAGCAACATTATGGAGGTTTCGGTCTTCTCAATAGGCTAACTCTACTTCCTTAAGAGAAGGCTTAAAGGAGGTGCGTCGAGGAAGAGATAATCTCTTCTTTCGATTCACTCAAAGTTCTTTCTTCTTCAACTTCTTCGTCTTTAGTTGTTTCATTATAAAGTAATAACATCAGTATCAATCATATACTGATATGACATTATGAATATGAAACATCCCTATTTCACCTTAAATCCATCCTACGGAAAATGAAATCACCACACATGCATACGTACGGAATACCGTCTCCAGGCCGTGGTGTAATCAGCTTTTCCACCACCACCTTACATTGATGGATATAGTGGTGTAAATAAATAACTATATATGGTTATTTTAAAGTGATATTTATTCTATAATATTTTACGTACACTTCAATACAATTCCATGATCATGGGAATGATATCATCGCTCGTGCATACGTACGGACTACCGTCTCCACGAATGCGATGAGATTCATTTTCCATGATTAACCATTCAAGAATGATTATAAAGTATATATATAGAATAATAATGAAATATATAACATAATTAAGCTACTAAATTTATGTATATATATATATATTTCATCTACTTACTTCCATTCAAGTCAATAAGGAATAGAAAACAGCGTTCATGCGTACGTACGGCCTACCGTCTCCATGAACGATGTATTTCTTTCCATTTATTGATCTATTATATATATGTATATTCCGAATATATATTATATATAAATCATGTTTTATATTCTGGAATTAATTAATCATGATCTATGTAATCATATGAATAATAACAATTCCAAACACGTATGATAAATAAAACGATTTTACCCAAAACATTGTTTTAACATGGAATTTACAAAAGAACGGGCAATATAAAGTCATAAGTGAACCATATATGATATAATAACAATGAATATGATTCTATAATAAATCAATGACAATATTGAAATCGTTATACAGGAGTTTCGGATACGTATGAAGCATATCAGACCTAATGTAAGGGATAATTATTCTAATCTCATTCTTATCTGAGATTGTTTATTCATAAGTATTTACTGGGGGTTATGTTTATCATCCACGTCAATGTTTTCTCAAAATGATTTCATAAAATGTTTAGTATTCATACATGTATGTTTAAATACATTTTTACCCTTTTTTACTTTTACCATGAGTTATGTAAGGAATCTTTCTTTTTTTTACCATAAGAGGTACTTTTTGACTTTTCCGAAAAAAGTACAGGGAAAATGTTATTTTTAACTTATACGGTGTGAACGGATTTTTACGGTTTTATAACGCCTTATTTTCATGAAGCTTACTCTACAATATTTAGTAATTATTTTCAACAAAATCCTTTTCATTTAAAATTTCATGGCATTTTTTGGAAAGAAAATGGTTTTGGAAATGAAAGGATACTTTCCTCAAGAATTCATTTCAAGTGTTTTATCAAAAAAATTTCCATATAATAAGGAATTATTTCATATGTGTATGTTTCAAGTATAATGTCTCTATTATTTACATGGTTTCACTTTTCTTATGATGATATATCCGTTTGTTTTAAATGGATTATGTGATGATGGGATGATGTTTATGAAACCCATTATATTCTTTGGGTTATGATGAATGATTTATGTTTATTTTGTTTCAAAAGTAAGAATGATTTCATTATGAGATGGGTGGGACCTATATCTCCCTCCAATGCATTGGGTAAGATTTATATCTCATGAGATAGGCATGGCTGAAATGGTAAGTTAATCTGATTCAGTGACACAGGACTGGAATGAGGAGTGAACTCGATTCTGAATGGGACTTTGTCCACTAAGATGGTCTTAGCAGTAATGCCTTAGCTACTATAGAAATCATAACAAGTGAAGAATGGTTTCCAAAATTACATGATTTATCCCCATGATATTTTATCAATATTGATGTCCCTTTATGATATATGCCTTACATACTTCCAAGATTTATTTCATTGCTCATGATTTTGATGTTTAGATTTTATGTTCAATCTTTTGCATTCAAATGTTTATGGATTGTTTTATGTTCTCTATGCTTACCCTTAATGAGATTTTTAGATCACGCTTTTTATGTTTTATTTTCTCCAGGATTTAAATAATGGTTTTAGGTAATAAAACAAAAGGGGATGTTTCTTATGGGAGAAGTTGAAGATCTTTCCCCACGATTAGAAGATTAAATTCCGAGTTTCCAAAGACACTAAACTATTACAGTCCTTGTGTGTATGTGTTTTTTATGTATTAAGTATTCCGCTAAAGTAATGTAATGTTCATGTACGTCAAGCTTCGGGTCTCTAGAGTTGGTATTAGAGGGAGGTTTAGTTAACCTTTGTAAACTAGGATGCGAAAACTTTAGTGAGACCCCTAAAGATATTACTAAGGTATGTCCCTAAGGTTAAGTATAAGTATAGGTTATAGTGCTAGAATTAAGGTAACGATCTTAGTATTAAACCTATGATGTTAGATATTGAAGGTACTTCCCCTTTATTATGTTGTTTTACCTATCATGACTTTTGCCTCTCACACTATTCTTTGGGTTTTAGAAGATGGATGGAACCTGAAGGAACTGTGTTGATCAATGTAATGGAAAATGCAATGATATTCCTCCTGAACAAACCAATGTTATGGGGGATAGAGTGAAAAATCTTACTGCTATACTTACACAAGCTATGAATCATTCTGGAATTCTAAATGAGCAGAGAAGGCAACAATATTCTATTGATTCCTTCATGAGGCAACGTCCACCTTCATTCAGTGGGTCTTCTGATCCACTTTTTGCTGAAAAATGGATCAGTACCACTGAAAATATATTTTTAGTTCTTCAATGTTATGAACATGATAAAGTCATCTTAGCAGTATATCATTTGGAAGGTGAAGCTGATCAACGGTGGAATCTAATCAAGAATACAAGGCCAAGAGATGAAATTGATTCCATTGAATGGGACGAGTTCAAGAACTTATTTTTTCAATAAGTACTTCCCTCATATTTTTCAAACAAAGATAGAGAAGGAGTTTATTGAACTAAAACAAAAGGATGATGAATCTGTTTGTATATACGAAGTGAATTGTACAAGGCCTTCAAGGTATGCATCTGGCTTTATCATCCAACCTGAAAGTAATGTTGATCAATTCTTCGGTGGCATAAAACCAAGTCTTATAAGGGAATTAGATATAAGAGACTTCAGTAGCATGGACGAAATTATACGTTGTGCTATCAAGGTAGAAATGGAAGTTGGGGTTACATATCCATATCATGTTTTTGACAAGGAACGAAAGATGGAGTTCAAGGAGATATCCCAGAATAATGGTGAAAAAAAAGATGAATGTTTCCTTATGCTCAATGTGTGGAAAGAAGAATGGTAGAGATTGACTTAAAGGGACTAGAAAATGTTTTTAGTTTGGAAAAGAAGTTCATCGAGCAGCTGAGTATCGATGTAATGGAAAAAGGGTTTCTAATGATGTGAATAAAGAAAATATTGTAGAGAATGCACCACCAACACTTCAATGCTTCAAGTGTAATGAAATGGGGAATTATGCTAATCAATGCCCTAATCCATGGGTTAATGATGATCGACATGAGAAACCACGTAAGGCATAGGACAAAGGGAATTCACATGCGATCACTGTTGGTGATGTTGAATATGACAACGTTGTGGTGGAATGATTAAGTGTTTATGTAATGGGATTCAAAAATAATGTTGTATATAGTATGGTGGAATATTGGAATATTTATTTATTGGTCTATTGTGGTTTTCTATAATTTTATGGTAACAGTAACCATGGAAAGTGATTGAGATATTTTTGGAATGAAGATGATATGCGCATAATGAATGGATAAGGAGAAAATAAAATGCTTGATAGTATTCATGAGCTCATGACTGATATAAGGAAATAGTTATATCTTGGTTTGAGTGTATAGAATTTTGGGGTCTTGGTATGTGGAAAGAGTTAACTTTTGACAGCACTCATGTTTTCACTAAGGTTCAATGGGTATTCATTTTTTAAGAGAATTCATGATTAAGGCCTTCGAATGTTTGGAATACGATCAAAAAGATATATCTTGTGATATATGGGGATCAACGATGGTATTAACATTCTTGTTATATGAACTCTCTGGTAATCATTTTCACTTTAATATGAGAATGGACAGCAGTATTTTGGATAATCCTAAAGATAGGAATGTATTATGTTAGACATAAGTTAGTATTGTTTATGGAAAGAAATTTTTCAATATTATTTATGGAAAGTTAAAATATTGGATTTTTAGCGAAAAAAAAAAGACAACCTGCAGAATGGGTGACAACCCATCGCGTCCGACAAGTTTGCGGGAATCGAACCCACAATCGAAGTGCGGCAGGCCTTTATCGCCTACCAATGGCCTACAGGAAGTCCCCAGTTAGTATAAATGTGATTTAATTTATTAATTCGTATGATATATGAAGTATACGTCCATTTTAGGAACCAAATATGATTAATCTAACTATAGATGGACTTATGTATATTGATAACTATTGATGACCTTTTGATTGAGACAGATGGAATGACCCATCATTCTATCACCTAATCTACTAAAACATAGCGAATTAAAAATTCAACTTCATTTTTTTATGGGATGAAGTGGAAATTGTCCACGGAATGACCAATGGTGAGATTGTACCAAAATCAAGTAAGTATTTCTTCCAATTCAAATTCTTCAACTTTACGGAAATGATCTTGAAAACCAAAAATGTTGTCCTAGTGCCCTTATATCTAATGAATCAGATGGTACCCTAGATTATAAAAAATTTATGGCTTTGTGATTGTTGTATTTTTAATATGCATGTCCTCTACCACTCTCCATCACACTATGACGGTTAGATTTCTCTTCCACATCCACATTTTAACTATGTTCTTCTATGTGGAAACCCAGTGATTAGTTAATTTGGGTAACTGTTACGTTTCATACATTAGTTTTTAATGTCATGTTTTGGTATTCCTATTTACGATGTGGGTTTCTATTATTGAAACTTTGGTGTAGTAAACCATTTATAACCTTGACGAATTTCGAAGGGCGAAATTCATTTTAAGGGGCGTAGAATGGAACACACTGAGATTTTATGAAAAATATTCTTTTTAATTTCATTAATGTCTTGTGTTGTACACTACACCAAAATGAGCTTGCACGACACACAACCCTGACTTGTCTTGTACTACACGCAATCACGACCTTCCACGATAGCGTGCGTTGTACGCAATACTGAGTTTCGCTAAACAACGATATGTTATATAAACTAGCCGTTATGAATATTAATAAAAACTTTTTGAAATTTAAAAAATTTTCTCTTTCGAAATGGGCTTCATTTTTGTATTCAGAATATCGAAATTAGCCTAGGGTGAATTTTTGGAATTTTTCTGAAAAATTTAAATTTTTGATGAATAGTGAAAACACTAGGTTACTATTTATTTCTTTTACTATTATTTATGATCATAAATTATGTTTACGATATTTGATTATATAAATTATTATGGTTCTAAATATGGAATACATATATCCAAATTCTATTCACATAAGTGGATATATTTATTTTAAAATTACTCTCAAAAACATGATGAAAATGTAGGTTTTAAAAGTGAAAATTCTCAAAAGTTTAAGAATACATGATATCAAAATTAATTTTGAAAAAGTATTCAATTTAATAAAGTTTAAGGATATTAAATTAAAAAAACAATATATTAAGAATGAAATAAATTATTATTTATTTTTAAATTAATTAAAATAATTGATGGTTCTTTATAAAAACATTCATTTCCACTATGTATTGGAAAAATTGATCAAAAAAAATTATAAAAAATTAATCCAAATATAGTTTTCTCATGTTGATTTAAAAAATAAAAAAATTCTAATAAATTAATTTAACATTCAAAAATTTGATTTAAAATATCTGCTCTAAATGCGAATAAATGTCTCTTTTTTAAAATAGTTTTTTAATCATACAGTTATATTTACTCTAATATAATGACTAAAAACACCTAAGTTAACTTTAATACATATGATTGAATATATAATATATAAATTCCATTATAATAATTCATGGGAAGTTTTTTTTAATTTATCAATGTTAAAAACATTTAAGTTCAAAAAAAATTCTAGGAAATATATTTTCATTTTGTTCAAGTAGTTTAAATTTTTATTTTTATTCAATTGGTCACCAATTGATACATTTTATATAAATATTTAAACCATATATTTTCATAATTTAGTTAATCCTATTCATAAACACAATTAAAATGTATAATTGATGACTATCTTATGAAATAAACCAATAAATAGTATGTCATGTTTCATTAAAACTCAATGTTACGTGTAACAGAAGGAGAATACAGTGTTTAATGTAAGGAAATCTAATATTTGTGTTTCATGTAACACTCAATATTGAAAAATAAAATTTATTTGAGAAAAAAATTCAAAAAACCACAGGTTTTTACATTGCACCCCTCTTAAAATAAATCCCACTGCCAATAATCATCACTTTGGTACCAAAAACTGAGGATAATTCTTCCCCATTGCATATTCATTTCGGATGTAGCTTTCATAAGCTAGTGGATTCATTTTAAAACATTGACCAGGTGACAGGTTTGTTTCAAAGAAATTTATCTATTAGATATAGAGTCTCCTTCTGTTTTCCCTCATATGATAGGTCATTCCACAATGGTATGACCTCTTAGATTAGTACGTGTGATGAATAAAGTGATGCAATTCACCAAGAGGGATTCATGGAATAGATTGTAAACCAGATAGAGGATCGGTGGAAGATCCTAACAATAAATTAAATTACTAATTAACTCATGTAATTCAATGGGATAAATATGTGTAGGGAATAGTTTTTCCCTCCTTTATATACATAGAAATCCATATAAATACCTCCTTAATAACATCAAATTCTATATTGATTTCAAAATTATCAGCATAATTTTTATTTTAAAATTTTCTATATATATTTATAAATTGGCGTACAATATATTTTATTTAGTCATCCAGCTCAGGTCCAAATATGTATCTTTCTACAACTTCATTCTAGTACGTTAGTGTTCAAAAATTATTTCATCAAAGGACTTCATAAAGATCCATAATAATGCTCGATTGAATAATAATGTGTTATGAATACTTGAATAGAGGAAGTTATTGATCCCAACCATAGTTGAAATCCATAAAACAAGATAACATAATATCCACTAGGGATTGAACTTTTTTATTAGAAAAAATCATTTATCTAAGGATTATATGTTTTATGGAAACTCAATTCTCTATCAATAGTATGATTCTGTATTCACCAAAATGTTGAGGTATACTTCAGAAACTAATCAAAAACAATTTAATGTGGTACAATATGCAATATTATCACTTCCATAATTTATATTATGCTAATAGGATCCAGAAATAAATCATCTCTGGTATAAATTTAGTGTGATGAATACGTTTGGTAGTCAACAATAACCCATAATTTTAATAACATAAAAGAAGAGATAACCCCTATAGGATCCCAAAATCATAAAACATATGACCACAATTAGTAATAGAATTCCTCCTCAAATAACTTTTTCACTAAAACATATACAAATCCAAAGGGTGGTGTTTTATAGAATACCTCATAAAATGTCATTACTCTTGATATAATACAAACACATAAAACATACAAATGGGTGTCAAGGACATTAAACATTTGATCAACCTCAGACTCATAAACACATGATGATATTTATAAGTCTTTATTTATCTAACCTAGGGAAATATATAATTTTAAAATATATTTCACTTTTTATTCATTTAAATAAGATCTTAACTTGATCCAAAACATTTTATATGGAACCTTTTCTTCCACCATGTACTATTAAAATATCAAAAATATTTCATGATTCCATATTCCATGTACAAGGAAAAAATTCATGAAAAAAATCATGGCAAATTTCTTTAAAGGATGAAAAATAATATTTTCATATTGTATGTTCATACAAAATCGAATATAAATTCCATAAATGGCAGTAGAAGATAATTGTTCCCTAATTATTATTATTCACTTAACCCATTATTATTGTATAATATTTTCATTTATCCTTTTTCATTAATGTTTTTGTGACTTATTATACTCATTACCACATTAATTTTTTCATTTATTCACACAATTCCTATACAGTTTGAATTTAAAACACTAGACTATTTATGGTACATTATTTGAATATTTATCTCTATTTGAGTAATTATTTGAATTAAACCCATCACATTGTCATTATATTTCCTAATGACCTTCTAATCCATATAAAAAACATTTTGAGTTCCCTTAAGGAAATTTTATCTGCGTTTTTTCTACCACATTGAGCATTAAAAAAATATTATCATCTTCTCTCCATGGTTTTTAAGTATTCCATTGAATTCAATTTTATTTCATATAAAATACTTTAGGTGGATATATAAATCCAACATATATTTATAAAATAATATCACATAGAACAATATATTAATATCTACCTATGTCTCATATGGATAACACCCTTTAAATAATTTTTCTAAGACACTAACCAATCGAACATAATTATATTCACCCTGGTTAATAATACGAGAATAAAACATCACATCACATATAATATTTTTCATGCAGGTACCAATAGATTCATCATCCTTTTTATTTATCTCATGGAATTCCTTAATTATATTTTTAGTAAGAATATAATGTAATTACTAATTGAAAAGTATGTTATTTATCTTATCCCACTCTATCAATAAAATTTCACCATATTTCTTTATATTCTTGAGGAGACTCATCCATTGACATGAATCACCTTCCAAAATTGTAGAAACCAAAAATTAATTTTTCATGTTCTGAACACTGGATAATAGAATATAAGTTCATAGTATTGTTGAACTATTTCTATGAAAATAGAAAATTAGTGTATCCACTCTACGTAGATTGGAATTTCCTCAAGAATGACTCAAAATATGTATTTTCCACATTTTTTCATGTGGATTTTCACCATTATTCATGGCGTGAAAAATTTATATTAGAAAAATAACGATATTTTACATTCTACCTCTAATAATGTTAGTCTACACAAGAGAATAATAAGTTTATAATTTTTTTCACTTAAAATTAACAATTTTCCATCAGGTTATAGCCATTAACTGAAACAAATAATTTATATTTTAAGAAATAGTAATGATAGGATGGAACCAAATAATCATGAAAAATCACTTAAATTATTTTTAAATATTGACACCATATTTTTAATCTATGAAACTTTATGGTTATTCTTGATCAATCATAGTCATTATCTATTTAAATCCTTTATGACGACATGTAATGGGATTCTGAATTTCAAAATATTATCCCTCATGTTTTTTAAATCAAGTGTGTATAATGGCCAATTTTCATGCACCATGTTATAGTCAAAAACACCTAAATGAACCATTTTCATAGTTATTACTCCATGGTACCTCTATTCCATAGGGACATATAATTGTAGTTTTCTAAAAGGGATAAAATTGTATATAATCAACTTTCTATATCCTTTATCCAAATTCCATGACATTTTCCCAAAAATTGACTTATACATAGAATTGTCCATAATGCCATTTCTATACATATAATTATAAAGATTTCTATGAATTTCACATGATAATTCTAATCATAGTTTCTAATGGAAAAAACCATTCTTATGATCTTAATTAAAGGGACTTCTAATTTTCATACATTGATATTACACTATTTAATATAATATTCATAAAATTAAAAACATACATGGATATGAATATTCATAAAATTAAAAAATACATGCCTTAGGAAAATAATTATAGAGTGAAATTCAAATCATGGAAAAAAATATTCTCCTTTTATGAATGGTGTTCATCAAATACCATAAATATCCTCATGTATAGTACACATCTTAGAAATTCCTGACATAAAAGTATTCTTCATTACCTAGGGAAATGAAAAATAAGACAGTCAGATCTTAGATGATTTGAAATAATTGGTATGGTTTCAAAATATGTTTATCATGATATCATACCCTTATATTTGTTATATGCATATGTATCTCCCAGATCGAGTCTAGGAATACTGATTGGTAGTTCATAAGAAATAAATCAAAATGGAATAAAAAAACAATATCCATAAGATCATAACATTTGAACAGGACATGGATTTTTGGAATAAATATATTAATATAAAATGATTTGTCAACACTGCACACTAATATATTCGAATCATGTTAGTATTGGACTAACCACCCATGAACCAACTTGAGAATTGGGATAAATTCCCAATGTACCCTCTTTTTTGATTGGTATAAACTCAGGTGTACCCTCTTTAGTGATTTGGATAACCTCCCATATACCATTATTTGGGATTGGGATTACCTACAACGTACCCATTGAGCTCATATAATATTAATCATAACCAAATTAATAGGAATGATAATAGAACCCATGAAATGAAATTAATTTCACAATTTTTTGACATTTCCTCAACATGTAGACTATAGAAAAAGAAGTGTGTTTCATAATTTTAGTATCATGGTATAACCAATGGATAAGAAATATGTTTTATAAAAATAATTCCATCATAAAGAAATACGATTCAATGAAATAATATGAATGTCATTCGTGGATAATATCCCTAGTATGAAATTGCTAACAACAAAAAACATTATATTTGATTGAAGATTATATTGTAAGATAATCTAAAACAATTCTTCATTAAGATAACTTCTAAATGGTAATCTATTTTTAAAACTCAAAATTCAAATAGAATTTTTTAAATCAAATTCATTGAAATTAAAATGTGAAACTTATAAAGGAGGCCTTAAAATTCATTTCAAATTTCTCATAATTAAAATATCATTACCGATTTGATTAAAACATTTGGAAACATAAAACATATTTATAAAAATTATCATTTAAAAAAATATTTAAATATATAAATTAATATTCAATAGAAATTATGGTCATGATGGTGTTAAATTCAGTTCACATTGTAAACATTAAAACTATGATTCCTTTCACATTTTAAGTAGCATAAAAATTGTAATTTTTTAAAAAAAATGAAGATTACTTTCAAAAAAAATTTAAAAATTAATACACAGTTAAAAATCCTTTCAAAGAATAATTTCAATAAGGATAAAAAAATTGACAACTTTTTAGAAATCATGGTTATGGATAAAAAATTTGTTTCGCCCAAAGAGAGAAATACTGATGATTTTTTATAAAAACATACCTTGAACACTTGAGTTCTCAATGTGAGGAAAATTAAGGTAAACCATATATTCTAATAACATATACATATGAGAAGTAAATTCATGTTTTTATTTGGATTTGGATCGTAATATTCCATCCGTAGGTGTATAATCATAAATAATCGTGATAAAATATGAGTTTGTATCATAAAACCCTTACAAAAATTATAACATTTGAACAATATCCCCTATAAAATAATGTTCCTGAAATTTATATATAAATTAAAATATTTTTATAGATACTTTTCATAAAATAAATTCATGTTAAGTTTATAAAAGATATAAAATCATCATTTGGTGAATATGGCATGTGTATGACATAAAATAAAATTGAGATGAAGATACCATACCAAAAGCCTTATATTCAATCTTATACATTAAAACCTCTAGTATAAAAAATATAATAATATTATAATTTTTTAAATAACAATAAATATATAAATAATTCCATGTATTATTCATTAATTAATTTTTTTTTACTAGTATAATAACAATTCCACATTAATGTCACATTCCAGACAATATCTATTTTTCATGAATATTTTGATTTATCATTTTTTTACTGTTAATATTATCATGGTAAAATTTGATCCAATAATTTAAAAATTATATATATATATATATCATATGTATTCTATGTATGTTTATTTAGATTAATTCAAAATATTTAGAGATAGAAAATGGAAAAGATCATTCAAGAAGAATGTAGGTCGTACACACAAATAAATGTTGTCTCTATTTTCATGAGGGATTGAAAAAAAGAATACTAAAAACAATATTAACATTAAATAATAATTTTTTATTCATATCAAATATATTTCTTAATTTTTTTTTACTTTCCACGTAAAGTGATATTGAATAAAATCGGTTCACAAGGTGATAGTCTTCTGTACACATGAATAACATCACCGTATTACCACTGAATGAAAATTAAGAAGGGACATGTGATATAATGATTATATAAGAATAATAAAATAACTAATATCATATATAAACTATTAATACACAATTATATCCATCTAATATTTGTGTCGGTGGAAAACAAATAAAATCAGTTTGGGTGGTGGTAGTCAACTATAAATAGAACATGTGAATTATAACTGATTTAATAGAAGTTGATCTAGTATTGGTCATTAAACCGACATAAATAATATATTTATATTTAATATGTTTAGTTTTTTATATCATAATGGTTTGATAGTAGTTAAATGTGGTTGATGAAAAAATAAAATAGAAATAGTAATTGAAGAAAGTCACATCTACTTCAAGTAACCTACTTAGGTTTGTAGTAAAATCATTCCTTGGATGTATTTTTGACCAAAATACGAAATATAGGATGTTATAATGCATTTAAATAAGTTATTTAGCTAGTTATTGTCCAAAAATCTGGTCTTTGAAAGAGTGATGATAAGAAGAGAGGGGTGGCCTTTTATAAATGTGGTGAGTGGAATAATTGTAATTTTTTGAATTGAATATGTTGAACCTATGTTTTTATTATGAAAAAAATGAAAAAATGGTCCAATGTAGAAAATATATGATATAAGAATTAATTAGGTCCATAAAAAGGTTTTGTAAAAGTTTTGATTTGTTTTTAACCCTTATAATTTTGATAATTTATTTATTAATATTCATACCATCCATTCCAATTCTAATGTGATAATGATTATAAAAAATAATAATATAATAATTTTATGGCACATTTTGTTTATAACCAATGTCTCTGGTAATGAAATAAAAACATTGTGTTGTGTGATACTCATCATAAAATCAGTGTTGTGTCTAATGATAATTATAAAAAACATAAAAAAAAATTGAAACAAATTTTTTCTCAAAATCATGGGTTTTACGCTATAAATCTCTATTTCTACATGTTGTTCCATATGTATTTCCACAATAAAGAAACTACGATAAATATATATTTCATAGCACATTGAAAAATTATATTGCATGATGAGTACTATGTATAAATGTAGGGTATATATAATGGGAATTCACAACAACAAACAACTTGAAACATAGTTTATATCCTATGGTGTGAATGACATTCGCATTGAAAAGTTCTACAATGTGAATGGTTTAATTATATTATGGATACATGAGAAATAATATGAAGGATAGTTTTTCGCTTTTAATCGGGAATTGTTCCATAGTTGATTATTATAACATGTTTTGGGATTAGGACATGAATGGATAATATTTTTGTGGAATAACGTTACTTGTTCTTCCATTGATAGATGTTGAATTTGGAGTTCGTTTGTGTGGATTAATAGAGTTTGGACATAAGGATTTTACAGACTCTTTTGGTGTATATATCAACATTTTCATGATGGATTTTAAGGAAGGATTACTTTTTTATAACAAAATTATGTTTCAACATAAATTTAAAAAATAATAATAAGCATTTGAAGAATTTGAAGAGGATGTATACATAGTTATGAGTTTTTTATTCATGATACTATCAATATTACAATGTTTATATCTACCCATATTTTCATGATAAATATTTTGTATTCATGATTGAATTTATAGATATGATGTTAGGGCGATATAATGTATCTTCTATGAGGGATTTAACCTATTTAAATGGTGTTTTAGGTTAATCAAATGTTGTAAAGAAATAGATACCAGATATAAAGATAGATAATTATGGAGAGATCTTATATGATAATTACCTATATAAAATCCTTCTCATTGACTTTTAATATATGAATTTTAGAATTATTATATTACACATTTTCATGAGTCTTCTTTCCCTATTCTATGTTTTATTATCTTCTTTTATTTTCACATCTCATGCCTATAATGTGTGAGTATTTATTATTATATGTTATTGTAATGAAAAGTGGGTTTTCTATAATGTGGTTTTGTTTTATGATTTCATGTATATTATATCTCTCAGTATATTTTCTTAATGAAATTTTCATTCTTTTAATCTTGACCATTTACTTGGAATGATAATTTTCTTTTCTGTGTGATTTCAAGAGTGTTACATCCACCATAACCATCGATAAAGTACTCATTATATGTTTAAACAAGGTTTTTGGTTACCCACACCATTTTTGATCTAAAGAGCCATAGATGAGGTATGTTGATATTAGAAGGGTGGGGAGTTAATTCCCTATATATGGGATTATCTTGGATATGATTTTTGTTGACTTAATTTAAATAATCATCTATTTATAATTTGTAATTTTATATTCCTAAAGTTGAAAATTATTGGTAAATTCTATCAAAAATTATTTATATTATTTTTTAGTTTCATTCAATTTAATTTTTAGTCTTGGTTATCAGGTTCTAGTTTTTATACACAATTTATTTCTGTTCGACCAAATGTCCTGCATTCATTTTACCCATTGATTATTTAATTTTTTGTAGTCTTGTGTTTTAAAATTTATAAATTACTATAACTCTTTATGAGTTGATGATGCCTCGTGGGAGTTCAGTTCCATTAGTGGATGATAAAAATTCACAACTCATATACTAATAAAAATAATATTTTAACTAAATCATCTAATCCAGACCGCTGAAAATATCAATGATATTCAAACCAAGAGTATAATGCTAAAATATATTCTTTATTAATATGACTATAAGAGGACATTATAGATAACTATTACCCATCTCCAACCATTTATCCTAGAAGTAATTATAAAATGAGCATTGAAATATGATACCACATTTAATAATATGTGATATGTCAAGATCTTTGAAATCAATGAATGGTAGGATATTTAATCAAATCAATCATAAACAAGGGTAGATGGTGTAATAAAATTTACCCTCACCATATATGGTCCTCCATCCACATCAACCAATTAATTGTAAATGAAAAACAATTCACTATGCCATTGTTGAAGGCAATATATTTGTGATGGCCAACCAGGTGATTCTTACATAGACTTATTAATCTACCATTATCTATGGTTTACACTCCTAGATTATCTAAAAATAGGTATATTCCCCTTATATCCTTCCCACTAGTTTTTACATAAGGGGTATGAGTATTTTGAGGTAACTGGGCAACAATTTATGATGAATATACCTGAAAATAATGGAAGGTGTTCTAAAATACAACATCAACAACATTGTATTAATTGTATTGAGCTATTAGTACATGTATTAACTAATTGAAAATGTTGATAAGATTGCAATGATAACCTTATCGAATAATAGAGAACTGGGAAAACCCCACTCTAAAACCCCTAGAATATCTCAACATGAAATTTTCTCTCAAACTCATTATTCCTATCTAAGGATCCATTGTCAAACATAACCAATACATAACGTCCTCTATCATAATATGCCAACAATACTAAGATGATATTTCATGAATAATCAAGGACACTCATTCCCAATGTTATTTTTTTGTATACATTCTCATATTGGAAATGGATATGATTAATTAATTCTAATAGTTCTTATTAGGTAATACCGACTATAAAGGTAAATGAAATCTAAACGGATATAGGTTCCAATAATGGTAAGCATATCCCCCTGATATACACAATTTTATTAAGACAATTAATATTCTAAAATCTAAAAAAGGTTATTAGAGGTTTCCCATTATCACTTTATCTTTCTTTCATATCAATAAGTGATTATTAGTTTTTATATTATACAATAACCAATGGGGTCACATCAGATCTTCTTTTAGGAAATATGAAAATTAGAATTTATGTCTATGTAATATAATCTATACCCCCACACCATACCGTCACTTATATGTTAATCTTAATCATAGGTTTTTTTATATTAATAAAATATTTTTAAATAAATTACTAGAATAATACTTTAAAAGAAAAGATGTTATGTGAAAAAATGTGTTTCAATTATAACTGAATCAATTAAATCTCATCTATTAACAATCTTATAATTACTAAATAAATAGGAATTGTTAATTTTTTTCACTGATGTAAATAAATTTTTTTATATAAATAATTAAAATTTAATAGAAATCCCTATGATATTCCATGTCAAACTACTAATTCATACAAACACATATTATATCATGTTGTATAGAACTAAAAAATATGTTACTCAAGGGGAATGAGAAAAAAACATGGTCTGCCCTTGGTACCTGAAGAAACACTCAAATGAATGATTGTATGGATTATTTAGGGGTTATATCTAAATGTAAAATAGTCTAATATATTATCTACTCACAATCCCATACCAATGATTTCTTAAGTTACTCCAAAACCATTTTCTAATGAAAATACTCATGTACATAAGAAGACTCTAGGGGGATCACCACATGATCTCAAAAAACCTTCTATTTCCTAGATGTCAACTTAAGAATGGTGGGTCACATAAAAAATCAATCGTATATGTTTTTCCATATTTATTAATGAATTATTATATTGAAAAATAAATAGAGATCCTAATAAGAATTTTAACATTATCTTAATGTAAAACTAGAATTGTGAGACAATAACATAGGTATTCACTGATGGAAAACATGTTTAATGAGTTTACTAATCTATAAGAGTCCACATAAATAAATAAATATAAATATATATATATATATATTATCTAATGAAGATATAAAGTCTATGAAATGTTTGAAATTGCAATAAAAACAAATTACACATTTTAATAAATGCTCAAATGGTATAAATTATTAAAATATAACTATGATATAAGTAATATATCCTAGATAATAGAAACTTAAACCACATTATCTCTTCTTCATAGTTTGATGATGAAAAATAAATATTTCTAACTTTATTTCATACACCATGTGTAATATCCATCCATGATTTGTTGTTCTCAACCATCATATGTATGTGATTTTAATTCACATGTGTAATTTAAAATAGGGTATATTAACATTCCAATAGAAAAAATCTATAGTGTGTGTACATTAAACTTCATGGATGTCACAACCTAGCCTCAATCAATCAATCCTAATGATGATACTATAGAAACAAAATAGAAATTATCCAAGTAATATTGAATTATTTGATTTCAATGGAGAAATATGATTCATAAAAAATATGACACATCATTTATTAATATTTTGAAGATTATATATCAATTTAAAAAATAATATATATATATTTAGTGAAATCATCCAATGGTGGTCATTAGAATTAATATCACTTTGATATTGGACATAAACGAGTGTCAATCTTTTGATAGATATTGTTTCTTAAAAACACGCTATTTGATTTGACAGCGGGATTTAATTATAAAATTAATTAATTAAAATTCTATGTTATGAATTTGGTAAAATAGAAATAATTTTTTAATTTGGAATATCAAATATATCTTAGGGTGAATTTTTGGTATTTTTCTGAAAAACCTTAATTTTTGATTAATAGTGAAACCACAAAGTGGTAGTTACAAAAACTGATTTTTTGTTTAAATGGAACTTTTCCACATCTGTGATTTGAATTTAAAAAATACAATATAAATGATATTCATTATTAAGTAAAATGTGGTTCAATGGGATGAAAATAATTTTTTATGAAATGTAACTTTTAAGTTTTATTAATCGCAATTAGAGGTAATTAGTGTAATTTAAGGTAAAAATGATATTTTAATAAAATGAAAATAACATGACACGTGTCCTAACCCTATTGGATGAGTAATGGCTGACCAAGAAAACCCATGGGTCGATTTTTTGGACCCCATGAAGCCCCTTGGGTAAGATAATGACATTAATGCCTTTTATTTAAAGTAAAAGTAAAAATGACACAAACATGTATTGTTTTACTAAAAAAAATTTACAAGGGGTTATACAAGTCTTATTTTTGACTATGAATAGTAATTTAGAAGATAAATAGATTTCATACATCATAGTAATTGTTTTATAATTTTTAGACATTAAATAAATTAAATTATTTATGACATCATGATGATGCAGCGATTACCACATTATTTAAGGATTTAAATAAAATGAAAAAATAATGTAAAATCTAAGACATAAACTAGTAAAATACCAATTGGATGAGTATATTTTGAACTATTATTACCTTAGCCACGAAATACATCATTGTGGGACCTTTTAAATCCGAAATTCTTTTTAAAATAAAGTAACATTTTATACCTTTCCAAGAGTCCCCTCCTCTCCTCTTATAAAACACCCCCACCTCTTCCTCCTTAACCACACCTCTCAAGCCTTTGGCTCGGCCATGATCTGATATTTTTGTCTCTCCACATCCCTCTACTCATCCTATAAGCCTTACCTTAGGATGTAAGCTCTTCATGGAACCCTTTGGATTCAAACCAAAGGGAGTTACCTGATTTTATGGTAACGTCTGTACTTGTGCTCTTTTGTTTTATTTTGCTTCTCCAACCCCCTAAACTATTTTTATTCATTTATTTTGTACCAAAACCAGTATCTTCCATATACTAGGATGTTTTTATAATATGTATTCGAGCTATAATTACACACACCTACATCTAATGGTTAAAGAACATACTGTTTCAGTGGATGGTGAATTTCTACCTCCCGAAACGATGATTGGTCAATATTCTTTTTAACACCTTCAAAGGAGGCCATTAAAGTGTCACTATATTTATATATGATATATAATATGTTTATGTTTTCCTTAATATTATGTATTTTTCATTTATGGCATACCTTTATGGTTTCCATTATGGGTAAATGCGATATCTTCATTTTAGGATGTGCGGACTACCGCCCCCTCAATGTGATTTGATTCGTTAATACCATATGTGGTACGTGTAAAGGATATATTTAATGATATTATATATGATAACATACTGGAATTATAATACTATTATGTATCATTATGTTTTAATTCCATTAAATATGATATAGAAATGGAAGTAGCGTTCATGCGTACATACGGCTTATCGTCTCCATGAATGGTGCATTTCATTTCTTATCTCTAAATGTTATGTAATATTATAAATGAATGTATATAATGGATATATATGATATATATGATATCTAAATAATTAATATAATTCTTTATATAATGGATATTTTACCCCATGAACAAACTTGTAATTATAAAGAGTTTATTTTTGACTCAAGTAGCAATGATCGTTAAAATGACCGTTATTAACTTAAATAATTAAATAATTTTCATGACAAGGTAATAAGTGATATAAAAGGAATAATGAAATTGGAAAAGGTTCTTAAGAAAGTAGAAATTAACTCAATATTATTATTCATGAGATTAAAGAACGATTGGGTCAATTCGGACCCGAGGTATGGGACTTCGTCTCAATCTCCTTTCATTGAGGCATATTTTACTTTATACACAAATTTATTTTATATTGTGTATAAAACTCTACGAATTTTAAGATTATTCAAAATGAATCTTTTTTATATGAATCTTTTACTAAATGACAAAAGGAAATGTTTTTTTTCGTACGTATGCGGTGACAATAACTTCTCTGCTGCCGTGACCATTATTAGAGTTTCAGATTCCTCTACAAGCCATAACATTTTTTAAAATGAAAAATAAATACCATGTTTTACTTTTCTTTAATTTTGGTATTGAAAATGGTTTTCATAAATTTTTTATTATATCAATGTGTGGTATTTATATCTTGTGATTGAAAGGTGGAAATGTTATGTTTCCATTATGCATGTTTTATCTGATAAGATTATGTTATGGTTCACGGGCATTGTTATGAATATGGATTGTTCTGTGATATTCTAAGGGCGGGTGAGCCCGATACAGCTCTCTAATGCATTGGGTAACGTGAAGGAGTTAAACGATAAGGTTTCTCCAAAGAGATTTAGGGAATATACTGTGATGGGTATTCCAAACGTAACCATGAGGGTTACTCCCTATGTAATAATGTTGCGAATGACTCAAGTTACCTTTTATGTCTTATGATTTCTATGATTTATTCATCCTTTGTTGAGGTATGTTAAAATGCTTATGTTTTATGAGTAAAGTATGATTTCATTCATGGACTAATGTTTTCATTTTGTACTTTTATATCCCTTACTGAGATTTTTATGCTTATCCCATGTTTTGGAAAATTTTTCACATGTCAAGGGAAAGGTACATGATGTGATGATAGGGTCAAGGAAGTGTCATGAAATAGTCCAAGTTTTGTTTTAAATATGTTTCCGTTCATGGAAAAAAATGAATACTAACTTTCATGTAACCACTTTGTTTAAATGTGTAATGTAATGCATGATTTATGATCTAATTATATAAAACTCTAAACCTGAAAAGATCCTCAATGTGTAATCTTGTAATAACTCAGGTTTAAGTAAAGGTTAATGCTGGGTCATTATAGTTGGTATCAATGGTCGGTTTAGATAACTTTAGGCATTAGAAATCTATTAAATAATTATCTGAAAATATATTTTTATGGTCAAATTGAAATGATATAGAATTTGAATATTACCATGTTGCTTCATCTAAGACATGTTTGTTCAGAATGGTTTTCCATAGAGGAAACAAGGAAGCAATGATATGAAGGAATATAGAAGGAAACACCCATCCGAATCAGCATCCAGAGATGGGCGGAATTGGAGCTGAACAGTTTGTTGCAGTAATATCGCAATTGACTCAAGCGATAAATGGTGGTGGTATCCATGCACGAGATCATCCAGATCAACCGCAAAGGAACATGTCAGTGGTGGAACATTTCATGAGGCAACATCCCCCATCATTCAGAGGATCATCTGACCCTGTGCTAGCTGAATGGTGGATTAAAGAACTGGAGAAGATTTTTGATGTCATTGGGTGTTCATACAATCAAAAGGTTAGTCTTTCTATTTACCGTTTGGATGGTGAAGAAGATCAGTGGTGGTCGATGGTTAAAAATATCAGGGACACTGATGAGATTGATGCTCTTGACTGGGATGAATTCAAAGGTATGTTTCTTGAGAAGTATTTTCCTAATGTTGTTCAACTTAGGATGGAAAACAAATTCCTGTAATTGAGGCAAGAGGAAGACTCAGTGGCTGCTTATGAAGAAATGTTCACTGAATTGGAAAGGTATGATCCAAATTTTATCCGAGACCTTCATAGTAAAATCTATCATTTTTACTTTGGATTAAAGCAAAAATATCGAAGGGCTTTAGCTTCTCATGAGTTCAAATGTTATGAAAAGATTTTTCAATGTGATGAGAAGGTGGAAATGGATTTTACCGATGATCAAGTGTTCTATAACAACCAGCAGAAGAAGAGACCAAGGTGGCAAGAGAATGGAAAGAATTCTTCTAAAAGGTCTGACGGTAAGAAAACTAAGTTTGCAGTTTGTGATAAATGTGGTGAAAGGCATGCTGGGAAATGTCTTTTGAATTCTATAAAGTGCTATCGATGTGGTAATATGGGACATAAGGCTCGTGAATGCACTAAAAAAGATCAAGGTGATGGTAAGTCCAAATTTGATTTACAGTTAGGGAAATGTGTCAAGTGCAATGAGATGGGTCACTATGAAAATGAGTGTCCGAAAAAGAGCTTGAGTGATGGGAAGCAGTTATACTACGAGTAGAAAGGGGTGGTTAAATCCTTTGAAACTACTCTAGCATATGTCAGGCCATCAAATGAAGTTGTATCAGGTATTTGTTTGTTTTTTCAGATTATGCCAGTGTGTTGTTTGATTCGGGGTATACACATTCTTTCATCTCTGAAAACATTTCTAGTAAAATGGGAATAATATATCAAGAAATGAATCCTGAACTTGTGGTAAAAACACATGGGGGAAATGTTGAGGCAAAAAGAATTTATAATAATATTCCTATCCTTATCTGTGGAAAGAACTGACTTGAAAACCTAATTGTTTTATCTCTCGTAGAGTTTGATGTTATCCTGGTTATGGATTGGCTCTCTATTTACCATGCTAATATTAACTGTAGATCTAAAGAATTTTCTTTTAAGAAATAATTTCAATTTGTGTAAAAGAATTAACCCTTACTATTGATAACATATCAAGTGGCTGAGAAAAATGTAAAAGATAGAAATGAATGTTACATTGCAAATATTGTTGAAAACAAAGGAACTGTTCAGATTAATGATGTGCCAGTGGTAAATGAGTATCCAGATGTTTTTATTGATGAGTTTCCTGGAATATTACCAGATCGGGATGTTGAGTTTAATGTTGACTTAGTTCCTGATGCTAAGCCAATTTTAAAACCCCCTTATCGAATGGCTCAAATTGAACTTTTAGAGTTGAAGGAGCAATTGCAAGATTTATTAGAGAAAGGTTTCATTAGACCTAGCACATCACCATGGGGTGCTCCTGTTTTATTTGTTAATAAGAAATATGGTTCTATAAGACTTCGCATTGATTATATATCCTTGAATAACATCACTGTTAAGAAAAAATATCATTTTCCTCATATCGATGACTTGTTTGATCAGCTTTAGGGAGATCATTTTTTTTCAAAGATTGACCTGAGATAGGGGTACCATCAGTTGAAGGTAAAGGTAGCATATGTTTCTAAGACCGCATTTTGTACAAGATATGGCCATTATGAATTTCTAGTAATGCCTTTTGGGCTAAACAATTCACCTGCTGTATTCATGGACCTTATGAATAGAATTTTCCATGAGTTCTTGGATAAGTTTGTGGTTGTTTTCATAGATGATATTTTGCTGTTTTCTAAAAGTAAAGAGGAGCATGAAAGACATTTTAAGGGTTATTTTGGAAACCTTAAACTAAAAGAAATTGTATGGGAAATTAAATAAGTGTGAGTTATGGTTGTAACAAATTTCTTTCCTTGGTCACATTGTTTCTGAAGATGGGATAACTGTTGATCCTACAAAAACAAAGGTTGTTGAAAAATGGCCAAGACCCACAAATGTAACTGAGATTCGTAGCTTCCATGGTTTTGTTGGATATTACCGAAGGTTTGTTGGAAATTTTTCCTAGTTATCTAGTCCAATGACTGAGCTAACTCGGAAGGGTGTTAAGTTTATATGGACAAAATAATGTGATGATTGTTTTCAGGAACTGAAAAGAAGATTGGTGAATGCTCCAGTTTTGGCACTACCTTCCAGGAATGGGGAGTTTGTTATTTATAGTGATGCTTCATTGAATGGACTTGGTTGCGTCCTAATGTAGAATGATCAGGTAATTGCTTATGCTTCACGTCAGTTGAAAACTCATGAGGTAAATTACCCTACACATGATTTGGAAATAGCTGCTGTTGTTTTCGGTTTAAAAATTTGGAGGCATCATTTGTGTGGAGTAAAGTGTGAAATATATACCGATCACAAAAGTTTATAGTATATATTCACTCAGAAAGAATTGAACATGAGACAGAGGAGATGACTAGAATTAATCAAGGATTATGAATGTACAATTCATTACCATCCGGGAAAATCATATAAAGTGGTTGATTCTTTGAGTCGAAAAAGTAATTCTTCATTAACAATGTTGCATTTCAAATGTGATCCTTTTGTTAAGGATTTGATGAACATTGGCATAGAAGTTGTTGGTGGAGTATTTACTTCTGTTTTGTTTCAGGTATCTGTGAAATCTTCTCTATTAGACAGAATTAAGCAAGCATAGAAGAAAGGAAACGAGTTGCAGAAAATTGTAGCGCTGGTTCAGAAGGGTAAGTTGCTTGAATTCAACATTGATAATATTTGTGTTTTAAGAATTGGGAAGAGATTGTGTGTGCCTTTTGATTCATAGTTGAAGAGAGAGTTGTTATGTGAATCTCGTAGTTCTCTATTTTCAGTTCATCCAGGCAGTACTAAGATGTATAGCGATCTTCGGGAGTATTACTGGTGGGACAGAATAAAAAGACATATTGTTGATTTTACATTGAAGTGTTTGACTTGTCAACAGGTTAAAGCAGAGTGGCAGTTACCGAAATGGATGCTTCTGACTTTACCAGTTCCAGAGTGGAAATGCGAAAATATATCCAAGGAATTCGTTGTGGGATTGCCGAAGACATATCGAGGTAATAATGTAATCTAGGTTATTGTTGATCGCTTGACTAAATCTGCTCACTTCCTTGCTATATGAGATACTTTCTCTCTAGATCAACTTTCATGATTTTATCATAAAGAGATAGTCAGGTTTCATGGAGTTTCATTATCCATTGTATCTGATTGTGATCCCACGTTTACTTCTAACTTTTGGAAAGGCCTTCAGAAGTCGTTGGGTGCTGAATTAAATTTTAGTACACCGTTTCATCCTCAATCAGATGGGCAGTCAGAACGAACAATTCAGACTTTGGAGGATATGTTAAGTACTTTTTCAATGGATTATAAAGGAAGTTGGGACCAACATCTTTCTTTGGTTGAGTTTTCTTATAACAATAGTATTCATTCTAGTATACAGATGGCACAATTTGAGGCATTATATGGGAAGCAGTGTTGAACTCCAGATTTTTGCGATCAAGTGGGTGAAAGGAAGCTGATGGGACCAGAATTGGTAGAATATATGGAAAAAAAGTTCAGTTGATTCAGAAACACATGAGAACAGCTCAGAGCAGATAGAAGAGTTATGCGAACAACAAGAGGAAGGATCTATCTTTTGAGGTAGGTGATCATGTTTTTCTCAAAGTATCACCCTGGAAAAGTGTGATGTGATTTGGTAGGAAAGGAAATCTAAGTAAAAGGTTCATTGGAACATATGAAATTCTTGGGAGAGTTGGATCAGTTGAATACCGTGTGGATTTACCTCCGAGTTTATATCAGGTACACAATGTTTTTCATGTTTCAATGTTAAGGAAGTACATGCCAGATCCATCTCATATTTTGAGTCCAGAGGTAGTTCAGTTGGAAGAGACTCTATCTTATGAGGAATAACTGGTTCATATTCTTGATCAGAGGGAGTAAGTGTTGCGGAATAAGGTGATTTATCATGTAAAGTTTTTGTGGAAGAACCACATGAGTGGAGAGGCAACATGGGAATATGAAAATGCAATGAGGGATAAATACCACCACTTATTCGATAAGTAAATAAATTATGGGGAGGAAATTTTCTAAAGGGGTGAATTATGTAACATCCCAAGTAAGTAATGAATAATGGATATTCTTATCTATGTCTATTTATGAATTAGATAGTGTTTTAGAGGCTTAAAATGAGAATAAATCCAATCTTAAGCATGGAATACTCTAATATTTTTTAAAGAATGTTTTACCACCTTTTGATGGAGAATCATTTTTAAATATAACTTTTGATAATTTTATAAGCTATATTTGTCAAAATAAACTTATTCATTATGATTGGGACTTTGATATTTACTTTGGATAAATTTCTGGTATTTTTCTAATAATGTTCATTTGTTAATGAATAGTGAAAAGTGTCGTATTTTAATTCAAAACCTCTTTTTAATCTAATTTATTTATATAGTTAGATTATATTTTTAATTTGTTTAAAGTGAAATTATAATATATTTTTACCATTTAATACAATGATGGTCATTGGAATTAATATCACTTTGAGATTGGACATAAATGAGTGTCAATATTTTGATAGATATTGTTTCATAAAAACACGCTATTTGATTTGACAGCGGGATTTAATTATATAATTAATTAATGAAACTTCTATGTTTTTAATTTGTTAAAATAGAAATCATTTTTGAATTCAGAATATCAAATATTTCTTAGGGTGAATTTTTGGTATTTTTCTGAAAAAGCATAATTTTTAATGAATACTGAAACCACAAAGTGGTAGTTACAAAAACTGATTTTTTGTTTAAATGGAACTTTACCACTTCTGTGATTTGAATTTAAAAAATAAAAAATAAATTATTTTCATTATTAAGTAAAATTTTGTTCAATGGGATGAAAATATTTTTTGATGAAAAGTAACTTTTAAGTTTTACTAATTGCGATTAAAGGTAATTAGTGTGATTTAAGGTAAAAATGATATTATAATAAAATGAAAATATCTGGACACTTTTCCTAAACCTATTGGATGAGTCATGGCCGAACATGAAAACCCATGGGTCTATTTTTTGGACCACATGGAGCCACTTGTGTAAGATAATGACATTAATGCCTTCTATTTAAAGTAAAAGTAAAAATGACACAAACATGTATTATTTTACTAAAAAAAATTACATGGGGTTATACAAGTCATATTTTTGTCTATAAATTGTCATTGGAAAGATAAAAAGATTTCCTACATCATAGTATTTTTTTTATAATTTTTATCCATTATATAAGTTAAATTATTTAGGACATTATGATAATGCAGCGATTACCACATTATTTAACGATTTAAATAAAATGAAAAGATAATGTAAAATATAAGACATAAACTTGTCAAAGACATATTATATGAGTATATTTTGAACTTTTAGCACCTTATCCTCGAAATAAATCTATCTGGGACCTTTTAAATCCGAAACTCTTTTTAAAATAATGTAATGTTTTATACCTTTCAAAGAGTGCCCCTTCTCTCCTCTTATAAAAGGCCCCCACCTCTACTTCCTTACCCACACCTCTCAAGCATTTAGATCGACCAATATCTGATCATTTTGTCTCTCTAGATCCCTCTCCTCATCCTAGAAGCCTTACCTTAGGCAGGAATCTCTTCAAGAAACCATTTTGGTTCAAACCAAAGGGAGTTACCCGATTTTAAGGTAACGTCTTCACTTGTGCTCTTTTGGTTTATTTTGCTTCTCCAACCACCTAAACTCTTTTTATTCATTTATTTTGTAACAACACAAGTATCTTCCATATACTAGGTTTTTTATAAGAATTATTCGAGCTACACTTACAAACACCTACATTTCATGGTTAAAGAACATACTATTTCTGTGGATGGTGAATTTCTGCCTCACGAAACGATGATTGTTCAATATTCTTTTTAACAACTTCAAAGGTGGCCATTAAGATGTCAATATATTTATATATGATATATAATATTTTTATGTTTTCCTTAATATTCTTTATTTTTCATTTATGGCATACCTTTATGGTTTCCATTATGGGTAAACACGATATCATCATTTTAGTAGGTGCGGACTACCGCCCCCCTCAAAGTGATTTGATTCGTTAATACCATATGTGGTACCGATAAAGGATAGATTTAATGATATTATATATTATACTATACTGGAATTATAATAATTTTATGTATCATTATGTTTTAATTCCACTAAATATGAAATATTAATGGAAGTAGCGTTCATGCGTACGTACAGATTACCGTCTCCATGAACGGTGCGTTTCATTTCTTACATCTAAATGTTATGTAATATTATAAATGAATGTATATAATGGATATATATGATATATATGATATCTAAATAATGAATATAATTCTGGATATAATGGATATTTTACCCCATGAACAAACTTGTAATTATAAAGAGTTTATTTTTGACTCAAGTAGCAATGATCGTTAAAACGACCTTTTTTAACTTAAATAATTACATAGTATTCATTACATGGTAACAAGTGATATAAAAGGAATAATGAACTTGAAAAACGTTCTTAAGAAAGTAGAAATTAACTCAAGTTTATTATTCAGGAGATTAAAGAATGATCGAGTCAAGTCAGACCCGAGGTATGGGACATCGTCTCAATCTCCTTTCATTGAAGCATATTTTGTTTTGTACAGAACTTGTCTTTTATATGGTTTATAAACCCCTTTGACTTTTACATTTATTCAAAAGGAATATTTTTATATGAAGAGTTTACTAAACGAAAAAAGGGAATGTTTTTTGTCGTACGTATGCGGCGACAACGACTTCTCTGCCGCCGTGACCATTTTTAGAGTTTCGGCTTCCTCTACAAGCCATAACTTTTTTTTAAAATGAAAAATAAATACCATGTTTTACTTTTCTTTTATTTTGGTATTGATGATTTTTTTCATAATGTTTTTATTATATAAATGTACGGTATTTATATCTTGTGTTTGAAAGGTGGAAATGCTATGCTTCACTTATGCATGTTTTATGTGATACGATTATGTTATGGTTCTTGGCCATTGTTATGAATACGGGTGGTTCCGTGATAAACTAAGGGAGGGTGAGCCCGATATATCTCTCCAATTCATTGGTTAATGTTAAGGAGTTAAACGTTAAGTTTTCTCCAAAGAGATTTAGGGAATATACTGCGATGGGTATTCCAAACGTAACCATGACAGTTACTCCCTACGTAAGAATGTTATGAATGCCTCAAGTTACCTTTTATGTATTATGATTTCTATGATTTATTGATTATTTGAGGAGGTATGTTAAAATACTTATGTTTTATGAGTAAAGTATGATTTCATACATCGACTAATGTTTTCATTTCATACTTTTATATCCCTTACTGAGCTTTTTATACTCATCCCAAGTTTTTGAAACGTTTTTCACAAGTCAAGGGAAAGGTACATGATGTGATTATAGGGTCAAGGAAGTGTCATGAAAGAGTCCATGTTTTTTTAAATATGTTTCCATTGATGGAAATAAATGAATACTATATTTTATGTAACCACTTTTTTTAAATGTGGAATGTAATGCATGATATATGATCTAATTCTCTAAAACCCTAAACCTGAAATGATCTTCAATGTGAAATCTTGTATTAAATCAAGATTAAGTAATGTTTAACGTTGGGGCCTTATATCTATCCTATTATGGGAAAATATATGACATTTACATATAATTACATGTGTAATGAACATAGTAATCTAAATATTGTACTACTAAAAGAAGTTATGAACACACGAATGTCTAATATAAGATGATATATTTAAATACCTATAAAATATCATCAACTATCCTCAAAAACAATAATATCATTATTAAATTATAATGTGAATTCATGTTCATAAATCAATCAAAAAAATATAACCAAAATGGATTATGGAATAAAGTACAAGATTAATTATATTAATGAAATATTTTTTTTAAATTTTTATACATAATATAGAGTATCATCATCACCCAGATATGATATTCACAAATAATGGTATATTAAGTCTCAATGTTCTTTCCAATGAACAAATATAGCCCCATTAAAATAATTATAAATGTCATGGACAATGTTAACAAATTTTAGTGTAATATAGATCTGGAAATACAAAAAAAAATCCAAAGAGTTCAAAATTAAGATCCCAAAACCATGTATCGAATTAATAAAGAAAAATAATGGTAACTCATATCATGGAATAACCATCACTAGAGAACATGGACATAGGTTGGGAAGGACATTTAAGATGTAGGGATTGGTGAAAAATTAGGTATAACCAATTATACACTATCATCTGATGATTTTTTTTTATTATAATGCATTCTTAGGAAATCCATTATCCTACTATAATTTAATCTAACACATTCCCCAGAAGTATTATCACTGAGAAAATATAAGCTGTTTTGAAGAGGTCACCCACTATAGAATGTACATATTCAAATCAATATTCTTGTAAAATATAGATATTTCCCTTTTAATAGATTATGGAAACCTAAGTTAGAACTTATAAAAATATGAATTACAACCCTAAGTAGAAAAAATAAATTTGACTATTGAAGAATAATACACACATTATAATTAAAGAAAATGAACTCTATAAAAACCCTTAAAAATTATGAGTTTTAAATTTTATAATGAATTTTAACTTTTTATTTGGTGATAGAATCATTTTGTAATTTGTTATTTGGATTTAAATTTTGAGTATTTATAAATCATAAATAGATATTTTGGATGTGGTTCAAGACATTGTTGATGGTATGGATGTAAGGAACTGGCATTAAAACATTACATAATCCTGAATTTAAAAAATAATTCGCATTCAGGATATTTTTTGGTTTATAATTTTAGAGAATTAGGCCATAACTATTACATATCAACTTTAAAATTACATGTAGACACTACTACTCAGTATCTATTTTTTTCGTAAAATATAAACTCTTAAAAAGATACATGTCTAGTTCCAGGTTTTAGACATCTTGACTTTTCCATGACCATATCCATGATCCTATTCATCTTTATGCCCTATGGAAAAACATTTCAAAATAATGGGAGGAGTATAAAAATTTTATAAAGGGATATAAAATAATTAAAGATAAAATTATCCCATAAATAAATACAATTCAATAAAACCATACTTTCCAATCATAACATTTCTTATGAAATCATATTATTTATGAACAACAGATAGAAATCCTATATCATATAGGTGACTTATGGCATCTATATCATACTTACATTGTATCTATCACAACTATGTAGGGAGTTACGTTGGAATACCCATCACAATATATTCTATAAATCTCTTAAGAGAAATATTAATTTTTACCTCTGTCATGTTTCCAAATGCATTGGAGAGCTATCTCGGGCTCACCCACCCAAGTTTTGTCATGGAACCACCCATATATGTAAACGATTACCAAAACAAATAACATAATCATAACACATAATCAAAGAATAATGTAAATATATCATTTCCACATTAAAATCACAATATATCATATCAAGATATTGAAATAAACAATGCTTTATCAGACCATTTTCAAAACCATTGAAAACATTTAACAAAGGGATTTTTGAATCAAAGTTTCCCATACCACATTGAAAATTTTATCATTTGAAAACATTATAGTCCATTTAAATAAATCATAAAACCCATTTTGAAAATGAGGAAATTAATGATAAATATTTTGAAGAATAAATATTTAAAACATTGAAAATGATATTTTAGTTAAAGAATTTTTAACAAAATGAGGGATGCTTGAATACAAATAATTGAGGAATAAAATTTAATCAAAAAATTATAATCTCATTAGAATAATTTAATTCATGATATAATATTCCAATGTATATTATATACACCATATAAGAGTGAATTGGTGCATAACAAAAATGAAGTCTCAATGGAATATAAATTGAGACGAAATCCCTTATAAAAACTGTAACCTTAGATTACAGATAAATAAATTACATAATAATGTGAGAAAAATATATATACAAAAAATATTAATGGATAGTTAGTGTAAATCAATCATAGGAAATTCACACATGTTCTTTTTAAGACAAAACCAATGACATGGATGTTTAACTCAATAAATGTAAATTGAGTTAAAATTACTCTTATCAAGTTCGTATCGATGACTTGAGAATTTATCAATGGAGTGATTATGTGTATAAAAAGTATATCCACACAAAGGGATGTGGAAATTAAAACATAAATAAATAAATAGTTATTCCACACATAATCATAGAATGGCATAATTAAGAATTATAAGATTAACCCAAGGAATGGAAATTGTGTAAAAAAGTTCCCTTACAGATTTGGTAACTTATGAAACATACACCACATGAAAGAAGGATAATTAAATGAAGATTTAAATACCCATATATTAATGTATATTACACAAATAATAAAATCATGGGCAGTACATACACCACACAAAATGATCTAGTAGAAAATATAGCATGAATCTCACGGGAATAAAAAGCGAGATGAAACCCCTTACCATGTTGTAATCAATCGAGTCGTAAGACAAAAAGTTAATCACCACCAAATGGACCATAGAATACCATTAATATAAATAGAATCATGAAAATATATATCAAATGGCTTCACCCAATACACCACATGCAATAAAAAAGTGGCGAACAATGGAAATCTCACAGAAATAAAAGTGAGATAAGAAACCCCGAACCACGTTGTAATTAATCGATTCGTAAGGCCAAAAGATAATAAACAAAAAATGGATCTAATAATTTCATGAATATGAATATAATCTTGATAAAATATCTCAAATGGATGTACACAATACACCGCAAGCACTAAATAAGGGGCGAATAATTGAAATCTCACAGAATTAAAAGTGAGATAAGAAACTCCATACCTCATTGTAATCAATCGAGTCATATGAAAAAAAGTTAATAACCACCAAATGAATCAAAAAATACCATGAATTTAAATATAATCATGATAATATATATTAAATCTTAGTACATAATACACCACATGCAAGAAATAAGTGACGAACAATGGAAATCTCATAGAATTAAAAGTGAGATAAGAAATCCCTTACCTCGGGTCCAAATAGACTCATTTGTTCCTTGTTCTTCCAAAATAATAAAATTAAGTAAATTTATACTTTATTAAGATCCTTTTTAATGTTTATTTTTCCTTTAATATCATTTATTACCTTACTATAACAATTAGATAATTATTTGAGTTCATATTGGACATTTTGTCGATGTTCGGAACTTGAGTCAAAAATGACCTTGTTATAATTTCAAATTGTCCATGTCATAAAATTCAATTATCACAAAAATAATATTCATTATTTAGATATCATATATATCATATATATCCAGTGTATATGTATTTATGATAGTACACAATATTTTGAGATAAGAAATGAAATGCACCGTTCTTGGAGACGGTAAGTTGTACGTATGCATGAACGCTACCTTCATTTATTTTTCATATTTAATGGAATTAAAATGAAATTAAAAATTGTAATATTATAATTACAATATAATATCTTATATAATTTAATTATCTCCATCATTTATACATTCCACATATGACATTAATTAGTCAGATCACTTTGAGGGGGAGGTAGTACGCACTTACTCAAATAAAATTATCATGTTTACCCATTATGGAAACCATAAATGTATTATATAAATGTAAAATGAAGAAGCATAGAAACAATATATATATAATATAGATCACATATAAATACAGTTACATCTTAATGGATTCCATAAGAGATGGTATGAGAAGATTGAACAATCATCGTTTCGTCAGGCAGTAATTATCCATCCATAGAAAAAATATGTTCTTCACATATTACATGGAGGTGTGTGTATGTGTAGTTAAAATAATTCTCATACAAACAACCTAGTATATTTAGGATACTTTTTTTTATTAAAAAATGAAATAAAAAAGTGTTTAGGGGGTTGGAGAAGTAAAATAAAACAAAATAACATAAGAGAAGATGTTACCATTAAATTAGGTATCTCCCATTGGTTTGAACAAAAAGATTTAATTGAATTCTATTTTTTCCTAGGGAAATGATAAAAGGAAGTGTCTAGGGATGTAGAGAGATTAATAGGATAGAGGTTGAACGATCCATAGAGCTTGAGAAGTGTGAGTAATGGGTTATAATTGAGGGTTTTTTGTAAGGGGGAGGAGGGGATCTTTAGGAATGTTTAAAAATATTATTTTATTATATAATGATTTTCGGTTTGTAAATGCCCAAAAATTATTAAAGTTGAATATAAGACGACTAATTTTCAAAATAAAACCATCCAATAAGAATTGTATGGGTTTTTGATGTTTTTTATAATCTTAATAAGCTTATTTATTTAAATCATTCTTTAATGAGTTAAACACTAAATCATTATTGTGTCATATGTATTTTTATTTATTTCATGTTCAACAATTATATAAAAATACCATGATTTAGGAAATATTTATATATTTCCAACTAATATTTATAGTCGGAGTGATAACTTATATAAGACCTTGTAAAAAATAATTTACTAAAAGATATATGTTTATGTCATTTTTTCTTTACTTTAAGTTAAATTATATAAAGTGTCATTGTCACTCCACAGTAGCTCCATGTGTTCCCAAAATCGACCCAAAGATGACCATAGTCAGAAATGTATTAACCAATATGATTAGGACACATGTTATGGTAATTAAATATTATTGTAATTATATGTTCTTACCCATATTTACCATATTAATTTTTTGACCATGGTAAATAAAATATTTACTAAAATAAATATTCATAATTTATAAAAATAAATGTTACCTATTTACATAATTTTTACATCCTAATTCCAAATATAAAATCCATTTTACCAAATTCAAAATACATAAGTGGTATAAAATAATTTAATATTAATTGTCGTTGTCAAAACAAAAAGCGTGTTTTTAAGAAATAAGTACTATTAAAATATAGACACTTGTTTATGTTCAATTTCAAACGGAAATTACATCCAATAACAAATATGGGATTAAATGTTAAAAATAAAATCTAATTTCACATTAAAACGATTTAGAATGATAATCTAACCACAAAAATAAATTATATTATAAGGTAGTTTTGAATTAAAATACTGTATTTTCAATATTCTTAAAAAATGAACATTCTCATAAATATAACAAAATTTTATCCAAAGTAAATATTGATGTCCTGATTCTAAAGAAGAATATTATTTTTTCAAATAGAACATATAGAAGAGTCAAAAAATATATTTAAAGAGGGTTCTCTATCAAAAGGTGGTAAATCAACCATTTAATGAATATTAGCGTATTTATGCATAGAATCAAATTATTCCTTATTTAAACCTCTAAAATTTATTGGGTAAATGTAAAAACATTTAACAAACATGTATATTTATATTGTAGTTAGTTCTGTCCATTACCGCTAATACAAAGGCTAAGCATTAACTACCATTTAAAATAATATTATATTATTATTTTTTAGAATGACTCAACATTGTGTGCAAGATAAGATTTCCATGAAACCCATTTTTTTATATCAGGTACGCCATCGAACATATATTCCCATTTTAAGTAAAATTAATATTTAATTAACAAATTTTATTAAATATAAAAATTATATATTTTTTATTTACCTGGATGTTACATCCTTACCCGCTTTTGGGAATTGTGTCCTCACAATTTTAAAATTGGGCTTAAAAACTTCATTGAAAGTCCCACATCGGAAATATAGTCAATAAAAATATCACTTTAAAAGAAATAAATAGAAATAGAAAGCTCACCTGAGACAAAAGATACTAGGATTCCATGAAAACATGGACATGGAAGAGAAACTAACTATAATAGATTAATAGAGAGTGATAGAGAATTTGATCATGAAAAGTTAACCCACATAATACTATAAATTTGTGGTTGGGTAAATGTCTAATGTTAAAAGAGAGCTTATAACATTTTTTCTTCAATATCTTTTTCATAGAGTTGAAGAAATTTATTAATAACTACACTAAGATTTTAAGGAAACATACTTACTTTTCATGTTGACTGTCATCCTTTAAAAAAATTCTACCACAAACTCATCCTTTATCCAAATGATAAGTATTCAAGATGACATGGTCACACCTGAAGTTATAAAATAAAATTCATGAGTATCACATAATATAAAAAATATAAACTATATATTTCACGTATCATTACACCTCAACCAAAAGAAAATTGGTTAGTGTAAGATCAGATAACCGCAAAAGGATAATCCGTTATAAAAATAAATACTATTTTTTATCTCCAAAATTCACCAAAATAACCAAATGTTTGAGAAAGACCATTAAATATACAATTATCATTAAAATTATTCAAAATAATCCAAAATAAGATTAAAACCCAAAAATCAGATGGATTTAATCACATAGTCTTCCATTGTAAATCATAACATTTATCTATAAATAATATCAATTACCCATAATGTCTCATACTGAAAAGTAATTAACGTAGTCACGTATTCACCATGATAGGTTAATCATTTTTATAAATAAACTAAATTGCCATATTTCTATAATAAAAACATAGATTCTTATGAAATTATATTTCAACCATTACTCCATAAATGAGATCCCACAGTATTCCATTTTCCTTATGCATATATTGTTTCCAAAAGAGAAAAAATCTTCTAAAAAACCTTTATCACTTAATCACTAAATAATTTTCCAATATAAAGGATATCTATTTGATAATACATAATTTCTGAAAATCAACTTATTCTTGATCCATAAAATAATTTAACTTCTAATAATATGCCATACTAATCTGGGAATTCACGCAGGACAATGGTAGGTGATGCACCGTTGTTTCCCTTTGATAGTGGGACTGATTGCTTCGGCCTTTCCGGATGCGAAGGGTTGTCACCAATCTTACGGGTTGTCCATTTTATAAAACTAAAAAATAACCCTAACATATTTTAACATCAAAGGTTTTTTATACCTTTCATTCTCATCATAATACATTAAGACCTCAACATCTTATATATTGTCATTTTTTAACATACATATGATAAAATAAAACTACTCCCAGTAGAAAGAACATCATACCTTGATCATGGTGTCCATATCGGTTCATCATCATATTTTTAAAATAGGTATAAGGTCCATGAATTGCAAAAATAATTTCGAGATCCTTCAAAATCATTTTCTTCCTTCATCCAAAAACACCTTGTACAACTTTGGTCATATGGGTGTTCATAGAAAAATAATTTTGGAAAAAAATCATGTATGATATATAATTTCAAAACATATGATAAAACATTATTTTTATAAAATATTTGGACCACGATTGAGTTGAAACATTCAATTAATGGTTCTTTTAAAACTCCATAAGTATGGGCTGAGAGAATATATTTTAAAATCAAATATATATAGGTGGCTCAAGGGTCTCCTTCTTCAGCACCGCTTTCAATATCATAACATTCTTCAAAATCGTGTGATAAGGTAAAATATTTGAAAACCACCTTGATAATATATACCTTTATTGAAAATATGAAAATATTTATAAAATATAATTTCATTAAATAGAACCTATGATCTACAATGATATTGAGGTACAGTGGAGGTTTTTAATATCTCAAACAACTGCTTTCAAGTGAGTTGTATGCTAGAAGAATTTTCACAATAATCTCCACATGACATTGTAATAATTATTACAATAATTTCATTAAGAAGTGATAAGAATGTTGTTTGAGATCCTCCTCCTTCCATTTGTAACTGACTTTCCGTGATCTGAAAAAGTTAGAAAAATTGATTTAACTGAAATAATAGACATAGGGACTATCCATGCGTTTAACAAAAACTCATAATCCCTAAAGTTTTCTAATGTGAACATTGATACAAACTGAAAGGACATGAACATAAAAAATTACATGATCCTGGATTAAATGAATAATTCACATTGAGGATATTTTCATGTTTCGAGTTTTAAAGAATTAGGCCATAACTATTACATATCAACATGAAAATTACATGTAGACAGTGCTACTCAGTATCGATTTTTTCATAAAATAAATAATCTTAAAAAGAATTATGTAAAGTTCCTTATTTTAGATAGCATGAAATTCCCTTGATCCCATCCTTGACCCTATTCATATTCTAGCCCTGTGAAAAAATATTTCAAAAACATTGTAAGAGCATAAAAATCTCAATAAGGGTTATAATTTATGTAAAGAAAACGTTATCTCATCAATAAATACAAATCAATGAAACCATACTTTTCATTCGTAGTATATATTATAAAATCATATGATTTATGAATAACACACAGAAATCAAAAATCATAAAGGAACATATGGCATTTATATCATACTTACATTGTAGCTATCACAACTACATAGGGAGTTACAATGGAATACCCATCATTGTATATTCCCTAAATCTCTTTGGAAAATAATTAACATATACCTCTATCACGTTACACAATGCATTGGAGAGCTATCTCTGGATCACCCACCCTAGGTTTTTCACATAAATGCTGGTAAATGTAATCAATTCCCAATAACCATAACATAATCATAACACATAACCCAACCATAAAATAAATATAACATTTTTAAATTAAAATCACAATATATCATATCAATATATTGAAATAAACAATGCTTTACCAATCCATTTTCAAAACCATTTAAAACATTTAATAAAGATATTTTTTAATAAAAGTGTCCCATAAAACATAAAGATTTTATCATTTTAAAACATTAATGTCCAAATAAATACATCCTAAAAATAGTTTTGAAAACATGGACATTAATGAGAAATATTTAGATTAATAAATCATTAAAACATTTAAAATGATATGTTAGTTAAAGAGTTTTTAACAAAATGATAGATGATTGAATACAAATAATTGAGGAATAAAATTTAATCAGAACATTATAATATCATGAGAATAAAGTTATTCATGATATAATATGCCAAAGGACAGTATATATACCATATAATATTGAATTGGTTCATAACAATAATGAAGTCTCAATGGAATATTAATTGAGACGAAATCCCTTATAAAAACTTCATCCTTAGATTAAGGATAAATAAATAACATTATAATGTGTAAAATATATATATAAACTCAATATGATTGGATATTCAATGTAAATCAATCATAGTACATTCACACATATTTTTTTAAGACAATACCAATAACATGGATATTTAACTCAATGAACGGAAATTGAGTTAAGATCACTCTTATCAAGATCATATAGATGACTTGAGAATTTATCATTAGATTTATTATGTGTATCAAAATTATATCCACACAAAGGGGGTGGAAATTAAAACATAAATAAACAAACAGTGATTCCATACATAATCATAGCATGACATAATTATGAATTAGAATATTAACCCAAGGAATGGAGATTTGGACAAAAATTTCCCTTGCCAATTTGGTAACATACCAAACATATGCTACATGAAAGAAGGATCATACAATGAAAATTTAACTACCCATATATTAAATTATATTATTCAAAGAATACTATCATGGGAAGTACAAACACCACACAAAAGGAAATAATGGCAAATATAGCATGAATCTCACGGGAATAAAAAGTGAGAAGAAAACCCCTTACCACATTGTAATCAATCAAGTCGTAAAACCAAAAGTTAACAACCACCATATGGATCACATAATATCATGGATATACATATAATCATGATAATATATTTCAAATTTTTGAACACAATACACCACGTGCAATAAATAAGTGGTGAACAATGGAAATCTCATGAAATTAAAAGTGAGATATGAAACCCCTTACCACGTTGTAATCAATCGAGTCGTAAGACTAAAAGTTAATAACCACCAAATGGATCATCGAATACCATGAATATAAAGAGAATAATGATAATATATATCAAATGGTAGTACAAAATACACCACATGAAATAAATAAGTGGTAAACAATGGAAATCTCGCGGAATTAAAAGTGAGATAAGAAATCACTTACCTCGTTGTAATCAATCGAGTCATATGAAAAAAACGTAATTACCACCAAATAAATCACAGAATACCATTAATATAAATAGAATCATTATAATATATATCAAATGACAGAACAAAATACACCACATGAAACAAATAAGTGGTGAAATTGGAAATCTCAAAGAATTAAAAGTTAGATAAGAAATCCCTTACCTCATGTCCGACTTGACACATTTGGTCATTGTTCTTTCTGAATATTAAACTGAAGTTAATTTATACTTGATTAAGAACCTTTTTTAATTTTATTATTCCTTTTATATCATTTATTACCTTTCTATAACCATTAGTTAATTATTTGAGTTTATATTGTACATTTTATCGATGTTCAGAACATGAGTAAAAAATAAACTTGTTATAATTAAAAAATTTCCATTTCATAAAAATTAAATTTTTTTACAGAATAATATTCATTATTTTGATATCATATATATCACATATATCAACTATATATTTATTTATAATATTAGATAACATTTGGAGATAAGAAATGAAGTGCACCATTAATGGAGATGGTAAGCCCCACGTACGCATAAACACTACATTCATTTCTATCAACCAATTAGAATATGACATATGTTATGGAAATTTAATATTACTATAATATTACTTTTTAACAGTTACTTACTAGACCTACCCTTTAACCATGGTAAATTAAATATCAACTAAAGTAATATTCATAATGTATAAAAATAAAAGTTACCTATTTAAAAAATTTGGACCTCTTGATTCCAAATATGGAATCTATTTCTCCAAATTCAAAACACATAAGTGGTGGAAATTAATTTAAAATTAATTCTTGTTTTTAAAACAAAAAGTATGTTTTTAAGAAATAATAAATATCAAATGATTGACACTAGTTTATTTTAAATTTCAAAGTGAAATTACTTCTAATGAACAATATAATATTAAATGGTAAAAAAGATATTCTAATTACACTTTAAAAACATTTATATAGATAATATTACCATGTAAATAAATTAAATTAAAAGGCATTTAATAATTAAAATACCACATTTTTCACTATTCATAAAAATGAACTTTATTAGAAAAAAAACAAAATTTTATCCAATGTAAATTTTAATGTATTTATTCTAAATAAGAATATTATTTTAATCAAATAGATCATATTAAATTGAACAAAACTAGATTTAATGAGGGTTCTCCATCAAAAGGCGGTAAATATACCTTTTTAATGAATATTAGAGTATTTATGCTTAAAATCAAATTATTTCTTATTTTAAGCCTCTAAAATTTATTGGGTAAATGTAAACACATCTAACAAATATTTATATTTTTATTGTAGTTAGTTTTTTCTACTCCCACCAAAACAATGGATAGGAGTTAACAACCATTTAAAATAATATTATATTATTATTTTTCAGAGTTACTCAACATTTTATGCAACATAAGATTCCAAAGAAACTCATTGTTGCGTATCGGGTCGCCATCGAACATATAATACCCTTTAAAATAAAAATAATATTTAATTCAAAAATTTTAATAAATATTAAAATGTCATATTCTTTAATTACATGGGATATTACACAGGATGCTCGAGTGAGCATAAAGTGAGGGATAGGTGGACCAAAAGATACATTTTCAGCTACTTTAAATATTTTAACTTATGAATGGGGTTGGACAAGGTATAATTTTCTCCTACATGATGATTTCATGGTGTGAACTATGGTTTACACCTTTAATGGAGTTTTAAAGTGTGTGGCTTAGACAATTGACCATGTATTTCATGGTATCAACCATTTTCTCAAATCATTAAGGAATCTAGATACTTTTTTTCATTAATAATATGAAAACTTCAAAAACTAACCACAAAAACATTAAGCCATAGGACCCTACTTTATCACTTTTATTTAAAAGAGACTATGGGGTTGAGATCTTTCTCCACAACATGGGTTACCCCATGTTTTTTGGTTGATTTGGTTGTGTTTTCTAGTGATTTTTTGTTTACTACTAATTATACTAACCTCGCAACTTTTTTTCTATTATTTTCATATAGAGTTAGATTAACTAGTTTGGGATTTTTTACCACTTAAAAAATATCATAGTGGAATCAGATAAAACATACGGATCCTTTTAATATCATATCTAAATAAAATCTTAAGATTATATTTCCACAATGTTGCTTAGTGTTTCTATTGAGGTATGTTTCTATCTTAGATTTGTTATGTGTTTTTAATAAAATGAATTAAATTATCTATGTGAATGATTATATGAATTTTGGAATTTTTTGGATTTGGTATAAGTGTGTGTATAAAGTATACAACAATATGTTTCTCATGGTATCAAAGAGATGATAGTACATGATGAACAATATGTGTTATTCCTAATTGAATGAAATGATAATTTAAATAAAATAATAAATTTAAATGTTTAACTAATTATAATTAATTTATTTGGATGAATTGGAATGATTCGGGGCCTCACTATGATTGTATGTGGCTCGTTCAATATGGACAATCTAGAGTGTATGATTTTATGATTTTCATAAAAAAAAATTTATTCCCATATGAGGTATTTGGTTCCACATTCATGCCTCTATAGTATTATGAAATATATTTATTACATGTGATATGTGGTGTTTCTATTGAGGGAGATTTATATATATGTTTTTTAAATTGTGTTATTTTCATTAATATTAAATGCTTGGATTGAAAAATTTTCTATGGTACATGTTGGACCCTTGTGCACTAGTTGATTCCCATAGCCACAGAAGTGGATTCCAAGATTATGTATTTTTTATTTGAGATCTGTAGAGACATAAAGGGGTGTAATTTTACTTTTTAATATAACTTCCCCATATTATAGATTATGTGTTTCCCTCAGAGGAATTATATGTGAAAAAATTAGAATGATTGTCCATAGTAGGATTTGAAAGAATATGGGGATTCCATAGAGCTATTTGGATAATAATTATATTATTAGGCGTGTGTGTCATTCTACTTTAGATGTTTAACCTAGGTTATATTTCCACTGGTAATATTTGGTTAGTATTCTATGGGTATTGACATAATATGACTTTTTAATGGGATTATCAAGGTTCCCAATAGGGATCCAATACATTTACATATATTATTACATGATTTTCATAATAAATATCCTTAAGTACAAAAAAATGATCAAAAATTCCAAGTACATTTGAAAAAATAGCTCCCTAATATATAAATGTATAAATAAAAACAAAATTATATTAATCTTCATAATGACCACATATATTTTATTGAGTGTATAAAATAAAAGTGGATAAATTAGATAATACATAGAAAAAATTGGTGAGATAAAAATCCATTATTGGAAATAAAATAGAAATAAACCATACATCATGAGTAATAATTAGTAACATTACAACCTAAAGGGCATAGATCCTGAACATCGCATAAGTAAATTACATTAATAACATAGAATCATAAGATAAAATAATCATATAAAATATGAAATAATTTAATACATGACATATTGATAATAATGAATATATAACAAGATAATAACTTATATTTGATAGAGTATAGTCATAGATTATGATCCCTCATTAATCATATTAATATCACATCATCATACAAAATCCTTACGAAATTCATTAGATAACATTCTAGGTTCACCCATCATAACATGCACATGTATGTGTGTGAAATCTGAAGAGACCAAACATATGAAATAAATATAATGGTTACAAATGGATATAATTGCGTTTCATAATGATATCATAATGCATAATAAACTGTAATATAATAATTGTTTTAATTTTATAATATATTTTAATATTAACGGATATTCATAATAATATTATATGAAAAATAATTTAAAATAGATGAATCACATAGAAAATGCACCACTTAAGTTGGGTTATAGGAAAAGAGTAAAGTGTCATTAAAGAGGGAAATAGGAGAAAAACTCATGTAAACTATAATTTACGTGATTTTTTTTAATTATTTTTTAGAAACCATTTTAGTTCGGAAAAATTTCATATATAAGTATTTGAAAATAGTAAAATAATTCTTTGATGATTAATTCAAATAGGATTTCAAAATGAATTACAAAGAGAAAATTTAGAACATATATATACCCATAATTGAATGGTAAATTAGAAAATTTATATATGTGGGGTGAATATTACCATAATATATATGTCGTAAATAATAATTATTATTAGAAATTTTGGTAAAGAGATACAAAGAATAGCCCTATAGAAATTGGGTGGATCCGAGAGATCACATTCCTTATATGTCAGAATCATTATTTTCATTCTCTTAAGGTCATAAATAATATAATTAGGTTAATTATGTAAATATTTAAGGACCTATTCCATAAATTTTTATTAACCATAATTTATTATTTTAATTTTTTTTCATTTTTGTTAGATATAATGATTAATTTCATTATTCAGAGAGAATTATTTTTAATATTTCATGGTTGTATCATTAGTAGATAATTATTGATCATATATTAATATTGAAATACTAATATTATTTATATAAAACGGTGCTCAGGTACTGACTATAATTTGTATGGTCATATATATTATTTTTATGAAAACTGGTATAAAAAATTCACTTTTTTCATGATTTATTAAATAATAACACTTATTAAAAACAAGAAGATGAAGAGACCTACTATATTTGTGAAATTTAATATGTTTAAGATAAAATTCATACATGGATATAAAAACATTATTGAAAACATCCTTTATATCTAAAATTTCATAGTATTTAAATTTTCACTAGATAATATAGGGATATAAATAAAAATGGGTCAGCTATAAAACATAGAAAGGGAAAAAATCATTACCTAATATATTTATTAAAGGTTAGTCATTTGGAATGTCAGTGAGACATAAAATGGGTTATAATCATAATCAAGAATGATGAGGATTGATATAACTTAATAACCTAAAGGAATCCAGGGAATGTTGAAAGAAATTAAATATGACATGATAAACATGGGTAATCGTTTTTCTTCAATAAATTATAACATGTTAGAAATTTACACACAATGAATTTGGATTACATTATAATTCCATAAAAGACATATTTTGAGACTAAAACCATACTAAATGCATTGGAGTGCTATATAATTATATGTGCACCCATCACTTTCATATCTTATACTTGTATAAGTGTCACACATATATAATTCAATGTATTATTATTTTATCACATGTAATCTAATTTTTAAGGATTTTGGAATAAATACATTTAGTTACTCATTAAAAAATTTATAGTAATGTTTAGGTGAATAATTTTGAGTGGAATTTGAGATTGTATTCAAAATATAATAGTTAGGAAAGGAAAAACACAATATAATTTTTGTAGCATATTTTGGTTATATAATGAATCCTAAATGAGAATAATGATGGTGAAATGGGTCTCTTATTACATTGAAATAATAAGGATAATAATAGGGTTGTTTGAGAACATATCTTAACATGAAAAAATGGAAAACAAAATTCATTACACAGTAGAGGTTCTTGAATAAAGAGGATGATAGAATTCCTTACTTAAACATAGTAATGACATAGGGGAAATTAATAATAATAGTTGTTAAATGTGTTCTCATTATAATAAAATCAATTGTCCAGATGATGGAATTTTATAATAAAATTAATACATAATAAATTCAAATTGAACAAAATAATACATCAAAGTGTCTTGAATGGATAAAAAGAGAGAGGGAGAGATCCCTTACATTGGTATGGTGTTTCCAAAAGATTTGGAGGACCATATTGAGAGACTTTTGGCACCTTGGGAGGGATATAGAGTGGGAATAAACTATAATAATATTGTTAAAATTATTTTTAGTGAAGATGAACGGTGTCATTTTTTGGTTTATATTGGATGAGAGATGGGGTTCCTTATTATTGTCCAAACATTTGTTTTGGACGCTATAGAATAAATTAATAAAAACCATAAATATTAATATGTTCCTAATCAAGATTTTCTACCAAAGGGTACTATTTTTCATTATTTTATAAGTTAATTTACTTAGATTATTAAAATAATATCCATGGTGATGTTGAATTTATTCATGTTTTCAAGGAATTGATTTTAAAACCTTAAAATATTATATAGGATTTGGAGGATTAATAATGAGTATATTAATTTATTGAAATAACCTAAAAACCCATTATTACAATGGGAAAATATATTTTTAGTTTGGGTATTACTTTTATAGAACATATTATATAACTTTTGGGTCATTATGATGTAATAATACATTCTGTATATTTATACCATATATTTTGAACCCAAAAAAGCGTGTGTGTGAGAGAATTATGAAAAAATCACTATTGGATAATTTCCCCATTATGATTCAAAAAAAATATTTTATCAAAATAAATATATGAATATGAGGAATTACACTTTTAAATTTCAATCCATATTTATTGAAAAATAAGGTTTTTTTATATAAACAGTTTTCAGACCCTTGTACAATTTACATTTATACATCGTAATATTATATTATCATTTATATATAATATAATAATAAGAAAAATTAATATAATTTATTTGAAAAAATAATGAATTCATCATGTGGAATGATTTAATTTAATTTAACCCTAATACTCAATTTTTTATTATCATATTAAAATATAATTTTTATTTTATTCATCACATATTATTTTATATATAAAAATAATAATAAATAAATATAATAATTATTTTACATACAAATATTTATACATATTCATAATTTTTGTTTGGAGATACATAACCCTTTATTACAAGAAAAAATTCCATAAGGGAAAGGTGCACAGTTTTCTGATTTTATTGGGGTGCTTCGAAAAACATGGTTTTAGTTGTGATGTTGATGACCATGAAATTTTCATGTATATAGTTTCATATTTACTTTTGTTGTTGAATATCATATTGGTAATGGTCGAAAAAAATAAAGATAACTTATATCCTTCATAATATCTAATTAATGGGATTTGTAGGGTACGATCCTACTAGCCGAAGATGTCATTTCATTCGTCTATTTAAATTGAATTTATCGTAATCCTTAATATATACCTATCATATGATTTTTGTTCAATGGTAATATTATCAACAATCAAGAAACATAATTTTATTTTAAATATTATATGATATATCCAATGAATTTAAAATGTTTTCAATAACCAAATTACATAGTGGGGAATTTAATTTATTTATAAATAGAATTTCATTTATAAATATTTTTTTCGTTACATGATTCCTCTGGTCAAAAAAATATCCATTGAAATTTTCATTTCATACAGTAAAATATATTATTATACTATTGCTTCATCTCCTATTTTGATTCTCATATCGCTTCTTCAAACTTGTGGTTGTTCCCTAGCACTCTAACCACCTGTGTTTTTATACTTTATCAAACATTGTCTCTATTATCTATGATCTTCACCAGTTTCTCCTTGTATAAATGATCATTCTTCAATGGTACCACATTTAGATCCAGTACATATAATTGGTATGTTATGTATTTTATAAATAGGTTTACATGTAACATATCATGTATATAAGATAGTTTATGTGGGTATTCTAGTTGATATGACACTACTATGATGAAATCATGGATCTCAAATGGGTCTACATATCATCCAATGAGATTTCATTTCCTCTCAAACCTAATGTCTTAATTATATAGATATATTTGAAGTTACACATTATCTCCTAACAAAAACCTCTGGTCTCATCAATTACTATCTACAATTCTTTTTGATCAGTGTTTTGTGTATTTCTTGTGATATCGAAAAGTTTCAATAATTCCAATCATCTCATGGATAATATCAGTTTACATGATATTCTACTCTATAAAATCATCCCATCATGTTGAAGACTGAAAAATATTCCCCTCGAGAGACTCATGAGGATCCATTTGAATGATAGAATGAAAAAAAATTATATAAGAACATTACTAGGGGAAGTTCATAATCTAAAAATATTGGAAAATCCCTTTGAAATGATCTCAACATATCTACCATGTTTTGAATTGTCCTATCATACTAACCAATGATTTGCGGGTGATATGAAGTGTAAAAATATCGTTCTATATCCAATTCTTCTTGAAGGGTTATCTAAAACCTATAGATAAACTATTTATCTCAATCAGATAGAAGAAATATTGGAACATTGTGATTTCTTACGACTTTTTTATTTATATCATGTGGATTTTTCAAGAGAGAGATATTCTATGGTACTAAAGAATTTTTTTTGGTATGGAGATCGACTACCACCCAGATGGAATTATTTCATTTTGGTGTCATAGGGTTTTATAGGTTGAAATCCGTCGTTATTTCTTCCAATATCCATTATGGAATGTGAAATGGTTTCATTATACCCAAACACCTTGTCCTAATTGTGAACCTATCAACTATATAAAAACTTGGTGATCTCTCTCTTCAAGTTATCCCACAAAATATTTTTCATCAAATATCTATAAATTGTACTGATTCTTGGTTGAATAAAGATTGATCATCTCTATGTATCATCCTGACGTTCTCTCTTAAGTAATACTTCTTATGGTTTGAATATCCTGGTTCAAAAATTATTACTCTTTATTTGAAAAATTTAATCTCCAAAATATTCACTACCTTTTTAGGTAGCATGTCATTATCATTATATGTCTCCCTGATCCTATCAATAATAGTTTCTTAAAAAATTATTTTAGAAATTTATGATGAATATCCATTTATTTTTACCAAATAAATCTTTTTCACTTCAAATAATATGAGATCCCATATAGTCCTATAGATAGACAAATTTATAGTATCCTTTCAATGTAGAGAACCTGCAACTTTTTCACCATTCATATATGGTAATGGATTTAAAAAATAGAATCCTAGATCAAATTTTACAATCATAGTTGGCTCATATTAATATTATTTTGTTTGAATAGATATTCAAGGCTATTGTGGACCACATATATACCACACATATTACCATAGGGATAATTTTACCGAATCTTTAACATGAATATCATTATATAAAAATATAGATAATCAGTTTGTTTGTTTTTATATTGTGTATTTAGTTTCTGGGAGGAATATATTATCACATAACATTTTTCATGAGTAAAAAACCTGATCTATTTTAAGATAAATAAATATTGATCACTAATCTATCACTATTGGTGGGTACTGTGAGCATAGGTACCATGATTAGACTCTTCTTTATATATTTAAAACTTTTCTCACAATCATCCTTCCAATCAAACATCACTTCTTTATATGTCATTTTTTTAATGTGGATTAAAATGAGGTAAAGGGTTCTCAAAATTCGATTATAATACTAATTTAATTTAAGAAAACTATGAATTAACATCACATTGGTGGTCTACAATTTCAATAAATTTAAACTATTTTTAAGGTTCCATGGATATCCCTTTGTTGTTTATAAAATTCCCCAACAATATTACCTTTCGTAGGAATACGTTTGATGAGAAATCAACCACTTGGCTAGGAGAAACCCCATGATATTGTTTAGGAAACACATCATTGAGTACCATGATAATGTAAATTTTATCAAGGATGTTTTTTTTATTTAGTCTCAATCATTTTTCCAAGACATGAATTCTCATAGGGAAATAATATCCATGAATGACATGATGATACTAAAGAAGATTCACCATCCTATTTTCACATATATAGAATCAAAGGGTGATTTGTGGAATGGAGGGTAATTTCCTTCTCCTAGTAAATAAAATTTACCTTTCTAAAATTAAAACCATTCCATATTTTTGAAAACATAAAATCGAGGTAAATAAAAATTGATAATACTTTCAAAAGATAATTCCCAAAAAACATTAACTTGTGATACAACATTCATAGAATTATTTACTAATGATATCAAATCATTTGGGTTGTTGACTCAATATTCTTTGAAGACATGCATGAAATGATAATATGGCATTAATAGAAATAAAACATGACATAAAAAATATTATAGTAGAGGTTAAATGTTTGTCGGTTATCAATATCTATCTCCACATTAGAATTTATTTATTTCTATAATCATAAAGATTGGTTTTGATTGTCATGCTTTTTATTCCTTAGAATAGAGTAATTGGTTTGATACTACTTCTCCAAGATTATAATATATAATTTCATTTCATTCAATAGATTGAATTTTTTTCATATACATAAAATTATTCACTTTTCCATTGGAATTGGATATTTTATGCCCTATTTTTTCCACACATAAAACATCTTTTAGTTCCTTTGTGACATTTCTATTAGTACATTCTTAAAAAAATTTCAAAAGGTAAATTGGGACATCATTACAATGTAAAATTTATCAAATGATATTCCTTGAGATATCATTCTTCACTTCTTTGTTGTAATTGGAATTCCAACTATGTTGAATATTTTTATCATAATTTTTCATAGATGTTTTGGAATAGTAAATATTTGTCTTACATAATCTACCATCATGTTAAGAATCTCATTTGGGAAGTTATTACATTTCACCAAACATTGGTTATTGATTCAATTACTAATAATTTCATCCGTTTAGTACAATAAATGGAAATCTTGAGATATTAATTTTTAAATTATTAGACATGTAAAAAATTTATATTAACATTACTGGTATTACTCATTTATTCTATAAACTATAGATTTTTAGGCTTCATTATATGTTATATATGATCTATTTCCTACTATAAAGTATTATGGTAATTTTTCCCTTAATAATTCCTTGTAATGAGAATGTAAACTAACCAAAGATTATACCCTAGGATTTTCAAACTAGGTGTGTAGAATGACTGATTATCATAAACTAGTTCATGATTGACTCTATATAAATACATTTTTCAATGTTTTTATCGAATACCCTTCTGTATGGAGCCAAATCTACTTGTATTATCGTGACATTGATGTATATTCTTGGAAATTAATTAATCCCTACTTTAAAAAAATTTAATGACGTTTTCCAATTTTTACTATTATCCCTAATTCTTTCACAATCTTTTCTAATCCAAATCCCAAAAAAAACTAAACAATCATTTTTTACCAACTATAACAACCATATCATTAATTAAATTTAGTTTCTGTTTTATCACATAAAATGGCACTTTTTACAACTAGGAATGTCAATTAAAAGAGTTTATAGGGGATATTAGGTATATATAAAATCAACATGATACACGGACACAAAAACATATTTGAAAAATTCATTGACATGATTACAAAGTTCTATAAATTTCAAAACATCATGGAATAACTTGGGACATATATAAATAAGGTGGGATCCATAAATCCCAATAAGGGACGAAAAAAAATCATAAAATAATGAATTTATTACATGTTTGTCAATTGGAATCTAAATTTTAAATAAAAAGAGTGAGACTCATAATCTTGAATAATGATTCATGATATAACATAATAATATAAAGCCTATATGGGAATACAAGAATGACATTAAACATTACCTCATAAACATAGGTCAGGGATAAACACCAAGACAATGAATCAACCTGTAAAAAGACACATAATGGATTATGTTTACTCCATAATACCATACATGATGTCTCATAAGAGTAAAATATTTTTTATCTCATTAGATAACAATATAATGATGGGCACACCCATCACTTTCTTATCATGAACATGCATTAATGTTCCACATAGATCATTCAAAATAGGGTAATATTACATCACAATTAGTCTTGATAATATGAACTATAAAATAAATACATCAATTTATTTATTAATTGGGGGATATTTTTTTCTCAGGGAATACCCTTCAGTGTAAATGGGGACGGTTTTCACAATACCAATTTTTGGCATGAAAAAATCGATGGATAATTGCGGTAGCATAATAAGGGTACATAGAAAATCATGGAAGAGATTAATGAGATTTAATGGTTATATCATAACATATAAATAATAATGGGGGTAATATGGATGTGATATTACATTCCCCAATATTAGAAAATGTAAAAATAATGCATAACACAATGGATGTCCTTGAATAAAGAGAAGGGGGATCTCATTTGTCGGCAATTTAATGGAATAGGTGAAGGTTATAATGAGAGAGTTTTAATTTTTAAAACTTAATTGTACTTAAATTAGATAGTATGGAGTTTTTTAATAATAAATTAAAACATAATCAGTTGACATTAAAAAGTATAGATTAAATGAAGGTTATTATATGTAAATGAAGAGAGAGATCCCTTACCTTTAGATGGTGTCTCTTAAAGCATGAAAGGATTTTATTGGGAGTTTGGGGGAACCTTAAGAGGGATACATAGAGTATTGGGAAGGGTATAGTCATTTTCTTATTATTTTAAGTAAGTATTATAAGTATATGGGTTGGTTATATGTTGAAGATGATATAAGAGTTCATTATTCTTATCCAAAGCTATTTTTTGTACTCTATATAATAGTTTAAACAAAACAAAAAACCGTATTAGGGTTTTTTTAACATGGTTTATATAAAATGGGATTGGTTTTCATTATTATATATTTCCAATAACAAATCATATTAATATAATGTAATTTTTTATGTATAAGTGATTCATGTCAACAATGACATGATTTTAAAGCAATAAAAAAAATAAATGAAATTGGGGATTCCAAAAGCAATTATAAAATAAATAAAAAAACAAAAAAATCATTAAAATGGAAATAAATTGTTTTCCTTTGATACATTTTATGGAAAATAATACATAAATTTTGGGTAATTATGATTTCATCATACATATCGAATGATTACTCTATATTTAATATTTATTCGAAAAGTAAACTATCTCAATGAATTATGAAAAACTCTCCATTGGATAATTTCTACATGATTATTTTTTAAAAAATATTTTATAAAAAAAATTATTATATATGAAAATGTTAAATTTTAAATTAAAATCCCCATTTATAGAAAAATAATTTTCTTAACAATTAAATTTTTCCAACACCAATAAAAATTTCATTATCACTTCCTCAAATTATATTATCACGTACATATTATTTAATGATAATAAATTATTAAAACATAATTTATTTTTATAATTAATGAATTTAAACTAATGTATTTCTTATTTTCATGTTAGCCAAAAATACTATTTTTTGGTGTATATAAGTATAATTTCTATCATATTAATTACATAACTTATTATATATTCCAGAAATAATAAAAATTTACATTAATTATTTTATTTTATTAAATATATACATATTCATACTATTAGGGTAATGAATCATCAGTAATATTTTCACCACTGAATTCCCTATGGGTAAGGTCCCTTATGTTTAGATTTTCATTGAATGGTACTAAGAACATGGTTTTGTCTATGTTCTTGAAGATATTTATCTTTTCACTTAAATTTTTTCTCTTGTACTTTAGTTGTGCAATCTAGACTTGGGAAATGTCAAGGGTAAATCCACGATATTCCCTATCCCTTCGAATCTCTCATATATTTTATTTGTAGGGTATTATCATACATTTTATATCCATAACCTCTTTCATTTATTAAAATTGGATTTATGATAACCCTAAAGATATATTAATCATATAATCACTATTTAATTGATATTTTATCAACGGTGATGATGGTTACTAGTATTTTAAAAAAGACATGATGTAGCCAAAATAAATATGTGATTTATATAACCATATTACACAATATATTATTTAATTCTATCATAATGGTAATTTCAGTTATAAATATTCTAGATGTTAAAATTATTGTTTCTAAAAATCATTGATTCACTTAGTAAAAATATTATCATTATGGGGTTAGTTCATTTAGGTCATTATATATACTATCACCAAACTATATTAATTTTTCATAATTATTTTATTATTCAAAAATTAAATAAAAATAATATGTTATAACATACTTATTATTTTCATATTTAACAATACTTTTTTATTACCAGCCTTTAATGTGGTGGAGAAAAAATGATGTTTGTTGTTCATGGAGGCTGTGAACCAACCATATCGCATACAAAATGTCTATTCTAGAATGAATGAAGAAATGGTATAAGATTGATATCCCACTAATAAAATATCATTACAACATATTTATAATATTAAATTCATTATTTTATATTGGTTGAGTGTTTTGAGGGGATGGATGTTGATGTAAGAAATTTAAAAGGAGTAAATTTTGAATGTTAAATCGTAATTATCGTCTTATTGAAATAATCAATATGGAAACAAGAAATGGAATTTAGGAGAGAAAAAAATCCATAATACATGGGGTATATAATTGGGAAGGTAATTGTGATGATTTTTTAAAACACCAAACTCATAGAGGTTGTGAGGGAAAGGTGCGTTAAGAGGAGGAATTTATAATTTTATGAAGAGAAGTGTTTTTTAAAGATTATATTAATTGGTTAATTATTTTGGATCAATACTATAAATTGTATTTATTATTTTTACAATATAATATTAATTGTGAATATGAATTCGATCTAATGGATTCTTACAAAATCCATGAGTATAAAATTCAGGTATTTGGATTAAATGTTAAATATCATTATCTATTGTACATCACTACACTAAAAAATTTAAACATTATTATAAAAATTAAAAAAATAATATTTACCCTTTTATAATGTGTTTATTTTATAAATTAATAGTATTTTATGAAAAAAATATTCAAAATATGTAAAATTTAATTTTTAAATAAAATTCTAATTTATTGGGAAAATGATAATTTTAACATTATGGTCATTTTTATGTCCCATTGAGAAATTAGTTATGGACTCATTAAATTATTTTTACACTATAATACAAAATTATATTAATTTATAAATTCCTTTTAATTAAATAACATTTCACTTAAAACACTATATTTATTATATAAGTTTAATACAAACATTTAAATATTATGAAAATAAAAGGATATATTAAATCATTTTTAAATAATTTAATTACTGGTATCATAATATAAATATGAAATATTTAATTTTTTAAGATTCTTAAATATTATTTAACACTAACATAACTGAATTTACTTTTCAAATTGTCATATTTCTTTTCCTAGAGGTATGATTTCTCTTATAACTATTATATTTTTATTGGTCAAATGGGTTATCTAATTCCAATACATAACTATATTTCATTTAATATTCATTCAATTATATTTTATCCAAATTTTAAATTTTTTCATTTCTAGGTTTAGTATTATATTACAAATAGTATGTTCCATTTCCTTAAATTTTTTCGATATACCATTATTATGGTTTATCAACAAGGTCTAAATTTTCATATTTTAGATAATTATTTTCTATTTTCTATCACCTTGAAATATTTTAAAATATTAGGTATATATTAATTCCTTAAATATAATGTAAAAATTAATTTATCATTATTTATATGGTTTCATCATCTGGTTCCTTTGATTTATACAAAATTACTAAATACTAGTCAATTATAAGAATAGAAATTATTTTGATAAAATTTTGGATCGTTACATTCCATCTATATAGATTGAATATGACTATATAACCAATAAGGCCGGGATAAAATTATAAGAAATAATAGGGAACCTATGGAAAATGAGTGGGGGGTTTTTAACATAGAGATGAGAATGATATAGAGGATCCCAATAGTGGTTTCCTTGATCATTATGACCTAGGGGACATTAGTGGGTACCTAAGGACAAACAAATCCTAGGTATAGGGTGTCTATGTTAAATATAAAGTGATGATAGTTTGTGTAACCGTAAAACTATTATTAAAAATTTCAGCCTATTATGATTGTGATGCTCGAAAGAAGTGCACTTAAGAGTCCAAAACTAGATTCATAGGATGAGTTTAGGTAGATGTTTGACCCATCGAGGTACACAATATAATATGGATCCGGTGCGAAAATGCTCCCACAAAAAGGTTTTAATATATTATTTGGGATACCATAGATATAATCCATGGAAATATTTATACAAAAAATTTGGATTAATTGGATAAACACCTTATATATGTATGGTTGGATTCATATTCCACTAGTATAGATATAATATAGTTTTGAAAACCATGGAAATGATCCTTGGTTCTAGATGATGTGATGCTCGACTGTGGTAACAACACATTTTACTTATATGAGGTCATATATAGTTTGGGGGGGCCACACCCTTTAACTTAAATAAGATAATTCTCAATAGAATGGATCCATACCCATATATTCTGATGATGGTATATCTGATAGTGTGATACATGCCCTTAGACATGGGTGATGTGATGTCTGTAAGGGGATATCCACACTCTTAGACTCAAAAGTTGAGTTTTCCTAGATGGATTCAAATATTAACTAGCTATCGTAAATTATATTATTTATCATGGTCATGTAATGTTCACTGATAATCATATAAAATGGATGAATATTGATTGGGTGGTCAATATTCGTAAATTTATAACCCATGTATCAATAGTAAATATTAAAATATTATTCCACAATTTATTATATTCATCAATAAAGAATATCACACATGTACATTGTATTTCAGGATTATTAATGGGACCTTAAGGGGAATTCCATATTGATTTGTAGGCAAACTCTTATCGGGCTTCCTTGTCACATAGGTTGTATATCAAAAATCATTTATTTTATGCTCAGTTTTGTTATAGGTATGAAGTATCATGATCGAGATAGATAGCATGGAAGAGAATTAATAATTGGATATAGTGATGATTGGGAATGAAGGTAGTTATGTAGTTACACTTTATTATTTTATTATTTCAATATATGTGATTGGCCTAATGGGAAAGTAGTCTAGGAAATATGATGGCCTGGTATATTAAATTTATTATAGAAGACTTCTCTTTATTTTGTTGTGTTGACACTGATAATTATAATCTTTAAATATTTTCAGGATGTATTCTTGAATTACTCCCCATTACATGGGGTGTAATATCCCCATGGAATAACCATAGATCCACGCCTATAGTTAGTAGCCTCTAGATTATGGGTAAAAATGTTGGAGGTCACAAGAAGACCACTAGTCGGGGAACTATTGAGTGGTCTAGGGTGACGGTATGTTAAAAAGTGGTGAATGATATTATATATAAATAATACCATAAAGATTAATATTGTTTAACTTTGTTTTATTATTTTGGGTGATGATAGAAATGGGACTCTATAATGTGTTATAGATGTGATTAATATAAAGGTAGTGTGTCGTGAACCCATTTCCGGAGAGGAATTTCTAGTCACTATGGATCTATGATTAATTTACTAGACTTTTTATATTATGGTTGAATGTATTTCACCTAGTTTGACACATCAGAGTACTGAAATATTTTATTTACTATTGTTTCTAGTTATTTCATATTTTCATGAGGCTTGTGTGTACCTTTCGAGGAAGATAATGAATATGATATTTTTATATTTATTAATATTTGTGAATTAAATATTAATCTTACTTTAAAGAGGATGTTATGATCTATACTGTACCTGACACAAAATAATGGGTTTCACTAAAATCTCATGTTGCACATAATGATTAGTCATACTGAAAAAATATAATAATATAATAATTTTTTTAATAGTAGTTAATGTTTAGTCGTGGTATTGGTGGGAATGAATATAACTAAATACAATATGATAATACATTTTTTTAAATGTTTTTACATTTATCCAATAAAATTTAGTGACTTAAATTGTGAATGAATCCAATTTTATGCATAAATACTCTAATATTTTTTTAAAGGCCGATTTACCACCTTTTGAGGCAGAGCCCAATTTAAATATAGTTTTTTCCACATTGATATTTTTTATTTCACAAAATAATATTCTTCTTTAGAATAGGGACACCAAAATTTACATTGGATGAAATTTTGGTACTTTTCTGATAATATTTACTTTTTTAATTAATAGTGAAAAATACTTAATTTTATTTCAAAACTCCCTTTTAATATAATTTATTAATATTGTAAGATTATCTGTTTAATTGATTTTAAATTTTTATTACATTATATATTTACAATTTAATTTAATTTTCGTTCATTATATGTAATTTCAATTTCAAATTGAACATAAACAAGTGGAAATCTTTTGAAGGTTATTATTTTATTGAAACACGTTTTTTTACAATAGGAATTAATTTTAAATTAATATATACAATTTTTGGGTTTTGAATTTCTAAGAATGGATTTAATATTTGGAATTAGGAGGTCAGAATGGTTGAAATTGGAAACTTTCATATTTAGTAATTATGAACAATGACATCAGAAAATATTTTATTTACCATTGTTAAAGGGTAAATTTGGTAAATAAGAGTAAAAAATAATTTTATAATAATATTAAATTACCCTAACATGTGTCCTAATCCTATTTGATGATTAATGTGTATCCATGGGATTTCTTGGCTCTAATTTGGGACTCCGTGGAGTCACTTGTAAATGAAAATGACACTATAAAAATTATTTTAATGTTAAGGAAAATATAACATAAACATATATCTCTTAGTAATTTTTTTATAATGTGTAATATAAGATATATTTTTTACTATAAATAGTCATTAGAAATATAAAAAAATTTACTACATCATGGTATTTTATTTATAATTTTTAGACATCTTATAAATAAATTTATCTATGACACAATGATGATGTAATGATTACCTCATTAATAAATGTTTTAAATAAATGACAATATAAAAATAAAAATAAAATTAATTTGATACTTTTTATGCCATAAAGAAATTTTATGGAAGTTTTCAACATTTTATAGTTGAATTAGTATAGTTTTTTCAAACAATCATGTTGTTATAGATTTTTTGTAAAAGACTTATTATGAATAGTTTATATATTTACATAAATGAGTTTTTAAATCAATCAATATTTAATTAAATGATAAAAAAGTCAAAAAAATTTATTATTCGTCCAGATGACATATATAATGTTACTAATGTCATTAAAGATCCTTTTTTGTGTCTCTTGGCATTTTATAGTAAATATAATAACAATATAGTTTGAATATTCAAGAGGACATGGTAAAAGTTAAATTAGTTAACTAAAGGTTAAAGATAAAATATATGGTAAATTTTATGCCCTAAACATGTCTAAAACCCGTTGTATAAGATTATTTCTAACAATAATCATCTTATCTTCGTATTAAATTATTTTGGGACCTTATAAAATCTTAATTGAGTTTATAATAAAATAATATTTTCATACTTTACTAATGATCCACTCCTCCCCCCATAAAAAGCTAGCACCACTATCCCTCACTCACACCTCTCAATAACCATGGGCTCATCCAACATCCTCCCAAATAAGCTCTAAAAATTCCATCTCTTCCACCAAGAAGCCTTAACATAGGTATAAGTCACTTCATGAAAGCCTTTTTGTTCAATCCAATGAGAGTTGTCCAATTTAAATGTAACATCTTCTCTAAAGTTCTTTTTTCTTATTTTCATCCTCAAACCCCTAAACTCTATTTATTCCATTATTTTATAAAAACACAAGTATACTAAATATATTAATATTTGTTATGATAATGATTTGAACTACACTTCCACAAACCTCTCTCTAATGGATACGAATATGATGTTTATGTGGAAGGAGAATTACTGCCTCACAAATCGATGATAGTTCAATTATCTTCTACCGCCTCTTATGGTGGACATTATGATAGAACTTTATTTATATGTGATATATATTATATTTATATTGTCTCTATTGTTATTTATTTTTCATTTATATCATACCATCATGGTTTCCATAATGGGTAAATACGATAATTTCATTTGAGAAAGTGCAGACTACCACCCCCTCAATGTGATATGACTCATTCATGCCATACGTGGAACCTATAAAGGATGGAGTTACTGAAATTATATATTATATTATATTGTAATTATAATATACATCTGTATCATTATGTTTTCATTCCATTAAATATGAAATAGAAATGACAATAGCGTTAATGAATACGTACGACTTACCGTCTCCATGAACGATGCATTTCATTTCATATCTCCAAATGTTATGTAATGTTATAAATACGTATATATATACAGGATATATATGATATATATGATATCTAAATCATGAATATCATTTTGGTGATAATTTAATTTTTACCACCTGAACAACTTGTAATTATAAGAAGTTAATTTTTGTCTCAAGTACCGAATAATAACAAAAAATGTAATTTATTTAAAAAAATTTGTAATAACGTGGTAATAAGTAATATAAAAGAAATAATAAAACTGGAGAGGATCTTAAGAAACCATAACTTATCTGATGTTTATTATTCATAAGATTAAATAATGAATGAGTCAAGTCATACAAGAGGTAAGGGAACTTCTTAACCCTATTTCCATTCTTTGGGTTAATATTCTACTTCTTGATTATGTCGTGCTATGAATATGTGTGAAAGACCTCTGTTTATTTTACACATAGTATCCACTTACACTAGGCGTATTTTTATTTATCACACATAATTATGTCATTCATTTATCCTTAATCTTATTGTACATTCATTGTAAGGGAGTACGTCTCAATCTTCTTCCATTAAGGCATATTTTAATATTGTGCACCATTATTACCCTATAAGGTGTACATACAACCATTTTGACATTTTATATCATGAATTTAGATATTTTATTGATATTTATAGATTTCATTAATGTTATTCATTAATGATTTTTTATTTAGGAGTTTCTCAATAGGTAATTGGTTCTTTAACTAAAACATAATTTTAAATGTTTTAAATATTTAATCATCCATATTATTTAAATTTATGTCCATGTTTTAGAAATTTTTTAAAGGGATTATTTATATGGACATGAGTGTTTTTATGTGTATATTTATATCAAAAGATTCAGATTTGTATGATAATCTTTGATTAAAAAATATTATTTTTTAATGTTTAAAATGAATTGGGTATGTCAATATCATGAACTGATATATTGTGAATGCAATGTGTAAATTTTATCGTTCCTTTATGATTGTATTTTTTGTTAGGATAATGATATGGTTTTTGGGAATTTTTTACATATATGGGTGGTTTCATGATAAACCTATGGTGGTGGAGCCCGATATAGGTCTTCAATACATTGGGTAACATGACAGACGTAGACATTAATGTTTCTCCTAATAGATTTTGGGAATATAACGTGATGAGTATTCCAAATGAAACTCCCTAGGTAGATGTGAAATCTATAACATAAGTTTTTTATCGATGCCATAAGTTACCTTTATGATTTATTATTACCATTAGTTATTCATAAATCTTATGATCTTGTGTGGTATTTTAATGATTCAAAATTATGATTTCACTAACGTGTATGTATTAATGGACTAATGTTTTCTTCCCTTATTTTATAACCCTTATTGAGCTTTTTATGCTCATCCCATGTTTTTGAATTTTTTTCTCAAAATGTATTTGAAGGTAAGATAAAGGAATAATAACAGAAGATTTATATCATGAAATGGATTCTTTTTTTTTAAGAATTTACATTTTTTGAAAAAAATGGATAGTGAGTAGAAATGTAATCTTTGTAATATTTGAGATGTAATGTAATTTTTATGACCTAATTATCTAAAATTCTAAACCTGAAAAAGTCCTCAATGTGAATTATTAAATTTATTCATGATTATATAATGTTTAAGGTTGGGGCTTTGTATTTGGTATCAGAGGTCGGTTTAGATAACATTAAAGGTTAGGATGTTATTTTAGCATTAGTGACATAACCATAATGGTTAGAAAATTATAAAGAGTTATAGTTATTTTAGATAAATTAAATGGGTTTAATATAACATGAATATGTATATCATAGTTTTTTCCCTCCTCATAAGATATTCTATGTTGATTTTACTGATATACTCACACTGACATTTTTGGTTTTAATAAATTGTTGGATTGAGAATGCACCAAAGTAACAATGGATGTGAAGAAAATGGTGAAGGTATTCTGAATAAGAAAATGAATTAAATGACAAATACAATGAGAAATCTTGTAGGTATTTCTCAACCAAGTATCTGGAATCATGGTTGACCACCTACACCATGGTGATTTGGATAAGGAATCGTATATAAGAGAAACAAATCGCTAGAGAAGTTCAGGTCGTAATAATAAAGGTAAGTATATTCAAAAACCTATGTGTCATGGATGTGGAAAGAAACACCAAGGAAAATTAATCAAAGGCTTGGGATGATTCTATATATATATATATTTAAAAAGGTAATTCCATGGTCAAAGACCAAAGCACCAAATATTTATTAAAAATCATCGGGATTACAAAAGTCTAAAATATGGAATTTTCATAAAATCCCTATCGAAATAAGGAAGTAAATCAGTAGGCAATGCATCCAGCCAGGTCATGTTCTGCTGCACTCCTTTATTGGAAAGGTCATCAGCAACCACATTCGCTTCATGGAAGGTGTGAGTGGAAATAAAATCAATCGTATGAAGTGAATTTAGGCAGTTCATCCAGCGATTGGTAAGTGGACAAACAAGATGAATAACACCGTTCCAGATGGCATGAATGATAGTGGTAGAGTCACTCTCAATCCAATGATTTCTCCCTCCTCTCTGTAGAGAATGTTCCACATCATGAATAACCCCTAACATTTCGGCTTCCAGGGAGGAGGCCAGACCACATCCACTATAGAATCAACCTTTGCATTGGCCATCCGAGTCTCTAAAAATAGCTGCATAGCAGGTAGGGCCAGGATTACCCTTAGAGGCACCATCCAAATTCACTTTAACCAAACCTGGTATCAGGGCCTGCCAGAAGACTTCGAAGGAACTCTTGGGCTTCGGAAAGATGCCAGAAACGCAGATGCACCGAAGGATTTCAAAATCACCAATAGAGTTACTGCAATAGCCTTTTTGAATAGAAGCGGCTTCTTGAATTGTAATGATTATACGAGTTTTTCCTGCAATTAGAGAGAATGAGTGATTATTGTTCAAAATATCATTTCTAATGTACCATATATGATGAATAAGCTCCGCCAACACCGCAAGAAATAAATTTTTAACCAGCAAGGAAGCATCATATCTAACACATTTTTAAGCAGCTGACAAATCGAGTCGGGGATGGACCATCTGCAATAAAATAAGTCAAAAACATAATTCCATAAAGTAGTGGCAGTGGGACACGATAAGAAGAGATGATCAACAACCTCCCTATGTTGGTTATATAGTTTTCATTATGAGCATAGTTGTATGCCAAAAGTTTGCAGACCAATATTAGTGGGCAATTTTTTGTGAGCAAGACGCCATATCAGAGTGAGTCTAGAGGGTTTTATCCAAGATTTGTTAAAGTAATTCATCCATTTAAAACTGGAATCATCACACGAAAAATAGGTCTTATAGAAGTTTTTCGAATTAAGAATACCATTGGGGGCAGGTTCCCAAGCTAGATAATCTCCAGAAGTAGAGAAATGATAACTGTCAGTGATATGAGTGATAATTCTAGGGAGTTATAGCCTATGATACTGAAGAATATCTCTGATGGAAAGACTCATATATTCAAGAGTATTATTAGGGGAAAGCAAAGATATCAAAGGTGTACCATACCAGTCATCACACCATAAGTTTATAAAGGAATCAGCACTAACCATCCATATAGCATTTTCCATTATCATTTGATAAGAGTTTTTATTGTCAGGCCAGATTGAGGAGTTAATGAAATTAAAATTATTTTTTAAGAGTTTATCAAAGAATCTTTTATTTACGAAATCGGAAGCTTTAGAAGTACAATTAATAAGCATCCAAGTAAGTTTGGCTTGCATAGCTTCATTGAACAATCTTAATTTTTAATTCCAATCTCACCTTTGTCAAGGGGATTGCAACAATTCTTCCAAGGGACAGTGACAAGTTTCTTATCTAGAATACTCCCCGTCCATATGAAATTTTTTATATATGTATTAATTATCATGATGTTACTAGTCAGCCATTTGTATATCATGAGGGAGTAATCCATTTTAGAAACAATGGTCGATTTAACATAGAAAATTCTCCCATACATGGAGAGGTATTTCCATTTCCACGAAGAGAGTTGGCTGGTTATTTGATTAATTATGTTCAAGAAATAGAAGGCTTTCGATCGTCCCTAATATAGAGGTACACACAAATAGTTGAAAGGAAGAAGGAATTCTTTAATACCTAGGTTATTGATGATGATATTTTTTCTACTGACAGGGATGTTTTTTTCAAATAATATTTGGGATTTATTCTAGGAGATAGCTTGCCCTGAGTCAGCCATATGATCAGGATCATTAAAATTGATGACTGAAGGGAGTTCATATGTGAAGTTTACTTCAACCATAACTCTAGAAAAGAGCCCTAGATCTCCATTTAGTGTTCTGTGATCAATTTTAATAGGGATCCCTATGCACGAAGCTATGTCACTTAAGATATTTGGGTGAACGTAATTCCAATTCAACCCTTGAGGCATTACCCAAACACGAGACATGGAATTCCTAAGTGTGGAAGGATTGAAAGAAATATCCCAAGCAGAAATTCTAAGAAAACTAGGCTTAAGATGGAGATTACCGATTTTCCAAACCTGGTCAAGCTCTACCTGAGAGTTGAAAATAATGTCGTAATAACCCTTTCCAATTGGAACCATCATCCACTTTGTAGTTCCCCAGCAGTGTGCAATTCTATGTTTGAGTTCTATTAGGGGCCAGGGATGATCACCTGCATTTTAAGAGACACAACCAAGAATTGCATTTTTTAACATTTGAGATCTTTGCTTCAGCGCATCCAGATCCACATCCACTGTAAATCCTCCATCTTCTAGTTTCTTGAAGAGAGGTTGTTTGTGTTCCTTCGCAATACCTTGATTAGAGCCTTGAAGTACATCTCATAAAGAGATTAGAGGAGCATGAAGCAGCACCTCCAGGTTTCCAACCTCTATTTTGGATGTTTCAGAGTCTAAAGCAGCATGAGCAGCACATGGAGAGAATTCCCATTACAGATCGAATCCAGCCATGGAAGATCTTCATACCAAACCGAAAGAGGAAATAAGGGTTTTTAGTCACCGAGTATCTGAGACTGTTGTCGAGAGCTCCATCACCGTCTCCCAATGATAAATTTGGATGATTCTATATATGTGGTAATTAAGGTCATAATGTAAGAACCTTTATTGAAAAAAGGAATCATCTAGTTGACTCTAGGAAAGGGAAATAAGTTCTTTCCAAGGTATCAGTTGAATTTTTTAAATGTGTGATGCATGGTCATTATAGAAATAGATTTCTTAAGAATAAGGATTAGGAATTGGATCAGAAATACCATTCAAATATATGTTTACTAGTACCTAATTCCATTACAATAGAGTATGAAAACACTAAAAATGAACCGTGAATGTTATGGATTAGTTCATAGCGGATGTTTTGACATTATTGAATCTGAGTATATGATTCATGATTTCGTTTGTGGGAATGAAGTGTTAAAAAATCATTTTGGAAAGAATGTCTAATGGATCATGAATAATTTTGAATGAGTGAGAAGTCTACATATAACAGATTCAAGAGTTATGCTAGGTTTTAGGATGATGAAATTCTTAATATTATTAAGGATATTGGGATGATGGGATTACTCTGGAAAACGTTTTTCTAGTATGTGTAAACCTAATGTTTGATATGTGAAAATGTTATTCAATGAACAATTATCTTTTCATTGGTGGATACAGTTATAAAAAACCATTTGGGTTTATATTATCCTTTAATTTGAGGTAGTTATAGGTTATTACTTTCTGGGATGAGAATGCAAGATATAAGATAACATTTTTTGTTATAATATGTGATGGTTATTTTGAGGAATTTATCTTTTTATTGGTAATACTATAAAATTATAAAGTTTTTGAAAAAGTACAACCCACAGACTATGTGACAACCCGCCGTATCAGAAAAAGCTATAGGAATCAAACCCACAACCAAAGTGAAATTGGGATTTATCACCTACCACTAGACTATGTGAAGTCCTTGGTTAGTATAAATAACTCTTTTTAGTAAGATGATTTTATCGATCAAGAATAAGTTTATTTTTTCATATTTTGTTTTATCAAATGGATATAATTAGCATAAGAAAATGATTCGGTGATTAAGTGATATAGGTTATTTTGGAAGACATTCTCTCTTTTGGGAACACTATATGTTTAATAATAATAGAATACTATGGGATCTCATTTTTGGAGTAATGGTTGATATTATATTTTGGAATAATAAATGTTTTTCTATGGAAATATAGTGATTTGGGTATTTATGGAAATGATTAACTTATCATAGAGAATATGTGATTACGTTAATTACACATCAGTTTGAGACCTTAAGATTAGCTGATGTTATTAGGAGATAAATGTTTTGATTTTTTTGGAAGACATTGTGATCAAATCCTTTGGAATTTTGGGTTTCAAACATAGTTTGTGTTTTTTTAATAATTTAAAGGATAATTTTGTATTGACAGGACTTTGTTGATATTTGGGTTTTGGATTTTCAATTTTGGGGATTAAGAGTAGTATTTCTTTTTATAAAGTATTATCCTTTTTTGCGGATTATCTAAACTTGAGCCAATTGTTTTTTTATTAATGTATAACGATAAGGGAAATATATAGTTCATCATTTTTAGATTATGTGATTTTATGTAATTTTATTCTAGAACATTAGGTGTGACCAAGTAATCTAGAATACTCATCATTTGGAGAAAAGATTAGTTTTTGGTAGAAATTATTAAAGGATGAAACTCTACTTTAAAAGTAAGTAATTTTATTTATTTCCTTAGTTAATCTCATAAATAAATTATCGATATTTATTAAATGAAACTTAAAACAAAATCTTTTTTCATTTAATTTTTAGACTGGGAAACCAAAGACCATTTAACCAATCCCATGATTGTGGTTTTTTGGTGGTTAACTGTCTCTTGTTCATGTTTTCTATCACTCTCCATCATAACTAAACACTTATTTTCTCTTCCATATCCATGTTTTCATGGAACAATATTAATTTTTATCTCATGTGGCCTTTGTATTTCTCATTATTTTATTGATATTTTTAGATCTATTGATTTTTTTTTCTTATATGGGACTTTCAATGGTGTTTTCGTGCCCAATTTTAAAATTGCGAGGGTGCAATTTCAAGGAGAGGGGAAGGATGTAACATCTCAAGTAAATAAAGAATGGTAAATTATTATAATTATAAATTATAATGAACTAAATATTAATTTTACTTTAATGGGGATGTTATCATCAATGGAGTTCCCTAAACTCAACAATGGGTTTTTCCGAAATCTCATGTTGCACACAATGATGAGTCATAGTAGAAAAATATAATATTATAATATTATTTTAAATGTTAGTTAATGCCTTGAAATTTTATTAGTGGGAATGAAAAAATATCTACAATGTCATTATATATATATTTTAAATGTTTTTACATTTTTCAAATAAAATTTTGAGGCTTAAAATGTGAATGAATCAAATTTTAAGCATAAATACTCTAATATTCTTTAAAAGGTCAATTTACCACCTTTTGATGGAAATACCTTTTTAATATTGTTTTTTTTCTCATTTATATGTTCATTGGAAAAAATAATTTTATTTTATAGGATCTGGATATCAAAATTATCATTGGATGAAATTTTGGTATTTTTTTGATAATGATCATTTTTAATGAATAGTGAAAATACTGCATTTTAATTCAAAACAACCTTGTAATCTAATTTATTTATATAATTATACTATCTTCATAATTAGTTTTAAATTTTAATTTGATTATATTTTACAATTTAATCCAATTTTGGTCATTGGAAGTAATTTTACTTTGATATTGAACATACACAATTTTCATTCTTTTGATAGTTATTATTTCTTAAAAACATGCTTTTTTGTTTTGAAAATGGAAATTTATTTGAAATTAATTTATTCAGATTATATGTTTTGAATTTAAAATGGATACCATATTTGGAATCTGGATTTTCAAATTGTGTAAATAATTAAATTTTATATGTAGAGATTATGAAAAATAACATTAGTAAATATATTATTCACCTGGGTTAAAGGGTAAATATTGTAAATAATGGTAAAATATAATATTATAATAAAATTAAATTACCCTAAAACGCATCCTAAAAGTATTTTATGATACATGTACAATCATGGTCATCCTTGGGTCTATTTTGGGACCCCATGGAGCAACTTGTATGTGGAAATGACTCTTTATAAAAATTAATTTAATGTTAAGGAAAATATAACATAAACATATATCTCTTAGTAAAATTATTTTAATGGGTTATATGAATGATATTTTCTACTATAAATATTAATTAGAAAGATAAAAATATTTAATACATCATGGTATTTTATTTAGAATTTTTAGACATGATATAAATAAATTTATTTATGACGTAACGATGATGTAATGATTCTCCCATTAATGAATGTTTTAAATAAAATATATTATAAATTTCAAAATAAATTTATTTGAAACTTTTTATTCCATACATGAATTTCATGGATGATTATAACTTTTTATAGTTTAATTAATATTGTTTTTTTTAAATAAAGTTCTTTAATATTTTTTTTAAAATTATTGATATGAATTGTTTATAAATTGATATAATGGGTTATTAAATAAATAAATATTTTATTAAATGATAACATAGTCATAAAAATCCATGATTCGGCCAAATTAATTATATGATTTAATAATGTCATTATCGATCCATTTTTTGGTCTCATTGAATTTTACGGTAAATATATAAAGCATATAGTATGATTATACAAGAGGACAAGGTAAAAGTTAAATTAGTTAACTGGAGGTTAAAAATAAAAGATACAGTTAAATTTATGGCTAAAAAAGTATAAAACTCATTTTCTAAGAGTATTTTGAACAATAATAACCATATATTTTAATTAAATTATGTTGGGTCCTTTTTATTTCAAAATTCAGTTTATAATGAAAATATATTTTCAAACATTCCTAAAGAGCCCCACCTCCCCCGTATAAAAAGCTGTCACCTCTAACCGTTACTCACATCTCTAAATCCCCCTTGGTTCATCCAAACTCTGACCAAATAGAATCCAAACATCCGTATATTAGACCTAGAAGCCTTAACATAGGAATAAGTCGCTTGAAGAGAGCATTTTGGTTCAATCCAAATATATTTAACCAATTTAAATGTAGCGTCTTCTCTCAAGTTCTTTTTATTCATTTTCCTTCTATAACCCCCTAAAATATCTTTTTTTCATTATTTTATAACAAAAACACTATCATAAATATTCTAGGATGTTTTAATGATAATTTTGTTAACTAAAATTCCACACACCACCATCTAATGGATACGAACATACTGTTTTTGTGGACAATGAACTACTGCCTTACAAAATGATTATTGTTCAAATATCTCTTACCTCCTCTTATGGTTGAAATTATGATAGAACATTATATATATGTGATATATACTATATTTATATTGTCTCCATTATTATTTTTTTTTAATTTATATCATACATTCATGGTTTTCATAATGGGCAAATATGGTAATTTCATTTGAGGAAGTGCAGACTACCACCCCCTCAATGTGATGTGACTTGTTCATGCCATACATTGAACATATAAAGGATAGAGTTAATGAAATTATATATGATATTATATTGGAATTATAATATAACTATGTATAATTGTGTTTTCAGTCCATTATATATGAAATAGAAATGACATTAGCGTTCATGTGTACGTACGACTTACCGTCTCTATGAACGGTGCATTTCAATTCTTATCTCTAAATGTTATGTACTATTATAAATAAATATATATATATATATAGTATATATATTATATATATGATATCTAAATCTTGAATATCATTCAGGTGATAATGGACTTTTGACTACTTGGACAACTTTTAATTATACGAAGTTAATTTTTGACTCAAGTACTAAATAATGATAAAAAATGTCATTATATTAAATAATTTTGTAATAATATGGTAATAATTAATATAAAAGGAATAATAAACTTATAAAGGTTTTTAAGAAACCATAACATATCTTTTTTTACTATTCAAGAGATTAAAGAATGAATGAGTCAAGTCATAAAAGAGGTAAGGGAACTTCTAAACCCTATTTCTATTCTTTGTGTTAATATTCTACTTCTTGATTATGTCGTGCTATTAATATGTGTGAATGACCTATGTTTATTTTACACATAATATCCATTTTTAGTAGGTGTATTTTTATTTATCACACATAATTATTTCATTCATTTATCCTTAATCATATTGTACAATCTTTGTAAGGGAGTATGTCTCAATCATCTTTCATTGAGGCATATTTTGATATTGTGCACCATTATTAACCAATAAGGTGTACATACAACCATTTTGACATTTTATATCAGGAATTTCTATATTCTATTGATATTTATATATTTCATTGATGTTATTGATTAATGATTTTTTATTCAAGAGTTTCAAGATAGGTAATTGATTTTTAACTAAAAAATCATTTTAAATGTTTTAACGATTTAATATTGTATATTAGTTTCATTTATGACCATGTTTTAGAAATTATTTTAAGGAATTATTTATATGAACCTGAGTATTTTAATGTGTATATTTATATCAAAAGGTTCAGATTTTTATGGGACACTTTGATAAAAAAAAATCTTATTTTTTAATGATCTAAATGAATTGGTTTTGTCGGTATGTTAAACTGATATCAAGTGATGCAATGTGGAAATTTTAACTTTACATTATGATTGTTTTTTTTATGATTATGATATGATTCTTGGGAATTTTTTTCATATATGGGCGGTTTCTTGATAAACCTATGGCGGGGGAGCCCGAGATAGATCTTCAATACATTGGGTAGCATGACAGAGGTAGACATTAATGTTTCTCCTAATAGATTTAGGAAATATACTATGATGGGTATTCTAAATGCAACTCCCTACGTAGATGTGAATTTTATAAGGTATGTATTTTATTGATTTCATAAGTTACCATTTTGATTTATGATTACCATTAGTTATTCACAAATCTTATGATCTTGTGTGGTATGTTAATGATTGAAAAGTATTATTTCATTAACTTGTATGTATTTATGGATTTGTGTTTTCTTAACTTATTTTATAACCATTATTAATATTTTTATCCTCATCCCATGTTTTTGATTTTTTTCATAGGATATATGTGAAGGTAAGAGAAAGGAATAATTTAAGAAGATTTATATCAAGAAATGGATTCTTGTTTTCTTTTATGAATTTACATTTTATGAAAACAATGGATAATGAGTAGAAATGTATTATTTGTAATATTTGAGATGTAATGTAATTTTTATGAACTAATTATCTAAAACTCTAAACCTGAAAAGGTTATCTATGAGAATTATTAAATTAATTCATGATTATGTAATGTTTAAGGTTGGGGCTTTGTTGTTGGTATCAGAGGTCGGTTTAGAAAACATTAAAGGATAGGATGTTATTTAAGCATAAGTTACATAACCATAATGGTAAGAAAATTATAAAGAATAATATTTATTTTAGATAAATTAAATGGGTTTAATATAACATGAATAAGTGTATCTTAGTTTTTTTCCTCCTCATAAGATATTATATGTTGATTTTACTGACATTCTCACACTGACCTTTTTGGTTTTAGTAAATGGTTGGATCTAGCAGGCACCAAAGTAACCACGGATGTAATGAAAATTGTGAGGGTATTCTGAATAAGAAACTGAGTTAAATGATAAATTCAATGATAAATCTTGTGGTTATTCTCAACCAACTATCTAGATTCATGATTGAACACCTGTAGCATGGTGATTTGGATAAGGAAGCATATATACCAGAAAAAAATATCATGAGAAGTTCAGGAAGTAATAATAAAGGTAAGTATATTCAAAAACCAATGTTTCATGGATGTGGAAAGAAACACCTAGGAAAATGATTCAAAGGGATGGGATGATTCTATATACGTGGTTATTAAGGTCATAAAGTAAGAACATTCCATGGAAAAAGGAAGCGTCTAGTTGACTCTTGGAAGGGGAAATAAGTTCTTTCTGAGGGATCAGTTGAATGTTTTAAATTTGTTGTACATCGTCACTATAAAAATATATTTCTTACGAAGAAGGTTTACGAATGAGATCAGAAAGACTATACAAATATATGTTTACCTATACTTAATTCCATTACAATCAAGTATGAAAACACTAAAATTGAACAATGATTATTATGTATTATTTCTCAGCTGATGTTTTGACATTATTGAATTTTAGGATATGATTCATGATTTAGTTTGTAGTAATGAAGTGCTACAAAATAAGTTTGGAAAGAATGTCTAATGGATCATGAATAATGTTGAATGAGTAAGAAGTCTACATATAACAGATGCAAGAGTTTTTCAAGGTTTTATGATGATGAAATTCATAAAAGTATTACGTATCTTTTGATGATGGGATTTTCCTGTAAGACGTTTTTCTAGTATGTGTAAACCTAAAGTTTGATATGTGAAAATGTTAGTAAATGAAAAATTATATTTTATTTGGTGGATATAGTTATAAAAAACCATTTGGGTTTATATGATCCTTATATTTGAGATAATTATAGGTTATTAGTCTCTGGGATGAGAATGCAAGGTATAAGATAACATTTGTGGTTAAAATATGTGATGGTTATTTTGATAAATTTATCTCATTATTGAGAATTCTATAAAATTATACAGTTTTCGAAAAAGTAAAACTCACAGACTGTGTGACAACCCACCGTGTTAGAAAAATCTTTAGGAATAAAACCCACAACCAATGTGAAATTGGGATTTATCACCCACCACTAGACTATGTGAAGTCCTTGGTTAGTATGACTAACTCTTTTTAGTTAGATGATTTTATGGAACAAGAATACGTTGATTTTGGGATATTATGTTTTAACAAATTGATATTCATAGGATAAGAAAATTATTTGGTAATTAAGTGATATGGGTTAATTTGGAAAACATTCAATCTTTTGGGAACATTATATGCTTAATAAAAATAGAATACTATGGGATATCATTTTTTAGAGTAATGGTTGATATTATATTTTGGAGGAATCTATTTTTTTCTATGGACATATGGTGATTTGGGTATTTATGGAAATGATTAACGAATCATAGATAATATGTGATTTGTTTAATTACACATCAGTATGAGTCTTTAAGGTTATTCGATGTTTTTGGGAGAAAAATGTTTTGATTTTTGTTGAAGACATTGTGATCAAATCCTTTGGAATTTTGGGTGTCAAACATATTTTGGATTATTTTGAATAATTTTAAGAACAATTGTGTATTGACTGGTCTTTTTTGATATTTGTGTTTTTTTTCAATTTTGGGGATTAAGAGTAGTATTTCTTTTTATAAAGTATTACATTTTTTATGGATTATTTAATCTAGAGACAACCGTTTTATTTTTGGTTAATGTCTAAAGACAAGGTAAATATATAGTTCATCATTTTTAGACTATTTTATTTTATAGAAGTTTATTCAAGATCTCTAGGTGTGACCAATTCATCTAGAATACTCATTATTTAGAGAAAAGATTATTTTTTGATCGAAAATTATTAAAGGATGAATCTATACTTGAAAATTAATTATATTTATTTATGTACTTAGTCAATCCCATAAATAAATTATCTATATTTATTAAATGAAACTTAAAAAAACATTGTTCGTTTACTTTTTAGGCTAGTAAATGAAAGACCGTTTAACCAGTCCAAAGATTGTGGTTTTCTGGTGGTTTACTATCTCGTGATCATGTTTTCTATCACTCTCCATCATAACTAGACACTTATTTTCTCTTCCATATCCATGTTTTCAAGGAACACTAGTATGTTTTATCTCGGGTGACCTTTGTATTTCTCCTTATTTCATTTAAATTAATAGTTTTATTGACTTTTTTTCTAATATGGGACATTCAATGGTGTTTTCGTGCCCAATTTTAAAATTGCAAGGACGCAATTCCTAGGAGGGGGGGACGATGTAACATATCAAGTAAATAAATAATGTGACATTTTAATAATAATAAATATTCTTGAATTAAATATTAATTTTACTTTAAAGGGGATTATATGATTAATAGAGTACCCAAAATGCAATAATGGGTTTCTTTGAAACCTCATGTTGCACACAGAGATGAATCATAGTCGAAAAATATAATATTATAATATTATTTTAAACGATAGATAATGCCTAGTAATTTTATTAGTGGGAATGAAGAAAAATATCTACAATGTGATTATATATGTTTTTAAATTTTTTTACATTTATCCAATAATATTTAGATACTTAAAATGTGAATGAATCCAATTTTAAGTATAAATACTCTAATATTCTTTAAAAGGTCAATTTACAGCCTCTTAATGGAAAACCCTTTTTAATATTGTATTTGTCACATTTATATGTTGTATTGGAAAAAATAATATTATTCTTTAGAATTTTTATATCAAAATTATCATTGGATGAAATTTTGTTATTTTTCTGATAATGTTCATTTTTAATGAATAGTGAAAACACTGCATTTTAATTCAAAAAAGCCTTTTAATCTAATTTATTTATTTGGTTATATTATCTTATTTATTAGTTTTAAATTTTAATTTTATTATATGTTAACAATTTAATACAATTTTGGTCATTGGAAGCAATTTTACTTTGATATTGAACATAAACAAGTGTCATTATTTTGATAGTTATTATTTCTTAAAAACACACTTTTTTTTGTTTTGACAATGAGAATTTATTTTAAATTAATTTACGCAGCTTATGGGTTTTGAATTTAAAATAATGGATTCTATATTTTGAATAAGGATTTTGAAATTGTGTAAATAAGTAACTTTTATTTTTAGAGATTTTGAATAGTAACATTAGTAAATATTTTATTTACCAGGGTTAAAGGGTAAATATTGTAAATATGGGGAAATATAATATTATAAAAAAATTATATTATCCTAAAACATATCCTAATAGTATTTTATGATACATGTCCGATCATGGGAATCCTTTGGACAATTTTGGGCCCCCATGAAGCAAATTGTATGTGAAAGTGACTCTTTATAAAAATAAATTTAAATTTAAGGAAAATATAACATAAAAATATATCTCTTAGTAAAGAAAATTTTTAATGGTTAATATGAGTTATATATTTTACTATAAATAGTAATTAAAAAGATAAAAATATTTAATACATCATGGTATTTTATTTAGAATTTTTAGACATCATATAAATTTATTTATTTATGACGCAATGATGATGTAATGATTCTCTCATTAAAAAATGTTTTAAATAAAAGAGATTATAAATTTCAATATAAATTTATTTTGATACTTTTTATGCCATACATGAATTTTATGGATGATTATAACTTATTGTAGTTTAATTAATATTTTTTTCAAATAATCAATTTGTTGTATATTTTTTTAAATGTATTGATATGAATTGTTTATAAATTGACATAAATGGGTTATGAAATAAGTCAATAGATTATTATTTGATAACATAGTCATAAAAATATTTGATTCAGCCAAAATAAATATATGATTTTAATAATGTCATTACAGATCCATTTTGGGTTCTCATGTCATTTCATTTTAAATATATTAACCATATAGTATGAATATGCAAGAGGACAATGTAAAAGTTAAATTAGTTAACTAAAGCTTAAAGATAAAAGATACGGTTAAATTTATGACCTAAACATGTCTAAAACACATTTTACGAGAGTATTTTGAACAATAGCCACTTATATTCTAATTAATTTATCTTGGGACATTTTGATTTCAAAATTCAATTTATAATGAAAAAATATTTTCAAACATTTATAGAGAGCCCCTCCTCCCCCTTATGAAAAGCTCTCACCTCTAACCCTTACTCACATCTCTCAAGCCCCCTGGGATTGTCCAAAATCTGACCAAATAATCTCCCAACATCCCTATATTCCACCTATAATCCTTAACATAGGAATAATCCACTTGAAGAGAGCATTTTGGGTCAAACCAAATAGATTTAACGAATTTAAATGTAACGTCTTCTCTCAAGTTCTTTTTATTCATTTTCCTTATCTAACCCACTAAACTATCTTTATTTCTTTACTTTATAAAAAACAGTATAATAAATATTCTATGATGTTTTTATGATAATATTTTGTACTGAAATTCAACACACCAACATCTAATGGATACGAACATAGTATTTATGTGGACAACGATCTACTGCCTCACAAAATTATTATTGTTCAATTATCTCGTACCTTTTCTTATGGTGTCCATTATGATAGAACTGTATTTATATATGATATATATTATATTTATATTTCCTCTATACTTATTTATTTTTCATTTATATCATACCTTTATGGTTTCCATAATGGGTAAATACAATAATTTCATTTGAGGAAGTGCGGACTACCGCCCCCTCATCGTGATATGACTCATTATTTCCATTCATGGAACGCATAAAGGATGGAGTTAATGAAAAATATATGATATTAAATAGTATTATAATATTACTATTTATCATTAAGTTATCATTCCATTATATATGAAATAGAAATGAATGTAGCATTCATGCATACGTACAGCTTACCGTCACCATGAACGGTGCATTTCATTTCTTATCTCCAAATGTTATGTACTATTAAATATATATATATATATATACTGCATATATATGATATATATGATATCTAAATAATGAATATATTTATTGAGATAATTTTCTTTTGACCATAGGGACAACTTGTAATTATAAGAAGTTCATTTTTGACTCAAGTACCAAATATCGACAAAACGACCCTTATTAACTTAAATGATTACATAATAACATGGTAATAAGTAACATAAAAGGAATAATAATCATGAAAAATGTTCTTTATAATGTATAAATTAACATTACTTTATTAAACTGAAGATTAAAGAACGAATGAGTCAAGTCGGACACGAGTTAGGGAAACATCTTATGAAAATTTCAATTCTTGGGGTAAAACATCTACTTCTTGATTATGTCATCCTATGAATATGTTTGAATGACCTCTCTTTATTATACATTTAATATCCACTAATATTGGGTTTATTTTTATTTTTCACACAAAATTATTTCATTAATTTATCATTAATTTAATGGTACAATCTATGCAAGGGAGTACGTCTCAATCTCCTTTCATTGAGTCATATTTTGATATTATGCACAATTATTGTCATATAAGTTCTATATACAACCATTATTACGTTTTATATCATGAATTTCTATATTCTCATGATATTTACAGTTTTCATTGATGTTATTCTTTACGGATTTTTTATTCAAGAGCTCCTCAAGTGGTAAAGGATTATTTAACTAAAACATCATTCTAAATGTTTTAATGATTTAATCTTATAAATTATTCTCTTTCATATTAATGTTTTAGAAATGATTTTAAGGAATTATTTATGTGGACATGAGTGTTTTAAAATTTAAATTTCTTTCAAAAGATTCAGATTTGTATGGGACACTTTGATTCAAAACTCTTTTTTGAATTATTTAAATGAGTTGATTAGGTTAATATATTGAAATGATTTATTTTGAATGAAACTTGGAAATGTTATCTTTACTTTATGATTTTATTATGTTTTATGATTATGTTTTGGTTATTGGGAATTATTTACAAATACAGGTGGTTTCATGAAATACCTAGTGCAGGCGAGCCCGAGATAGCTATCCAATGAATTGGGTAACATGATAGAGGTAAACATTAATGCTTCTCCTAAGTGATTTAGAGAATTTACAGTGATGGGTATTTCCAAATGTAACTCCTTATATAGCTATGAAATCTACAATTTTTATCTATTATGGATTCCACTTGTTACCATTATGATTTAGGATTTCTATTTTTTATTCACAAATCTTATGATCATGTGTGGTATGTTAATGATTGAAAATTATGGTTTCATTGACTTGTATGTATTGATGGATTAATGTTTTATTCACTTGTTTTATAACCCTAATAGATATTTTTATGATAATACCAAGTTTTTGAAATGTGTTTCACTTGATATAAGGTAGGGTAGAAGAAAGGAATAAGTCAAGAAGATTTTTATCTTGAAAAGAACTCTTGTTTTCTTTTAAGAGTTTATATTTTATGAAAAAAGGGATACTGATTTGAAGTTTCTACTTACTAATACATTTGATCTAATGTAATTGTTATGAACTAATTCTCTAAAACTCTAAACCTGATAAGATCCTAAAGTTGAATTATTAACATAATTCAAGATTATGTAATGTTTAAGACTGGGTTCATATATTGTGTAAATGATTCATAGTGGGAAAATTAGAATAACATGACATATACATGGTTTTTTTGTTTGGATTCACTAAAAATATAGTGTTTTGGAGTATAATATTTCATGAACATATTATTATAAGTTATTCCTCGTAACATTGATTGGAATTATACTCCATAGGATCATATTATATGTGTCATGTTATCAAAATACATATTAATATCATGTGAGATGATATGTTATGCTGACTATGAATTCCCTGATGCATGTGATGTATAGTGACCACTAGTTTGTTTATAAAACCATATTTAACTAGTGAATAAGAAAATGTGGGTGACAATGGTGATGTTCTAATATAACCGGATAATGGGTTTAGTTAACTAATGTGTTGATAAAAACTGATATTTTTTATTCCCATATTTTATTTTTGTTTTATTCTATATAACTGAATTGTCTGGATAGGTAACTCAACAGAAATTTAGGTACGATGATGTATTTATGCATGTGAATGTGGATTGATGTGAACATGATCATGGAGGGGGTGTATCTCATATTTGGATGCCTATTAAGGATCAATATATGATTTTCACTCCTAATGAGGTAGTCTAATATGTGAATTATTAGTGTGAATTATTACCCTAATTACATAATGACTATGAATATGATTCTAGATATTTATATATTATAGAACCCTCGATTTGGTGGTTTTGAAATTGAGTTACTGTGTTAAATTATTAATGGGTACTGATATATTTTTCCCCTGACTCATGAAATATATGTCATATAAACTCTATGTTAGGAAAAATATAATGGTGTCGTTGATATTGGGATTATGATATTGAAATTTCAGGTGTTATGGATGACATAATACATAATATATGAGGGAATCCTAAGAGATATTATATCTTGTGTGTATAAGTGTAATATATATAGTAAGAATGTGTAAATGGTTAAGTATATGATTAATTATGAGAAATGTCACTGAAAATGGGATATATATGTATGATGATTCTATTGATATTGTGAATGTTGATGGCTTAAATCAATTTCTTCACATGGTCTAGTGAATTAATGGTTTTAATGGATATATGGTATATGAATAAAGATACCATTAGATGTGTGATAAAATTATGTTCAGGTTTTTTGTAATTAATATTGGTTTTCAGAGTAAATAACTTATAAAAAGTCCACCCCTTGTGTTTTGGTCCACTAAACAAAGGAAGATTGTGACTTACTATCCTATATATATGGATATAGGATGGATATATCATGTATTGGAACTTCAATACAAGATTAATGCCATGATTTGATAGTGGTTGTGCAGTAAATAATGAAATGAGTAAACATCATTATTTCTAAGATAATAACTACGGTTAATCTTCGCTATATTATATTGACCTAAATTTAGGTCTGAGGAGTATAAAATCAAAAGTCAGTGGTGAGGGCTTAATTTCCATTAAAAAAAATTTTATAATGAAGCTATAATAAGATTTTGATTACAATTAAATAAATTGATTTATGTATAAATCAACATATTTAATGTGTGTCTAGTGAATGTTAAAACATTAATCATAGTGGAATATGAATTTTGGAAATTAAAATTAACTCATTTATAAAGGTGTTTAAAATTATCACTCAAATGAGCCATTAAATCTCCTCCCCTCATAAATTGAGAAGGGAGCTATATTTTTTCTGTATAGTAATATTATTTTAAAAAAATAATTATTAAATACCCTAATTTTAATGAAAATTTAGAAATAAAAGAAGAAATGATTCATTTTCTTTTATTGAAACTATGAAAATAATAACCCCTAAATTTATTTTCGGTGATAAACTAAAGAATATGATGAAGAAGAGTAATTTTTTTTTCAATCCCATTATAATAAAATCTAATATCTATATATTAAATTAGGAATTAGGTCGATGATGATACATACATACATACATACATACATTATAAATACATACATACATACATACATATATATATATATATATATATGTTTGTGTGTTGTTGAACAATGATGAGTTCTATACAATAGATTCAATGAATGCATATGATAAATGGGATGAGGAAAAATAATATGAATTTAATAAGACGAACATAGATTTCCTTTTGTAGATTTCGAATCTAAGTTCACATGAAAATGTATTTTCATTTATTATGATATATTGATCAATCATAACTCAATTAAAATTGGTGTTCATAGATGAGATTCAAGGCTCCATTTATGTATAAATATAGTCCCCATAGGATGGGTTGGATCCATTTGTGGAATAAATTTAGTAAATGACATAGTCAAAGATTTTATACAATTATTAAATGATTCTCTAAATATTCTAGATTGAAGCCTCTAGCTGGATGGTTAATCCCACATGGAAGACTATAAGACTCCTATAGTTATCTAGTTTTAGGTAGACACCATCAGGAACTTGGTGAGCTCCACTAATGATTTAGATGAATTGGTAGTGGCACATGATATTTTTATTTTTCAGTCGGATGGTTGATGGTGTTCAACTTGCTCATTGGTATAGTTCCCCAGTGAGGGAATTCAAAGTGGTCGTCAACACTAATGAACATAGTTATTGGATTTGGTGTGTAAGTATATATTTGATAATTTTAGACTCATCATATCATGATTCTAGCTCATTAACAAGGTGGTATGAATGTATATGCTATTTGGGTTTAGAAGAGATTGATTTATTGCCCAATTTTACGCACAATATTATTTGAGTTATGAATTGGTTAGTGGTCATGTATAGTTTAATGACTGATTTTAATAGATAAATTCATGATTAAATGTATTGTCTGTGGATTTTGATTAATGGTAAATGTCCCTTCATGTCATAGGATTCTTCATAAATAGATTAGGTATGGTGGAATGATTGATTAATGTTTGATTATATATAAGTAGATATGATAGGTGAGAAAGGCCATGATGTTGTAATATGTATTCTGTGATAGATCCTATAATGGTTGTTCCTAATGCTCATATAAGAGAAACAATAAAGTGTAAAATGTGCGAATGGATTATAGAGAGTTTAATCTTTATTGTAGATAAAAAATCATCATGTGAAAATGGTGGAATTCATGGTATGTTTGGAATGGCATTGGATCAGTGACTCATGTTTGTTCTTGAAACGGATTGGTTTGGTCATGTCTAATGTTTACATTCATTAATATACGTGTCATGTTTCATGTATGAATGACCCCATGATAGTAGGTTATGAAAATTTTTTAGATTGGACATTGGGAAAATTGAGATAGATCTTTGATGGAGGTGAGTATGTAAATATTTGTATATTTAGTTAAATGGATTATACTAGGTTTTAGGTTTAGATTTATTATTGGAAAATGATAGTGTTTTTTCAAATGGCTTATGGTGAAATTGATTTGAACCTTTATTTTGTAATATTAGTGGGGATTGGGTGCCCAATATGAGAGAATGTATACTTTTTTGATTGGCTAAGGATCCAAATTTGGACAAACATTGGGAGTCTTGTAAGGGATTTAATGTTAGTGTTTCAATGATCTTGAGATACTTTTGGGAGTAAAGTAACTATGATCGAGTGATTAGACAACATATCGGTAGGTTTAACTGAATGTTTTTGAAAAACAATTATCTAAAAGAAGTTATAAAATTAATTTAAATTGTAATTTTATGTGGTGGGTTATAAACAATATTTTATATGTCACATTTCTTATGACATATGTGTTCAGACGATCAGGGAAAGATATTTGAAGAACCGATGAAATATTCAGTCTTGATTTGGGGAATTAGAGACTCATACAATGTGGTATATAGTTATAAATAAGGGGTACTATAGAGTTTTGACTAGTATTTCTACTTTTTATTAGATATAGTGTAATGTTGGTCGCACCAAGACATTCTTCGGAGCACTTGAGAATGCACTTTTTAGGTGATTTCAATTGTGTGGAGAACACAAGAATAAGAATTATACATTGTGTGTTAACTCGAATAGTGGGTTTCAACAAAATCTCATGGATGAATTAATTTATAACATCTTATAGTATCAATATGGGTGGCCATGAGTAAGCATTTTCTCAAAGTTCCAATAATGTTAGAAATTAGACATCTCAGTTTTTTGGGGACAACATAACTCATGCTCGGAGTTATGGAATATATACATGGTTTTTATTCTTGAGATGGACATAGAAAATTAATTATGAAATGAAAAGAATGATTGGATGATATTTATTTTTGAAGAATAATTGGTTTTACATGGATGTAAATTCTTTTATTGGGAGGTTATAAAACCTCAGAACATTTATGGGTTTTAAATCTCAAAATTAATTTTATATTTATATTTTATGAGGGGTTAATTTTAAAATTTTACATTCATATGTCAATTATGGGTGTTGGTATATCTTAAATATGTATTTCAAGAAGTGGATTATGTGACTGTTGGTTTTACATGTTGTTGGGTATGTCTCTGGGAAGGGTTGGGCAGATTGGGAGATGAATTTATTTCTCTAATAGTCATTCAAATATTGAACCATAGGTTTTGTGATGTGAATGGAACATACATAGAATTTTGGTTCCCTAAAATAAATATTTAATGGAGTGAACCATGTTTTATTCAATTAATTATGTTATACAATGGGTTTCATCTAGATAAATTCATGGCTTCATCCCCCATTTCATGGAATTAATGATTCTGATAACTTTATTTTCATAAAAATATTAATTTAAAGATATTTAAATGTGGGGTTTTTACCCATAGCCCATTATTTTGTATCTCCTCCCATTCAAGGACTAAGTGGTTTAGCTCCCCTACCATATTATTTTTTCCCACTTGTTTTGAGGAGGTTTTCGTTTTGTTTTTCAATAAATAATGGTATTTTTTTATTCTTTTCGTCACCACTCTTGGGTAATAATGTTTTCCAATTGAGTTCAATTATCTTATTTAGGGGTTTTTATCCTTCTACATGATAACAGTGTAATTGGACAATAATGTTTTATATTTTTAGTGTCTTAACTAGAGGTTATCGATAGATGATGTATACTCAATGATTTTGATGTTTCAATTGAGGTATGCCATATTGTGACTTTTTATAGTAGTTTTGAATAATTAGTTCTCAAATTTTACATTAAAAAATGTGTTAAAATTAATCCTTTTCAATGATTAGGTCTGGGTTCATGTTAGGACTGTAAATATTTATATTTCTTATAGTTTCAATGAGAATATAATTAAGATTTATTTTATCCACATTATTCCTAATTAAATTAAATTTTCAATTAACTATAAAATTACTTTTTTTCTTTTAAAATTATAATTTTATAATAATAAAATACTTTTTTTCTTTTCAATGATTTAGGAAATTATTATTATTATAGATATACTATTGGACATCGATATGTTTAAGAGATATTTGATGAGTTTCTCATAAATAGAATCAGATTCTAGGACTAAGTTGGATATTCCTTTTATATTCCAATGTCGTATTATGTGAATTATTTATATCATGTTGTATGTGTTATAAAAAGTTATTAAAATTGAAAAAAAATTTTAAAAAAATATTTTTTTTTCAATTTAAAAATAATTTCTGAATGGAACAATGTTCCAGGTCCCATGATTGATCCTTTTTCATTGTATTTATTGGGTCTACACCAATTGATAATGCCTAAATTATATTTTTGTTCCTTCAGACATGTGGAACTATATATGGGTGTAATTATATTTTATTATTATTATATTACCTTTATATTTGTTCCTTATAGACCTCAGAGTAATGGAATGGGAGAGGATGTGAACGACTGGCTCGTGTATGCTTTGAAATAACTATAAAAAAACTTAAAGATGTTGGTTTTAAATAGAGAGCATATGTTGATTATTTCTTTCATTTAATGATTTTATAATTGGGTAAGGTATGCTTTTTAAAATATTGGATAGGTTGGGAATGTGTTTTGACTATGTAAAACATGGGAAGGGGATTTTCTTGCGTCCATCCCCCATTGGTGAAAACTCTTATAAGGCCCATGAGGTCAACATATGATTAAGAGGAATTTGGGGGATGTAATTCACACTGAGTTAAGGGTTTTGAAATGATATATGGGAATTTTAAAAAGGTTACCAAAAGGGTTGTTAATGTTTTATGAGAATAATTTTGATCCTATTGTATTTTAAGTGAAATATTAACCTTAATGTGTGGGTGTGTATAGGAATCATGCAGTGGTGATTTGAAGGGTCACACTAGTAACTTATTCAATGGTTGTTCTTTTTATAGATGTGATAAAAATAGTCGATGCACTTCTAGGCAAATTTTCCACTAAAAGATGAAAATAATTATTTATTGTATTCTAATATTCATGTGTTAAAAATCATTATACACCAATTATTGTCCATATTTTTAATTGAACTTCATTTCTCTTCACATGTGCAATTCATGTACAAAGTGAAAAATTGGGCCTAATAAATAATCTACTTGTAGATAAAATTATTTACATTATTTGAATTTTACATATTTTTAATTGATTTATGACGTTGATTGGAAAATTTTCTCTTCCAGGATCAATGGAAAAATCACATGAGAAGATGGATTTTTTTTGTGAATGTGAACAAACATTTATGGGCAATGCATAATGGTCCTTTGGACCATAAAAAAAGTGGTTCTTAAAATTAAATCTCAATGAATTTAGATTTATATCTATAGAAAGAATATATAATATGGCTAATTTCATTCAATTGTGGACATAGATAATCATGATGTTTTCAAAGAGATCCATAGAGCCCAAAATGACATTGAATTTTGGTTTTAGATTTTAGGCCCATAAAACTATCCTACTATTTCAAGCATAATATTCATATGGATGATCCAATTGGAATTAAATATTTAATGCAATTATAATACACAAGGTTAAATTTGTATCTTTTATTCTACCATCAAATACTTTTCTATCATCAAAGACTAATTTTCATGCCAAGAGGGGGGATGAATCTGGTCCCATTATTTTGGTCAATGTTGAAAATTACAATTTCAGTTGATTTAACATCAACCATTTAGTATCCTAATTAAATTTTGAGGGAACTAATTTATGGTGTCCAACCTAAGGATCCAAATATTTATATATAAGTATCTATTGGTGAAGGGGTTTGGAATCCGAGTTTATCTTTCAATTTTAATTTAATGATTTCATTTTGTAATTCCATAGTTAAATTCCCTCATTTTTTTTTTCAATAAAATTCATTTCATAATATAATTTATTATTATTATTTGTATTATTTTATTTTACTTTTCATTAAAACATTTATTTTATTGAATCAAGGTGTGAATTTATTCACATTTAAAATTGTGAAATTCATTACATAATGGTGGAGTGTTCGTTATTTTAATTTTTTCACTTCATCAATCTCTCTTTCTTCTATAGATTTACCAATTCCACTGATAGAATAGAATCAATAAAGGGATAAAAATTTATAGGATATAAATAATGTGATTTAGGGGGGATGGATTAAACATTTTTTCATTTTCTATAATATAAATCCATTACTTTAATACTTCTATTTGATAAGTTTCTTTATATTCACCAATATTAATGAAAACACATCCTAAGTGATAGTATAATCCAATTCCTTTGAGTGATCATGAATGTGATCCTATAAGTTCTTAATTATTTAGACTTGGTATTTTTTAGGTAATAAATTGTTGAATGGGTTTTTGTAATGATCTCATTTCGGGGATATGTGTTAAATTAGTGATCTCAAACTATATATAAAAACAAATACATCCAATCCACCCCAAGAGACAGCCTAATATCGATTCAACTATGTTAATTTTTTATATTCAAATTAATATGGGTTTTATTATTAAATTAAAAAAATTATCTTAGGTACATTACTATTTTAGTATCATAATTTAAATCAAGAAAAAATTTGGAAACATCATAGAAAATTCATCAATAGAATTTACATGTCTCTATGTTTCTTCTCCAGTCCCTATCAATTCAATCTGTACTTGTACTTCAACTATCAATTCTAATAGTAGTGTAAATTTTTGGGCAATACAGTTTTTTCACCCTTTCAAGGGACCCATGTAAGTATCTTAGACACTCAACTTCTTTTATCACCATGAATAATCTTTTATCATCCCCCGTTCATCTTATTTTATCCTCATTAGTTTTTTCTATATCCAATGAATCTTGAATCAAACATTCAGTATAATATTTTGGAGTTTTCTCAACCATGCCCCATCATAAACTTGGGCTCGAATCAAATTGGAATTCAAAAATTGGAATTCCCTCACAAAGGGAATTTTATTTATCAATCCTTGAATGAATATCTCATAGCCAATGAGATGTACAATCAGCGGGATGAAAAAAATTTGAAGGATAAAATCGCATCCCTCAAAATCATGCTTGAAGATATTAGTCCAAAAGAATTACATTATGTAGAAAATCATATACAACATAATCTCCATCAACGCATTGAACAATTTTTTGAACATATGGAACAAATGAATTTGGTTGTTTTATCCCTATGATTACAACATCAAATCATTGAAATGGTTATGGAACCCATTCTCACTCAGGCGATCATTTCATCATCACTAATAGAATAATAATTTCTCCCAAAAACCACTTGTGAATTTAAAATAGAACAAACCATTATATTTGGGATAGCTGAATAAGATCAATTAATTTTTTAAGGGTCTTTAAAATAGGAGGGAAAATATTTTTTTGGATTCAAAGGAGGAAAATATTTTCTTCATGGATTGAGATACCTGAATATATCTCCATTGATAATTTTAAAAAAATTATAATCACTAAAAGAATGGGAGAAACCACAAGATTTAAGTCCAAACCAATTATTCAAACCGATATGTCCAATTTTTTAGTCCAATATACCATTCAAAAGGAACTAATTTTGTTGATATATTTTGAATATCAGACTGAGTTCGATTTAATGTCCCAACCTGTGTCTGAATGATCTAAACAACCCGATCTCAAAATCAATTTCTAAGAATCCCCTATTATGAATTTTATCATAGGGGATAATAAAAAAAAACGGTTTTCAATACTTTCATCCTATCTTGAATCAAATCAATAAGAAATTATCATTGATGTTTTACGAATGCTTAATAATGAAATTGGATGGAACCATTTTGATATTTAGGGGAATGCCTATTTCAATGGGACAAATATAATTTTTCCTAATTAAATTTCAAATCATTACTACAAATACTATTTGATACTCAATGATAATATTTTAGAAATGGTCAAAAATGAAGTCCATAAAATGTTAAATGTTGGTGTTGGATAAGTTGGGGAGCCCAAGAAGTGATAAAGCCTAATTGACCTCATTTTAGGGGAAAACCATCTTCTGTGGTATTATTATTATTATTATTATTCATATTCTTATTTTGTTCATTTTTTGTTTCTTTAAGAAAACCCTTATGTGGTTTCCAATGTGATCTAATGTATTTTTGTGTGAGATTTAGCATCTGAAGAATTCAATATTTACAAATGAATCTCATTCATTATATTATTCATATACCTCCATCAATAATCCCTAAGAGGACTACTTTTGACCACAATATAAATTGATCAATTTCTCATTGATGGGTCATTAGTATTAAACAAGGTTTTTTCATCAATGATTTAATTTCATATTGCATTTCTACCACTTTATTCAAAATTCTAATCTCCCTCTTCTAATATCTTTCAACATATTGGAAAATTTCAATAATAGTTGGGGGTAGTGAAAATCATTGATTTTAAAAAAAATATTGGGATTTTATCATATAAATCCAATTCAATAAAAAAATTAATTATCCTTATATGAATTAATGTACCCTATTAATCATGAAAACTGACTTTTAAATGATTTTCAAATTCCTTGATTATTATTTTAATTAATGTTTATGTTCATGAGCATAGTTTTTGAAATGTGTGGTTGTCCATTGTTATTTTTCAACATTTACATTTCCATCCTTTATATCAATATTCCACAATTCAGGTTCTGTAGATTTTGGGTTTAATTCTGAGTTCTTGGTTCTATTTCATCATGTAATATGGTTTATGGCCACTTTTAGTTTAATTTGAGTTTACGAAAAAATGAAAATATATGGAATTACATTTTAAAAATGTATGGCTTTAGAACTTGGGGATTGTGACTCCATGATTTTATTTCCCAGAGTTAGGATTTAAAAACCTATACGATTACATGTAATTGAAAAAATATATAGTGTTTTTAACATGGGGATTATGACTCCGTAGTTGTATTTCACATAGTTGGCCTTTTATCACTATTGTTGTCCAAAAAATATCCAAAATTAAAAAATTCATTTCAAAAGGGGTAAAATTGGTTACTCATATTAATGATTATTTTGATTCCCACCTAGCACTCCCATTTTCCCCTTGAATAAGAAAATGATCCCCATTTCTTTTATGATACGCAACACATCATCTATCATAATTTAAATTAGATGAAATATGATAATGAATTTTATTAAAGGAATGGGCTTGTTATTATAAAATGGTTGTGACCATAAATTGTGTGAAATTTTTTTATAGGTTTCATAAATTTTTCATGATATATTTTTATAATCATTTTATGATAAGGTATTTTAGAAAAAAGGGAATTCAATTTCATATTTTTTAGATAATTTTTTCTCATGACTAGTAAAACACAAATTATTGGGGGTGAACATTCACTAATGTGGGCTAATATTAATTGACTGTATTTTAATATTAATGTATTTCAATGTTAATAAACACTAATTTTAATTCGTATTACTATTTTCAAATCATTTTTCATCACATGTGTAATTGATGTTTAATGTGAAAATTTCATCCCAATTAATCATCTTATTCGGGATTATATTATTTTCATTATTTCAATTTGATTATTGGTGATAATATCTATCTCCACATGTAGAACATTTTAGAATTTATTATCAATGGATGAGTCATGAGGGAAGATGTATATTTTTAAAAATAAACTAAAAAATTTATGGAAAAATACATAATGGCCCTTTACCAAATCAAATAAAAGATGATACTAAAATTCAATAAAAAATGAAGTTAAAATTTTAACTGTAAAATGATAAAATTATGAGGAGAAATTTCATTCAACTGTGGACTGAACTAATTCTTATGTTTTCAAGGATATCAGGGGACCCAAAATTGACTTTTAAATAGTGGGTACGATTTGATGGCCCATAAAATCATCCCACTATTTCAAGAATAACATTCGAATGAAAGATCCAATTGGCATAAAATTCTGACAGCTATTATAGGACATTAGGAAGAATATGTTTTTATTCTAAGACCATTAATGATTCATCCATATTCAATGAATTTTATTTACTCCATGAGGGAGGATGAATCTATTCCAAAAGATCATAATGTGACTATATAATTAAATAGGGAGGGAATTTATTTTTGGGTGTTATACTAAATCTCTTAATATGCCTATATAGTGATCTTATGTTGATGAGATTTACCATCCATGTATTTCTTTCAATTGTAATTTCACGCTTTCATTTTAAAACCACATCATCATTTTATATCATTTAATTTTTTCATTCATGTTCTTTTATAAATAAAATTTCCTCGAATTATTTTTCTGAATTTAATTTTTCCTCTCCACTAACATGTTTCTGCCATTGAGTTGTATTGTGAATTTAGTTTCACCAATAATTGTGAAATTCATCACACAAAGGTGCAATTTTCATTATGTCAATGCTTACACTTCTTGAATCTATCAAAATTAAGTTGTATTCCCACTTCTATTGATAGAATATCATTAATGGTGGTCTAACTATATATGGTTTAATCTTAGGGAGAGTCATGGGGGAGCATTGAATGTTATTTCATGTCACTTAATAAACATTTATCATTTTAATACTTACATTTGAAGAGTTATTTTCTTATTCATCCACACCAACATTAATGATTATCCATTTTGAGTACTAGTATGAATAAAGTTCTTATATTGATCATAAATGTGATCAAATATGTTCATTGGTTATTATCATTCGAACTGTGTAGCGATTTAATTAGTGGATGATTTTTTGAATTATATGGTTGTGTGGAAACATATTCAATAAGTGATGTCATCCTTTCAAATAAAACAAATACATCCAATCCACCCCAAGTGACAACATAGGATCTATTCATCATATTTAATATATTGCATTTAAAACATTAATTTTTTCCATTCCTAAATAAAAACTATTATCATGGGCAGTTTGGTTTTTTATCATAATTAAAATTATAAAATTAAATCTTCATATCCAATTCCTCTATTGAATGTCCGTGTCTCTTTGATTCTTTTTTAGTCTATCTAGATTCAATAGAAACTTGTACTTTAAATACAGATTCTACCAATAGGATAAATTTGGGTGCAACAAAGTGGATATGATATTATTTTTGAGACAAATTCATGAATATGGATGATATATCAATATATGTCATATAAGAAAGATCATGTGGAATTCACTTTCCACCAAGTTGTTTTGGGGTATAATATTGAATTTCTTGGTCATGATATATAAATTCAGTTCAACATAGTATGTGATACCTCAAAAAAATTATTTAGAACAAAATGGTGGGTTGAATTGTTTTATGGAATGTATATACTATGATTTGTGATGCATTGGGCATAATATATTTATCTAGATGATGTGATTTCTATAAGATGAAAAATACACCCTTAGACTAAAATAAGTTGTTATCTAGATGGAATATACACACTCCATGACATGGATGAGATTATTTTTCGTAAGGGGGAGAAATACCTATGGACATAGATGAGGTGATTTACTAATAGATGGAGGAAAACCCTATGAATAATATGATATGATGCCTAGCTGGGGATAGCCACACCATTTATCTCAAATGATAATATTCCTATTATTATTTGAAAATTCACTAGATCTATATGATGGTACCAGTTCCATGCTCAGGTGATGTGATTGAAAACACCCACAAATAGTCCATTGAATGTTTTGGTAAATCATAAGTTCATTGTTAGAATTTCAGTATCAAATGTTTTGGGTTATTTATGCTTATTTTTTATATTTAATTTTTATGTTGACAATACCACATGTGTAAATAGTATTAACTAGATATATATCATAATACATTAGTGGTTCCCTTATATTTTTGGATCACACCCTTCTTGGATGCATATGGATTTTGGGTAGTTGTGAAAACCTCATTTATCATAGGATTCTATTTTAAAATATCCACAAGTAGCCTGAAAAATACCATGTCTTTTTGAGATTAAATATTTTCAATAGACAAGGATCAAGGGAAATATAAGATCATCAATGTGTTTTTTTCTTTTATTTTATTGTAGATATGTGATTAGACTAGTGGGACATATGTATGGAATGCATGACTACCCGATACATTTCAATTACTGTAGAATGATTTTATTTATGCTGTTAATCTAACACTATTGATTAATATTTCTATATTATGTTTGGTTTATTTATTTTATTTCATGTTCTCTTATTCAAGGTTATATTTACACCATAGTAACACCTTATAACCCATTGTAAATTTTATGCCTTTGGAATATGGGGTGGAATTCTTGCGGTCATATGTAGACCATTGGTCTTGTCCTTTATGAGTGGTCTAGGGGTGGTACATTATAGTATATTATTATAACTAGAAGAAAAAATGGTGCACATCAGATCTTAGAAGCATGGAAATAAAGAATATAATTTGGACATGGACATAAAAGTACAAAAAATATATATTAAAAGATTAGAATAGGGGGTCAACATAACATAGGTTAACCAATGATATAATTTTTCATCCACATTGTTGAAAATATAGATGAAGGATCACACATAGGTTAATGAGAGATGAGGTGAAATACAAAACAATATCACAATAGATTAAATCATGGGAAATAGTGAATAAAAAACCATATGAACTTTTAATGGAATTAGGTTGAAAAGATGAAATTTCAGTAACCTTTTAAAAACCAAATCTACTACATGTAGAGTAACACATATTACCTAAAAGTAAATTAGTGAGGCAAATAGAACACCTATAGTCCATTATGTAACATATGGTACCCTATTCTACTGCATCACCATGGGTTTATTTATCATTTATTTCATATTTAATATAAATTTCTATAATAATTATAACATTACATAAGACCTTTTATTATTTAATAATGAATCTATATCAACTGAAATTTATGTTTTTAATTTAGAAATTAATATGTGTTCTTTATTTGAGACTATTTTTATGAGATTATATTATTTTTTGTTGATGATTTTTTCAATATATAAAATCCAACATGTTATCTTTGATATTGAATAATATAGTGCTCAATGGAGATTATTTTTAATTTTTAGATTTCTAATATATTATGTGTTAAAATAATTTCATATGTATTAGAAGAATTTGGAATTTTGATATTTTATTCAAAATAAATATGTTATAGTGGTTGAATATTATCATATGTATTTGATAACATATTGATGAAAATATCATACTAACTCATGGATATTTATTTCTATTATTATTTATAAAATAATTATAATTGTAAAAAACTTATATTTAGACACAAAACCATACATATTATGAAAATTCAGACATTTTATAATTTTATAATATTATAAATACTTATGTATTGGTGAATATTTTAAAATTTTGATTTTAAAAAAATTATAATATGTATATCATAAATATTTTTTATGATGTAATGATTGGATTAATATCGAATATATGAATATGTTATGGTAATTATATTACATATTTCATTTGAAATTATCATTTTATTGAATATTATAGCAGACTCAATTATTTCCAATTTAAAGGATACTGGTTTTTTGGTTTTATTGGGATTGTAATGGATTTTTTTATAAATTATGATCGTGTTTATTCATTCACAATTTTTAAGGAAGACTGAAGACTACTCTTAATGGATATTTTGAAACCTATTTATAATTAAGTATAATTTAGACTGATTTGACATGATATATTTCATGGTTATTATATATATCATCTCAATGAGAGGATAGAGATATAGACACACATCCATAAAAATAATAGAAGAGTACATGAGATTGAATCTTTCAAACTACCGTATTATGTAGTTTTCATTCTTTTCATATACAAGTTCTATTACAACATGTGATTGAAAAATAAGTAAGTTAATATTATTGATAACGATACTATTTTAAAATTATACATAATAAAAGTGAAGATTTACCTCTTGAGATAAATGCTAGATATTTAGTCAATCTATATATATGATCAAACATCTTTCACTTTCTATTGAATTCATCATTCCCATATCTACTATATAAATTTCTACATATATCATTGTCTTTGTAAGTGAACACTCTATACAATGAGTGTGCAAGTAAAGACTATGGATAAGACTTCTAAGGGATATCATGGGAAAAATCCTTATATCCTATAAATTATGTTCCAATTTATTTCACATTCCAGTGAAATTCCTTAGGATATTATCGAAATAAAAATCATTTAACATAGATAAAGTTTTGGTAGTGTAGACTAGGGGATGCTATTATATTCCTAAATCACTATATAAATCGTGTTTATTATATTCATTACATTATATTATTTTATACTACAAATTATATTTATTTAATGAAAAAATTTAATAATTTAAGAATAGATGATTTTTATCAAGATGTGGGATTAAAGAAATCAATCACCCACTCTTAAGTAAATATTGAATAATGATGTGATGTCTTGTATGAATATATATTTCTATTAGAATATTATCCACTATAATTAGAGTTAAAATATAATAAACCATTGTTTCAATTTTAAATAAAGAAATATAAAATCATATCACCATTTTTTTTGTATTCCCACACATGTGAAATAAAAATTATATTTTTATTAAAAAAATTTATTTTTTAATTATATTTTTAAATAAAAAAATTGAAACTATTATAAATGATAATTAAATTAAATAAATTATTTTGTAGTAATATTCTTCAATAATAAAAATAATTAATAAAATATATGATACATGATTTATTTTTTTTTAAATATAATATTCTAATGAATATATTTTAAAGTAAATTAGTTAAAAAATGGGAATATGAATGTTTTTTAGGTCCTAGAGTTACTATATTGTATGAAACAGTTGTTAATATCCATGCTAACTAGACTTATGAAGTGATATTCATATTTAGTGAACAAAACATGATTTGTTCCTGGGAAGGAGTAACCATGAATTCTAACCTTATGTGGGGAGGGATCCCTTCTCATGGACGATGATGGTAAACACGGTTATAAAAACCATTTAGTAGAAACCATGAATCTATATCCTTTATATGATTAACCAAACATTATTGTAAATTTGTTAGTTTAATCTTTTTATGTACATATTACATTATTTACAATATTTTATACCAAACAATTTTCAAAATAATAAAAGTGATCATTTTAACAAACATACTTGTTGTTGAAACATCATTCTTGTGGCTTCTTCATGGTTTGCACTATGTTTGTTGAAACATGTGGAAAATCCATGAAATTTTTCCATAAATGAAATAAAATATTCAAATTTAACCCATACTCAAATTTATCTTTATTTGGAATCATTTCCCTTTATTCAATCCTAGAACCACTATAGTACTTTATGAAAGGTTCACCTCTTCCCCTTATACTATTAAAAGGCCCATTATTCATTATTATAATGTGTATTCCTAAGGTAAACCCCCCACCATTCTCATATTTCTTCTCCTCATCCTCTCTATTCTTCCATGTTTTCTAGGTTTCCCATTCTCCCTTAAACCCCACAATCCATTGTGGAAGAACCTAAGGTTTGGGTGTCAAATTAACATGGATTTGGTTTTCTAAAGATTTTAAAGGTTGTTTCCTATGATGGGTTTTCTTCAACCCATGAGGGTGAGTTGAATCCATTTATTTGAGGTGGATATCTAATAGTACTTCCTATTCTTTGAAATCTTATTGATTCATGATGTTTCCAATATGACATCATACCCTTGAGTTGAAAAAATTATTTATCTACTATTTCATCCCATAAGGTTTCCATGATTTATTATAAATACCAAATGATATCAAATGTGTATCATAAAATCATTATATTTAATTTCAAAATTCTTTATTTTACTATTCTATGTAATTTTATGACTTTACATTTATAATAATTTAAGTTTAAATTAATTTCTTAAGAAGATAATAAATAAAAATTTATTTCAATAAGGAAATATGTTTCATTGGAAATAATTTATAACAAAACAATGTTTATATATTATGCACATTAGATGATTAATAAAATATTATTGTGACTTGATTGGTTACATTTTTAAAAAAAAAATTATCATATATTTGGTGTTTATAATTTAAGCATGTCTTATTATTAACAAGGTGTTATTATTGTTTGAGTAATAATTAATATTTTACCTCATTATTGATTTGTAAATCCCTCTTGATTATTCCCCCTATTTTTTTATTTTATTTATTTTGTATGTTTTTAAATTGACAAATGACGTTTATTGGGTTCATGGGTAAACTCAAATTTGAACCTTGTGTAGATAAATGGGTATTTATGATGAGAACTCTTCTTGAGTATATTAATACACTCATCAGAGTCTCTGGGTGATGTTATGGACCTGCCTAGATTATTGTCCCTTTTTGGGTTTATGCTGGTATATTAGAGATCAGTTATAATTAGGTTCAATATATTCTGGTCAATATTAGGTATTTTAATGATATATTCCAATATTATCGAAGTATACTCATGTTTATTATCACATATTATGTTTCATTATCTTATCTAACAACTGTATATCATTTTTTAATTTATGTTGAGTTATTAATACCATATGTTATCTTTAAAATTATATTGTATTTTTAAAATCGAGTTATTATTAAATATACATCCATCATCATATAATTTTTTTTACACTTACTTTTTCATTGATCATTCACTAATTTGATACCTTATTGTGATATTTTAAATGTGAAATTGTTTTTAAATAAATGAATTCTTGATTTTGTATTTATCATTTTATTAAAGGAACAATGATAGTTTACAAATGTATTCCATCGTGTATTATGTAGATACCCTATACAATAATTTACATATATTCATAGTGATATAATATTAAGAATTTTACTAACACTGTACATACACATTTATAAGTTTAAATTGAACAATATTCCCTTTATTCACCTCACAAGTATGTTCTCTAATGTTAGTTTAGGGGTTGAATATTAGTCTATATTAAGTGAAATAGGGGATGTGTCACATGATTATTATCATTACACATGGAGTGATTGGGTATTTATTAAATTCTTTTCATTGATTTTATATCATTTCTGTTCAATTTCAGTTATTGTTCACCATGTGGTGGTATATTTGTTAAATAAACAGATTTTATTATTATTATATATCACATTGTTCATATTAATTTATATACCTTTATTATTATTAAATAATTCAATATAACACATTTTAAATCAACTTTCTATCTTGTGGATACCTGTAATGTGCCTCAACCAATTAGGTGGACCTCATTGGGTGCCCATATGAGTGGTTTGTCTTGGTTCATTATAATAATGTATCTGATCATGAAAAAAAAGATGTTAGGTGGAGGAAATTTTATCAAAATTAGTGTCATCAACTATTTCTATAATTGATCAACCCGTTCATTAAAGAAACCATGGTTACTATGGGAAATCTAGGTTGAGTGAATATTCAGTCAGTCAATAGATTAATTTTTTATTTTATTCCTCATGGTGATGTATGTTGGAATTTTTATTCAAAATAAAGGGTATTTTTTTAATTTTTCTTATCATGTATTATTTTTGATTAATAATAGGCCCCATTCACTTTTATTTATTTTAATAACGGTAATGGGATATGATCTATATGGTTAGTTTAACACGTGATATTTTTTAACATCCATGGTATGTTTGTGATGAATTTAAATTTATTTATTTATTTACTAAAATTTGTATATGAAAATAAGTAAAATGAATTATTTTTTTATTATTAAATTTTAACATAAATCTAGAAATTTAATTTCTACAAATCTAAAAAATGATAATTTTTATTTTTACATGGATAGTATTTATAAATGATTCTTTCTGAAATTTTATTTTAATAGAATATGAATTATAGAAAATGAATATTTCTTATGCTAAGGGTATCTGTTTCACTTAGTGAAAGTGAATTTGAATAATTTTAAGGAATTTTAATTTTAGTTTTAATTTTTTGTGAAATGATTAAAACATATTTTACACATCTAAAAAACACATAAAAATGTTATATTTTTTTATATTTGTAAAAGTAATCTAGTTGTGATCCAATTTTTTTTAAACCGTAATATTATATGTTTTCTTGATGTGAAAATATTTTTATTATGTGAAGTAATTTAGTTTAGATTGTATTTTAGATTTTCATTACTAATATATGAAATGGTAAATAGATTATTCCAATTTAATAGTAACTGAATAGTTAGTATTGATAGTGTTAAATGTGTTATTTGGTGTCAAAATTATTGGAAATGTTTATCGAGTTGATTTATGGGAGTATAGTATTATTATATAATTAATTTTAATTTTAATTATTTTAAAATGTTTAAACTAGTGAAAACTAGAATACTTATAAAAAATTCAATTTTCATTCGTCAAACTTTTATTGAGTTCTTTTATAAATTATTTCCTTCGAAGAGTAGAATAATATATTTATAAAAGAAAATAAAAAAAATTATATACAAATGGGAATTTCTAATTTTATTTCCATTTAAAAATAATTTTTTTATAAATAATATAATTAACTGTGTTATATTAAATTGTACTATTTTTAATTCATTTAGAATATTGAAATAGAGTATATTTTTTTCATTGGTTGTGTTTTTAAAGTGGATGTATAATTAAATCAAGAATAAATTAAATAAAGTATATATTATTTTTATATATTCAGAATTAACCATGTTTTTTCCTTTATATAAATTGATATTTAGGTTCTCCTTTATTTATGTAATTTAAATATTTTGTAATATGATCTGTTAATTAATTTTAATGTAGTTTTTTTATTAGATAATAGTTATTAATAATTTTTAATCATGAAATTCTTGTGAATATATTTTTTCTAGAATTATTGTAAATTTTTTTATCATTATAGATTTTGGAATTTCATTAGTTATATTATTGTAATTTTTTTTTGTGTTTTAGGGGGATATATTGGACATGGTGACTATTAATGTGACATTTTGTTTATTTTCTTAGGTAAAATACCTTCATTAATTTTAACTATTTATATGTCATTAATTTTTTTGAAATTAATTATTTTTTAATGTAATTTATTTATTATATTAATTTTTTATAAAATTTGATTATTAAATTATTTTTTTACATGTGTGAAATACATTTTAATTAAAAATGATCAGAAATATATTTTTTACTTTTCTATATTTTGTATTTTAATTAATATTTTAAATTAATATAGTTATATGAATTAAAAAATGTTTAGTACTAAAGGCAGTGATGATTTCTATGAAATTTATTGGATACTTTTATACTTATTTCCATTTTTTTAGATGTGATTGTTTTTTATGGATCTAGTATGATTTATATTTTAAAACTAGTATTATCCCTCCTATAAAAGTTTCTGAGATAATGTTTCAAGGATTATTTTTTCTTCAATTGGATTTTCAAATAATTCATTGCAAGGGAATTATTATAATATTTATGTTTATTATTATATATAACATTTTACACTATATAGAAGATTTTTTGGATTATATTGTCATTATTTGAATAATATTTATTCATTTTTTGATTTTTATGGATAATTAAATTTCATTAAAAAATTCCATGTTTGATTTAAAAAATTATTCTTATTTTTTTCAATAAAAATTGTGATTTCATTTCATAAGATTCTATATATAAATTTAAATAATTTTGAATCTAAATTTTTGTGGAACAATTACTTAGTTTTTAAATGAAATTTTTAGTAGTAAATTTATGTAAAATTTAATAAACTTATGATTCAAGGCCTTTTTTGGTTTTGTAGATGTTCCAAAATAGTTTTTATGGTTTTGAATTTTTTATACATTTCCTTAGTATTTTATTTTGAGTTATTGAATGATATTGGAGAATGGAAATTTAGTTTGAGGTTTATATGGATTGGAAATTTTATAAATCAACATCAAACTATGTATGATATTATTAAATATGCCTGAAATAAGATCAATTTTATTGGTGTGGATCTTACATGAATTTTCATATTTAATGTTTTAGTAACTTTTAATCATTAAAAACATTCTAGCCATTAATTTGTTTTCATTTTTTAAATTTGATTCATAAAACATTATCTATAAGAATCATGTTATATAATATGTATAAATCCTTGATCCATGTTTCCAGAGGATCAAATAAAATATTAATTGATGTATTTTTTAGCCATGGATTCCACAATAATTTTTCCCGAATAAATTTAAGTAAATTAATATAAATCATGGGCATTCCATAATTTGAATGTTTTTTTGTGAAACATGCTTATTATTCCACTTGTGTGAATATTTATTGGGAAAAACTTTTATTATGGGAAATAACTAATCACAAAATATGTGAATAGATTATCAAACCATATCAAAAACTTTGTCTTTCTCTTAATTAACTACGAATACATTCATTATTGTTTCATTGTTTGTAAATAGTCCACACCAATCATACATTATATAATGAAAATAAATATGATTTTATACATCCTTCAACCATATAATATCATCCTATAACTATTTATCGATCTTATATATATACATTATCCATATAGAAGATTAATTATATGTTGGGGTATGAGACATTACTTGGTCTATTAATTTTTTTCATTCATAATCTTCCTTTATATAAATGTGTGTTATTATAGAATTTTATATATTTATAAAATTCAATTAATAATCCAAAATTATTATATTTTATAAAATAATATATAAAAAAACTCAATGAATATTTATGGTTTTTTGAGTAAAAATCAGTTTTTAAGAAGAAACAACTACAAGGAAAATTATTTCACCTTAAAAAATTGATGTGTTATAAGGAATTTCATATCATGTCATATACCCATGGTAATTAAGTGTATAATGGAAAACCCATGGTAACAGTTTTCCAATTGTTTTGGGGATTCCTTATTTTAGGTAGAACCTATACGTTAATTATATGATGATGGTGGTGTTTTCTATATATGATTTGTAAATATATATTTTTTAAAATTAGAAAAAAAGGATTCTTACTCTAAAATGGTTTATTTATTGGAACCCTAACTTGAACGATATTTCTAGGGGTAGTAAGTGTTACATAATATAATATGATAACACTGCCACATTTTCCATTTTGATAAATAACTATTATAATTATTATATTTTGAATTTACATGTATGATATTTTGGATTTTAAATTTTTTCAAAAAGTGTCTCAAATACATTGTTAGAAGACACTCAGTAGTAACCATGTGGTGAATTAATAAGTAGTGAGAGATGTATTAAATAAATAATGATGGTTCATAACATTGTTTTATTAAACCAAAAATGAAATCATTACAATGGGTGGGTACTCTTCTAGTGGTAGATGCATGGTCATCACATGGTTGTCACTCGGTTAGCAGTAACCATGGTGAATTATCTTATATATGATTATTATCACATGTTTGGTACACATTTTATAGGTATCATGTAGATTAATCATACATATATTTCCTTTGTTTTTATGATACCACAAGGTTTCTTCATATCTTAGAGTAACCATATGGTTCAACAATATGATTAATACTTCTAGATTCAAATAGTTTCTACACATTTGGAAAAGAATTTAGAAAAAAACTGAAAAAAAACAAATAAGATTCCTATAATATGAAATTGATGTATTACTATTTTACCCAAGTTTGTATTAATTTATATTTGGACTCCTTTACCTTAACGATCACCAAATGCCTTTAGATATGTCTAGGTGGTTTATATTGTTTGGTTCAATGACCCCCTTTTCATGATTCCCATGATTTTTCTATCATAAACCACCACTTTTCTCAAAATTATTCTTCTCCTACTCTCTTTTAATGGATGAATTCTTGGGTTCCACTTCCTATATAATGGATATAATAGATGAATCTTGGCATTTTCTTGGTCTAATCATAGAGATTTACCTCTACACAACATGTATATTCCATTTACTATAATGTATTTTCATACACCTTTATTAGATAGAGGATTACACTAAGTATTGAAGGGTTTTTCTATAAATTTGATTTATTTTACATTTTAATCGTTCTTGATCACTACATGTTGACTTCTCCCAAATAAATTTCATTAAATACTAATTTTAAATAGACTTATAAAATAATTCCATGAGTTGTTATAAAATAAATGCATTTTCAAATAAGATTCATAAATTGGTTATATGTAAGCCCTTAATTATTTATTTTACAATTTCAAGGACCATATAAAAATTTCTAGTAGATTATTCAATCTGTTAGAAAATTTTTTGTAAAACGTAATAATTTTATATGGGATTTCTTCCAATATAAAAATTGTATATTGAATATGTTTTTCCACATGAAATATCCATCTAAAATGATCCATGATACATATTATTAAAATAAAATATTACAACCCCGGATAAGAACTAATGTGTTTTTATATTGACATGTGTATAATCATAAAGAAAAGAGGATGTGTGATTAATTTGAATGTAAATATAATTTTTAAAATTATAAAATTTTTATACACATAGATTTCCTTGAAGATTATAACTTCAAAATAAACATTATTGGCTAGGAGGAAGTAAATTAAATTTAAATGTTTATAGATAAGTAAATTGGATGAGTGTCTTTAGTAATTATTATATGACTATGTATAGAATGTAAATATGACTACAATAAACATGGTTATATAAAATATTTTCACTGTGTATAGTAATAGAAAATATGGTCATTAAATATATTTCTGGTGGGTATATCCAATTAATATGTTATTTAATATAATATAATATAATTCATAAATAAATAAATATATATATATATATAATAAATGAATAAAATAAGATTATAATACTTACTTATTATATCATAAAATTTAGTTTTAGGCAATACATTTACTATAATTATAAGTGTAAATTAATTTTTTGAATTTATAAAATTCAATAAATGATTTTCATACCTATTTATTATTTAAAATTAATGTTAATAACATTAATAATTAAATTTAATATCATTTTTAATGTTATTTAATGTCAAAAATTGATATTTTTCAAAGAATGTTTCCATATGAATATTTTGTGTGATTTTGAAATAAATTATCCTAATAAAATTAATAATATAATTTAATTTGATTATATATTGAAACATATGTGAATAATAATTTAATTATAAATTTATCGGATGTAAGAATAAAAACACTAAATATTTTCATATTCAATATTCTATCAAAAAAATTGTTTTTATATTGATTATTTTTTATTTAAACATGATATTTCTAATTTGTTTAAAAATTAATTATATCAATGAATTTTCAAATTTATAATCATCACATCAATATTGGGTAACATGGGTCAAATAATATTACTATAAAATAATTAAATAACATAGTTATAAAATTAGATAAGGTAAATGATTGTAAATGGGATAGTCATCCATTAATCGAATTTTATAAAATTTACATGAGACATAAACAATAATGAATTATAATAAGATGTTTTAAATTCAAAATCACCTGTATCACAAAAATTAATTTACCTAACCCACCTAAAAAACATGTGATTATATATATACAACTCACCTAACATTAGTTTCAAAGGATATATCCCTTATTTTCACCTATTAAAGGATCACTCTGCCACCTACTTCAAAAGGATTTATTCCTTAAAAATACACATGAATATAGAAAAATTATTTATTTTTGATGATTCAACCACGTTTTTAATCCCTTAAAAACATGAATGTCTCCCAAATACTCTATTTTTTTTAGGTCATTCATTGAGAAGATTCATGTGATCTATAAGATTATTATCCACTACCTACCTATTTATTCTCTTTCATACTAACCTAAAATGCATAAAATCCTATTCCAACCAAAATAATATTATAATAACATTATAATTGTAAAATATAATTATTATTCAATTTAGGGAATAACTATTATCTTTCTCATACCCACTTCTTATGAAATGAATAGTTCACTCATGTTATGTGTGGATGACTATCTCCATAATGAAAATTTTAATTTTCATCCACCCCATACAAGGATAGTTCAAGGAATTAATTTTAAAAAATTATATGATACATATTACATGATATATATTATATAATGAGAAATTACGAACAGTTTTAATACTAAAACTATTATTAATATACAACCTTTTGCTTATTAAATAATTCTGAAACATTCTCATAGCCAATTTCTTCTTTATGAATCATAACTAAAATTATCATAGAATGAAATTTTGATATTATAAGACAATATGGAATATAAATTCTAGTATCATGTATAATATAAGAATTATTAATTTGGTATCAAATTAAAAGGATCGACATCTATAATACAAAGACTATGTAAAACAATCCAAATCACCGACATTCGATGAAACAAATAAACAATAAAAATAAAATAATTATATATTAATTTATAACAATTAATTATTAATAAAATTTATAAAATTAAATATGGATTTTAACTATGATATTTATATGGTAATGTTTATTATATATGTTATTCCTCAAACACATACTCCCCATCTCGATGTTATAAAAAAATATATTATATACTAGCTTCAATACTAACTATAGATTCATAGACATATCATTCCATATTTACATTACATACATAAAATATTAAATTACGTATATAACTAATAAATCTTCTGTTTTTAAATTTAGATAATTAGGGAAAAAATCAACTAACTATTCTACTGTTCTTTGAATCTAACAATGATTTTTTGGATTATATACAAAGCTACATAGTGAATAATTACTATTTAATTGATATAAAAAATAATCTAAATGAGGAGTCCCACAAAACATTTTACATTTAGTAAATACCATCATGACATGGGGAATATATTCACAATAATGGGATGAGATCAAAAAAGTTGTAATGGAATAATATTACAGATGATGTCAAAAACATAATCACAGTATACATAGAATGGAAGGAATAAATAATCGGAATAATTCCATATTCAAATGGGCCTAAATAGTCTTAAGTCCCTTGTTATTTTATAATCCTAAATTTAAGGGATGGATGGGAACCTATACATGGAATGTAGGCTTAGTGAAACATTACATAACCATAATGCCTTTGTGGAATTCATCACTAAAAGAGTATATATAACTGCCCCTCCCCAGAATATATCATGATGTCAGATCTCCACCTTCACACAGCAGGTTAGCTAGATATCATGTGAAGAGTTGCACATGCCATGTACTGATGGATATTATTTATCCTCTCATTCATCCAATTCTGGTCAGCTCATCATTCGTGAATTTGCCTACTCTGAATCCTCATCTGGAACTTTGTTCCTTTGCAATCTACCTTGTTGCATCAACATTTCATGTCGCCCAAAGACCATGAGGAGGCTTGAAATCCTTGTGGTCTCCCAAAATTCTTAAGGTTTCCAAAAGCCCCTGAGGTGGCTCAAAATCCTTACTAAAATGAATGCATTTACGGACCCAAGGACCTAATGGGTTAATAGTTATTGTTTCTATATTACCAAACAATACCTCTTATAGTGCGTCTATAGTACACCGTAAATATGACACCACCTGGATATGATCTAAGGTCTACTGGATGCACTTGAAGAGTCCTCACCAATCGAGTTGTGGATCATATGCCCATATTCAACTAGAAATGAGGGAAATATGCATACATAAAAATAAATGAAAACATGAATAACAATAATTACACATATCGTAAAAACAGAATACATAATTCTTAAAATCAATATATTACTTTCAATACCATATGAAAAATACATTATACATATTTTTGGATCGGTTCACACTAAAACCTGAGATGATTTTTCTCAAGAAATCAGTCAATTCAGAAAAGATAAATATAATTTTAGGCACCACGTGTCACGTAATTAACTTAAATTCATTCATTATAATAGTCACCAAGACTTTTTACAAAATTTGTAATAGATCATCAGGATGAATTAAATTTATAAATCCATATACTAAAATAATTTAATTTCAATATATAGAAAATTTGTGTTTGTTGATAAAAATCATCCAGAATGTCAATACATCCTAATCTAATAAATAAACATTCATTTCATGTGAACATCCCCCAATGTTAATTTGAGAAAAATGATATGTTCACGTTGCATATTTTAAGGAGTATTAAATTATGTTGGTGAAGGAATAAAATTATTATAAACCATCATGAAAAAAATGTATATGGTTACAGAAGAATATATATCTAGTTTAAAAAAATAAACATACAATCATGTTGACATAAATCAAAATCATAATAAGAAATGAATTTAATGATATAAAAAAATAAGTGATCAAGAATCAATTTTTCTTATACCATGAGTTCAATAAATCAAATGAAAAATACATATTTAGTAAAAAAATAAAGAAAGTCTAACCCTATATAGGTAAATACTATTTAAAATGACAAGGTATATGGAAGAAAAATATTGATTTTCATTTAGAATCTAGTTCTATCATTGACATATGATACAAATTTCTAATACGATTTTAATGATATATTTTTATATGATTATGTAAATTATTTTGAAAGAATTTATATTTAATAATTAAATCTAATAATATATCCTTAAGAATAAATATTTTTTTCCTCATATAAATTAGCATAAGAAGAAAAAACATATGAAATTTAAATTAAAGCCCTTTTATTATTATTTCCTATAGACATTTTTTTCAAGGAAAATATTTTTAATTGCGTAAAAAATAATTGTTTTTATAAAAATTTACCTTCAAACAATATTTGTTTGTAAAATAACGTGGGATTAAAATTTTTGGGGGGAGACCCAACGTATGAAAGAAAAATTTTCAGGATGAAATAATATAAACCAAGTAAAGTACATTTTAGTTTTAAATATCCCTTTTGAGTAAATAAATACATGAAGTAAGAAATATTTCAAGAAAGTACTTTATTTCATAAAAATTTGCATAATGTAAATAAAAAATAATATAATCAATTGGTTAAGGGATGAAAGTTTTATAAAATAAGTATAAAATAAATCTTTATAACGTAATGAATGAAAATTGAGATGACAAAAGGCCTTAAAACTGATTTAATGCACATTTCATAATGAAAAACTTATTTTCCAAAGTGTTTTATACGAATAAAAATATATATGAAGTACATACATATATATCAATTCAACGTGAATACACCATTAAATGGAAAACAATTTGTATAAAAAAACATTTCTCAATGTATCAATGATAGAGAAATAGAAATTTTGAGACCTTAGATATTTTCTAATAAAAACCCAATCAAGGAGAAGGATTTTAATGGCAATTAAAATAATATTAATTAAATAAAATTCATAATATTATTTCTCATATTGGAGTGTATACACCACATAAATGAAGATAGGTGAAAACTACGAACCATGACACAAAAATAATAATTTGATATACAAACACAAAACACTAAAGTTGATTGTTTGGAATTTATAAATAATGTAATGAATAATTATTTTTTATTTGAGTTAATATAAAATAACCTTACTAAAGAATATAAACATTTACAATACTCATTTATACTCAATCTATGCATATACTTTAAGGTAATGTTTTCAAATTTTTAATACTAGTTGTATGTAATCTATATCGCTTTGATATAGATGCTTAAGAGTATATATTATATCTATTATTTTCCAAACAAATACCATTATTATATCATATAAGGGTTGTAATATATTTTACATTATTGTTTATAACTCTATAGTAACATTTAATGATAGTTTTGGTTACGATTCAAAGGGATCAAATCATAGATGGGTATATTTCAGTGATTTTGTATGAACAATGTCTGATATCATAATTGTTGAGATAAGTGTTGATATAACCTCACCAAAATTAAAAAACATTATATATATATATATATAATATTATAAAATTTAATTATTTATCATAGTCATACATGGTATAAATTTATATTATTGTTCATGTAGGTGGTTAAACCAACCAAAACATGAACTAACATTATTGAAGTATGATTATTTGGTGGATTAGTTATTAAATGTTGTACCTGAATCATAATGATATTTTATGTTTATTATTTTTTTATATATAATAATTTAAATTTTATATAAATAGAATTTAATATATATATATTTTCATTACCTTGAAAGAAGATTTCATTTTCATATTAGTATTCTTGTTTTAAATGATTGAAATAACGATGATCATTTTCTGGACATATAATATATAGGTCAATCATTTTTTCATAATATAAAATTAATGATATAATAAAGATAATATTTTTATATAAAACTTATTCTTATGGAACTCCATTAATTTAATTAATGAAATGAAATACAAAAATCAATAGTTTGATTGTGGTGGTAGTCCACATATAAGCATGAATGATATTTTGTTATCCATAAAACATGAGAAATTTATAATATTTATTATTTTTGATAAATATAAAAAATGTTATAGATACCATAATTATTTATTAATTTCACCATTATTACATACAATGTATGGAAGTTAGGGAAAAAGAATCGTAGAATTTTTGGAGGTGGTAGCTTGTATACAAAAACAGAGATGTTATTTCTTAATTTCACTAGGGTTAAGGGAAAATGTGATTAATGATAAATAAAAAAATAAAAAAATGAATATAAATATTATATTTTTAATTACATATTTATTTGAAATTTTAAATTTCTAATGAAAAATATAAATTAAAGAAGATAACTCAAAATGGGTTATCATATTGAGAACTTTGATATTTCCATGGAAGATACAATGAAACATGATAGAATATGTTAAAATAAAGAGACCAAATGCTCCAAATAGATGAATATTAATCAATTTAACAAAAAAGGATATTATTTAATAGGAAACATAATTTTTATAGTTTTATTGATGTGGTGGAGAGAGATAACCTGTCAAAGTTGTTACAATTTCATTTCATAAAATATTTGAAATTAATATAAATGGAACACATGTCAAAAACACCATGTGGCTCCCAAAGAAATACAATAATAGATTATATCGTTAAATGAGATACTAAATCCATTAAAAAATAAATTAAAATCATGTTTTCACATGATTCATACACATTAACAATTTTATTATTACTTTCCCCATTAAAGGTTTTGTCTACTATAAATTGTTTTTATCTAAGGAATCAAAACATTTATTTTTCATAATATAGTTTTAATTATATTATAATTTTCACATTATATATAAAAAATATATGCTTAATATTTTAATAAGTTAATTATACATATAAATATTAATTTTAAATTACTAAATATATAATTTAAAGGTAATAGTTTTTGTAGAACATATCTTTAGTTTAAGAAATGTCCAATATGGATTTTAATTTTTAAATTAATAATTTAAAAAATAAAATTCACTTCTAAAATACATATATATAATTTAAAAATGGTTTTATGAATTTCTGATTCGTTCTTACATACCAATAATTTCACTAAATTAGTGTTTTTTAAAAATGATATCTATTACCATTCACTAAAAAATCAATATTTTTGGGAAAAAAATAAATACTCATATTAATACAATATTATTATTTTAAATATAAATATAATTTTCCTTATTTAAAAACTTTAATCCTAAATTTATTAATAATAATTTATAAATATATTGGGGAGATGTAATGGAAAACTAATTTTAGAGGAAAATATATTTTCAAGAATATTAACCATTCTCAATCATATATCCTATTAATTAATCATTAAATTATTACTATAAAATTAATAATATAGTTTATATTTAATCTTAATTAACGAAATGTTGATTATATATTTATTTATAGCACATAAAAAGGAAATACATTGAAAATTATACTTCATCGCATGAAATGATTGTATAAATAATTCTAACAATACCAATTGAATTTCCTTTTTACTAAATGAATAATTTTCTTTATTTTTATAAATAAATCACAAATGGGTTAAACCATTTAATTTGTACTAACTCTATGGATATTATTTAATGGTATAAACATATAATTTCTTCATTTTAGTTTATTATTTCTTGTGAGGAATTCTATCAAACACATTGAATTAACTAATGGTAATTATATATTAATTTTTTATGGGGTTTCAATATATGAGGTCAGTGCATGTATGACCATGTTAAAATCAAAAGTGTAGGTCTTCATATTAATTTCACTGCCTTGGGATATGATTTATTCTCACAACTTGTTTTTGGTGATACATTTACTACATATGGATTTTTTTCTTATAAAAATTTTATCAAATTAAACGGATTTAAAATTATGTACTGGGTTCTTTTGGTCGAAGTATTTAGATTCAAATTTTAAGAATAATGTAATAGTTTCCTTCTAATATCATTTTAAATTCATGATATTTAAATAAAAGTTTCATCTATGAAAAATAAATGATCATTCTCTCTAAAAGAAACACTATTTTCTAATCCTAAGGGTTTAATTGAGTTTTAGAAGTCCAAGTACAATTTGAATTACCCTTTGGTTCATAAATATCCCAAAGTGATTCTTCAATGTGAAACCAATCATTCATCTTTATTTTTTCCTGGAATATTTCTACTCAATGATCATTTTTTTATTTTTTATTGATTTAATTATATTTATATGTATTATTTCATAAGATCTATTTCAATGGACTAATATTTATATACAAAATGATTATTTTTTAATTTTTTTCACATGGTCAATTATCATTGACAACAAAAAAATTTAAAAAGATTGAAAGGTATCTTTTTATAGATGTTTTCCTTAGTAATTTATTCTCTTATTATTTTAATTGACTTTTATAAAGCAACTTCCTATAAAAAATTTCATTGGTATCCATTTAAATATAAATTATATTTTATTATAAAATATTTTCTTTTAAAATAAATTATATGAAACGTGTAAAAATGTATTTATTATTAATTTCAAAGACAAATATAATGTTATTATAATGTTTTCTTTATATATTTAATAACCCTTCAATTATTTCTATAGTTCCATCCATATTCCATATTTGGAAGAGTTATGATCTTTTATTATGTATATTTCATTAACCCTATTTAATTTTAATGGTGTAATTAATCTATTATGAAATTAGGTATCATTTTAAATTATTATGGAATTTATATAAATGTTTTTTAATTTTTTTGTGGGTCCATTAAATAAAAAAATGAATTATTTACTATTTTATTTTTCCTGAGACCATATGGTAAAAAGTTTATTATTTTCGTTATAATTATCCATATAATGGGGTGATGAAAATTTCCTTCATACACTAAAAAGGGTTGATAGTCTACATGAAAACATGAATTATAATTCCATATTTTTATAGATGAAATAAAAATAAGGTAAATAATAATCTACCTTTTAAAAATCATAAATATATCAAATATATAATATATATTAATTATTTAAAAAAATAACATTCTATGTAATGAGAAAATGAAAAACAATTCGCATTGCTTCATAGAGGTGGTAGTCCACCTGTACACACAATAGATGGCAACATTTTATAATAGATTGTCATGAAATAGAATATAATTATACCACTTACATAATAAAATATAATTATAGTTAATTTATTTATAAAATAAATTCAATTTCATTCAAGATAATTTAATTATTGATTGAGTATGAAGAAAAATTTCAAGTAATATTAAGATTCAATATGTCTTCTTCAGTTATCCACCATTGAAAATAACCTTATGGTTTTTGGATGGGTATGTAGGGATGAAAATAATGTCATGGTCATCTATGATGGTGTTGGGAGAGTATCTGGCTATAAATATTTCTATGAAATTGGCCTTGGTGGTGGATAGATGAAAGGAGGTGGAGCTCCACATTATAAGTGAGGGGTGTGACACACTTGTAACTATTTAAAATATTATAATATTATATACACATATAGAAGTGAATGTGTCACCAAAGAAAAAAAAATTAAAATATAATATAATAATGGGTGAAAGTGAACAAAACAAATAGCATTTATGTAAACTTTAGGTAATTATTTCATGAATCTCTTTAATTTAATCTCCACATAAACCTTTTAACAATTAATGTAGTGGTGAATTATTATATAGATTATTATATATAATAAAAAATTATAACATTCTATGCAATAATAAATTTGAATATACCAATTTTAAATATGGAATAATTTTTATAATATTCCATTTCAATAAGTGAAAAAATGTATTTTAGGATAAGTGTGAAAACATAATGAAAAATGATTAACAAAAAACTTTTTTATGTATAAAAAGTATATATTTTTTTCAAATCAATGAAAAAATAATTATGAAAAATGTTAAAAAAATTATTCTATATATATTAACTTCTAATTTTTTTAAAATCACTAATCAATCATTATTAATTTAATAAATGAAGATGAAAAAACATTATGCCCATAACAAATTATATTCAGATAAAAATGTATTTTGTAAATTTAAAACTCAATTATTTTCATTTATAAAAATTAAATATCAATTAATTCTATTAATACATCTATAATTATATTTTTATAAATTTTGTTAATCATACGTATACCCTCCTATCCAATAGCTGTGTGACCACAATAACTTTTTATTATAATAACTCAATAGTATATCATTGTTCCTTCAAACCTAAGTTTTAATTTAAATCATGATAGGAAAAAAATATATTTAAATTGATATATATCATAACAACCTGTGTTGATATAGATAATATCAAAAAAATCTTTTCTTTTAGTTTCAATATTGTTTTTTTGGTATATTATATATTTCAATTTAAATGGTAAATTCTATAACATTATAATTTTAATTTAAAAAAATGAAATACTTATTTAGATTAATTAATTATATATTATATTCATATTAATTTTTTTGAAAATTTATGAAAAAATTTATTTTCTTTTTAATATTGAAAATATAGATTTTATTAGTACAATAGGAGTTTTCACTATATAATGATCTGATCATGACATAAAAATATATAAATCCTTTTCCATGGACAATAATTTTTTAATAAAATAATTTCTCATTTTAAAACATTATATTTAATTTTTAAAACCCATAGTTTACATTTTGAAACATAAGTAATCATTTATTCTAAGAAAAAAATCCAATTTTTTCACTTTGATTTTTATGTATTATGTGAGATAACATTGATTTTAATTATTATCGTGATTTGAAATATTTTTTTAATAAATGAATTTAATATTTGAAATCATTATGGAAAAAATTTATTTAGACAATTTTTGGAAATTTAATATAAATAAATTATTTCAAAATTTGTTTTCACCAAAAAACTGATAAAAGTGAAAAATATAATTACCAAATAAATATAAAAATGCAAAAAGAATGCTTGAAATTGTATAGTCAATGATTTATTGACCTAACACCAAAACATTCCATTATTATCAATTATTGTGTCTTCTAGACCATTGAATATTGACTTCACCTTAAATATTATTAGAAAAATTCCACCCATCTCCATTATAAATGGAGAAATCACCACCCAACATATTCTGAACCCCATGTATCATAGATTCCACCAAAAGATTCGTAAATAACTCTCCAACTGCTATAGAATTGTAATTTTGGTTTATGTAATAACAAAAAACTACCTCTCAAATCCCTGATAATATTTAAATAGATTCATTTAATAAAAGTAAGAAAAAATTATCAATTAACATGTTTTCATTTATTCTACTTTCTTATTTTTATATGACATTTCAATCTAATATTATAATGATAGAAAAATTAAAACAACACATTAAGTATACTGAAATGTTATTATGATTTTTAATAACTATTTTATACCATTCTCCAAAAAAATTTAAAAGTGAAATAATCCCTTGTGTTACGTAGGAATTACATCAACCTTAAATTCTAGAATTCCTTTTTCCTAAAAATTATACATCAATTTATCTGCAGGGGTATTTATGTGACATTCTATCACTAAACTGACATCTACATCATTAACATTGTCAAGGATTTACCTTTCTCTAATGGTGTAGGTTTCAGTTTGAGTTCAGAGGATTATTTAAATGATGAAGTCAAATTTTGGTTTGAATCTCACTTTCTTTTGGACTTTATCTATAGGCATCATTGGAATTATGTGTTAGGAACCAGGTTTACATCATGTGTATATTTCCACAGGGTACAAGACGTGAAAGAGGAATTCATGCTGTGAAAGTTATCACATCGTGAACCTTGTTTACACGTCACAAAAAAGTGATTAATCAGTAATTTTACATGTGTGTCTACCTTTAATGCATAGTGACATGTTTTCTTCCCATTACTGTATTACATAAGAATTACAGGATGTGTAATGAATTTCACGTCGTGTAATCTCCCGACAATAGCCTGTAAACCCCGCAGTTCACTTTTTATTTTTCATATCCTCTTAACTAGTTTCTTCTCCCTCGACTCAAAGACTTCCCCATTTATTATTGGATCCTTCCAACCCCTCTAGATCCATTTATTTGGAAATCAATCGGCATTTATTTTGGGAGTGATATATCAGTAAAAGTTCATCATCACTCTTTATCATTCTATCCTTATCCTCCTTTGGAGTTTTAAAACCCCATCCAGTAATTGATGGATCTATACTCCATGGTGTTGGATATTTCCTCTAGGTCATGCTTTGAGACATTCTACACCTTCGTTCTCATTGATGGGTGTCGTAGTGAGTGTTGTTTTAAAAAAAGGTAGGTGGTTCCATCTCGAATTTACAAATTGGTTATTCCTAAATTTCTTGATTCATTTTAATTGTTGATTTAAATTCAATTGCTCAAACTTTCTATAAATTAATTTGATAAAACCTAATTCCGATGAATTGGAAAGTTTGGAAATGGCTTTGGCCTAGAAATTTTGAAAACCCCCAATTCCCTTGAATTGGGGTGTGTTTATGGAAACTAGTTGATTTAAAATTTTATACAAATTTTTAATTCAAATTGTAGACTTTATGGGAATGTTTTGAATTAAAATATTGAATTCAATTTTGGAAATGAATTTGTGAAAACAATTAAATTTGGTTTGAATCGACATCAAACATATGAAAATGGAATAAAAATGTTTTCATAGAAACCCAGTGGTTTTAACTTGAGAGAAAGGCTTGTTTTTGATTCTATGTTTTTTTATTTTAATTGAAAAGATATTAAAATTTTTAAAATGGAAGAATGAGATTTAATATTATTTTAAACATTGTTAAAACAAATTTACTATCATGTAAGAGAACATTAAAGACCAATATAGTTGGTTATTTATTTGGATACACTATACATTATTACATAATTCTAAAACATACCTATGGTGGGTAATATCTCTGATGGGAGGTGATGAGTCTCTTCTGACAAGTGTTAGGGGGTATGAGTATACTCATTTTATGTGAACCCATAGAGAGTGTTCAATCCTATAATTGGTTAATATTATCATACCTACTTGGAAGATGACCATGTTTCTCACTTTTTTATTTATATTTGAGATATAAATTTATGTAAATTTTGTAAAATTTATTTACATTCCTTTTTTGGATTTATATAATCTGTTTTATTTAATCCATTATTTAAAAATATTCTATATATTGTAATTTAAATCGTATTCCTTAAAAGTATTTTCCATCATTATGAAAATATATAGCATGCTCTTTTAAATATTATTTTAAATTTGAAATCAATTTTTTTAAAATTTAAATACTTTCTGTGGAAAATATTTTTTGGGGGGCTGTTATAGATTCATTGGTGGTAACCTACTGGGTTTAGGCTCACACCATATTTTTTCCTTTGGTTGTTTGTATACTTTCTTCGTACATGTTCTAGAAAATTGAAGGACTCTCTATGAGGTGGTTCTAGGTATTGATCTTGGATTAGGGTGAGTTGTGTCATTAGGGACCTTGGGCTTGTTTTATATATTTTGGAACTTCGGTTGTAGTACATTTGGTATCTTCATGCATTTTTTTATTCTTGTACATTACCCTTAGTGGATATTATTTTGTTACGAATAAATTCATGTTTCTTTTTTTCAATTAGGTTTTGTAGAAAATTCATTCCCTCTTGCATGGTGTATGATTCTAGGTACTATTCGTTGACTTTTGCGGATTTTGAATGTCGTTCGGGCGATGTGAGGGCTCGCTCGGTGATCGGTGTACTAGGATACCAAGGATGGTTCATGAAAAAGTGTTATTAGGGGAGGTTGTTGAGCATTTATCTTGAATTCATAATGCATTTGTGAAATCTTGTCGAGACTTAAGAGGTAGTTGTGATTGAGTGTCTGACCATATCTCACCCCAATGAACCTTAAGTCACAAGGGGTTGTTAGAAATGATTTATTAGAGTTTTCTTATAGTCCTTTTCAAATTACAATTTAGATAGAGTGGAATCTGATTTTTCTTGTTCCATATATTGGGAATAATTTCCATTTATGCTCAGTTTAAATGTGAATCTAATGTATTCACCATTTAATGCAAATTTTGTGCAGCATTATGGCTCTAAGAATAAGATAAAATTAAATCTGGGAAGAAACAGCTTCTGAACCACCATGAATGAATCATCTAGTGGACCCAATTATTGTTGAGATGATTGTTGGCACTATTATTGTTCTAGGGCTTGCACCATCATCAGTCACCATTTAGGTTCCAGCTATAAATCCATGGAATATTTCTTTCAAAATAATTATGAAGAGTTCCTTCACCAAAATCCAATAGTCTTCAAAGGCACCATAAATCCTATATATGATGAGGAATGGTTGGGAAGAATAGTGCATCTCTTTGTGTACGGAAAAACATGATATAATGTGTTCCAACCTCATGCCTGAGGGACCAAATAGGAGATGGTGGGAAACGATGTTGATGGTATGGAAGCATGAGTTAAGTGAGAATAAAGGCTTCAATCTTCTCTTCATTGATCAATTCTATATAGAGTCAATGATGTTGGATAAAATTGTGGAGTTTTCAAAGCTTGAGCAGGCTGACAGAACCATGACTGGGTAATCATATCACATTACTTGGTTGGTGAAGTTTTCTCCAGATATTTTATCATGTAAAAAAATAAATGCTTGATGGTTAGAATTGGTAATTTAATTAGATATTTTTTCTTATGTTTTCGTGCTAATGCTTCCCACTTATGCTGATGTACTAATGTCGCAATGATGGTTGAGATAGACCTTGCTAGAAAATCAGTGTTTTTGGCTATTTCTTTTCATCCCAGTGGCAGAATTGGTTCCATCATTTTAAAAAACAAGTGTGATTATTTTCACATAAGTTTTAGATAGAAGGATCAATACAAACCACAAACAACACTAGGATTATGTTCGTGGGTTTTCTAATAGTGTGACAAGATATGACATTCTCAGTGGGTATTCACTAAGGAACCTAAGAACTGTATCTATTGTGGATGTTGATGGATATTTCTGAGAGTATTCCATTACATCAAGACTCTTCATTGAAGAACATGATTCTTATCTCCTCCTAAAACTACAATGCAATCAGATGCTTCATTTATAAAAGGGTTCCACCCACAGGCATTCTGAGAGAACCTTCTTTACATAGTGAAATCATCTTCATAGGAAGCAGACATGGGTCCGATGTCATTGAAAGGAACCTCTACAATAGCATTATCATTAGTGGATTCTCTATTTGATACTGGTGCATCATACTCATTTATTTCATCCCATATTGTAAATCTTCTTAATCATCCTATGAAGATTTTATCTTCTACCCTGAATATTTCTACACCCATTTGTATGAAGATAGAACATTGTCTCTATAGTACTGCTTGTGTCTTCCTCATGTCATATGTAGTGATTTCTTATAGTATTATGGTATCAACATGGAATCTATTTACTCCATATTTAAGATGGATTGGATAATTACCAATAAATCTGGGATTGATTGTTATCAAATATGGGTCATCCTTGCAACACGCAATAGTGTGCCTCTTGACTTCTGAGGATAATGGGTCCCAAGATCGAGCATTGCAATACCATCTTAACCAGAGTTAGGGAACTTGGTATCAGTGATTTCTTTTTATCTAGAGTGTGATTTAATGAGTGGGGATCTCCCTCTATAACTTTTCGAGTTTCTCGACGCGTTTCTTTCTGATTTAACTGGATTTATACCATCGAGGGAGGTTGGGTTTTACATTAACTTAATTCTTGGTACTAAACCCATTTTAATTTCCTCTCACAATATGGCACTAGCTGAACTAATATATTCAATGTCCCAATTGGACAATCTTCTTGAGAAATGATTTATACGCCCGAGAGTGTCACCTTGGGTGGTGGCAGTTCTCTTTTCTAAGATGGTTAATGGTTCTTTTCTCTTATGTGTTGATTACCAAAATATCAATCAATTTATGGTAATGGAAAAGTATCCATATCTATATATTGATTAACCATTTTATCATTTGATGGCTCAGAAGTGGTTTCCAAAGACCAACCTTCGATCTAGTTACCATCTGTAATGGATAAAAGAATATGACATTTAAAAACTTCCTTTTAGAGTAGGTATGCCCATTATGAGTTCCTTTTTATACACTTTGGTCAAAAAAAATTCTCCTAAAGTTTTCATATATATTGTGAACCAGATCTTTCACAAGTATCTTGAAACATTTTGGTTAGTAATTGTTTATGACATGAACCTTTACTCCAATTCTGAGGAAGATCATGTGCTTTATATGAAAATAGTTTTGATCCTAATAAGAGAGAACAAACATTATTCCAAGTTTTCGAAATGTGAATTCTGAATATAGAAAGTGGAATTATTGGGAAACAAGGATTATAATAAGGGTATATCATTTGATCCTGATAAGGTAACAGCTTTTATGACTTCTAAGGAACCACATAATATATTCAAAATTCATAGCATCCTAGGAATAGATGTATACTAATGCAGGTTCATGAAGGACTTCTCAAAGTTGTCCTTTATGATGACTACTCTGAATCTTAAGGGGGTGAAGTTGTAATGGGATGATAAATGCAAAAATTATTTCCTTAATCCAAAATTTTGTTTATTATTATTTCGATATTGACTCCTCTAGAGGCCGGGTAGGGCTATGTGGTCTTTTGTGATGCATCGTGTTCAGGATTGGGCAGTGTTCTTTTATTAGAAAGCTATGTAGTTTCTTATATATCTTGTTATCGTAGGAAACATTAGAAGTATTTCCCTAACCATGATCTTGAACATATAGCTATTATACACACTCTTAAGAGTTAGTGACATTACCATTGTGGTGAATGGTTTACCCAGTTTTTATACCAATTTTTTTTTGTTATATCTTCTCTAAAAAAATATTTGAACCTTCACCAGAGTCCTTCGGTGGGCACTAATAGTCATTCGACTTTGACATCTCATATAACACAAGGAATGTTAATATCATTGTAGAAGTATTGAATAGGAAACTTCCAAACCATACAGTGAAGTAATCTTCTGAGGAGTGGAGGTTGATGGATCTTTTTTCACAGTTGCATATTGGAGTTCAGAAGAAAGGGGGTGGATTTTCTTTCACTGGTGTTCTATTGAAATCTTCTCTTATCAAGGTTATTCTTTAATAATAGAGCTTGATGATAAATTCCATATCATTTGAGACTATTTTATATTGGGTAGACAGTGGCCCAATTTCCCCTCCACAAATAACGTGTTCTATGCTATGCGGATCACTTTGATGTCCCGTTAGCGGTAAGGATATTGGTAATGGTAGATTGTCATAATTCTATATGGTCTATCCACCTAGAAAACACTAAAATGTTATATGACATGAGGTGGAAGTTCTGGTGGAAATGTATGAGTTGAGGCATTGATAATTTGTCTCCATGTTTTTATACATGCCAACTGGTGATATCTGAGAACCAAAAACATTAGGGTTTGCTTAAACCACTTCCAATCCCTACATGTAAGTGGGATGTAATATCTATGGAATTTTTGGTTTAGTTTCCTCATACATAGTGAAAGAATAATACAACATGGATTGTGATTGATAGGTTGATCAGGTCAGTTCACTTAATACCCATTCATGATACAACCATAGTTAATGAGTTAGAAGATATCTATATGGAAGTGATTATTCATTTTCATGAAGTTCCATCTGATATGGTCATTTATATGGATACTCATTATACATATCATTTTCATAGATGACATTAGGATACACTAAGATATTAGGTCTATCTATGCATAGACTTCCATCTACAATTAGATGGGTAGATATAGATAGATATATATATTCTACAAGTTATGCCACACACTTTCATTATCTACATCAATAAAACTTGGGAAGATAATTTGTGACTTTTTTAGTTTTTGTTATAATATTAGTTATAAACCATGAAAAAATGGATCATTTGGAGACCTTGTAATTCCATCCTTGTAAATTATCGTTGTATTGGCTGGGGACTGCAAAAATTTCCTTGATTAGACAAACTTTGGTTCAAGAGACAATAACTAAGATTTAGTTGACTTGTCCGAGGATATAAACACCACAAAGCCGTTATAAGTCTTAAATTGATCGTCATCATAGAACTTTGGATTTCATATATGGTGATCAAATATTATTGAATGTCCCACCATTTTTGGACATCAATTAATTGGGAGGAAAGGGAATTTTTCTCCCCATTTTGTGGGACCTTTTGAGGTTGTTGAGAAGGTTGGAAAAGTCCCTTATCGTTTAGCACTTCCACCAAAACTAACATAGACACAATCATGTTTCATCTATCATGACTAAGAAATTATCTATCTGATCCATATCATGTTTTGAGCTGGAGTGATCTTGAGACTAAGCTTGATTTAGCTTTGACATCGAATCCAACTAGGATAGTCGATTTTGAGACTAGGGTTATTCATGGGAAGATGATATATTTGGTTTGTGTTATATGCCATCATGGTTATGATATTTAGAAGATGATCCAACGTGAGGAACTGATGAGATATTAGTGGAATAATTTCTTTGGTACAGAGTCTTCTTCATATGAGTTCTAGTGATTCAATTTTTTATGGTGTGGAAGTTGTAACATCTTGTTACGGAACTAACAGGTACATAGTTAACCACGTCATGATTTACCCTTTTTATAATGAAGTGGGGTTGATTTTGAGTTGAGAGGATGATTTAAATGTTTAATTCATAGATTGGTTGGACTCTCAATTTTTTTACTTTAACTATAGTCTTCCATGGAATTACATGCCATGAACTGGGGTGACATGATGTGTAAATTTGTTTAAGGGTACAAGATGTGAAATGGGAATTCACACTGTGAAGGGTTTCATGTAGTGTACCATATTTACACATAATTAAAAATTTAAATATCACTCATTTGACTCATGAATCAGCCATTAATGAATGGAGACATGATTTCTTACTGTTGTTGTCTTACATAAGGTTTTCACGATGTGTAATGGATTATTAGTCATGTAATCCCCCGACAACATCCTATAAAAGAAGCAATGCACTTATTATAAGGCCCCAGCCTTAAACCTTACTTAATATTGAGTTATTACAAGATTAGACATTGAGGATCTTTTCAGGTTTAGAGTTTTAGAGAATTAGATCATGAAACTTGCATTACATTCCACATTTTAACAAAGTGGTTACATAAAAGACAGTATTCATTCTTCCCATCAACGGAAACATATTTAAAATAAAACATGGATTATTTTTTGACACATCCTTGACACTATCATCACATCATGTACCCTTCCCTTGACCTGTGAAAAACATTTCAAAAACTTGGGATGAGCATAAAAAGCTTAGTAAGGGATATATAGATATGCAAAGGAAACATGAGTACATGTATACATAAGAATGAAATCATACTTTACCCATAAAACATAGGCATATAAAATCATGAATAAATCATAGAAATAATAAGACATAAAGGTAACTTGAAGCATTCATAACATTCTTACATGGGGAGTAACCCTCTTGGTTACGTTTGGAATACCCATCACAGTATATTCCCTAAATCTCTTCGGAGAAACCTTAACGTTTCACTCCTTCGCGTTACCCAATGCATTGGAGAGCTATATCGGGCTCACCCGCCCTTAGTTTATCACGGAACCACCCGTTCTTCAAAACAATGCCCAAGAACCATAACATAATCGTATCACATAAACATGAATAAAGGAAACATAACATTTCAACATTTCAATCACAATATAACATTTTAGGATATTGAAATAATGAATCCATTCAAAAAGAAACCATTTCCAAAACCATTTAAAACATTTAATAAAGAGATTTTTGAATCAAAGTGCCCCATACCACCTTGAAGCTTTTAACATTTTAAACCATTAATATCCATATAAATAAATCCTTAAAACCATTATGAAAACATGGATATTAATAAGAACAAATAATTAAAACATTTAAAACGATATTTTGGTTAAAGGGGTTTTTACCAAAATTAGAGACACTTGAATACAATAATCGAGGAATAACATTTATCCAGAACTTTATAATATCATGAGAATAAAAGGATTCATGATATAATACTCCAAAGGATAGTATATACACCATATAAGAGTGAATTGGTGCATAACAACAATGAACCCTCAATAGAAATGTCAAATGTGATGAAATCCCTTATAAAGAAGGTATCCTTAAATTAAGGACAAATAAATCTCAAAAATACGTGAGAAAAATATATATACACCCAATATAAGTGGATATTAAGTGTAAAACAATAAAATGTCACTCACACATATTCAATGGATGACATATTCAATTACTACAAGTTGAACCCAAAGAAATCGAAATTGGGTTAAAAATTTCCCTTGACAGCCTAACGACATCACATCAAAATGAGTTGATGAGAGATAAAAAGTGTATCTCATCACATGGAAATAAAATTTACATCAATAAGGATGTATGAGAACATATCCCAACATAAAAATATGTAAATTAAAAGACCCAATAAAAGAAGTCTTTTAAAAAAGAGGAGGGTGAAAGGTTCCCTTACCGACTTGGGTATCTTTCAAAACATACACCCCATGAAAGAAAGACAATAGGTCATTGATGTAAATACTCATAAACGAAAGTATATTACACAAAGAGTAGAATAATGGGCAGTACATACACCACTCAATGGAATTTTTGGAAAATGTAGCATAAATCTCACGGGAATAAAAGTGAGATGAAAAATCCCTTACGAAAACTCGGCAGCCTAACGGCGCCACATAAAACATCCGAATATGGATTGATGATATCAAATAGAGTATCCCATCATATTAAAATAGAATTTACAGCAAGTGGAATATAAAAGAAAATCCCCCAACATTGCAAGGAGGAGTTTAAAATAAGTGACATAAAGGAGAGTACTTAAAAAGAAAGAGAGAGGTTAGATCTCTTACGAAAGTTCGGCAGCCTAACGGTGCCACTCAAAACATCCAAAATGGATTGATGAGAGAGAATAGGGTCTCTCATCACATGAACATAAAATAACTGTAAATTTAATATAAAATAACATCCCAATCATAAGAAAGATGAGCTTAAAATAAATGACATAAAAGAGTGTACTTAAAAAGAAAGAGAGTTGTAGGATCCCTTACCTCGGGTCCGACTTGACTCGATCATTCTTTAATCTCCTGAATAATAAACTTGAGTTAATTTATACTTCCTTAAGAACATTTTTCAAGTTCATTATTCCTTTTATATCACTTATTACCATGTCATAAACATTATGTAATCATTTAAGTTAATAATATTTGTTTTGCCGATGTTTGGTTCCTAAGTCGAAAGTGGACTTCTTACAATTACATGTTGTTCATGTGGCCAAATGTTTATTATATCCAGAATTTTATTCATGATGTAGATATCATATATTTCATATATATCCAGTACATTCATTAATTTATAACGTTACATAATCATTTAGAGGTAAGAAATGAAATGCACCGTTCATGGAGACGGTAAGACGTACGTACGCATGAACGCTACTTTCATTTCTATTTTGTATTTTATATAATGGAATAATAATGATATAAAAATATATTATAATTCCAGTATAATATCATATATAATATCATAGTTCCATCCTTTATACGTCCCACATATGGTATTAACGAATCACATCACTTTAAGGGGGCGGTAGTCCGCACTTCCTAAAATGAAGATATCGCGTATACCCATAATGGAAGCCATAAAGGTGAGACACAAATGAAAAATATAGAAGCATAAGTAAAACATAAACATATTATATATCATATATAAAAATAGTGACATCATAATTGCCACATTTGAAGGTGTTAAAAGAATGTTGAACAATCATCGTTTAGGGAGGCAGAAATTCGCCATCCACGGAAACCGTATGTTCTTTAACCATTTGATGTAGTTGTGTGAGAGTGTAGCTCGAATAAATATTATACCAACATCATAGTATATTTAATATACTGGTTTTGTTACAAAAGAAATAAATAAAAAGAGTTTAGGGGGTTGGAGAAGCAAAATAAAACAAATGATCATGAGAGAATGAATTACCATTAAAAGTGTAACTCCTTTTGATTTGAGCCTAAAGACTTCCTTTGAAAGGATTCTGCCAAAAGGGTATCCTCTAGGATGAGGAGAGGGATGTGGAGAGAGTAAATGGTCCAGGGTTGTACTAGCCAAAGGATTGAGGGGTGTGTGAAATGAGGTAGAGGTGGGGGACTTTTATAAGAGGAGAGGAGGGGCACTTTTGGAAAGTAAAGAAATATTATTTTATTTGAAAATGTGTTTTGGTTTTAAAAGGTCCCACATTGATATAATTCGTGGATAAGGTGATAAGGCTTCTAAATCCACTCATCCAATAAGTTTTGGACATGTTTAGTTCATAGAGTTTACATTATCTTTCCATTTTATTTAAATCGTCAAATAATGATGTCATCGCTGCATCATTATTATATCATAAATAATTTAATTTATTTAATGTCTAAAAATTATAAAAAAACTACTATGATGTAGGAAATATTTTTATCTTTCCAATGACTATTTATAATCAAAATTTGGACTTGTGTAACCCCACTTAAAAATTCGTTTAGTATAACATATCATGTTTGTGTCATTTTTACTTTTACATTAAATAAAAAGATATTTATGTCATTTCCCAACCAAAGTGGATCCATGGGGTCCCCAATTTGGCCCATGACTTGTCTTGGTCGTCCATGACTCACCCAATAGGTGTAGGACAAGTGTCATGGTGTTTTCACATTCTTATAATATCATTTTTACCTTAAATTACACTAATTACCACTAATCGCGATTAAAAACATAATAAGTTACTATTCACCAAAAAATTATTTTCATCCAATTGAACCACATTTTTCATACTAATGACAACCATATATGTCGGATTTTCAAAATTCAATACACATTAGTGGTAAACTTTCATTTAACTGAAAAATCAGTTTGCTTGATTACCACTTAGTGGTTTCACTATTCATCAAAAATTGGAGTTTTTCAGAAAAATACCAAAACTTCACCCTAAGCTATATTTGATATTCCGAATTCAAAAATGAAGTCCGTTTTACAAAAATCAAAACATATTAGTCACATTAATTTATTTAATAATTAATTCCCACTGTCAGAGCAAATAGCGTGTTTTTATAAAACAATAAGTATCAAAAGATTGACACTAGTTTAAGTCTGATTTCAAAGTGAAATTAATTCCAACGACCACTATTGGATTTAATGGAAAAAAATTTTCTAATTTCACTTTAAAACCAATTCAAAATATAATCTAATCATATAAATAAATTATATTAAAAAGAGGTTTTGAATTAAAATACAACATTTTACACTATTCATTAAAAAAATGAACATTATCGGAAAGATACCAAAAATTTACACAATGTAAATTTTGATGTCCCGATTCTTAAGAAGAGCTTTATTTGGTCAAATAGAATGTATAAGAGTGAGCAAAACTATATTTAATGAAGGATCACCATCAAAAGGCGATAAGTGAACCTTTAGTGAAAATTAGGGCATATATGCCTAAAATTGAATTATTTCCGTATTTTAAGCCTCTATCCTTTATTGGATAAATCTAAAAAAATTTAAAAACATATATAATCATATTTTAGTTATTTCTATCCATTCCCGCCATTACAACGGCTACATGTTAACTACCATTTAAAATAATATTATTTTATTATTAGAGTGCAACGTAAGATTCCCAAGAAACTCGTTGTTGCGTGTTGGGTACGCCATCGAGCATAGAGTCCCCTTTAAAGTCATATCAATATTTTATTCACAAATATGGATAAATATGAAAATGTCGTATTCTTTATTTACCTGGGGTGTTACATCCTTCCCCCCTTTGGGAATTGCGTCCTCGCAATTTTAAAATTGCGCTTGGAAACATCCTTGAAAGTCCCACATCGGAACAAAAGTCGGTAAAACAAACACTTTAAAATAAAGAAAGATAAGTACAAAGGTCACCCGAGTTAACCCATACTAGGATTCCAAGTATGAAAATATGGACATGGAGGAAAAAACAAAGGGTCATGTTCTGATGGAGAGTGATAGAAAACATGTTTAAGAGAAAGTTAACCATGAGAAAATCACAAAGTTGTGATGGGTTAAACGGTATTCGATTCCCCAGTAGGAAAAGTTAATAGAAAACATTTTTGTTTTAAGTTACTTTTTATTGAGGAATTTATTCATAAGGAAACATAATCACTTATCATGTTGACTCTCAACCTTTACTAGATTCCTTAATCAAACTCATATTTTTTCCAAAAGACGAGTATTTAGGGAGACTTGTTCGCATTAAGAGTACTATAATCAACTTCTAGAGAATCACCTAATCCAAAAAAGAGAACTATATACTTCCCATTTCTTTAGGCTTTAACCAAAACCAAATCCAAAAGGTTAGTACAAGATCAGATAATCCAGAAAAGGATAACACTTTATAAAAAGAAAATATATTCTTAACCTCCAAAATTTGTCCAACAAAACCCAAAGTTCAACGAGGACCATTCTATAATCAATTTGTCCATAAAATTATTCAAAGTAAACCAAACTAAGATTGAAACCCAAATATTTGAAGGATTTAGTCACATAGTCTTCCAAGTTAAATCGTAACATTTATCTCCAAACAACATCAGTTTCTCCTAAAGTCTCGTATTGAAAAGTAATTAACCTAATCACATATCCTCTATGATAGGTTAATCATTTTCATAAATAACCCAAAATCAACTTACTCTTAATTCATAAAATCATATAACTAGAATGAATCAGTCAAACTAACTAGGGACTTCACGTAGTCCAGTGGTAGGTGATAAATACCAGTCGCACATTGGTTGTGGGTTCGATTCCCGCAGCTTTGTCCGACGCGACGGGATGTCACACGGTCTACGTGTTGTCCTTTTTCCAAAACTATATAATTCTTAAAACATTCCCCAAAATGAGAAAAAAATCTTCAAGAATAATCATAACATATTTTAACCTCAAGTTTATCTCATTCCTTTCATTTTCCATCATATCATAGAGTAACCCATAATTACCTAAAAATTAAGTATCATATAAACCCTAATGGTTACCTTAATAATTATTACCTGAATTTACACATCGAGTTGGCCATATCGTACATGATGCATTAGAGAACTCACCAAGGTTGAAGTGGTTGATCATCACTCCTTGATATTTGGTTTAGAACAACCACGAGTTTCCTCATTGAATCCTCCATTTTATCTAGTATCTTAATCAGAGAACCACCATTGTTTCCTTCAAACCTGTTGTCTCTTTGGTGCCTGCTAGATCCATCCATTCACTAAAAATAGAAATGTCAGTGTGAGTATATCAACAAAACCATCATGTACTAATGAGGAAGGTAAACACTAAGATACACTTACTCATTCACTTTATCAAAAACTAGGACTCTTTCTGAAATCCTAACCATTATGGTAATGTCACTTATGCTTAATGAATACCCTAACCTCTAAAGTTATCTAAACCGACCTCTGATACCAACTATAAGGCCCCAGCCTTAAACCTTACTTAATCTTGAGTTATTACAAGATTACACATTGTGGATCTTTTCAGGTTTAGAGTTTTAGAGAATTAGATCATGAAACTTGCATTACATTCCACATTTAAACAAAGTTGTTACATAAAAGACAGTATTCATTCTTCCCATCAACGAAAACATATTTAAAATAAAACATGGATTCTTTCTTGACACATCCTTGACACTATCATCACATCATGTACCCTTCCCTTGACCTGTGAAAAACATTTCAAAAACTTGGGATGAGCATAAAAAGCTCAGTAAGGGATATATAGATATGGAAAGGAAACATGAGTACATGTATACATAAGAATGAAATCGTACTTTACCCATAAAACATAGGCATATCAAATCATGAATAAATCATAGAAATCATAAGACATAAAGGTAACTTGAGGCATTCATAACATTCTTACGTGGGGAGTAACCCTCTTGGTTACGTTTGGAATACCCATCAAAGTATATTCCCTAAATCTCTTCGGAGAAACCTTAACGTTTCACTCCTTCGCGTTACCCAATGCATTGGAGAGCTATATCGGGCTCACCCGCCCTTAGTTTATCACGAAACCACCCGTTCTTCATAACAATGCCCAAGAACCATAACATAATCGTATCACATAAACATGAATAAAGGAAACATAACATTTCCACATTTCAATCACAATATAACATTTTAGGATATTGAAATAATGAATCCATTCAAAAAGAAATCATTTCCAAAACCATTTAAAACATTTAATAAAGAGATTTTTGAATCAAAGTGTCCCATACCACCTTGAAGCTTTTAACATTTTAAACCATTAATATCCATATAAATAAATCCTTAAATCCATTTTGAAAACATGGATATTAATAAGAACAAATAATTAAAACATTTAAAATGATATTTTGGTTAAAGGGGTTTTTACCAAAATTAGAGACACTTGAATACAATAATCGAGGAATAACATTTAGTCAGAACTTTATAATATCATGAGAATAAAAGGATTCATGATATAATACTCCAAAGGACAGTATATACACCATATAAGAGTGAATTGGTGCATAACAACAATGAACCCTCAATAGAAATGTCAAATGTGATGAAATCCCTTATAAAGACGGTATCCTTAAATTAAGGACAAATAAATCTCAAAAATATGTGTGACAAATATATATACACCCAATATAAGTGTATATTAAGTGTAAAACAATAAAAGGTCATTCACACATATTAAATGGATGACATATTCAATGACTACATGTTGAACCCAAAGAAATCGAAATTGGGTTAAAAAGTTCCCTTGACAGCCTAACGGCATCACATCAAAATGAGGTGATGAGAGATAAAAAGTGTATCTCATCACTTTGACATAAAATTTACATCAATAAGGATATATGAGAACATATCCCAACATAAAAATATGTAAATTAAAAGTCCCAATAAAAGAAGTCTTTTAAAAAAGAGGAGGGTGAAAGGTTCCCTTACCGACTTGGGTATCTTTCAAAACATAAACCCATGAAAGAAAGACAATAGGTCATTGATGTAAATACTCATAAACGAAAGTATATTACACAAAGAGTAGAATAATGGGCAGTACATACACCGCTCAATGGAATTTGTGGCAAATGTAGCATATATCTCACGGGAATAAAAGTGAGATGAAAAATCCCTTACGAAAACTCGGCAGCCTAACGGCGCCACATAAAACTTCCGAATATGGATTGATGAGATCAAATAGAGTATCCCATAATATTACAATAGAATTTACAGAAAGTGGAATATAAAATAAAATCCCCCAACATTGCAAGGAGGAGTTTAAAAGAAGTGACATAAAGGAGAGTACTTAAAAAGAAAGAGAGAGGTTAGATCTCTTACGAATGTTCGGCAGCCTAACGGCGCCACTCAAAACATCCAAAATGGATTGATGAGAGAGAATAGGGTCTCTCATCACATGAACATAAAATAACAGTAAATTTAATATAAAATAACATCCCAATCATAAGATAGATGAGCTTAAAATAAATGACATAAAAGAGTGTACTTAAAAAGAAAGAGAGTTATAAGATCCCTTACCTCGGGTCCGACTTGACTCGATCGTTCTTTAATCCCCTGAATAATAAATATGAGTTAATTTATACTTCTATAAGAACATTTTTCAAGTTCATTATTCCTTTTATATCACTTATTACCATGTTATAAACATTATGTAATCATTTAAGTTAATAATATTTGTTATGCCGATGTTTGGTTCCTAAGTCGAAAGTGGACTTCTTACAATTACATGTTGTTCGTGTGGCCAAATGTTTATTATATCCAGAATTTTATTCATGATGTAGATATCATATATTTCATATATATCCAGTACATTCACTAATTTATAACGTTACATAATCATTTAGAGGTAAGAAATGAAATGCACCGTTCATGGAGACGGTAAGCCGTACTTACGCATGAACGCTACTTTCATTTCTATTTTGTATTTTATATAATGTAATAATAATTATATAAAGGTATATTATAAATACAGTATAATATCATATATAATATCATAGTTCCATCCTTTATACGTCCCACATATGGTATTAATGAATCACATCACTTTAAGGGGGCGGTAGTCCGCACTTCCAAAAATGAAAATATCGCGTATACCCATAATGGAAGCCATAAAGGTGAGACACAAATGAAAAATACAGAAGCATAAGTAAAACATAAACATATTATATATCATATATAAAAATAGTGACAACATAATGGCCACCTTTGAAGGTGTTAAAAGAATGTTGAACAATCATCGTTTCGGGAGGCAGAAATTCGCCATCCACGGAAACCGTATGTTCTTTAACCATTTTATGTAGTTGTGTGAGAGTGTAGCTCGAATAAATCTTATAACAACATCCTAGTATATTGAAGATACTGGTGTTGTTACAAAAGAAATAAATAAAAAGAGTTTAGGGGGTTGGAGAAACAAAATAAAACAAATGGACATGAGAGAATGAATTACCTTTAAAAGTGTAACTCCTTTTGATTTTAGCCTAAAGGCTTCCTTTGAAAGGATTCTTCCAAAATGGAATCCTCTAGGATGAGTAGAGGGTTGTGGAGAGAGTAAATGGGCAGGGTTTGGCCGAGCAAAAGGCTTGAGGGGTGTGTGAAATGAGGTAGAGGTGGGGGGCCTTTTATAAGAGGAGAGGAGGGGCACTTTTGGAATGTAAAGAAATATTACTTTATTTGAAAATGTTTTTCGGTTTTAAAAGGTCCCACATTGATATAATTCGTGGATAAGGTGATAAGGCTTCGAAATACACTCATCCAATAAGTTTTTGACATGTTTAGTTCATAGATTTTACATTATCTTTCCATTTTATTTAAATCGTCAAATAATGATGCCATCGCTACATCATTATTATGTCATAAATAATTTAATTTATTTAATGTCTAAAAATTATAAAAAAAATACTATGATGTAGGAAATATTTTTATCTTTCCAATGACTATTTATAATAAAAATTTGGACTTGTGTAACCCCACTTAAAATATTTTTTAGTATAACATATCATGTTTGTGTCATTTTTACTTTTACATTAAATAAAAAGTTATTTATGTCATTTCCCAACCAAAGTGGATCCATGTGGTCCCCAAGTTGGACCATGGCTTTTCTTGGTCGTCCATGACTCACCCAATAGGTTTAGGACAAGTTTAATGGTGTTTTCACATTCTTATAATATCATTTTTACCTTAAATTACACTAATTACCACTAATCGCGATTAAAAACTTAATAAGTTACTATTCACCAAAAAAACTATTTTCATCCCATTGAACCACATTTTTCATAATAATGACAACCATGTATGTCGGATTTTCAAAATTCAATACACATTAGTGGTAAACTTTCATTTAACTGAAAAATCAGTTTGCTTGATTACCACTTAGTGGTTTCACTATTCATCAAAATTGGAGTTTTTCAGAAAAATACAAAAACATCACCCTAAGATATATTTGATATTCCGAATTCAAAAATGAAGTACGTTTTACAAAAATCAAAACATATTAGTCACATTAATTAATTTAATAATTAATTCCCGCTGTCAGAGAAAATAGCGTGTTTTTATAAAACAATAAGTATCAAAAGATTGACACTAGTTTAAGTCTGATTTCAAAGTGAAATTAATTCCAATGACCACTATTGGATTTAATGGTAAAAATATTTTCTAATTTCACTTTAAAACCAATTCAAAATATAATCCAATCATATAAATAAATTAGATTAAAAAGAGGTTTTGAATTAAAATACAACATTTTACACTATTCATTAAAAAAATTGAACATTATCGGAAAGATACCAAAAATTTACACAAAGTAAATTTTGATGTCCCGATTCTTAAGAAGAGCTTTATTTGGTACAATTGAATTTATAAGAGTGAACAAAACTATATTTAATGACGATTCGCCATCAAAAGGCGATAAGTGAACCTTTAGTGAAAACTACGGAATATATGCCTAAAATTGAATTCTTTCCGTATTTTAAGCCTCTACCTTTATTGGATAAATGTAAAAACATTTAAAAACATATATAATCATATTTTAGTTATTTCTATCCATTCCCGCCATTACAACGGCTACATGTTAACTACCATTTAAAATAATATTATTTTATTATTAGAGTGCAACGTAAGATTTCCAAGAAACTCGTTGTTGCGTGTTGGGTACGCCATCGAGCATAGAGTCCCCTTTAAAGTCATATAAATATTTTATTCACAAATATGGATAAATATGAAAATGTCATATTCTTTATTTACCTGGGGTGTTACAGTTATCATTTCTCTCATTACCTTCTCCGATTTTATTTCCCTCAACCTAAACCCTTCTCTAGTTATTTTTGGATACTTCCATCCCTTCCACATTAATTCCTTTGGTGATCGATCTCCATTTCTTTGGCGGTTGATATCCTGGAAAGTGTTCGTTATCATTCTCTATATTTATCTCTTTATCCTCCATTGTAATTTCAATATATCATTAGGGAATTGACGGATCTATACACAAATATGATAGATATTTCCAATAGGATGAGTTTATAGGCCTTCCAAACCATCATTTGCATTGAAGGGTTCCATTGTGAGTGTCATTTTCTGGAAATATTTATGTTGTTCCATCAAGAATTACCAAATTTTTTATTCCTGAATTTCTTGATTTATTTCAATTATGGATTTAAATTAAATTGATAAATATTTTATTCCACTTATTTGATAAAAAATAATTCTAGTGAATTTGGAAATTTTTAAATGGTTTTGGAATGAAAATTTTGAAAACCCCCAATTCCATCGAATAGGGATGTGTCTATAGAAACATGCCGATTTAAATGGTTGAATTCAAATTGTGGATTTGATGGAAATGTTTTCAATTAAATTATTTAATTAAATAGTGGAATTGAATTTTGAAAAGTATTTAAATGTTATTGAATATATTTAAAACTAGTGTAAAGGTATTTAAAGTGTTTTGATAGAAACCTAGTGGAATTATCTTTTGAAAAGACATTTTTTATTAAATCCTATTTTGGTTTTAAATGGAAAGAAATTGGAATTATTAAAATTTAAGAATGGGATTGAATTGTATTTAAAGAAGTATTAAAATAAATTTCCAATCATGTAAAATATCATGAACTCTTTAGATAGTTGATGAGTTATTTGGATAAACTCTAATATATAATGACATTCTAAAACATACATGTAGTGGGTCGCATCCCCAATGGTAGGGTGAAGAGTCTCCGCTGTCCTGTGTTAGGGGGATGTGAGTATACTCATTTTATAATGATCACATAGAGAGTTTGGAATCCCATATCTAGGTAATACTTTCATACCTACATTTTAGATAACTGTGTCTCTCTCTTGTTTATTTATATTTGAGATATAAATGTATGCTAATGTTTTATAACATAATTACATGAATTTTTATGGATTATCATAAACTGTTCTATCTAACTATTTTAATTAATCCATTTTTTTCAAAATATTCCATCTCTTGTAATGTAAATCTTATGATTTGAATGTATTTTCCACCATTTTGAAACTATATATAATGTTTTGTTTAAATATTATTTAACATTTATAAAGCTATGTGTTTTGAGAATTAAAAGCCTTTATTTGGATAATCCATATTTTGAATTTGTTATTAAATCATTGCGGGTATCCTACTGGGCTTAGACACACACCATAATTTTTCATTAAGGTATTTTTAGACATTCTTCTTCAAAATTAAAGCAAAGGGAATGGATCTCTTGGAGGTTGATCCAGTGGTTGAGCTTGGGTCTTACTGTGTTTTTTCATTAGTGACCTTGGGGTTGTTTTCGATATTTTGGCACTTCAGTTATAGTGATTTTGGGCTCTTAATTTATTTTTGTATTCTAGTACTTTATTCATATTGTAACATCCTTTATTATTCATACTATCATGTATCATTTTCTTCTTCTTTGTTTTGTAGAAAATTAGTTCCCACTTGCATGTTGCAGGATGCCATGTGCTACTCACCGACCCTTAAGGATCGGGAACACCCTTCGGGCTATATCTAGGCTGGCTCAGTTATTATGTTACTAGGTTACCTGAGATGGTTCATAAATTTTTTATATAAATATTATATTTAAAACATTATTATAATTCGTAAATCATATTACCTTCCCTACCATCCTTCAATTAAATAGAAAATGAATACATCATCATTGTGTATGTGTTTTCAATCACATCTATATAGTGAGAAATTTTTTTACCAACCTTATAGGATGATTATAATATAATATTATATGATAAAATTGTATCTATAATATTTTTTTATGATGTGGTGGTATTATAATTATATTTTACATGTTATTAAAACAACATTTTTCACTAAAAAATTATTGGCATGTTCTCATCAATGATTCAATCATTAAAAATAATTAATAAATTATATAATAAATGATATTATATCATTATAAATAATTTCAAAAAAATTCCATTGGTATATTGAATAAATGTGAATGAGAAAAACGTGAAAAAAATACTAATTATTAATGCCACCATTACAAAAATGTGAGGAATAATCATAATTAAAACATCAGATAATGACTGTAATTCATAACTAAATAATAATTTAATAATTATATAAAATAACATTTAGTCAAAATTATTATTATAGTTCAACATATTGATATGGGTTTGAAAATACTTGACGGAATATTACGCTCTCAAATTATCATATGGGCCATATTTTAAACATGGATTTGTAATTGAATTACAATGGTTATAAACCATTAGAGGAAGCCATTTATATAAGTGATTGTGTATAATTAGTGATGATAAGTGTAACACCCTAAAATTTTGCGAAATATTTGTGTCAAATTATTTTAATCATTATGATAATATTCATTATATGCAAAACTACATATAAAATACTAAAGCAATAAGTTTGGATTACATTTAAAGAAAACCCAAGTTAATCATGTGCTACAACAAGCACATTGATCATATTTTGATACATGCATCAATATGTTAAACACAATACCGAGTCCCTTTGATAGCTGTTATTACACGCAAGACCAAGTCTTACCAAAGAACAATGTACTATTAATGTTATTATTAAAATTTTATAATAATTTTTACCAATACTTTTGAATGTAATTTAGAAATAAAATTAACTAAATTCAGAAAATATGATTTAAACATGTTTATAAAATGAATCATTTTTTTATTTATTAGTTACAAATCAATGTAAGAACTATTTGAGAATAAAGATATTCCATTTCTATTGAAATTATTTTTCTTTATACAGTCACCATTTTATCTCAATAAATTATACAAATCACTATTGATGAATATTTTTAATAAAATTATTATATTATATATTCAATAAAACAATTTAATAGTAATATAATAGTTTTTATAGAATAAAAATCTAATAATTCTTATATTATGAATAAAAAGATATATTTTTTAAAAGGTAATTTTCCACCTTTAAATATGGAACCCATTTTAACTATTATTTTTAATAGTTTAAAAAATTTTAGATGAAAAAATAAAATTGATATTTTAGTTATTAATATAAAAATTTGTTTTTGGTGAATATTTGGTGTTCTTGGGAGAAGTTTCATGTTATCATGAATATTAAAAAAAACAATATTGTAATTGTAAATTGTTTTTCATCGAATTTATTTATGTTGTAAAATTAAAATTAAATTTGGTTTTAATTATAAATTAAATATGTAATTCATGAATTAATAAAATTTATGTTTTTGAAACTAATTTCAAATTGAAAATTCATATAAAAAAATTTAAACATTTGTAATGTTTCTCATTAATGAACTATAATCTTATCCAATATGCGGGGTTAATTTTAATTTAATTTCGTTAACATATATGATTAGAATTTAGAAAAATGGCTTCCATATTTGTAATCATAATAATTTTTAATTTTTAATAATTTCAATTTGATTATAATGAACATATTAGTGAAGGTATATATGATTAATTATAGTAATTAAGGTATAAACAAGCATAAATAATGAGAAATATTGGAAAATAAGGTGTATGAATGTCCCTAAACATGTCTAAAAATTATTATATAGCCATAGATAGGCCATAACACCTATATGGATCAATAATGAACTATTTTTAATCATTTTGTGAGAATTATATTTTGTAGATCACAAAAATAATTTCAGGAATAACCACTTTTTCCTTTTCCCCACTTATAAAAGGCCTCCTCCCTTGACCATTTCAATACACATCCCAATTCATTTGGAATAATTCGAACCATGACCATATCACCTCCAAAATGTTTTCTCTAAATTATATAATCACACCTTTGGCAGAAAATACATCCAAGGAAGACGTTTGGTGAAAACAAAAAAGTATTCCACAAAGAAGAGTTAACATCGTTCCTCGAGCATTTTATTTTATTTTCATTATTATACACATGAAATATTATTATTTCATGCTTATTTAAAAACATCCATTTCCTAAATATAATTAGATATTTCTATTCTATGGTTTCTACCTACACCTACAAACACTTCCATCAAATGGTTATGTAAATTACTATTCTTTTGTACGTGAAACTACCACCTCATGGAACGATGTTCTTTATTTTTCAGTTAACACCTATAATGGATGTTAATTAAGATAGAAACTCTATTTTTATATGATTTATATAATATTTATGATTTATTTTGGATTATTTACTTATTATATATCCCATACCATCATGATTTCCTTTTTGTAACTACGATAAATTTATTTGTCCTCTTGTGAACTACTGCGTCCCCAAAGCGATATGATTCCTTCATACATTACATGGAATTTATTTAGGATGGTTTTAGAAAATTAAAATGATATATATGAAATAATAATTCTACTATAACTAAAATATATGAACATATATATCATTTATTTTCATTCATTCAATATGAAAATAAAATTAAAATATTGTTAATCCATACGTACGGCCTACCATCTCCATGAATGGTGTATTTTATTTCTTATTTCTATATTATTTAGAATATTATTAATACATATATAATTGATATATATGATATTAATACAAGTTATACATTCTATAAATAATGAAATCATGATCTCTGTAAAAGGATAGTAAATAAAAAGTCAAATCATATAAGGAAAACAAAGTGCTTATTACATGAAACATAACCTAAACATGGAATTATTAATAAAATGGTAATATAATTCCATAATAAAATCATATGTGATATGATATATAATAAAATGGTTCTATAGTAGATTTATAATAAGAAGATACTTATTATAGAGGAGGTTTTAATGTGTACAATTAATTTCATTAATTAAGATAAGGGTTTCCTTGTCTCACTTTTGTAGTTATTTACATATTCATTTGATTATCTATATTTCATCGGGTTTATGGTTAAAAAGATTTAAAATCATGAAAGTAATTTTTCTCAATTTGCATTCATTAAGACACATGTCATGTTTTGTTTTTAAATTATTCTAAGGAGTGTATATACTAACCCTTGAAATGTTATATCATGAATATTATTCTTATAATGATATTATACAATTTATGTAATGTTATTATTAAATGGGTATTTAGATTTAAATGTTTTGAAGTTGTATGAGACACTTTGAAATGTTTAAAAATTATTTTCCTCATGTAATGTATTAAATTATCCTTTGAAAATTATTTTCCCAAATAAGATGAAATCATAGGATATATTTTATATTTAATTAGGGATAGGATCTAATGACACAATGATTATTCTTTGTTTAAATGATTTATGTTTATGAAGACGAGTTTCTAATGAAAATGATTTCACTTCTATGGGTAACACCCTAATAAAATGCTTATGAAACCCACTTATTTTAATGGGTTATTCTATGATGATATTATTTTGAAGCCTGTATATTTTCCAAAGGTTATTATAGGTTTATTATTATATAAAATTCATTTAATTTAATGGGTTATGATGTCTTATTTAAGAAACCCATATCTTTTATGGGTCATGATATGATGAATATTTTATTATTTTTGGGTACATGGATGAATGATTTTAGTTTCTGAAGTGTGGGAAATATATCTTCCTCCAACATATTGAGTAGAGATTTATATCTCATCAGTATAATAGGGTTAGAATAGGTAATGAACTCAGTTCAGTATGATATGGATGGAAAAAGGAGTGAAATTCGTTCAGTATGAAAGGGATGAAACGATGAGGGAGATGTGTTCAGTATGAAACAGATAGAATGAGAAGTGAAATCTGCTCAATATGACATGGTTAGAATGAGGATTGAACATAGTTTTGTATGAAAAGGATACAATAGGATGATAACCCTTTTCAATAATAGATGGTAGGAAAGGGAAGTGAACTCGGTTCAGTTATATAGAGATGTAACATGATGTGAACCCAATTTAGATATACATGTCTAGAATGTGGTTTTAACTTGATTCAGTATTATAGGGATGGAATGAAGATTGAACTCGATTCAGTATGGCAGGGAAGGAATGGTTGGTGAACCTATTTGAGTAATACAAAGCTGTAACGTGATGTATACCAGTTCAGTAATACTGGGATGGAATGGGAAGTGATATGGTTCAGTAATTCAAAGAGGCAACTATGATGAACCTAGCTGGGTAGCGATCTGACCCGACACCTGACCCACTATCTGACCTAGTCCGTGGAAAGGCCTGATGGCCTCTCCCAATCCCCATGGGCTAGAAACTACTGTCAAGAATACAAATAAAGAAGTTGTAATATATTTAGTCTACAAAATACAGATAAGTAAAATAAAATAAAATGAACAAACTTGAATAAGAAATAAAAATAATCTATGTAGTGAACCATAACGCAAGTTTTCTCTTGGGTCACCCCAGAATAGAAAACCTCTCTCACTCCAAGGTAAACCTAGTCTAGAGGAACCTGGAACTGAAAAATACAGTATGTGTGAGAACTGAGATTCCCATTAAGAATTCTATGGATATACACATCCTTATTCCCTTTCCTTCAAAATGAAACCTGATTATACTATTTTGAAAATAAGTCATATGAAAATATTTTTATTCATCCTTTTAAAAATCATGTCACATGTTTACATTTTAAACTAAAGTATTTATTTTCCACAATGCTTTCAAAATTGGTTCCGTGATTGTAAATAACATTTCAAAATGAAATGAATCCAATTTAGTCTATAATATGGTTTTCACAAATGAGACATCTATAATGAAATTACTGAAATTGAAATCACATCACAAGCCCCATGGGAAATCCCTAAGAATCTTGTGTAAGATAGGAAACTAGGATCATCATACCATGGAAAAACGTGGCTTTGAAACCCTGACCATAAATATTCTATTTCTTGAGCCCCAATGATGGGACTCTCCAATAGACTAGTGGTATCTAATCATCACAAATGATTAGGTAGTGTTGTAGCATCAATCCTAATATATGAAACTGGAACTAACCTCTTTTTAATCATTTAGCATACTAGTCATAGTATTCCCACCTTGGTACCCTAGGTCTCCCATTTTCTATATTTCAAATATTTATGAGGTTTTATTAAGAAAACACCAACGAATAGAACACATTCTTTATCCAAAGCTCAATCAACCTCTCACCAATAATCTTCCTCCTTAAGAACATTACCATTTCTTTGTCTAACAACAATGCACAAGCCTTTACCCTAAGAACATATCACAATCACACTGTAACACTTGAATCACATTCTTCATAATAAGGGGATGCCTCAAAACTAGGGTTTTCACATTAACAGATCATTTTTCATGTTTCCAAATGGGCCTTTTTTACGTTACAAAAATTACTTTCATTTTTAAATAACACAGAATCCTTAAGCTTTTAATTAAAAAATCCATTACATTCTCTATTGGACCACCATGGAATCACACTATTATAAAAAAATATTGAAATCCTGACTAAACCAATGCAAGACTTTTGGAAAAGGAAAACTAACAATTAATTTCAAATTCACACAAAAACTAATGCGCCATTACAAACATCCCAAAACATTGGATTTCACATTTTCATATTAAAATAATAGAAATAAAAATGTTCACTCAATCATATTTTACAACTAATTTGCACACCACCAAACTTCATGGGGAATACCAACCACACACCCAATGCCATTTTATAAAAAAAATTAAGAATTTAAAGTGTCAAGCATTCTAAAAAAATATTGGAATCATATTTTAATGAAGATTATCCATTTACAAACCAAGGGTGAATCATAAAAATAATGTAATTTTCAACACCAAAAATAATCATCACTTGTCATAGAATGTATAAACTATTTAATAAAAAATAATCTTTAAAATATTCAATATGTTAAGGAATTCAAATTAAAGGCCTAGGTATAGGGGACCAACCTCTTGGTGGAACCAAACTGAATATTCAGCCCTTTTCACTTTCTAACTAAAAGTTGACTCTCCCCTAATAATCATATGCACTTTCACATACATATATGGGCACCAATAACCTATGCACACATTTTCCAGTCCATGAACATGTGAACAGGGATCTTTACATATATGCTTATATTCATTTACTTGATGATAGTCACATATGTATAGATTTTCATATATATATATATATGGTCACACCTAGTCTTATACATGTATATTAACTTCCGTGGATGATTTTACAAGGAACATGAGAACCCACATATATATATACTTAATTATGCACACGCAAGTGAGTCCCCTTAGATTCGGCGACTCAAAACCACAAATCATAGTCCAACACACTATAACATTAATAAAAGGGACTTAAAACATCTAAAATATAAAAAATAGACTGATAGAAACCATGCATCAAATGAAAATCCTTACCTTATATAGCAATGACAACCCGAATTAAAGAAAACCACTTCGCCATCGGTGGAGGTTACAGAAATAAACCCCAACGGTCCAGATGGACCGTCCTTGTAACCTATCAAATAATGAATAAAAAACACATAAATACCATCCCTAGGGTTTTTGGTTGAACTGATAGAGTCATTTAGAGACCTCAAATTGGCTTAAAATGGATGGAGAAGAGGCGATAAACCCAAACAATGAAGGATCCAACCAAAATCTAGTGGAAACAGATTGAAATCCATGATGGAGAGGGAACCTAGGATGTGGAATCGTGTGCAGCAAGGACTCAACAAGAGGGGGGTCATGAGGGCGGTGCGAGGGAAGTCGGGGCAGCGTAAGGGAGGAACATCGTATATCAGGGCAATGTGAGGGAGGTCGTCAGAGGGTGATAAGGGCACCATCCTAGGGGTGGGAGAGTAGTGTGAACCCAAGGAGGCATGATGGGATGAGTGGGGGAGTAGAAGAAGATAAGAGGGAAGGAAATGTAAACGAAGATAAAAGAAAAAAGGAAGGGGAAAACCCCTAAAAACTAATATAATCCTAATAATAATTATAATTTCAATAATTTAATAATAAAATAATTCATAATAATAATATTATTTTCATTTAAAATATTAATAATAATAATAATAATTATTATTATTATTATTATTATTATTATGAAAATTCTTAATTTAATTTTATTTTTTTTATTGTTATTTTTTTTCATATTATCACTCATCTCCTTAAATTTTTTTGAACATCGGGAATGTCGCACTCTGACCTCGGAGAAGTTCCATGGTTTTGAACATGCACTACTAATGCCCTAAACACAGTTCATCCTAAATCATTCATTTATCATCAAAAACACAAAATTCTAATAGGGACCCATCCTGAACCTTGAAGAAATGATCCAAATCCAGAAAATAATAAAATATAACAATTTTCAAAAGTAAGGGTGTAACAATTCCCCCACCATAATTCTTTCCACACCTAGAAAGCCACAAAACTGTTGTTTAGAATATAAGAACCAGTACACATTATGAGCTAAGGGATATTCCTGATGAACAAAAAATGAGGGTGAGGTAATTACACGATGAACAAAGAAAAGGACCAACAAATTAGAATCGAGGACCCAAAATGAAATCCTCTCTATGAGTCACTAACCCTCAAAAGATAATGTACATCAGGTTAATAAATCCAAGGAATATATCTTCCCACAATGGATAATCCATCCTCTTAAGTCAAACACCCGTAACATTACTAAATGAGACCCACATCGCTATCCAGAAATTGGTAACATGAATCAAACTACAAATCAATAAATAATACCAGGATTTTAATTCAATGAAATAATTTGGTACACTCTAGACCCAAGTTGACACATCTCCAAGTCATCACTATGAAAAAATTTAATTTCTAACATTGGCAGGCATGGATAGACTCCCCAACATAAAAACATCCTACTCCCATGATGGAGTTGGAGGAACAACATGGGGAGGCCCAAAAAGAGTTCAAACCATAAGGAATACGAAACATAAAACAATTTCAGTGGAATTTCAGTGATACCCATGGTGAGTCACCCCACTATAAAGTTGAACTATCTTAAATTACTATCACATACCAACATGAAAAAACCAACATGGTAAACTTGGTAGCTTGTTGAAAACAAAATCTATCACCGTAAGGGACCCGATTAATGAAATAGAAAACCAACCAGAAGACAATACACAACTCCCCACTCCCATGGAATTACAATTCATGGATGATCCCAAATCAAAAACAAAACCAAAATGGACTTATATGTCCAATCATACATTGGAGACCACATAGAAAGTCACATCCACAAGCACACAAGAATAGAGTTTTAATAGAACAATAAAACTACACCACTTTATAACTAGAGAGGAATCCATCCACCTATATAGATAATGACATGAAGATGAATTCCCCATGTATTTTTTTAGTAAACAAAACCATTAAAATGGATCTTCCACACCGAAACCTCAAACTATCCCCACCTCCCACACCGAAGACAGATGTTATACATAGATCATTTACACCAATGGGGGTTTCTTAATACATGCCAGCATCACTCCAGGACCTACAACTTGAGCTCTAGTGGTTGAAGCATGCCTTTCCTTGTATTCAAGCACTAAAACTGCCAAATAGAAATTCTTCTACAAGTTCCAAAAGAAACCATGCCACAATCCAAACAGAACCCCAAAACACAACACATCTCACCACCTATTTTTCCTCATCATGGTATTTTTCGATGATAAGGACTTAGAAGACACTATTGAATCATTCCATTCAACTCAATTGAGGATACGACAAAACCAGAACATGTGAAACATGATTCCATCCCAACGAGGAAAAAATTTAGAATTCCGAAAAGATAACGTTCTTCTATTAAAATATATATTCTTAGATAATTTGAAAACATCCACCCCTTGCACTTAAATGAAAACACGATGTTTCAAAACTTCACTAAATGTAACCACAACAAATTAAGAGGCCTTATAAATAAAATGAGTTTTAACATAGTCTCGAACAAAACACGACTCCTGCAAACATCCATAACGGCCTCTCACGACCAGATTTCCACATTGATGCCCTAACATGAACCTTCTCTTAGCTGAAACTAATGAGACATCAAAAGGACCATTAAGACACAACTATCACCATCAACCCCAGACATCATTTACCATACACACTTAAATTCCCTTCCCTGTATCCAGGTAGGATTTTTAGTTTTAGCAATTTGAAACTTCACCATTGATAATCAGGTGACTCAAGTTATTTAAATATTTATTAAAATATTCTCACACCTTCTATCATATTGTGAGAGGATCTGATTATCCAAAAAATTAGGGTGGAGTCAATTCTAAAACCAAATAATTAAGACATTACTTTGATGAACTAGAGGGTATTCCATTGATGGATTTTTTTTGTGGCTGCACATTGAATATACCTGAATTATGTGTGTGGGCTTGTACTAGCCCGTAAGAAAATGGCAATGAACCAATCAAACAAGTCTATTGGCCAAAACATACTGTAAGAAACACCAAGAGCAAAAAACAAGAACCCGCATAATGGAATCCCAAAATACATCCCAAAAAGGAACCATTAACCATCCCTTCAAACCAACCCACTGACAGAACATAAACCTAGGACATCATTTAAACAAGAGGGTTTTCCTAACTCAATACTCCCCACAACAACATTCAAAATAATATAATATGCACTCCATACAATCACTGGTTATCAAAACACCCAATTTTCCATCAAAAGAAAGTTTGAGAGTATATCTGGATTTGCGGGTTTCACTTTCACCTATGGAATCTCGTGGAGTTCCACACATACATGTTCTCATTGAAACCGGGCATTCATCAACTTCATGTACATATCCTATACTTGTGGTCACTCATAAGAGTACCAAAGGTCAAGAAACCCCTTTTTCACTTTCCAAAATAGGTGTTCAACCCACACCCTTAATATTCTCAGAATATATAATATCAAAAAAAAACCCATTTTGAATCTCATAGAACATATTCCAAAAAACACCAATTATTCAAATAAAAATTCAATTTGAAAACATACACATAATTTTCAAAACACTTCACCAGCTTCAAAATTCCCCCAATTTCACAAGATCCCAATTTTATTAGTATCTATTAAATGAGAACTCATTTTTTATTATTTAAAACATGTTTTGAAAACCATTTTGAATCTAGAACCCTATTTTATGACAACCAATTATCCAATAAATCCCAAAATTTTATAATGAAAATTCAATCTCATTTTTACAGAAAAACCATTTCATGAAAGAACAATTTTCTAAGCTCCATATTAAATTGATTCCAAAAACACATTTTCCAACATTCTAAAGGTGAATCATCTTTACTTTAATATTAAGATTCCCTGATTCCAAAACAAAGATACATGGGATGATACAAGAAGAAACTAGTGTCAATGGGTGACTCAGATAGATGGTTGGAGGCCAAATGCTAGTCACACTACCATCACATAGACTGTCTTGGGATATATTTGAAAACTCCACATGGCTTTCCAGGCCATGTGACCTCACTGAAAACATTGACCCAACTCCCATTTAATTTCTCAAATGAAAAGAAACCACAAGGATCAAATGACTCAGATGGAATCTAAATTCACCTGGAAACACGAGTCCTATCACTAGGTGTTCTGGCTAGGAACCAAAATCATAATCGTAATGTCAAGTCACAACAACCCAAGATCCAGTCTACACTAACTCTTACCAAAGGGACAAGAATCAAAAGGGTATGTCCTCCCTTGATTCCATTTTCTTACAAACTATGTTGGGTCCCCATCTGACTAGGCACTCGACCAATTCAATGGTAGGGCCCAAATGTAACACCCCAGGAAAATAAAGAATATGACATTTTTATATTTATCCATATTTGTGAATAAAATATTAATATTACTTTAAAGGGGACGCTATGCTCGATGGCGTACCCAATACACAACAACGTGTTTCTTGGGAATATTACGTTGCACTCTAATAATAAAATAATATTATTTTAAATGGTAGTTAACGCCTAACCGTTGTAATGGCGGGAATGAACAGAACTAACTACAAAATGATTATATATGTTTGTTAAATATTTTTACTTTTTACAATAAATGTTAGAGGATTAAAAATGTGAATGAATTCAATTTTTAAGCGTAAACATTCTAATGTTCTTTAGAAGGCCGATTAACCGCCTTTTGATAGTGAACCTCTTTTAAATCCACTTTTTGACAATTTTATGTGTTATATTTGAGAAAATAAAATTCTTCTTTAGGATAGAGACATCAAAATTTACATTATGTAAATTTTTGGTATCTTTCCGATAATGTTCATTTTTTAATGAATAGTGAAAAATAATTTATTTTAATTCAAAAACTCTTTTTAATCTAATTTATTTATATGGTTAGATTATCTTTTGAATTTTTTTAAAGTATAATTAGAATATATTTTTACCATTTAATCCAATAGTGGTCTTTGGAATTAATTTCACTTTGAAATTGGACTTAAACTAGTGTTAATCTTTTAATAGATATTGTTTCATAAAAACACACTATTTGTTTTGACAGCGAGAATTAATTATTAAATTAATTAATTCAACTTATATGTTTTGAATTTTTTAAAATAGACATCATTTTTGAGTTCGGAATATCAAATATAGCTTAGGGTGAATTTTTGGTATTTTTCTGAAAAACATCATTTTTTGATGAATAGTAAAACCACTAAGTGGTAATTAAAGAAACTAATTTTTCGTTTAAATGAAACTTTGACACCTCTGTGTTTTAAATTTCAAAAATACGACATACATGGTTTTCATTGGGAAGTAAAATTTGGTTCGATGGGATTAAAATAATTTTTTTGAATAGTAACTTTTATGTTCGTAATCATGATTAGAGATAATTTGTGTAATTTAAGGTAAAAATAATGTTTTAATAATGTGAAATGACCTAGAAACATGTACTACACTAATTTGGTGTTTCATGGATGACCAAGAAAATCCATGGGTCAACTTGGGGACCCCATGGAGCCACTTTGGTTGGAGAATGAAAAAAATAACTTTTTATTTAAAGTAAAAATAAAAATGTCACAAGCATGAAATGTTTCACTAAAACAATTTTTAAAAGGTGTTATACAAGTCATATTTTTGACTGTAAATATTCATTAGAAAGATAAAATTATTTCCTACATCATGATATTTTATTTATAATTTTTATAAATTAAATAAATTAAATTATTTATGACATCATGATGATGCAGCGATTATCTCATTAATAAAGGATTTAGATAAAAAGAAAAGATAATGTTACAAATATAACTTAAACTTGTCAAAACCCTATTGGATGAGTATATTTAGAACCCTTACCACGTTATCCTCTAAATACATCAATCTGGGACCTTTAAAATCCGAAACTCATTTGAAAATAAAGTATAATTTTGTAACATTACAAGAGTGCCCCTCCTCTCCTCTTATAAAAGGCCCCCACCACTACCACCTTACCCACACCTCTCAAGACTTTGGCTCGGCCAACCCCTTATAATTTTGTCTCTCCAACTCCCTATATAACTCCTTGAAGCCTCACTTTTATCAGCAGTCTTTTCAAGGAAGCCTTTGAGCTGAAACCAAAGGGAGTTACCCGATTTTATGGTAATGTCTTCACTTGTGTCTTTTTGTTTTATTTTGCTTCTCCAACCCCCTAAAATCTTTTTATTAATTTCTTTTGTAACAAATCCAGTATCCTAAATATAATAGGATGTTGTTATAAGAAGGATTCGAGCTACACTTACACACACCTTTGTCTAATGGTTAAAGAACATACTGATTCTGTGGTTGGCGATTTTCTGCCTCACGAAACGATGATTGTTCAATATTCTTTTAACACCGTTAAAGGTGGCCATTATGATGTCACTGTATTTTATATTTGATATATATGGTATTTATGTTTACTATATTCTGATGTATTTTATATTTAAACCATACCGTTATTCATTTCATGTTGTGTAAATGCGATAATTTCATATGAGGAAATGTGGACTACCGCCCCCTCAAGTGATGTGACTCGTACATGCAATAAATTGAACGTATAAAGAATGAAATTAATGAACATATGTGACCTATATATCATTTATATTATACTGGAATTATAATATATATATATATCATTTATTTTTAACTCCGTTAATATGACAAAGAAAAAATGAAAGTAGCGTTCATGCGTACGTATGGCCTACCGTCTCCATGAACGGTCCTTTTCGTTTTTTATCTCCAAATGATATGTAATAGTATAAAATGAATATGTAATGGATATATATGATATTTTAATCATTAATAATATTCTGGAAATTATTTACTTATAACTACATGGACAATCATTTTTCAAACAAGTTCATTTTTGACTCATGTACCAAACATCGGCAAAAACGTCTGATATGAACTAACATTATTAAACAATTATTATAACATTATAATATGTGATATGAACTGAATAATAATCTTTAAAGAAGGTCCTTTGGAAATTCTAAACTGACCAAAGTTTATTATTCACGAATATAAAGAAACTAACAAGATAAGTTGGACTTGAGGTAAGGGATCTGACTCCTCTCTTTCTTTTAAAGTACACTCTTTTATGTCATTCCTTTTAAATCTAATCTTTCTTGTTATTGGTATATTGTTTTATATTACTCTTACTGTAATTTTTATGTTTATATGATGAGATACCCTATTCTCTCTCATCAATCCATTTTGGAAGTTTTGAGTGGCGCCGTTAGGCTGCCGAATTTTTGTAAAAGATCTAACCTCTCTCTTTGTTTTTAAGTACTCTCCTTTATGTCACTTCTTTTAAGCTTTTCTTTGTTATGTTTGGGGATGTTATTTTATATTCCTATTTCTGTAAACTCTATGTTGATATGGTGAGAGACCCTATTTCCTCTCATCAATCCATTTTGGATGTTTCAAGTGGCGCCGTTAGGCTGCCGAGTTTTCATAAGGGATTTTTAATCTCACTTTTATTCCCATGAGATTTATGCTACATTTGCCACAATTTCCTTTGAGTGGTGTATGTACTGCCCATTACTTTACTCATTGTGTAATTCACTTTCCTTTATGAGTATTTACATCAATGTTGTATTGTCCTTCTTTCATGGGGCGTATGTTTCGAAAGATACCCATGTCGGTAAGGGAACCTTTCACCCTCCTCTTTTTAAAAATCTTCTTTAGTTATGTATTTTAATTCACATACTATTATGTTGGGATATGTTATTATATATCCTTATTGATTTAAATTTTATGTCTATGTGATGAGATACCCTTTTTATCTCTCATCAACTCATTTTCTGAATTTTGTAGTGACGCCATTAGGCTGTCAAATTTTTGCAAGGGAACTTCTTACCCCAAATTTGATTCTTTGGGATAAACATGTACTCCATGAATATGTCGTTATATGAATATGTGTGAATAAACTCTGATTGTTTTACACTTAATATCCACTTATATTTGGTGTATTCGTATGTCACACATAATTATGTAATTTATTTTTCCTTAAACCAAGGATACCGTCTTTGTAATGGACTTCGTCTCAATCTCCTTTCATTGAGGCATATTTTTTTCATACACAACATTCTTTTATACGGTGTATAAACCCCTTTGACTTTTACGTTTATCAAAAAGGAATCTTTGTTATACGAATCATTTTACAAAATGAAAAAAGGGAATGTTTTTGTCATACGTATGCGGTAACAATGTCTTCTCCGCCGCTGTGACCATTATTTGAGTTTCGGCATTCTCTACAAGCCAAACATTCTTTTTAAAAGAAAAATAAATACCATGTTTTACTTTTCTTTTATTTTGGTATTGAAAATGGTTTTCATCAGGTTTTTTATATCAATGTGTTTTATTGATATCTTGTGATTGAAATGTGGAAATGTTATGTTTCCTTTAGGCATGTTTAATGTGATACGATTATGTTATGGTTCTTGGGAATTGTTATGAAGATGGGTTGTTTCGTGATAAAATAAGGGCGGGTGAGCCCGATATAGCTCTCCAATGCATTGGGTAATGTGAAAGAGTGAAACGTTAAGGTTTCTCCGAAGTGATTTAGGGAATATATTGTGGTGGGTATTCCAAACGTAACCAAGTGGGTTACTCCCTACGTAAGAATGTTATGAATGCCTCAAGTTACCTTTTATGTCTTATTATTCCTATGATTTATTCATTATTTGATGAGGTATGTTAAAGTGCATATGTTTTATGGGTAAAGTATGATTTCATTCTTATGTATATATGAACTCATGTTTCAGTTCCATATTTTTTATAACCCTTACCGATCTTTTTGTGATCATCCCATGTTTTTTTTAAATGTTTTTCACAGGTCAAGGGAAAGGTACATTATATGATGATAGTGTCAAGGAAGTGTCAAGAAATAATCCATGCTTTATTTTTTTAAAATATGTTTCCGTTGATGGGAAAAAATGAATACTATCTTTTATGTAACCACTTTGTTTAAATGTGGATTGTAATGAATGTTTTATGATCTAATTCTCTAAAACTCTAAACCTAAAAATATCCTCAATGTGTAATCTTGTAATAACTCAAGATAAAGTAAGGTTTAAGGATAGGTCATTATAGTTGGTATCAGAGGTCGGTTTAGATAACTTTAGAGGTTACAGTATTCTCTAAGCATAAGTGACATTACCATATTGGTTAGGATTTCAGAAAGAGTCCTAGTTTTAGATAAATTGAAAGAGTAAGTATATCTTAGTGTTTATCTTCCTCATTAGAACATGATGATTTTTTTGATATATGCACATTGACATTTCAGTTTTTAGTGAATGGATGGATCTAGCAGGAACCAAAGAGACAACAGGTTTGAAGGAAACAGTGGGGGTTCTCTTATTAAGATACTAGATAAAATGGGGGATTCAATGAGGAAACTCGTGGTTGTTCTAAACCAACTATCAAGGAGTCATGATCAACCACTTTAACCTTGGTATGATCTGTAATTCATCATGTACGAGATGACCAATCGATGTGGAAGTTCAGGTAATAATTATAAATGTAACCACTAGAGTTTATATGATCCTTACTTTTGAGGTAATTATGGGTTATTATATGTTATGATGGAAAATGAAAGGCATGAGATAAACTTGATGTTAAAATATGTTATTATCAATTTTGAAGATTTTATCTCGTTTTGGGGAATGTTTTAAGAATTATATTGTTTTGGAAAAAGGAAAACACGCAGACCGTGTGACAACCCGTCGCGTCGGACAAAGCTGCGGGAATTGAACCCACAATCAAAGTGTGACTGGTATTTATCACCTACCACTGGACTACGTGATTTCCTTGGTTATTTTGACTGATTCTTTTTAGTTAGATGATTTTATTAATTAAGAGTAAGTTGATATTGGGTTATCTTCAGAAATTTATTAACCTATAATGGAGGATATGTGATTAGGTTAATTACTTTTCAATACGATACATTAAGAGCAACTGATGTTGTTTGGAGATAAATGTTACGATTTAACTTGGAAGACTATGTGACTAAATCCTTCAAATATTTGGCTTTCAATCTTAGTTGGTTTACATAGAAGAATTTTATGGACAAATTGTTTATCGAATGTTCCTCATTGAACTTTGGGTTTTGTTGGAAAAATTTTGGAGATTAAGAATAGATTTTCTTTTTATAAAGGGTTATCCTTTTCCGGATTATCTGATCTTGTACTAAACTTTTTGATTTTGGTTTTGATTAAAGTATAAAAACATAGAAAGTATATAGTTCTCTTTTGTGGATTAGGTGATTCTCTAGAAGTTGATTATAGTGAACAAGTCTTCTTAAATACTCATCTTTTGGAGAAAATATTATTTTTTGAAAGAAATCTAATAAAAGTTGAAAGTCAACATGGTAAGTAATTATGTTTCCTTATGAATAAATTCCTCAATAAAAAACAAAAAAAATTTCTATTTACTTTTCCTACTGGGGAATCGAATACCGTTTAACCCATCACATGTTTGTGATTTTCTTTTGGTTAACTTTTTCCTAAACAAGTTTTCTATCACTCTCCATCAGAACATGAACCTATGTTTTCTCCTCCATGTCCATGTTTTCCTACATTGAATCCTAGTATGGGTTAACTTAGGTGACCTCTGTAATTCTCATTCTTTATTTTAATGTGATTGTTTTACCGACTCTTGTTCCGATGTGGGACATTCTAGGATGTTTCCGAGCCCAATTTTAAAATTACGAGGATGAAATTCTGTAAAAGGGGGGAAGGATGTAACACCCCAGGAAAATATAGAATATGACATTTTTATATTTATCCATATTTGTGAATAAAATATTAATATTACTTTAAAGAGGACGCTATGCTTGATGGCATACCCAATACGCAACAACGAGTTTCTTGGGAATCTTACATTGCACTCTAATAATAAAATAATATTTTTTTAAATGGTAGTTAACACCTAGCCATTGTAATGGAGGGAATGAATAGAACTAACTACAAAATGATTATATATGTTTGTCAAATATTTTTACTTTTTACAATAAATGTTTGAGGATTAAAAATGTGAATGAATTCAATTTTTAAGCGTAAACATTATAATGTTCTTTAGAAGGTCGATTAACTGCCTTTTGATAGAGAACCTATTTTAAATCAACTTTTTGACAATTTTATGTGTTATATTTGACAAAATAAAATTCTTCTTTAGAATAGAGACATCAAAATTTACATTGTGTAAATTTTTGGTATCTTTCCGATAAAGTTCAATTTTTAATGAATATTGAAAATTATTTATTTTAATTCAAAACCTATTTTTAATCTAATTTATTTATATGATTAGATTATCTCTTGAATTTTTATTAAAGTTAAATTAGAATATATTTTTACCATTTAATCCAATAGTGGTCATTGGAATTAATTTCACTTTGAAATTGGACTTAAACTAGTGTCAATCTTTTAATAGATATTATTTCATAAAAACACGCTATTTGTTTTGACAGCGGGATTTAATTATTAAATTAATTAATTCAACTTATATGTTTTGAATTTTGTAAAATAGACATCAATTTTTAGTTCAGAATTTCAAATATAGCTTAGGGTGAATTTTTTGGTATTTTTTTGAAAAACATCAATTTTTGATGAATTGTGAAACCACTAAGTGGTAGTTAAAGAAACCGATTTTTCATTTAAATGAAACTTTGCCACCTCTGTTTTTTGAATTTAAAAAATCTGACATACATTGTTTTCATTAGGAATTATAATGTGGTTTAATGGGATTAAAATAATTTTTGGTGAATAATAACTTTTATGTTCTTAATCACGTTTAGAGATAATTAGTGTAATTTAAGTTAAAAATAATTTTTTAATAATGTGAAATGACCTAGACACATGTCCTAACCTCATTGTATGTTTCATGGCCGACCAAGACAATCCATGGGTCAACTTGGGGACCCCATGGAGCCACTTTTGTTGGAAAATGACAAAAATAACTTTTTATTTAAAGTTAAAATAAAAATGTCACAACCCTGAGATGTTTCACTAAAATAATTTTTAAATGTGGTTATACAAGTCATATTCTAGACTATATATATTCATTAGAAAGATAAAACGAATTCCTACAACATGATAGTTTTTTATAATTTTTAGACATTAAATAAATTAAATTATTTTTGACATCATGATGATGCAGCGATTACCTCATTAATAATGGATTTAAATAAAATGAAATGATAATGTTAAAACAAAAACATACACTTGTAAAAAAACTATTGGATGAGTATATTTCTAACCCTTAACACCTTATACTCGAAATACATCAATGTGGGACCTTTAAAATCCGAAACCCATTTGAAAATAAAGTAACACTTTGTAACATTACAAGAGTGCCCCTCCTCTCCTCTTATAGAAGGCGCCCACCTCTACCACCTTACCCACACCTCTCAAGCCTTTGGCTATGATAAAATCTGCTCATTTTGCCTCTAAAAATACCTCTCTAACTACATGAAGCCTCACTTTGGGCAGAAGTCTTCCCACGGAAGCCTTTGAGCTCAAACCAATGGGAGTTACCCGATTTTAAGGTAATGTCTTCACTTGTGTCCTTTTGTTTTATTTTGCTTCTCCAACCCCCTAAACACTTTCTATTAATTTATTTTGTACAAACTATAGTAACTTCAATATACTAGGATGTTTTTATAAGAATTATTTGAGCTAAACTTACACACACCTTCGTCTAATGGTTAAAGAACATACTATTTCTGTGGTTGGCGATTTTCTGCCTCCCGAAACGATGATTGTTCAATATTCTTTTAACACCTTTAAAGGTGTCCATTATGATGTCACGGTATTTTATATATGATATATATGGTATTTATGTTTACTATATGATTCTTTATTTTATATTTAAACCATACCTTTATTCTTTTCATGTTGTGTAAATGCAATAATTTCATATGAGGAAGTGTGGGCTACCGCCCCTTCAAGTGATGTGACTCGTACATGAAATACATGGAAAGTATGAAGAATGAAATTAATGAACATATGTGACATATATAACATATATTTTATAATGGAATTATAATATATATATATCATTTATTTTTAATTCCGTTAATATGACAAATAAAAAATGAAAGTAGTGTTCATGCGTACGTACGACCTACCGCTTCCATGAACGGTGCTTTTCGTTTTTTATCTCCAAATGATATGGAATAGTATAAAATGAATATGAACTGGATATATATGATATTTTAATCATTAATACTATTCTGGAAATTATTTACTTATCACTACATGGACAATCATTTTTCAAACAAGTTCATTTTTTACTCTTGTTCCAAACATCGGCAAAAACGTCTGATATGAACTAACATTATTAAACAATTATTATAACATTATAATATGTGATATGAACGGAATAATAATCTTTAAAGGAGGTCCTTACGAAATTATAAATTGACCAAAGTTTATTATTCAGGAATATAAAGAAACGAACAAGATAAGTTGGACTTGAGGTAAGGGATCTGACTCCTCTCTTTCTTTTAAAGTACACACTTTTATGTCATTCCTTTTAAAGCTCATATTTCTTGTTATTGGGATATTATTTTATATTACTCTTACTGTAATTTTTATGTTCATATGATGAGAGACCCTATTCTCTCTCATCAATCAATTTTGGATGTTTTGAGTGTCGCTGTTTGGCTGCCGAATTTTTTTAAGAGATCTAACCTCTCTCTTTCTTTTTATGTACTCTCCTTTATGTCACTTCTTTTAAGATCCTATTTGTTATGTCGGAAGGTGTTCTTCTATATTCCTCTTTCTGTAAACTTTATTTTGATATGATTAGAGACCCTATTTCCTCTCATCAATCCATTTTGGAAGTTTTAAGTGGCGCTGTTAGGCTGCCGAGTTTTCGTAAGGGATTTTTCTTCTCACTTTTATTCCCATGAGATTTATGCTACATTTGCCACAATTTCCTTTGAGTGGCGTATTTATTTCCCATTATTTTAATCATTGTGTAATATAATTTCATTTATGAGTATTTACATCAATTTTTTATTTTCCTTCTTTCACAGGGGGTATGTTTTGAAAGATACCCATGTCGGTAAGGGAACCTTTCACCTTCCTCTTTTTAAAAGACTTCTTTTGTTATGTCTTTTAATTCACATACTATTATGTTGGGATATGTTCTTCTATATCCTTATTGATTTAAATTTTATGTCCATGTGATGAGATACCCTTTTTATCTCTCATCAACTCATTTTCTGAATTTTGTAGTGACGCTGTTAGGCTGTCAAATTTTTGGAAGGGAACTTCTTAACCCAAATTTGATTCTTTGGGATAAATGTGTACTCCTTGAATATGATGTTCTATGAATATGTGTGAATAACATCTGATTGTTTTACACTTAATATCCACTTATATTTGGTGTATTCGTTTCTCACACATAATTATGTAATTGATTTTTCCTTAAACCAAGGATATCGTCTTTGTAAGGGACTTCATCTCAATCTCCTTTCATTGAGGCATATTTTGTTTTATACACAACATTCTTTTATAAAGTGTATAAACCCCTTTGACTTTTACTTTTATCCAAAAGAAATATTTGTTATACGAAGCATTTTACAAAATGAAAAAAGGGAATGTTTTTGACATACGTATGCAGTGACAATGACTTCTCCACCGCCGTGACCATTATTTGAGTTTCGTATTCTTCTACAAGCCATACCTTATTATTAAAAGAAAAATAAATAACATGTTTTACTTTTCTTTTATTTTGTTATTGAAAATGGTTTTCATAAGGTTTCTTATATCAATGTGTTTTATTGATATCTCGTGATTGAAATGTGGAAATGTTATATTTTCTTTATGCATGTTTTATGTGATACGATTATGTTATGGTTCTTGGTAATTGTTATAAAGACGGGTGGTTCCGTGATAAACTAAGGGCGGGTGAGCCCGATAGAGCTTTCCAATGCATTGGGTGACACGAAGGAGTGAAACGTTAAGGTTTCTCTGAAAATATTTAGGGAATATACTGTGGTGGGTATTCCAAACGTAACCAAGAGGGTTACTCCCTATGTAAGAATGTTATGAATTCCTAAAGTTACCTTTTATGTCTTATGATTCCTATGATTTATTCATGATTTTATGAGGTATGTTAAAGTTCCTATGTTTTATGGGTAAAGTATGACTTTATTCTTATGTATATATAAACTCATGTTTCCTTTCCATATTTTTTATAACCCTTACTGAGATTTTTATGCTCATCCCATGTTTTTTTAAATTTTTTTCATAGGTAAAGGTAAAGGTACATGATATGATGATAGTGTTAAGGATGTGTCAAGAAAGAATAGCTGCTTTATTTTTTTTAAATATGTTTCCATTGATGGGAAAAAATGGATACTATCTTTTATGTAACCACTTTTTTTAAATGTGGAATGTAATGCAAGTTTTATGATCTAATTCTCTAAAACTCTAAATCTAAAAAGATCCTCAATTTGTAATCTTGTAATAACACATGATTAAGTAAGGTTTAAGGCTGGGGCCTTATTCTAAAGGGAGTTCCCATCCCTAATGGATGAAAACCAATTTTAGGTATCCAAATAAATTTCTTGGGAATGATTTATCCTAAAAAAGACAGAGAAATAAAATAAAATTAACCGATCAAACTTTCAACGAGAGTAAAAATAATCTATGTAGTGAAACAAACCTCAACTGACCTTATCAGTCACAACAGAACAAACAATGACACTCTATCAAAGAGTCACGCAATCTAGTGGAACCTAAAACTAAAAAATAGAGTAGGTGAGAGCACCAATATTCTTAGTAAGAATTATAAGGAAAAAAACACTTTATTCCCTTACCTTAAAAAAGAAACCCAATCAAGATAGTTTAAATATAAGACATACTAAAATATTCTTTTTCATTCAATTCAAAATTATGTCCCCCATTTTCCTTTTTGAGGAAATAATTTCTCTTCTAGAACATTTTAAAAATAGGTTCCCTACCTGAATTTAAATTTAGAAATTAATGTAAAGCAATTTAGACTTAAATATAGTTTTCACAAATGAGGAATCAGGTATGAAAGGACTGAAATTGAAATCATATCATAAGAACCCTCGGCAATCTATAAAAAGTTAGTGTTTATTGGGGACCTATGACCCATGTACCTCAGTGAAACATTTCTTAGAAACCATGGCCATTAGCATTATCATGTACAATCTACAATGAGGGGAAACCCAGATAGCCTAGTGGTCTCCAATCATCACAAAAGTTTAGTTAGTGTTGTAATGTCAATCATGCTAGACAAAAATGGGACGAAAAACAGATTAATAATCTTGTGTACTAGTACTACTCTGCCCACCTAGGTAACCATGGTTTCCCATGTGCTCTATTTAAAATGGTGGTTAGGTATTATTAACAAAATAGATATGAAACTAACACATTCTATATCTAAAACTCGTTCAACCTCTCACCATTTATCTTCCTCCTTAAGAACATTCCCCTTTATACATCACAAAATAATGTACAAGCCTTTAAACTATGCACATATCAATAATAAAATAGTAACACTTGCATCATATTTCTAATATTAAATGGAATGACTCAAGAGTGGTGTTTTTCACTTTCACAAATCAATTTTCAGGGTTCCAAACAGGCCATGTTACATCACACGGAATTCTTTTATTTTTAAAAAACAAAATCAACCAGCACTTTTAATTTTAAAATCCTTTAAAAACTTAAATGGACCACCAAGGTAACACACAGTTAAAAAAACCTTGAAATCATGTTTAAAACAAAGAAAACCATTTTAGAAAGGAAAACATCAAACTAATCACAAATTCCCACATAAACCCATGCACATTATCAAAAATCCCAAAACATGATATTTCTCATTTTCATTTTAAAATCACACCAAAACCGTTGTTCACTCACTCTGTATTCAAAAATAATATTAAAAAAAACCAAACTTCATGGGAAAAAGGAACATCACACCAAAAATAAATTTTTAAAAGAACTTTAAGCATTTAAAGCGATAAGCATTATAAACAAAAATAATATGAATATTTGAATGAAGATTATACATTCAAAAAACTAAGGGTGAACCATAAAATAATGGAAATTCCTACACCAAACATCATCATAACATTTTATATCATGCATAAACTATTTAATATTACAAATACTCTTTTATACATTCATGAAGTAAATGATATCGTATTAAAGGCTTGGGCATTAGGGACCTACCTCAACATGGTACCAAACCAAACATTTAAACATTCATGATTTCTAACTTAAATATGATACTCCTCAACTAATATTATTCACTTTCACAATCATTTAAGGACACCTAGACCCTATGATCCCATTTTAATATAAATGAACATGTTCAAGGGGAATCCTTACATATATGCTTATATGCGTATACTAGTATCTACTCAACTACAAATGAATTTTCTTATATACTAATAGAAATACCTAGACCCATAAAAGTATATTCACTTCTAGGGATACTTATACATGTAGTAAGAAAAATTACACATATATAAATATATAATTAATTATAAAAATGTAGGTGAGTCACTATAGAACTGATGAATTGAAATCATAATGAAAAGACCAACAGAGTACAACATAAATACCTGGGACCTTAAATCACCCAAAAGATTCAAAATAAATTGAGTGGAACCATTTAAAAGATGATAAACCATACCTCAGATAGAATAAGTGGCTCGAATCTAAGTGAATCGCTTCACCTTTGGTGACGATTTCCAAAACACACAACCAAAGGTCCTCAGGGACCATTCTCACAACCTATCGAAGGATGAAACACAATAACGTGTCAATCCCAACCCAAGGGTTTTCAGTTGGATGAATAGGGTGATGAGAAGACCTAAAATCATTAGTGAATTGAGGGAGAATATGGGAGAAACCCATGCCTTGAAGGATCAGACCAAAATATGATGGAAAACCGATTGAAATCTGAGTCCGAGAGGGAGCCCGATAGGTGGTGTCACGTGTGGAAAGGGCTCTGCCCGGGGGCGCAAGGGTAGTTCCAAGGAGATCAGGGCAGCATGAGGGACATTGCTCGAAGATGATAAGGGAGCCATAAAATGGGAGGGGGAAAAGCGTACACCCAAGGAGGCTTGATGATATAAGAGGGGGAGTATAAGGAGAGAATAGGGAAGGAAAAGTTAAAAAAGAAAAAATAAAAAAAGTAGTGGAAAAAAGAATAACCCCCCATAAAAGCTAATATAATCCTAAGAATAATAATAATAACAATAATAACAATAATATAATAATAATAATAGTTAATAATAATAATAATAATAATAACAATAATAATAATAATACTCTTGAACAATATTATAATAATAATAATAATTATTATTACTATACTTAATTTATTTTTTTTTCTATGTTTATTTTATTTTCATATATTTACTCATATCATTAAATAATTTTTTCCTAAACATTGGGAAAGTCGTATGGTGACCTGGATGAGGCCGCCCTGTTTCGACCATGCACTACACGTGTGTCGGATGTTGTTCAGACCAAAACATACATTTATCAGCAAAAACACAAAATTCCAATTGATACATGGCCCGAACACTAGTGGAAATATCCAAATCCAATAAATACTAAAATAAAATAAAATTCTAGAGTGTGGTGTGACATGAATTGGGTGTATACTCGGTTCAATAATGGAATGTTTCCACTAATATGGTATTAGGAGTGAATCTTGACTACCAATGTGGTTTGGGGAGTTATCCCATACCACTATGATGGCATTAATAGTGATTCGTTTATTAATATTGAAATCATTTCATATGCTTCTATGTCTTCCACAATCAAATTTCGTATTCTTATGTAATGATTACATGACTTATGATCTTGATTCTTTTATGATTCATTCCTTATGAGTTACCAATATATATTCCATTACTCATGTGTATGATCTTTGATTGACAAGGTATGATCCTCTCATGTTATTCTAATGTTCTCATATTCTTATGTTCATGATTGTACATATGTTTCTTCTTTTTTACCTTTATTTATCATATGATCTCACACATTTCTCATGTTTCCTTTCCTCATTTTATTAAAAAATGGTTTATGTTTGAGTAGTGATGTGTAGTATCTTTATTGGATATTTTAAGATCTTTCACAAAATTAGAAGAATGAGTACCATGTTTCCAAATACACAAAAAAATTATGGTCCTCAAGGATTTATTTTTGTAATCTGATGAATGTCTAACACAAACGACCCAATGTCCTCCTATTTATATTAATTAATGATATTCTCTCTTTTACGGGTTGAAGCTGAACCCTTACCTGCAAGCAGGCTTTGGCGATTTACAGGACCTGAAGCTTTTATAGGAAATCATAGATACTGTAACTAATATAAATTTCTCATAGCCAATGTCTACATCATGATGTCAGATCTCCACCTTCGCATGGATGTTTAGCTAGGATTCTCGTGCAAGCACAAATGGGTCCTAATGGAAAATTTAAAACCATCTCATTATTCCAAATAGGTTGTATATTCTCTAGTGAATAGACCTTCATCTAAATCATCATCTGGAGATTTCCCCTTTTAGTGTCCCTCTAGTATATTTAAGCATTATTACACGTGTCTCGAAGGCCTTGAGCTTGGATGAAGGGCTTGAAATGGACAAAAGGCCACGAGGTGGCCCAGGAACCATACAAGCCTGAAGTTATTGACTGTAACAAAGGCCTTGAGTGGTCTGAGGACCAAACCAGTGGCTCGAAATCCCAGATGGATGAATATTTCATGTAGCTATTGGATCGAACAGTATCTAATATGGTACATACTACAATTCCTTCTATTATACCTGCTACATTACTACTACAGTTACCAGGAGATATTTCTATAGCTGGATTTTATCTTGAGTCTCATGGATACACATGTTGATTCCTCACCAACTGAGTTAAAGCTCTTTTTGAGTGTGGAATATTAAACTAATATGACATAATATCCATGTATGTTGTTCTAGGGTCTCTATATTAGGTATCAAAGGGAATTTTTAGTAATTCTTTAAAAAATAGGATAATAAACCATTAGTGATATCTATAATGATATTTCTATGGATATGTCTACAGATGTATCTATGGATAATCATTAGTTTTCATGGAATTATAAGCATTCTTCATGATCTAGGCATCCTATAAGTAATTTTTCATGATTATGTGGTTTTATGATATGATAAGTGTTCCACACAGTATGATTTTTGGTCTTAGCAAATAGTGTAAAAAAGAATGAACTAGGGTAGCATTGAATGTATCAGATGTATAATGTATGGGAATTATACAATCAATTTCCTAAGTATAATTTTCTTGAAGTGAATCTATAAGGTGGTATGATTATTGGTTCTAATTCTCCATATTAATATACTACGAACGATATGTGAAAGATATGTGTTGTTAATATAGTATTGTTTACCTTATATGTAATATGCATGATTATATTGAGGTTGGGGAACATGATTCATATTTCATATTCTCTGAAATGGGTATTAAAGAATAATATGATAAAGAATTTTTATTTGTTTGAGAATAATCTTTAATAATTGATGTGTATGTTTTTTTTGGAATTCAAAGGCTAGGTTATATGAATCATGAAATATATAAGAATTTATACTATAAATTTTACCTTACGGATAGGAAAGGATATGTTAAATATTGTTGATGAAATGTAAAGTGATTTAATGGAAATTTGATATTTGGATTAATGAAAGATAACACCTAACATGTTCTGTAGGATGAGAAATGATATTTTACATGCATAAATAGATAATGATATGAATAATGTATGTTCTATAACATTAATAACCTCATAAAAATAATGTATTTGTGGAAGAAATTAACTATATTATCCTCGATGAAGTGTACAAATTATTGGATTTAAGTAATATATTCAGTACTCTTTGGAATATGTAAGAATGCATATTTTCTAAATGGTTTTATGGTAATTTAGGTTACTACAGTTTCATAATGAATATATAATAATGTTATTCACATATTTGGATTGTCATAACCAAGAGATATCGTACAATATATCTGGGATGCATGTTAAGATTATTTGGTGACCATATTTCTAATGTTTTGGATTTTCATCTTTTGAAAGGTTTATAAAGGTAAACATTTATAGAATGGGTTAGGAAACAAATCAGATGAGGTTTTAGATATACAAGTATTATCTCTACATATGAGGAATTATAAATATTTGATAACCTTTGATAACCATTATTATGTGATTTTAATAAAATAATGACAGAATTATATATCATTATATTTATGGATCTCATGGAATGTTAGTTCATAATGGATGATAAATTAACCTCCATTTCATGGAGTAAGATATGATTAAGAATCCATGAAAGGAATAAAAATATGGTGAGATTCTGCATATGAAAAGTAATTAAATAAATTAAGTACATGTACCTATTTTCATGAATAGTATAATAATTCATCATCTCATATAGAATGATATTGAATACAATTAATCATAATGTAATGTACTGGACCCAGATGCTACTCAAAATGGTGTCCCAAGCCCGATTGGTCACATGGCCTCAAGCGCATCTCCCCAAATGCCAAAGGCTTCTGACAAGCAGCGAGGGCCTAGTTGAGTTAGAGGGGAATCTATGCCCTAATTACAAGAGTATCAGAACAGAATTCAAACATACAGTAAATCATAGATGCAAAATAACTAGTCAACTAATGAATGTAAGACAAGATAGAAATACATTTCAATAACAGAAGGGTCTCATATACAAAATGATAAAGATGGTACACGTATTTTGAGAGCAACCAAAATCGTACATGGAAGTATAGTACAATAAAAGTATCTCAAAAATAAAAAAAGAACAAAAATGTATCCCATCATCAGAAGCCTCATCTTGGTCTTATATACCCCTTCTAAAAATATACAATCAACCACCTATACTAGGGTGGTTTCACCTATCATCACTTTCAACCATATAATTTGTTTCGGTCCCCAAGGAGGCCCAAACATGGTGTGAGGTAAACATCCTAGTAGGAAACCACTGAAGTCTATAATGTTATAACAAAAATTATCTAAAGGTGCAAGCAAGTGTAAACAACCAGTAAGTAAGTGCATATTCCCAGGGTAGAAGTCTACTATCACCAAAAAAAATGAACAACCTCAAGGTTACATGAAACAGAAAGTTAGCTCTTAACAAGATACATATATTTGAGTAAACAAGCATGTCACGTGGACATGTTATACATCCATCAACATCAAGTAGCCATAGACGCGTTGTATAGATAAATCAAGTATCCGACGACCTCATCCTAGACTGAATTTCAGACCGCAAGGGCTACATCCAAGGTGTCAGCAGACCAAGGAATCTAAGTAATTAATATCTAGACCACGGAGGGCCAGATCCAAGGATCTTGTCAAAGGCATCCCATCAACTCCCATTGGCATCTAGGTGGAAACTAATTTAGGAACTAGTTGGGGTCCAAGGAGCATTGAAATATCATGTCCTGCATGATCCCAGGCAAGCCAAATCTATGGGGTAGCAAGGCCTAAGGCATCCCATGGAATTAAGACCCAAGGGGAATAGTCAACCAAAGCCATCTACTACAGCATTCCAGATCCATGGAGAGAGGTCTGTTAAATCTATCAAACCATTCAATCAAGAATTCATATTAAACATTCATAAACATGTGAGTATAAAAACTCACATTAACATGCGAAATCCATGAGTATACCAACTCATGCAAACTATTTATCAAAAGAATATGCGCCTACCCTCCCATATAATCCATTTAAAATGACATTAGTCATTTCATATAGGTATACCCACCCATATCATCCATTTAACCTACCAAACTATGAAATTAAAAAGGCATAACATAATATTCATAAATCAAGGAGCCAATATATCTCCTAAACAAGCTACTCATGTTATCATAGCATTAACAATATTCCTCCAACTAGGAAAGCGCAAGAACACCCCCATGGGTTGTTTAAACGGGCCTAAACAAGTAATTTACATAACTCTCACCCCTTGGGTGACCTTGAAATGAGAAACATGTGCCAATTCACCTAAAAAGAACCCTTGTTCAACCTCACGATGTCCAACTCTATGTATTAAAATCTAATCACTCAAAAATGTGACCTCGCTGGAATGTCTAACGGATGGCGTATTGGCCAAATGCCTGAAAACCACCATGAAATTTGAAAAAAAAGATATATAACACCTATCTCCCCTCAGTAGTTGATTTCTTGTAGAGTATCATGCCATGATATATTCTAGTTTGGAAGAAATCTAAAGAATAGATGAAGAATGAAATATTAGGCCATATGATCCTAAATCCAAAAAGTGTAGTCATTGTTCTAAAGAATCATGAATGACTAAAAAAGGAATGTAGGACTTACCGATGTCAATCCATAGAGGTGATCAATGATAAAAACATAGATCATACAGAGGAATAGGCTCAATGACTTATTTAGGCACCAATTGGGAGAGCTATGGGAGTCCCTCTTCACATGGGTGAATAAAACCGAAAATGGTTTTAAAAAGGAAATTTATTTTTAATTAACAATTTAAGGAAAACACGCAGCATTGTCACATGGTTTACTGACATAGTTTCCCAAAATGTGTGTACCTCTCTACCCAGGAGGGCCACTTTGCACGGTTACCCTATGCAGTTGGACTAACTGTGTTGTAACCGTGTGAAACCACTCTATTAAAAAACTTTCACTTTTCAGACCTCTAGCACGATATAGACTAACTGTGCACATGCTATGTAAAAATCGTGCACCATGTCATTTTCATCTCAAAACTTGGTTCCGACCTCCAAAAAATCCCCAAACACCTCGAAAAAACCTATGATCATGTTAATCATTCACATAATCCCATAACAAGTCATTTAAACTAACAAAAAAGTATTCTTACCTCATACGAAAACCTAGGTTCGTACAATCTTCCCCCCTTATGGAAATTTTTTCCTGAATTGATCTCTCAAGAGAGGTCAAGATTCTACTGAGAAAAAATATGGACATTAAGCACATATGTATGCCTCCCTCTCCCATGTCTCATCTTTTAAATGACCATGGTGCCATATCACCTGTACTAGAGGAACTAAATAGCCTCAAAGAACCTTCATGCTCTTGTCAATGATATGAATAAGATGCTCCTCAATGGATGCATCTACCTAAAGATCAACATCATTAGGATGAAAAAAGTGAGATGAGTCTGAGAGATAGTGGCATAGATGACATACATGGAAGATTCCATGCATGGCTTGGTACCTATAAGGTAATATAAACTGACTGGAAATAGACCCGACTCTCTCCAGAATCTCAAACAGCCCAACATATCTCGGGGAAAGTTTACCCTACCTCTTGATCTACATGTGTCCCAACCTTGGTGAAACACGCAAGAAAACCAAATCCACTACCTCGATCTCTAGAGGTCATATGAAGTGATCATCATACAATTTCTAATGAAATTTATTAGTGTCCACCTACATCTAAATCATCTAAAACTACTTAGATGTCTTCAGCATGAGACATGGTCCCAGTAACGATGCATATCCTTCCTATAACTAGTATATTGAATAACATAATGGCCTACCATATAAGGTTACACATGACCCCATCTATATTGTCACATGATAACTATTTTTGTGGGTTTTGGTACGCTTTTTAAGGACATCAGTATGAGGGTGTTATGATGTTCCCAAAAACACATGTGTGCCCAGAAACCTCTAAAAAACCATCCAAAAACGTGGCATAAAGTGGGAGTCCCTATCTGAATTGATAGTTCATGGGACCCCATGAATTCGTAACACCTCTCAGATATAATTCATTCCAAGATCATCAACATTGATGGTATCTTTGATTAGAAAGAAGTGTGAAACCTTTGTAAGCCTTCCAATGACTACCCACACAACATCATTACCTCAATGTGACCTCGTAAAACCTGTCGCTAAATCAATCCCGAAATTATTCCATTTACACCCTTGGATAGGTAAATACTATAAAATCCCAGGTAGCTACGGAGGTTCTGCCTTCACATACTGAGTGGTGGAATACCTAGTAACAAAACCAGCCACCTCTCTCATAATTTACGACCACTAGTACTGAAGTTGCAAGTCACTTTACGTCTTGGTAACACCGGGATACACTTCCCAAGCTAATTAATAAAACTATTATGTCATCTCCTTTCTTATATCGACTAGAAACCAGACATGTCCATGGATATGAAAGATCTCATCATTTCCAACCATCCAATCTGGAGGAGGGTCCTCACTTGCCACATCTTCCTGTAGAAATAGGCCTTCTAAACATGAAAGCTTCCTTATCCTAACTCTGTCCAGTAGGGTATAGGTAACATCTAAGGATAAAAGAAAAATATTCACTTGTCTTTCATGAACCACCAGATGCATCTCAGAAATCAATTCCATAAGCTGCCACTTGATACTTTCCTCAGGTACTGCATGTATATGAGTCCTCCAAATTAGTGCATCATCCACTTCATTTCTCATACCAGTTGTGTAGGCAATCATGAAGTCAAAGGACTTTAGGTACCCCAACTTCCATCGCAGCCTCAAATTCATATCACATTGCGTGAGGATATACATGAGTATTTTTTGGTTAGTGTACTCCATAAAATGCTCTCCCAGTAAATAATGCCTCGAACAGAAAATATTATTAAAAACTGCATCGAACATGAGATCATTCATAGGGTAATTCCTCTCACGAGGCCTCAGCTTCTGAGACCCATAAAGCACAATTTGATCTACATGTATCATCATTTCCCCCCATCCCAACACCTGAATTGTCACACTACATCATATAGATCTCGCCTTGTTCTGGCAGTATGAGGACTGCTGGTGATTTCAATCTCCATTTCATCTCATGAATGGTTTTCCAACAAGATTTTAACCACACAAACATCACACCCATCTTATTCAAGCCTGGAAACAGCACTGCTAATCATGAGAAGTCATGTATAAATTGCCTATTGTATCCATATAGTCCTAATAAGCTTCATATGTCAAAAAAAATCCTGCGATGTTCCTAGGAATCTATATCTCTCACATTTTTTGGTTCCACTAATACTCTTATCTCCAAGATGATGTGACCAAGGAAGTGAATCTGACCCATCCCAACGTGTCACTTTAGGAGCTTATCATAATAACTAAAGCTTTATTATTTTATTTAAAATGATCTGAAGATTGTTTGTATGGTCATATCGATTGTGAGAAAAAACCAATATATCATCCAAGAAAACCATCACAAAATAATCTATGTACGGATGGAACCCTCAATTAATCATCGCCAAGAAAACCACTTGCACATTCATGAGATTGAACATCCTAAGTAGATACTCATTTAACATGTACCTACCACAAAAGGATATATGAGGTATGTTTATAGGTCGACCTCTCACCTGCTGATATCTTGACCTCAATTAATTTTTGAGAACACTTGAGCTCCTCGAAGCTGATCAAACATGTCATATATCTATGTAATGGGATATCTGTTTTAATCGTCTGATGGTTCAGTATCTCATAATCCATGCATAGCCTAAGAGTTTCTTCCACCTTTTCACAAAAGGATTGGTAAACCCCACAAACATGTATTGGGTCTAATAAACTCCTTCAACTCAAAATCCTCTAGCCACCTCTTTAGATCCTGAAACTTTGACGTAGGAATCATGTAAGGAGAAATGGATACTAGCAGAGCTCCTGGGACTAGCTCGATGGAGAACTCCAACTCTCTCTCTAGAGATAAACTAGAAAATTCACCAGGAAAGACATCCCGGAAGTGCTCAACCACTAGAGGAAAGTCTGCCTGACTCGCCCCCTATTTATCTAGAAACAAACTTGCAATCTTGGATGTCATCCCACCCAACCCACAATGATCAAGTCCATATCTACGCATTTGGACATTCAATTCATTCATTGGAATAAACATTTCACCCTCTGGTGATTTGAAAGTCACCCTCCGGTGATAGAATTCAACATACACCTGATAAGCAATGAGCCAGTCCATTCCATGAATGATGCCAAACCCTATCATCATGAGGACATATAAACTCAATTGATTGTGGCACCCAATAAAATCATGGGTACACTCCATATACTATATCACATCACCCTTTCTAACTCCCAATTGTGTGTCTAGTGTCAAAATTCCCTCAAAAAGAAAAACCACAAGACCAAGGGTTTTCACCACTCACACAGAAAAAAACATTGAGAGAAACCTATATCAAAAAGAGAATATGAATTAGTAGAAGCTACTTTGATCGTACCTGTCACTATAGACGGTCTGAGATCCTTCTCTTGTTGGGTCTGTTGGACTGTACCACTGCTCTGTGACCCAGCCTGGCTACCTGGAGCTAATCTTCCCTGCTATCTTGGAGAAATCAGTGTCTGGCTACCACGATAATGTCCACCACTAGCCTAGCCAGACTGTCTTACACTACTCTAACCCCATCATAACATGGAGCTTAAGAACTTCCTCTTAAACCCAACCTTTGAGTTGAACCCATACCAATCACAACTAGAGGGATTGTCTTGTAAAACCACTAATTGTGAACCATCCTACCACAATCTCGCCACTCGACTGGGTTGCGATCACATTAATATTTAATGTGGCCTCACCTACCACACTAATAGAAAAACACCATGTTTCCAACACCAATAACCTGACTGGAACTCTCGTCACAAGAAGCCTCAAACGACACTTCCTCCCATATGACATAGATCCACTGGGGAAAAAATAGCACTCACTGGTTCAATACCCCCAACTGGCCTCATTTTTTGCTCTGTAATTTTCTCCAGGTTCACAATCTCAATGATATAAGGAAACCTTAACACGTTGACTTGATATTAGATAGCATGTCGGATACCTTACTCAATGTGCCTCTCCCTCGACAACTCATCAGTAAGATACATCGGTGAAAAACATTACAGTTCTATAAAGTCTGTCAATTATTCTATAACAATCGCCGCACCCACCTCCAGACACATAAAATTACTAGCCCACTCTGCTCACATAGTATTGGGGTAAAATTAGTTGTAGAATCAGGTTTGGAACTCATCCTAACGCATATTCCATAGCGCATCACCCTGGTTCAAAATGTCACACCAGTGCTTTGCTATTCCACATAGCATGTAAGTTGCAAGCTTTACCCTCCTCTCTAGAGGAGTCTTCATATGCTCAAAAAATTGAAAACATTGTCTCTAGATATAGATCTTAAGCCTATGTTCTGCCATCCCCTAAATAACATATGAGGAGGAGGATACTGGAACACTTGTGTTAGCTTAGCCATAGTCAAAGCTGGTTGCAGTACTCTTTATAAAGTCTACACATTGTAAAAGAAACACTAATGGAATTGTTCCTCATCACCTATGTCTGGAATAGATTTAGGTTTCGTAGCTGGAACTATAAGAGAATCAAGTAGTATCCCGTGGCCCGCCATCATCGAAGTATGGTCATAGCCTCCATCGCGTCGTACCACTGGAAGAAGCCGTGGTGGGATGTCCCTAAAATAAAAAACGCATGCCTTAGGAAAGAAAAAAAATCAAACCATAATGATCAAAAGTGTAGGACATGTAAAAACCCTCCTAGAAAACAATTCAACCCACAACATGCTCTTAATGCCAGAAATACATAATGAACAACCAACAAACCACTAGAAACTATAACTCTCAACCACTCCAAACATTGGTCTAGCTCAAGTCTCTATTCACTATTCGAGTTTCCATTTCCATTTCACATTATTTTATTCAGGAAATTCAACCTAGGGTTTACCAATTCATGAATCCAAGAGGGCCCATTACACCCCATGGACCATGAACCCGGTTCCCATTAAAACCATACATGAAACAAGTTTCTTTAACATTGAAATTTCATTGGTGTGTCATTTCTCAATTCATGTGGGCCCACACTCCTTATAGATGGGATAATGATATCACACCTTTATCTATTACACCCAACTAACACAATAGTAGGAAAGCTATCACATCATTATCAAAATAGCTTGAAATATCTAATTCATCCTATATTGCACGGAATATTGCATGGAATGTGATTCTAAAAAGATTCTAAATGATGCAAGATATGGAAAACCCTTATCTCTTCAGGTTTCAACTGAAATAAAACCAAAAATTACATCAATTGTAATAACAGAAATCATGTGTGTCACCCAATGGTGGAATTGAATCAACTATAATAGTCAAAATATAGAAAATTAGAACTCAATTTGAGGCAATTTGGCTTTTCCCTATATGCAGGTCAGCTACTCCTGAGCATAATTTATTACTAAAATCTATTCCCTTTATATTCTTTTCTATTGTCGCCAAACAGAAAGTCAAACAATAAAAAAACACTTCAAATACCACTGGTAATGTCCCGTACCCAGAACCCACTCGAAACTGTTCCCTGAGCCTGGTTTTTCACCTATCCTCAAACGCATCTCCCCAAATGCTAGAGGTTGTCGACTAGCAGCAAGGGCATAAGTGAGTTGGTGGGGGAGGCTATGCCCTAATTACTAGAGAACGACAACAGATGTAAAATATATAATAATTTTTTTACGCAAAATAACCAGTCAACTACTGAATGTAAGACAATATATTAATACACACCAATAATATAAGGTTCTCATATACAAAAGATGTAGTTTGTTGATGAATCTAGAAAGTATCCAAAATAGTATATGGAAGTATAGTACAATACTTGTATCCCAAAAATAAAAAAATAACAAAATGAAATCCCAGCATCGCATGCCTCATCTTGGTCATATTCTCTCCTACTCCAAATCCACAATCATTAACCTGTACTAGGTGACTTGCCCTTATCATCACCTAAAACCATATAATCTGTTTAGGACCCCAAGAAGTCCCAAATAGGTTTTGAGATAAACATCCAGGTAGGAAACCACACAGGTTTATACATTTATAACAACAATTATACAAAGGTTCTATAAAGTTTAAAAACTCTATATGTGAGTGTATATGACCATGGAATAAGTCTACTGTAACTATTAAAACTGAATAGCCTCAACCAAGTAAACAAGAAAGTCACATGACTATGTCGTACATCCATCTTCATCAAGAAACCACATCCAAGCTGCAATGAGAAGTCAAGTATTCCACAACCATGACATATAGTGAAGTGTAGGCCGCAAGGGCCGATTTCACGGTGTCATCATTCCAAGGAATACATGTAATTAATATCTAGACCACGAAGGGTCAGATCTAAGGATCTTTTCCACGGAATACCATAGAGTCCCATGGGAATCCCTTGTGGACACTTGGTTAGGAATTGGTTGGGGTCCTAGGAGGACAGAAATAGAATGTCCATCGTGATCCCAAGAAAGCCGGATCCATAGGGTAGCACAGCCCGAGGCATCCCACAGAATCAATAAACAAGGGAAAAATTCAACACATGGCTTCCACTACCATGTTACAGATCCATGGTAGAAATCCATGGAATCTATCAAACCATTCAATCATGCATTCAAATTAAAAACTCATAAACATGTGATTATATCCACTCACATTAACATTCACAATCCACAAGTATACCCACTCATGAAAATCATTTATCAAAAGAATATGGGCTTACCCTCCCATATAATCCATTTAACATGCCATTAGTCATTTCATAGAGGTATACCCACCTATATCATCCATTTAACCTTCCCAAAAATAAAAATAGAAGAGGCATAACAAAATATTCATAATGTAAGGAGGCATTACTTCTCCTAAACAAGCTACTCAGGCTATCAAATCATTAAAAAACTTTTTCTAACTAGGAAAGAACAAGAACACACCCCTTGGGTTGTTTAAACTCACCTAAACAAGTAATTTCCATAAGGTGCACCACTTGGGTGACCTTGAAACAAGAAATGGGTGCCAACAAACCTAAACAAAACCCATGGTCAATCACAATAAGTCAAACTATAGCTACTAAATTCTACTCCATCAAAAACGAGACCTCGACAAAAAATATGATGGATGGAGTGATGGATGAATTCCTTAAAAAACTCCAAGAAATTTTGAATGAAGGTATATACGACCTACCTCGCCTCGGTAGTATCTTGATAATCCGGTATCATGTCTTGATTCATCATGGTTAAGATGAAATCTGAAGAAAATATGAAGAATAGAATATAATGGAATAAGATCTTAATTCCAAATAGAATAGCCATTGTTCTGAAGAAATCAAAAATGACCCAAAGGAATGTACGACTTACTGATGCAGATCTGTAGAGATGATCGGTGATCAAAATAGATATCAGACAGATGAATGGGTGTAAAGACTACTTTAGGTTCTTAAGGGGAGAGCTACAAGAGTCACTCTCAATGTCAGAGAAGAAATCCAAAAATTGGTTTAAAGAAGAAATTTATTTTTAATTTAAAATTAAAAAACACACATCAAGGTTGAAAGGTTTACCCGCATGGTTTCCCAAACTGTCCAAAAACCATGAAAACCTATCTACCTAAGAGGGACACCTCATAAAGTTACCCCGCATAGTTTGAAAAACTGTGCAAAAATCATGCGGTAACTATGAAAAACCATTATACCCAAAAAACCATCACTTTTTTGACCTCTCACAAACTTAATACTAATCATGCACAGGTCATGAGTAAACTATGTGCCGAATCATTTTCAGCCCAAAACATGGTTATGACCTTTGATCAATCCCTGAAAACCTCCAAAACACCCACGATCATGTTAATCATTCTACTAAGTCAATAACAAGGCAATTAAATCTAAAATAAAAGGTTTAGTACCTCATTAAAAAACCATGGTTCTTACACTTAATTCCCATGTTTCTATTGAACTAATGGGTTTTTAAATCATTAAATATTTACGGTTTTCTTGCTATTAACATTCCCTTGATCATTAATTTGTTTGTGATCAGTTAACTGAAACCTAAAAAATTAATTATTTATTATTTTATTCAATGTCCAATATTCCATTTCCTAATATTTTCTCCTATGTGGGAACCTAGATATGTGTTACTTTTGGTACCTGTTATGTTTTTAACATTCTTTTTTAAAAGGATGTTTTAGAAATAATTTTTTTGATGTCGGTTTCTATGAAATTAACATTCCCATATTAAAATTTTGTTAAACTAGATACATTTCATGGAAAAAATCATTCTAGGTGGTGTAAAATAAAAAACCTTGAGATTTTCTGAAATATTTTTTTCAAATTAATTTAGTATTTCTAATATTTTTCATTGAATGCAAAAATAAATATAAACATTGAAATTACTATGTTTGGTTTTCACCATATGAAACACTAATTAAATATTTTTCTACATGCAACATATATAATATATTTCGATATAGGAAACACTATTTTTATAAAATATATATTCCCTTCGATAACTTATGTTATACACAAGACCATGTTTTACCAAACCATAACATTATATTAAAATTAAATTTAAAATATTATTATTATTTTCACCAAGATATTAACATAGAAGTTACGAATAATATTTATGAAATTTTGAAAACACACTTTAAATTTTTTATTAAATGAATCCTTTGGTTATAAATTATTTAGAAATTAATGTAATAAGTATTTGATAATAAAAAATTCCTTCTATATGGAAACTCTTTTTCTATGTACACGCACAATTTTATCTTAATAATTTTTTTTCAAAATTTTTCTTGATGAATGTTTTTAACAAAATTTATATATTATACATTCAATTAACAAATTTATCCTCATCCCATAGGATTTATAAGTATATGATAAGAATAAACCTATGGTTATAAATTAAAATTTTTATTTTCCTATAGGGTAATTTTACTACCTTTTAATAGAGATCCCATATTAACTATAATTTTTAAAACTTTTAAAAAATTTATATTATATAACTAAAATTCTTTAAGATTTAATATAAAAAAATTTATTTTTTGAATATTTTTTATTTTCATAAGAAGTTTCATATTTTTATGAATAGTAAAAATACAGAATTTTAATAGAAAACTACATTTTCATCTAATTATTTATATAGTTAAATTTATTATTAATTTGGTTTTAAAGTATTTTTAGATACATTATACATATATTAATCATATTTGGTAAATATAACTAAATTTTCATTTAAATTGGACACAATAACATTTCAACCATTTGGTCTTTTCCCTTTTAAAACACATCATCTCTTCCCATTTGCGAGGTTAATTTTAATTTAATTTCTACCACTTCTGAGGTAATAATTTGGAAAATTAGATTCAATATTTGTATTAAGAATTAATTTTAATTTCTATTAATGTTAAAATAGTTTTGACTGAAAATATTAGTGATGGTAATTTAAATAAACTATAGTGATTATGGTAAAAAAATGCTTAATTATAACATGGGGAATACTCAATTATTTTCAAAAATGCCCAATGTACCCTTTTCCCCAACAATAAAAGGTCACATCTCCTCCCCATATATTTAGACCTCTCAATTCATTTTGGACCGACCAAAACCTATATAAAAGTACTCAAAAAATTCAACCAATAATTCTAGAATCGTTTAATAGGGCATAAATCCATTAATGTATTTTTTTAGTTCAAACTAAAAGGTGTTACGAAAAAAAGATGCAACATCCTTCCTCAAGCTCTTTTTTCATTATCCACCCCCTCAACCCATATTATTACTTGATTATATAATAAAATAAGTATCCTTAATTTACTAATAAATTTTTATTCTAATTTTTCATCATAATAATATACACACTTTAATCAAATTGATAATGAACATGCCATTCTTGTGTACGGTGAAGTACCACCTCACAACATGGTGTTATTACTTTTTTCCCTTACTACATATCATGTTTGGAAATTAGGATAAAAAAATATTTTATGATATATATGATATTTGTTATGTATTTATGCTTTCTTAATTAACATATAATATTCTTTCCATTTTGTGTAACTACGATATCTTATTTTGTGGATGTGTGGACTACCACCTCCTCAAAGAGGTGTGATTCATACCCATATTACATAGAATGTATTAAGGGTGGATTTTTTAATTTTATTTTATATATATGGTAAAATAATTTTACTCTAATGATAATATATATTTATTATTTACATTATTTCTTTCAATACAAAAATAAAATGGAAACATGGTTCATCCGTAAGTATGGTCTAATATCTCGGTGAACAATCTATTCAATTATTAATTTCAATAATTTATCGATTATTATAAATAAATATATAATAAATATATAAGTTATTTATTATAGTTTTTAAATTCATTAAATAAGTATATCATGGGCTAAGTGAAAGGACCAAAAATAACAAGTAAAATCATGTATGGAAAATAAAGCAGTTTTTACTGAAAAAATAAACTCAACATAAAATTGTAAATAAATGTGTAATATATGACCATAAAAAATCATATATGGTATGATATAAAATAATATGATTTTATGGTATATTTATAATAATCTTATTATACATTATTTTTGAATGTGTACAAATAAATTGAAGACTTTTAGTATGTGTTTGGTCATCTCATTTTTATTTCTGTGAGATATACACTATATTTTACACTTATTATTATTATGTGGTGTATATACTACATGATGAATTGTTGTAACATTAATGAAATTGTTTTATTATGTTAAATGTTTTGATTTATGTTATTACTTCACATGTATCATGATTTAATGGTTACTCATGCAATAAAGGGATTTATTGCCCACATTTATTTCTATGATACTAATTATTTATTCACCACTCATTACTTTTTTGTAGTGTATATAATTCCCATTAAATTTATCTTTTATTCAAAAACATAAATTTATTTGTATTTATGTATCAATTGTATGATCTCTGATTCATGGTGTGTATGGTTCAAATGTTACCATATCAGTAAATTACGATTGTCTCAGTCAACCTTTATTGAGACACATGCCATGTTATACACCTACATTCTTTTATGATATGTATATTCTTACCTTTGACATGATATATCATGAATATCATTATATTAATGATATTATCAGCCCCATGTATTTTTATTATTTCATGGGGATTATGATTCAAATGTTTCAATGTGGTAGGGGATCCTTTGAAATGTTTCAATATTATTTTCCAAAAGTACTATTTTAAATGATCGTTTCAAAATAATTTTCCATATAAGATGATATCCTCAGATATATTTTATATTTAATTAGGGATATTAACCATATTAACCATTATTATTCTTCCATAGAATGGATTTTTATTAGGGTGATCATTTTCTTATTAAACCAGTTTCTCTTCAATGGGTCACTCCGTGATAAAATGTTTATGTGGTGCACTTATTTTCATTGGTTATTATATATTAAAATTATTGTGTGTAGGTATATTTAAATAGGTTTTGATAGTATGAATTTAATAAAATATACATTTCTATTCATGGGTCATGATATGATATTTATGAAACCCATTAATTATTATGGGTCATGATATGATGAATATATTCATATTTTGCAGCACATGGATGTATGATCATAGTCTATGCTATGTGGGACCTATATCACCCTCCAATAAACTAGGTAAATAATTTATATACCATATTATGGTAGATATATAAGGATAAGTTGTCTCTATTTAGTATAAAATGGCTGGAATGAGGATTTAAATCAGTTTAGAATGACATGATGAAACAATGAGTGAACACGGATCAGTTTGACATGGTTGGAATAAGGAGTGAAATCAGTTTAGTATTATAGGGATTCAATGAGAGTTGAACTCAGTTTAGTATGACAGGGCTTGAATGATGAGTAATATTTCTTCAGTATGATATGAATGGGATTTGATGTGAAACGAGTTGTGTTATATAGTTCTAGAATGGTAAATTAACCTAGTTTAGTAATATAGGGCTATAACGGGATGTGAACCTGCATGATTAATACAAGGTTGAAACAAAGACTGAACCTAGTTTATTGTAACATTGTTAGAATGAAGAGTGATATCTTTTCAGTATGAAATTTTTGTAATAGTATGTGAAACAATTTCAACAATACAGTGCTAGATAGGGATGATAAATAATTCAATAATACAGGGATTGAATTGGATGTGGACCCATTTGAATAACACAACAATGTAATGAGAAGGTAACCAGGTTTAGTAAAGTACTTTTTCCACTAAGATGGTACTTGGAGTGAACCTTGAATACCAATATGTTATGTATATTTATCACATACAACTATGATATCCTTTTTAGTAAAGCCTAGATTACTTTGGAGTTTATTTTATATGATTATGTATCTACCAAAATCCCATTTCATAGGCTTCTATTATAATTTCATATATTATTCTCTTGATTCAACTATGATTAATGTCTTAGTAATTGCTAATATTTATGCCACTAATCATGTGTATGATCATGGATATCCAGGGTATGACCATCTAATGTGATGCTAATTTTTATATATGCTTATGTATATGGTTATACATACATATCTCCTTTGTTTACCCATAGTGAGCATCTAAGATCACTAATTACTTATGTCAATTACATGTGTTTTCTTTCGTTGGGATAAGAATTATGGTTTCATGTATGAGTACTAAATGTGAATATATTTAGAGGAGATGTTGAAGAGATCTCAACAAATTATAAAAATTTATTCCATGTTTCCAAAGACACTAAACTATTAATGTACTAATGAATTTTTTTAATGTTTTTAGTATTCGTTTAAATTAATATGATATCCATGTATGTTATCCATGGGTAGTTATAAGAAGGATTGATTATATGTTAGTTATATCAAAAGGGTTCTAGGATATGAAAATGAAATCTAAATCTACCATTGGCTAGATAAAACTAGACCCCTAACATTCTGGTGGGTCCTATAATTGAAATGAAGACACTGTAAGAGCCGTAAGAAGGCTAGTGGACTAGTACTAAAAAGTTGATAGGAATATGGAAATATTATATAGATGGAAGCATTATAATTTTAACCAAAAAAATTTAATATATAATAATATTATTATTATGTGGGGGTCCATTATTCCTACCCTCCTTCACTTTTTAATAATTGTATTACCTTTCATAAATGACGATTCTATTTCCTTTTGAATGATGATCCATGGTTTATTCATCTATTTATCGTCCTTCGTATGCACATATTCTTTTCCACTATCTTAGTTGGATTTATTATATTAATTTTATACTAATTCCACTAGATATTGGTGGAATCATCCAATGATGATGATTGTTTCATTCCTCTTTAAATGACCCTTGGTCACCCTGAGAGGGGGTGTATCACAGTGTCAAATTTTTCATATTATTATTTAATCTTGTTCCTATGTTGGTGGAAACTTAATTAAACCTGTATGATGGATCTGTGTAGTAATTAATACATTCACATGCAGAAGGAAAACACAGCACTTTTACTTAGTTCACACTAAGGGCTATGTCCTGGGAGAATTCACTGTCAGGTTGCTGGTCATACCTAATTCCATTAATCTTCACTACCTTTGGATTACAAGGTTTGGGTAAAGTCAATCTATCCCAGGCACACATCCTTTACAAATGTTTAGGGATATTAATGTGCTTACCTCGTATCAATTCTATTGACTCCCCTAGATCACTACCCTAGGTGATGTCACACTTTGTTTATGGACGTGAAGGTCCCTTCAATGGATATATATGGAATTATTTGCCCTCTATTCAGCATGAGACTTTTCTGGCATCAAGATATAGAGTTTGTTCTCTTTAATTTTCAATCTCTTTATTTATTGAAACATCCAAATGTACTAATACTTTTTATTCTTCTTGAATGGAATCACAAATTCATTAATGATTGTTCAAACACTGAAAATATGTTCACTAGGAATCATCAGAATCATCTCTTCTTCTTTTATGCATGCATGTGACCATGCATGTTAAAATTTAGACATGATTTTACACTTCACTACTTTACACATGTTCACCCTTAGTTTAGTTTTTTTTCAAGTCTTCATGTATGCATGTGCATGCATGAATGCATTAACTTCCACTTAATCTTTCTTGTGTGAAGGCCCAAATGAATATGGTTCTATTAAGAACAAATGTGGCCAATTTAATCTTTATCTTTATTTTCCTTTCATACAACGTAGTTTGGATGTTCTTTGACCTTATGTGTGTTCTTATTCAAATCATGAATTGGAATATATGCATTCTCTTCTCATCACCATGAAAATTATTTCTTCTCAATTGCTCAACAGTCATTGATCACTTTGATTTAATTATATTTATAAGCATGTGATTGTATTGAAATAGTAATGTGTGTATTCTTGTATTTTATGGGGTTTTTTCTCCTCTAACATACTAATGGTATGGTGTTATCTTATGCACACACTGTGCAAATATACTTTGTGAACCATGATGGTTCGCGGCTCCTCCTCGTGCATGGGACTCACGAGATTCCTTCGCATAGGGAGTGTGGACTTTCTTTTTGTACCATGTGGTATGCAGTTCTCCCCCAAAAACTGAGCGGTACGTGGGACTTCCCCTCACGAACTAGAATGATACGTAAGACACACTTCCTCACGAACCAGAGCAGTACGTTGTCGAATAGAGTGGTACATATGAACTTTTCTTTGCAAACCAAAATGGTACAGAGTTCTTTTTCTTCACAAACCAATACATAACACAGTTCTTCATTTTTTCAAACCATAACGATATGTAGGATAATTTTCACAAACCCATTATAGTTTTTAGATTTTCCATGCCCCTTTCTGATTTTTCCTCATAACATGGTTTTCTTAGGGCACGTTCTAGCTTCATGATAACGTTTCATGCAGGAAAATGTAAGTGTATGCATGGATTAGTTATGTACTAAAGTTCCTTATGCATGAATTATGATCATTAATGGTGGCTAGAAGCGAGACCGTGGAGTCTCGACCTCATAACCAATGAACCGTGTCATCGGGAACCCTCCGTGGGTTCTGACGCTGAAGATGATGACATGGTCGATCTACGGTCGTGGGATCGACTCAAATCGAGCACGAACGGTGATGATTAGATCATAGGTTGTGGGATGAGGTGTGAGGACATGATCGCGAAAGGTATCAGATGGATGGATTATATTAGTTTTTTCATTAAAATATTTATCCCACATCAAAATGGAGATACCAACAATCCATAGTTTATCAATCAATGTGTAAAGCCTCAGCACCATATTACTTCTCTCCCACGTTTGGTGCTACCCCACACCAGTTCTCCTTGGACGCACTCTTAGTGAACACTCTTCCCCCTCATGTGCTCACCTAGTTCCCACTATGTGTACCCTGAGGATTATACACATCCTCCATACACATCTTGCAGGTTGGCCTTGAGGGATTCACTTTGGGCACGGTTGACCCTTGGGTCCCACATGTGCCTGAGGTTTGAGGTCCTTATCTAGCCTTGTATGGTGGCCCATATTTTTGGAAAAGGAAGAGAACAAATGTACATTATTAAAAACAAAGTATAAATAATATTATATTCAATAAAAATACCAAAAAACCATTCCTCTTCTCTTCTTCTTCTGTAGGATGGTGTCAGCATGTATCACATTGATTCAAGTCTTGGGAACATATGACAAGCTCAACAATCAACTAATTTCCTTTCTTATTTCAATTGGAATAGTTAATTTATTCATTGTGATCATCATTGACATCCATTGACACACATTGACAACAAATCCAATCCTCATACATAATGTGATCCCAATAATCTCTCCCTTTGTGTTTGTTTTCAATAATTCAACAATCTCTAAAACAATCATGTCAATTTTAAAATGAGATTCTTCAATATTCCCTCTCCCTTTCACATTTCAACATTCATTTCAATATATCCCCTCATATTTAAAAGAAATAGAATGTTTATGGTAGATAGGGTATCATTACATACTTATGATATGTTCCATCAATAATTTCACTCCAAGTCTACTTGGGAAATTCTCAGTGTAGAAAACAAGAGTATTTTATCTAGACAAAAAAGTTATTCATTATCCCCTGTTCATGATACCTCATGTGATGAGAACTCTTATATTTGTCTTCAAGGGTCTTTCCACATTCATTCTTGGTCGAGGACAATTTGTGTAATAGAAGATACTCAACCTGAATCTCCTCTTCCAATGGCATGATCTTCAAACAGCCTTCAGAGTAATTGAATTTTATTCTGATTTGGTATTGATACTAATTGAACTAATAACTATGGAACCTTCTTAATGTGTCTCCCCTCAAGGGAAAACTTCTCACCACCGATTCTAATGTTCTCCCCCTGATACCATTCTTCACCTTCAATTCCATGTATGATAAGAACAAATTTAATACACACAGATTTAAGGGAATAAGGTGGATCCTCCTTGCTTCTTCAGTGTGAGAAGAAAGGATGATATGATTTTATTAATCAAGATGATCCATTTGATCCACCCCTCTCACTTGGACATTTTATCTTCAGTTTGGACAATGGTGGCATGTATCTCAATTTTTCTTTCATCTCTTTGTGTTCAAGTCTTCTTTCATCAAGTGATTTGAAACCACTAGAATCTCCGAGTTAAAAATTCATCTTCTTAATTAATTAATCATATGTTGGAATAAATTCCCTACAATTTTTAATAGTGTGACTATCCTTGTTTCACCTCACACAAATGACTTATTTATCATCATGTGGAGTATTCTTATTTCCTGTTGCACTATCCTTAGTTTGTTCATCTCCTTTCTTTCTCATTCTTTCCAAATCATCAATCCAGATAACCAATATTTATTTGGGAACTATGGTAGAAAGTTTGGGTTTTCCTCATGTACTCTTTAGAGTGTCATAATTTTTAGAAATTATATTGGATGTTCCATTCTTCAACTTCTTGGATTTTGAGTCCAAGTACTTATCACCTTTCCCTCTTGAAGTCTTCTTGGTAGAATTTTCTTTTGTAACATTCTTATCATTTAGTTTCAAGGTAGATTCTTCCTTTTTAGTTGGATTCTATGTTCGAATGTTCTTATAAGCTCTGGATATATGTTTAGATAAGAATTCTCTATTCTTGTGACCACTCCTATAACATACATCATATATGTTTTCTAAAATTCCATATCTGGTTGGAGTATACAAACGCATCTGGATCTAATAATGTTTCTTCTTCTTCTCTAGATTTCACCCTTTTGACATAGAATTTCGTTGTTCTTTATCAATTATGGGATTGTGCCAACAATATATTGTACAATTCCATAATCTGTTGCATAACAACCATTGACCATCAAATCATATCTTAATGATATATTCTGTATAAGGTAGTTGGGCCTTATTCTTAATGTAATGTGATCTATCTAGGGAACCATCTTCCATCTTCCTCTTACTATCCTCCCGTACCATGGTTGTATGTTTTTTATCCTCACTTTTCCTCATCCATACATGTTTAGAATTTTTCTTCTAACCTTCAGTATTTATAGAAACATATTTAGAAATAATAAAAAAAGTTGGTATGGATGGTACCTTCACTTTTTCAGCTACTTGTGATAGATCAATGAGTGAATTCATGATCTTATTATAACATGTTGGTGGTATTTTAATTGCAGAATCCTCCAGTGAGAATTTAATATAAACTGACACGGTTTATTGATATGGATAATCAATAGTTTTTATTATCTTATAGTCACATGTTAGGGTTATTTCAGCTTTATAATCCTCTAGTGGGCATTGATTTCCAGCTGAAACTGTTTCATTCTTTTGTGAAGTCTCAATATGTGTCTTCTAAAGAGTGGTCAACAGATCTTCCAATTTTAGACATTCCATATTGAGGATGATTTTCTAATTTTCAATCATTATCCTCTTATCATCGCATTCCTTTTTCAATCTTTCAACCCCATCTTCATGCATCATAATTTTTCATTGTAACAAAGAGTCATGTTATTTGTTCGTCTTGTAAGTTTATTCCAAATTCAGCACCTTAACTTCAGTTTTATGTTTCATCTCTTATATAAATGAATGGATATTTTCTTGCAGAGACTTATTGACTATTTATTTCTCTTCAAAGGATTTAATCCATCTAGGGATCTTTAAACATTCAATAATTTTCTCTTCCAGTCCCTTTTCCACATTATCAGCTTCTCTTTCCAGTTGGTTGATCTCAAGCTCCATTCATAAAAATATTCTATAAACAGTATCAATTGATTCTTTAAGAATATCATGCAGATAGGTTCTTAATTACTCCTTTTTTTAGCTCAGGTAAAGTAATGGTTTGATCATCACCACCGCTTGTATAAGAATCCTTCATTTTTTTGGAAACCTGAACCACCGCTTCTTTACATTCTAGGCCTGATGATTCTTCATTATTAATATGGAATGTAGAACAAGATATTTCATATTATTTATGCATGAGTTATTTCATCAACTACTTCTTGTATTTCTATTTTCTATTTTTTAGGGTCATACAATATATACACAAATTCCCAGATGTAACTGAATTTCCTTCAAGACTCCACATCATTGTTAACATAGAAAAGAAAACTCAAATCCTTTTCTAGATAGAATTACCGATGAGTATCCAATATACATAAACCATTGTCCTCTTATACCAATTGACGGGCCCTAGGTTTCCCTAAGAGGGGGGGGGATCAGGGTGTCCACCTTTTCTCCTTTTTATTTTATATTTTTCCCACATTGGTAGGAAATTAATTAAACCTGTATGATGGAAATGTGAAATAATTAAAACATTCACATGTATAATTAGAACATAAAACTTTTACTTGGTTCACAAATAAGGGAAACACTTAAGGAGCATATGATGATAGGTTGACGGTCATACCTAAATCCACTAATCTTCACTATTTGTGGATTACAAGGTTCGAGTATATTCCCTTTGTCCTAGGAAAACTGCCTTTACAAAAGTTTTGGGATAACACAGTGCTTCCCTGGGATCACTTTCATTTTCTTCCCCCCGGCTCACTACCCTGGGTGAAGTCACACTCAATTTATGGAGTTGAAGGTCCCTTCAATGGCCAGACATAAAAGTCTTTATCTCTTATTCAACATAATAATTATATTGAATCGAGATCCAGAGTTTATTATCTTTAATGATCAATATTCTACCTTAGTGAAACAACTATATGCACTAAGAATTATTCTTCTCCTAGGACAGAATCACAAATCCTTTTGTGATTGTTCAATCACAAAAAATCAGTTCACTAGGCATCATTAGAATCATCTCTTATTCTTCCATTTATGCATGTGACCATGCATGTGGCAATTTAGATGTTCTCTTCCTCTTCACTTAATTAAACATGTGTACCCTCTATTTACAATGTTTCTTTTCAAAGTATTCACGTATACAAGTGCATGTATGAATGCATGGACTTAATATTATGTTTTCTTGTATAAATCCCCAAATGGGTATGGTTCCGTTAAGCACACACGCGTCCTATTTTCTCTTTATATTTCTTTTCTTTTCATTCTACATGGTTTATATGCGCATGGAACATGTGTGTGTTCTTCTTCAAATCATGCATAAAAATATATACATGCACTTCTCATCACCATGAACATTCTTTATTCTTCAATTCTCAACACTAAATGTTCACTTTGATTTGATTATATTTATTTGAATGTGATATTATTAAAACATTATTGTCTGTATTTAGGTGTTTTATGGTGTTTCTTTTCTCTTATTACACACCAAGGGTGTGATGTTCTCTTAAGAAAATAGAGTGCTAGTCTCCTCTAAGAACTAGGATGGATTGTGGCTCCACCTCGAGTAAGGGACTCATGTGATTCCTTTGCACATGGAGTGCACACTTTCTCTGCGTACCATGTGGTATATAGTTCTCATACATTAAATGAGTGGTATTAGGGACTTCTCCTCACAAACATGAATGATACGTGGGACATTATTCCTCATGAACCTGAGTAGTACACGGTCGAACTGAGTGGTATGTGGGAACTTTTCTTCATGAACCAAAATGGTGCATGGTTATTCTTCTTCATAAACAATAATGGTATGAATTTATTCTTCTTCGCAAACCAGAATGGAACACATGATACTTTTCATGAATCCTGAATGGTTTGCGGATTGGGCATTCCATTCTCAATCATGAAGATCAGAGAAAATATATTTCTCAGAACAGGATCTCTCGAACATTTTGGAAGAAACATATCATCCTTGGATCATTTGATCTCTTTTTTAAGTGGAGATCAAATTTTTTCCACATCTAAATTCCTAGAGATATTTCACTATTATTGTGGTTATGAAATATTCCAACCATGATCATTAGATATACCGATATTCTCAGCTGCTTCCTTTTCATCCGCGCGACTACTCATTTTAATTTTATCCTCTCATATATGCATTTATGAATGTATGCCAAAAATTTCCCAAATACTACAACCTTCCTGACGTGGTCTCGCAAATTATATTTCTTTGGCTATGTCTGAGATTCATCATAACATTGTATGCATGAAAATGTAAGTGCATGGATGGATTGGTTAAGTCCTAAAAATCCTTATTCATGAAGTCTGAGCATAAATGGTAGCTGAAAGTGAGATCAAGGAGTCTTAACATCATCCCTAGTAGACTGTGTCATCAGAATCCCTATGTGGGTTCAGAGGTTGAAGATGACGACATGGTTGATCTACGGTCATGGGATCGACTCAGATCGAGAATGGATGGTGATAATTAGATCACAGGTCATGGGATGAGGCATTCATCCAATATCATGTGTGGGATCATATGGACAACATAGATTAGTTTGTTCATAAAAATCATCATCCCACATGGAAACGAAGATGTGTAAAATTAGCATATTATCAATCAATGTGTGGGGCCTTAGCACTAGATTACTCCTCTCTCCCCTCTAGTGCAACCCCGCACCTGTTCTCCTCAGGCCCGCTCTTAGTGCCCACTCTACCTTCTCGAGCGCGCACCTAGCGCCAACTATGAATACTCTAGGGCTTATACACAGCCCCCATGTTCCCCTTTCTAGATAGCCTTGAGGGCTTCCATTTGGTAATGGTTGACCCCCGGGTCCCACATGCGCCAGAGGTTTGAGGTCCTCGGCTGGCATTGTAAGGTGTCCCATGTTTTTGATAAAGGAATAAAACAATTTTATATTGTCAAAAACAAATTATAACCAATATAATATTCCATGAAATTTTCCAAAAACCCTATCTTCTTCTCTTATGATTTATGATGGTGTAAACATGTATCACTTTGATACATGTCTTGGGAATGTAGGACAAGCTCAACAATCGTATGATTTCTATTTTCAATTTCAATTAGGAGAGTTACTTTCACCGTGTTTATTATCATTACATTCCATTTAAATCCATTGAAAACAAATACAATCTTCAAACACAATGTGGTCCTAACACTCTTGTGGTAAGGGAATCCCAAGAGGTTATCTGTATACCTCCACCATCTATTTTGTTTGAGGTATCGGGAACATGAAAATTATTAATGTTTTATCCTTTAAATTAAATTTATTTGGAATATGTAATGGATGTGTTTGTATGGTATTTACTTAATAATTCAATTGTGCTTATGTTGTAGAACTCCCATTGCTGGTTACCTGAGGTTTGATTAAGAGATATGTTCCAATTAAATTAATCTAAAATTATTCCTTAAATAATATAATTTTTTAATTAATTATAATTTTTTATCAAATTATAAATATATTATAATATATTTAAAATAGTGGTTTGAAAGATTTAGGGGCTTTATCTTTTATAGAATCTTGGATTGGACGTGGATGGGCCTTGAAAGACCCTTGTAGCTACATCTGATGATTAATATTATGTGGAAATAACCATATTAATGTATGTTCCCTTTGTAATTTCTCCATATGTAAAATCTAGCTACCTTGATCATATATGTTTGCTATTTTTCTATGTTCCCTTATGGTTTTAAAAATCCATAGATGTAATTTAATTGGTTTACTAAAGGTTGTAGAATAGGTACACATCGTCTACATGAAGCACACATCATGTACTAGATATCAGATTCGTGTTTTGAATGGAGAAATCATGTTGTGCCCTAGTTCATGTTGTGTAAATGAGGTACATGTTGTTTTGGGGTTAAATAGTAATTTTTTAACCCGAGGTGATGGGGTTTTCAGTGTAACTTATCTAGTGTGGCCTATATGTCGTGACGAAGGGGTACACGTTTTGACCTTGCCCGTACCTAGGTTAATGTCATACATTATTCTATTTTGGTTTGGTATTTCCTTCAGATATTGGTTATTCTTGACCCTAGACTCTCCATTGGATTTTTTCAGAGGCATATCACCTTCCAGATCGATCTGATCACGGTGGGATCGTCGTTGCGTTTGAAATGTGTCTCTCAGTGTATGTTTCCTTCATATTCTTCTTTGTTGTGGATCATGATAGCACCCTAGCCTTGAGTTATCATAACCACTTATCCATTTTGGTTGATCGTTGTCGTCTTCTCCTAGATATGTTGTTATATCTCATTCTGGAGGCATTTTTACATCATTGGTTATGGTGTGGAGAGCGTTCATCTTCATGTTATGTGGTATTTCTCTCTTCCAATGAAATTTTGTATTTATATATGATTCAATATTGTTGGGGATTGGATTATAGGGACTCTATACAGTTGTTGGGTTTCCCTCTTGGTTTGGGATTCCATTGTGGGCCTGTGCGACCTGAGTTTTGTGGTAGGTTGTTCCTTCTATAGCCTTTCATAATTAATATTCTTGTTTTACTTTGCAAATTGCTTTATAAATTGGTTTAGGAAATTAGAATGATTCTTGTCTATTTTGGAAAAGGGTTTAAAAATTGGTGTTTCCCTGGGTTTTGAAAAATTGACTGTGAAATGGTTTTGAATGGTTTTCAACGAATTGAAATTGAATTGTGAAATTGATAACATGGGTTACCATGGATACTTAGGTGGAAGGTTTAGCTTGAGGCCATATTTTATTTTTTTTTATTAACAAGTACGTTTCTCTTGGGGATTTCCTCTATTTCTTTTGAGTATTTTTTATGGGAACAATATTAAAATTTTAGGGGAATTAATCTTGGGGTTTTCTTCTACTTCTAGGACTATTGTTTGATTATCTGTTTTGTGCAATTGATTATTTTGATACTAGTAGTCTGCTACATAAGATTGTAGTATTACGTTGTGTTTTAATACCTATTCTTCTGTTTGGGACTTCTTGGATTTCTGAGTTAGTCTTAATGTGCATGTTTATGATTGTGAAAAATGACATGGAAAATATTCATTTAAATGAATATACCAGCTTTTGATTAGAACTATAGAATTGGGAATGTTTACCCTATTTTCTATAAAACTGATTTATAGCTAATCATGTCCGATTTTAAATTTGAAATAAGAGTACAATAATTTTTATATAGAGAGTTATTTTGGAACACCTGGTGGGATCCTATTAAGCCTATTAGATCACACCCTATGCACTTTTTCTGTGGTGCAAAGACCTATTTGTGTCATCTAGTGTAAGGAGTGGCAATGAGCCATAGTGAGACGGAGAGGTTTGTGTCAGCTATGATGGGTAGCTGGTGGTGAGATGGTTGGAGTTAGTCTATGCCATCATTGGAGAGTTGTTTGGTTTTGAGTCATTTTCTATTAGACTTGTATTTCAGAGTTTTTAGGTACTATTTTAGATGCTATATTTCCCTTTTTTTCCTCATAGTTATGGAATATATATTTTTTAGTCTTCAACTACTTCTTCTTTTCTCGAAATATATATCTTTTGGTTGTTCAAGTAGGAAAAAATCATCCACTTAGTTTTTTTTGTTCGATTCCCACGTGCTTCTCTCAATCTTCTGGGGATTGGGAACACACTTTGAGTATGTGATAGATCCGGTCATGTGCCAGGTTTCAAGGAAACCTGGGTCAGTTCATTACAATTTAGTATCATTGGATGTGTTTCCTCAAGAATATTTTTTTGTGATGTTTTTTAGACTACAGATAGAATTTTTAGAACTAGAGATGTATGTTGTGATGAGTGACTTGCCAGCTCATGTCATAATAAGACTCGTGTTACCATAGGTCGTTGGGATATGTATCTCTTGTGTTGGGTTTTTACTTTTTAAATCTCAATTTCTGCTTCTGGGTTTTCTATATTGAATTGAAATTTGTTCAATGTTTTATCATTCTTATGTTTCGGTGTGCAAAAGAATACCTCTAAGACGTCTTCCATCGGATCCTTAGGATGGTGCAGCTAGTGATCCTCATGGAAATCCACCAATGGATCATAATCTCTTCAATACTATCATATGGTAAGTTTGTAATATCGATCATGATTTTCCACAAGGTCAAAACACATTGGTTTATTTATAACCTGGAGATGGAGGTGAAAGAGATCGACTAAGGGAGTTCTTGCCCGAGAATCCATCGTCATTTAAAGGAAGACTAAACATCGAGAGGTGGGGGATTTTTAAGAAAGGATCGATCAAATATTCCACTTCCTAGAGACACCTGAGAATATCAGGGTGAAGTGCATAGTGTTCATACGCCAGGGTTCCAAAAAGTATTCTTGGGACTCTATGGTCTATGAAGACAGACATGTAGTCTTGAATTGGACGGGTCTCAAAACCGTGTTCTTTCATCATTTTTGTACAAATATTATAATGTTGTAAAAATCTATTGATTTATTATCATTATAATAAGAATAGAATTTCATGTCATCCTACCCCAACTGGTTTGTTGAGCTTTTACATTTTTCTCTAAACCCAGTATGGAATGGCCATATGAATGCAAAAAAGTACCTATAGGGTTTGTGACCGAACATTAGATCTCTCGTGTTCATGTTGAAGCTTTGTACCTATGCGGAGATAGTTAACAGAGCAATGATAGAAGATATGGACATGGAAGTAAATTTCATATTTTCTGGATATTCTATTCCAACTGTTGATAGCTTCAGTGGTGTGAATGAGAGGAAGAGGAAGTGGCCAGATCATTGCAGGAGTGTTGGAGGTGGTTCTCAGTAGTGAACCTCCTCCACAATCTCCATTGTAGATGGAAGACTTCCTATGAATCATTACCAGTGCGGCAAGGGGGTCACACCAGATGTTCTTGTCTAGTTCCCACTAAGGCATTCAATAGGCGTGGACGTGTTGGTCATCTATATCTTTTTCTATTAAGATACGAATATGCCTTGTTATGATCAGGGTTCGTCATCTTCAAAGGATACTACGATGCATTCATATGCTTCAAATACTATAGTCCACTAACCACAGGCCTCAAGATTTAAGCATCTACATGAATTACATGAGTTTCCAATGGACGCTCATGTAGGTCCACCAACAGTAAGAGGTATGATTCTTATTAGAGCATTAGTAAATAATGATTTGTTTGATACAAGTTCCTCCCACTAGTTTAAATATTCACATTTTGTTTATAGTCTTAAACTTCCAATGGAGATGATTCCCTTTACAATGGAGTTATAGACTCCTCTTGGAAAGAGAAAAGCCCAAGAGTTACAATGTCCTTATTTTTCATTGACGATAGATAACACAAATTTGGCCTGATATTTTCTCATTTTTTATCTTGATTTTTTTGACATCATCATCGATCAAGATTATCTTATTGATCATCGAGCTGTGGTTGATTGTCATCATTGACGTGTTTCATTTGTTGTTTTCGATTGGAGATCTCCTGTCTTTCCAAAAGAGTGGGACCCTATGTCAGGTCATGCAAAACCGTCCTGCCCAGATATCAAGAGTTTTTGGTTCCTGTTTCATTTGAGACCGACGATGTTTTTTCTATTGAGGATGTTCATGTTGTTTTCTGATACATTACAAATGTTTCCCCTGAAAATTACTAGGACTTCATCCAAATAGAGAGAGGTAGAGTTCATGATTAACCTGGTTATAGGTATGGACCCAATAACAATGCCTTCTTATCATATAGAACTAGCGATTTTGAAATAGATCAATATTCAGTTGGAAGACTAGTTAGAGAAAGGTTTCATTTTCCTTAATAATTCTCCGTGGGCGGTCCCTATGCTTATTTCCGATAATGTGGATTGTTTAAATCAGTTTTGTGTGGACTATCTGAATTTGAACTGGGTAATAGTTAATAAAAAATATAATTTTCCACATGTGGAAGATTTTGTTGATCAGTTAAATGGGTAAAAGTTGTTCTTGAAGATGGATTTTTGGTCTAGTAATCATCAACATAAATTTTGGGAGTCTAGTATACTGAATAAAGCCTTCAATAGAAGGTATGGCCACTAAGAATATATTGGGATGTCTTTTGGTCTGACTAACACTCCTGGAATTTTTATGGCCTTGATGAATTGAATATTCCACCAATATATTGAAACTTTTTTAGTAGTTTTTGTGGATGATATTCTGGTTTATTAAAATCCTGCATGTGATAAAGAGAACCATCTGTGTTTGGTATGGGAGATTCTGAGAAATCACCATCTGTATGGTAGGATTTGAAAATGTAGTTTATAGATTAATGATGTGATGTTATTGGGGGAACATAATTTTTGAGCATGGAATATTAGTTGATCCAGAGAAGGTAAATATTGTTTTATCAATGAAGGAACCACATAATGTCATTGAAATTCAAAGCTTCCTTGGTCTTACTAAATTCTATCGAGGGTTCTTCACGTATTTCTCAAATATGGCATCACATTTTACTACTCACACCATGAAAGCAGTGAAGTTATTATAGGATAAAAAGATTCAGTATTCCATTGATTAACTAAAATGAATTTTGACATCAGCACCTGTTTTGATCTTACCTGAGCTTAGTAAGAGGTATGTGGTGTTTTGGGATGCATCTAGTGCTGGTTTTGGTTGTGTGCTTTTCCAGGATGATCATGTGGTAGCTTATGGATCTCTCCAGTTAGGTCCACATGAAAAGAACTACCCCCCATGATTTAGATCATGCGTTAGTGATGCATGTGCTTAAGTGCAGGGGCACTATCTCTTTGTGTTAAAGTTCACAGTTTTCTATGATCATAAGAGTTTGAGAAATATCTTTTTCAATAAGTAATTGAATATCATATAGAGAGGATGGTTAGAATACCTTTAGATATTTTACATTTCCATTTCATACACTCTAGTGAATTAGAATGTAGTAAGCGATGCTTTATGTGGGTATGTACCATCACAGGCTGTTATGGAATCGGAGGAGTGGAATCTTATAGGGATTTTTACTCAGTTGCACTTGGATTATTTGGAGGAAGTATCTAGTATGGTTCTGAATAATTTATAGTTTTCATCATATCTCCTATAGTTTATCTTGCAATGTCAACAAAAAGATTACGAGTTTCAGAATATTCAGAAAAACATTTATGGTGTGGAGACATTTCTCGGTTAGTCTCTTTCTTTTGATGGAATACATCACTTCAAGAAGAGAGTTTTTGTCCCAAAAACATTGAAATGTTATGTATTTTTTGATTGTCATAGATCATCATGGTTCATTCATCGAGCCTCCAAAAAGATGAATTATGACATGAAATATTTGTTTTGGTAGTCATGTATGAAGTGTGACATTGCAGATTATGTGTTATTGTGTTACACATGACAATGGATAACGGCAGGACACATAAAGCCCTCTAGTATTCTTCACCCTCTCTCAGTTCTAGTTTGGAAGTGGGATGGGGATTCCATGGATTTTTTTGTTAGGTTACCACAGAAACCCCAAGTTAAATCTTTATTTAGGTTGATGTTGATTAGTTGACGATGTCTAATCATTTCATTCCAATGATATAAACCACAAATGTTAATTATCTGTGAAAGCTGTAGGTGAAAGAGATCATGAGGTAACATTGGTGTCCCTCTATCATTGTTTCAGAAAGGTAACATTGGTTTAAGACAATGTTCTAGAGTATTCTTCAAGAGGAAATGAGAACTCAGGTCAAGTTGAGAATAGTGTACCATCCTCAGAAAGATGGCCTAAGGGAACATGTAATTCAGATCTTATATGATATGCTTCGTGCCTATGTCTTGGATTTAGATGGATCATGGGATAGCCATTTGAGAAAAGTTGATTTTTTTTACAACAACAGTTACCAGTCGTCAATCAGAATGGATCCTTTTGAGGTGTTTTATGGTCTCCCATGAAGATTATCTTTTTTGGGCCAATGTGGGTTAAGTATCTTTTTTGGACAAAGTATGGTTTAAGAGATGCCAACAAAGATTCATGAGGTGCAATAATGTCTGAATACATCCCAGAGTCGAAAAAATCATACGAAGATCAGTGGCATCGTATTATGGAGTTTTCCATTGGGGGTTGGGTTTTCTTGATTGTTTCTCCATAGTTGGATAACCATTGACTTGGAAAACATGGAAATTTGGCTCTGAAATATGTTGAACCATTTTAGATCACTGAATGGATTTGGAATATTTTGTATTGGTTATACGTACTTGTATTTTTGAAAACATACTTGATTTTTCCCACATATCTCAGCTTAGGTTGTATCACCCTAATCCCAATCACATTTAGTGTTGGGAAGAAATTGAGGTAGATCCAGATGCTTCTGTTTTAGAGAAACTAGACGATATTGTTGAATCTCAAGAGAAATTGTAATGTTCTAAGTCAATTCCATTGGTTAGTGTACTATGGAATCATGTATCTGATTCTAAAGAGACTGGGTAATATGAGTTTTTGCAGAAGAAGTAATCACCTCATCTCTTTCTAGAGGTTACATCTTCCACATGACTTCCCGGGGATGGGAATTTTTTATTGGGGGAGTTTGTTACATCATGTTACCTTGATAAAGTATGATTTTCATTTTTCTATGTTACATTTTGGTTATAAAAATCCTTACATGTGATATTTTGGGTTTACTTCATGTTTTAGAAAAGGTACACATCATGTTCTTAAGGGACACGTCATGTACTAGCTACCGGATTCCGGACGTGAATTGATAAATCATGTTGTGACCTAGTACACATCATTTACATGAGGTTCACATCGTTTATGGGTTAAATTGAGGATTTTTAACCTGAGGCGATGGGTTTTTTGGTGTAACTTATCTAGTGTGGCCTACAGGTCGTGACCAAGGAGTATACGTCATGATGTGCCCTGCACCCAGATTAAAGTCATGTGTTCGTTTATTTTGGTTTGGTCATTCCTTGGACTCTTTCTTTCTCTTAACCCTATACTCTTCTAGTCATTTTTAAAATGTGTCTCACATTCTGGATTGATTAGATTGGATTGGGATCATCATTGCACATACAATGCATCTTTTCAGTTAAGTGTTCCTTCTAGTTCATCCTTGTGGTTGATCGTGGTAGCACCCTAGACATGTGTTATTAGATATGATGATCCATGTAGGTTGATTCTAATCATCTTCTCTTTGATTCATTATGAGATTTTACTCGGGAGGCCATTTTTCTTTCGCTGGTTCTGGTGCAGCAGGAATTCTTCTACAATGTATGTGGGACACCTCTCTATCACTGAACTTTTATTTTTATATTTGAATCAATGTTGTTGTATATTGGATTATAGGGTCTCTTTGGTTCTTTTAGGTTTTCTCTTGGTGTTGTATTCTGTTGCGGGTGTGTGCAACCCAGGCTTTGAGGTAGGTGGTTCCGTCGCTAGCCTATGATAATGAACCTACTTTTTTCGTTAAAAATTTATATATAAGTTGTTTTCTGAAATTTTAATGATTGTTATTTGTGTTGTAAAAGGGTTTTGATATAAAAATGGGGTTTCCGTAGCTTTTCATAAACTGATCGTGAAAAGGTTTTGAATGGTTTTCAAATCATTAAAATTGTATTGTGAAATTGATCACATGGGTTACCCTGGGCACTTATGTGGAAGGATTAGATTGTGGACATCATCCATTGTTGTTATAGTGAAGGAGGATTTCATTGGGAATTTCATCTTTTTTTTCAAGGCCCATCGTTCTAATGGACTGATATTGACGCATGGGGAAATTACTCTTTGGGTTTTCCTCATCTTCCTAGGCCATTTGTTCTAAGATCAGTTTTGTGTACTTGATTATATTCATATGATTAGAATGCTTCCTAGACCTATAGTATTCCATGGTGTTGTGATACTAGTTCTTCTATTGTGTACTTCCTGACTTTATGAGTTATCCTTAATTTTCATGTTTATTCTTGTGAAAAAAGTAATGGAATATATGATTTGAAACTGATATACCTTCTTTTGTTTAGAACTATGGAAAAAAGAATGTTTACCTAGTTTTCTATAAAACTTCTTCACCACTTCTCAGGACATGTCTTATATTTTATGTAAGTATACTTGAATTTTAATACAGAGGATTGATATGAAACACCTGGGTGGGATCCGACTGAGAATGTAATCTCACACCATGTGAACTACTTTGGTGGGCCGTAGACCAATTTTTTTCTTCCTGTGTAGGGAATGTCTTGGTGTCGTAGTGGTGCTGGGAGGTTCGTGTTAGCTGGGGTGGGTTTCTGGTGGTGTGATAGTTGGAGTTTCCCCAAGCCATAATTGGAGTATCTGTTTGGATTTTAGTCATTTGTAGCCAAACTTGTCTTATAGATTCTTTTTCTACTGTGTTCGTTGTCCAGTTTTCACTCTTTTTCCTTATAGTTATGGAATATATATTTGTTATTCCTTTTTTTGTTCCTTATTTTCTCTATATATATTATGTGTGGTTGTTTAGGTTGGGTGAAATAGTTCCCTCTATTTTTTTTTCAATGCCTGGGTGCTTGATGTCAGCCCGTGGGGATCAAGAATACCCTTTCGGGTATGTGACAGATTGGGTCGGGTGTTTGGTTTCAGGGAAACCTAGGTCATTTCGTTACACTAAAACCTTTAAGATTTCTATTATGTGTAATCAAATATTTTATCCTGAAACAATACAATATTCTCATTTGATTGAATCATAAATTTAATTAAAATTAAAATTTTAAATTCTATAAAAATGATTATGTTAAATAAACTTTTTATTTCTTTGAACCATTTTGTGAAATGAATGAACTCTAATGGTCAAACAAAACCCTTGTGAACTATTACATTTCCTTGGCCACAAATATCTCTAGATAAGGATATTATGAGACATTTTTTCCTCCATACCTCTTAATAAGAGATATATGACTAAATGAGACAAATTTTCCACTTCAATTGGTATTGAGAAAAATCTAAACAATATGTTAAGGTGACCATAGAGGCTATTTTATATATAGGACACAATGAAACCTATATTCTGTTTCTAGGATTATTGATCTCATTGATATTTTTTCATTTCTTAAAATCCATCCCCATTATGATATGCATAGACCTAGGTGGATTGAACATAGGTAGGGTGAGACGTGGTTGGTCAATGGATGAACTGAGAGAGACCTTGATGACAATGATGGGTCCTGGTCGATCCCTTAGAAATTATTTATAAGGTGGGTTTTGTGGGACTAGCATGGATGGGCTACAATCTTTTTGATAGCAGGGGATGTGATTCACTTAGAATATTCAGTGTTCACTTGTGACATTAGTTGATACATGGGATACTTTTTAGGGTCCATAGTAATGTTGGTACCATGTATACATGAATGGATTCCCCATCAAGGGAAAACAATGTTCTTTTATATATATTTATTGGTAGTGATGGCTGTGGGTTTCACATAGAACTAAAAATATTATGTAATCTTGTTGGGGTGGAGATGATTATGATATGAATGTTAATTCGATCAACCCTAATAGAATTTATTTTTTATTTTATGATTGAATCCCCAATGGATCATGATTTAGGTGATACATTTTGTAGGTCAGGGGGTTTGGACATGGGTGGGTACATTACCCCCAGTTTTGGACTATTATTAGCCCGAGGTTGGTAATATTACCATATGGTTCCTGAATATGTGATGAGGATGAGTATATAAACCTTGTTTGGTCTGTGTTTTCAATATGGTATGATGATTCATATTTTACCCTCGAATGGTATTTCTCATAAATTGGGTTTTTCCATGAGTATGGGTATATTTCAACAAATTAAATGATTCTATATCCCACAAGTGCATTTTTAATACCCCCGGAAGGTATGTTATCAATAGATCCCCTCTAATAACCTGTGGATTGACTAGTTGTCCATTATGGTCATAAAAATCAACATGGAAACCATAGAGACACCCCAAAATAGAATAATCTGGTATTCTTGATTGGGATTATTGACCCAAGGATCAATACTAGTTAATATATTGGCACAATACTCATGATGTTCTTAAATACATCTATGCATTAGGAAAATAAATCAAGAGTTGGTTTTTATTTCCATAACTATATATTAATTACAACATGGAACTTAAATGCACCTATCACATCGTATGCTGGTCAGTATAGGTCATTATTGGGTCTCCCTAGACTTTTTTGTACTCACGTAACACAATTCCAATTCACATTGGTGCTTGAGAAGATAATTAATTAATGTAGTTTTCAGATGTGAAGAGAACCATTGGATTTCTATTATAATTTAAACATGATAACATGGATGTCATTTGGAGAAAAGGATGTTGCATAGATATGAGATGTATTGAATCTTTTTTCATTATTGATTTTATTCCTGTGTGTATATATAACCCACCATGTGTGAATGAAATTTTTTTATTCCATATATCTCCATTTTATTTTTTATACCAAGTTTATTTAACATATTTTTTATCTGTAAACTGATATGTATGATGTTTAATTATTTATTTATAATTCTGTACACTGATACTTGAGGTGTAATATCCTAATAATACCAGTAAGACACCTGGTATTCGTCAGTAGCCTCAAGCAGCTTGGTAAATTCACTTAAGGAAACATGGTAAAAGGGTTTTATTATAGTTCATAGAGTGACTGGGGTTTGGGGTATACAAATTGGTATCTTAGAACTTTTTTTATTAATATATAAAAATTTTATATTTCATAGTTATGGTAGATTTGATTGTGTCACATATTTTGATGGAACCTAGACCAGTGTATCATGAAGACCCTTTTCGTGAAAGTATGGGTTACCATAAGAATGAGACAGATGATATTAGTTGCAACTATTATTTTTCATTTTAATTTTCAACTAGCATGGTGTACATGTTTTTTTATTTATGATTTATATATTATTGATTTTTTTATAATATATTTTTGGTAAATTATATGTTATAGAATAGGATATTCCCCTGTATAGGTGAGAGGAATATCATAAATCATGATTATTCATGTACGATATCCATGAAATGCATTCAAGAATGTTTGAGATGTTTATCACTGATGAGAGGATCTGTTGTTTAATGTGTCAACATCTACACCAAATTTTTTTTCATATAATTACTTTGGAGAACTCTACCTAACTGATCTGATTCGAATATGTATTTATTTTTTATTGAAGGTACTGAGGATCTATAATGAGGTGAACAATGATGTAGAAAATAGTGTACTCCCATGTGCACATAGGGTGTAGAGATGAAAAATGTTCGATGTGGTAATTTGGTTCCATGGAAGTGGATCCCATGTCAATGATGTTATTAATTATTGGTTAATTAAAGTGTTATTGACAAAATAATATTGAATTTTTGTGTATAGATTGATATGTAATTCACTTAACTAAATCATACAGATATAATTTCTCAATACGAATAATCTAAGATGATGTCATTGGTCATGTCAGATAACTGATGAATAGTATCTTTATAAGGGTAGTTTCACATGGTGATGGTCATGAGAATCAATTATTATATGGGTGAATTAGTTATTATGATATTCATACCATATGTTGGGGAAATAGATGTTGTTGGTTTGAAATTTTTATTTCATGGGTTTATATGAGGTCTTATACGACTAACTATGAGACAAGATACCAGACTGGTTTGGTATCTTGTCCAACCTATGGACTCTGATGTAATAAATTCGTGTTTAGGTATAGTGAGAGGCCAAGATTCCAATTAAATTAATTATATAACACAGTGATCTTGTTAATTGTAAAATTTCTAGGATACACATATGATGAGTTAGTAATGAATTTGGGTTCCATTATATATTTTTATAATGCTTCTATACTCATTTTGAGGCTGATAAATGAACGTTTTTTCCGGGGTATTCCTCATTGGCACATGGATTCCTTAATTTAATAATAAATCATATTGGCTTATTTAGTCATGTGAGTAGTATTCAAGGGATGGATCATTTGAGGGAAAAACCTAGAGGTCAATAAATTCATTTTAGGATAACATGATCATGGGTATATGCATCTAGTTTTCTATATCACCATGTGGCAGCTAAGCATGGAGATGTGATTGGCATGCTTTGGGAGAGAGATAGATTACTATGATTTATTAATAAATCATATACACTAGTGATCTTGTGACTAGAAATGGAATGATGATTTGTGGATTTTGATATATTTTAAGGTTTCCCATAGTGGGATAGAACATATGTTTCAGGGAGCGTGGTCACATATGTTAGTTCTTATGATGAATGAATAATGGAAATCGAGGTCGGTTGATGTATTTTTTGGAATTTTATTCTACACCATCAATGTAGAACAATATGGGAATGTTAAATTGTATTGGGAATTTTAACCATTTAAATTATTAATTATTGAGTATTTGTGTGTGAGCCATTGACTATTGAGTTTAAAGGGAATACATTGGGTCCTAGAATCAAATGGCTTACATTGGAATTTTAGCTATCCCTATGTAGATGGGTGGAACCATTGCTGGATAAGATTCATTGAAATGGTTGATCTACGATTTATTCAAAGGAAATTGTTTCCTGTGAGGGGGTGATCATAGCTTAGAGAGAGGGACGCATGCATTTTGATTGAACTCATTGAGGATGCTCTTATAGAGAAGTATAATACTATATTTATTGTGAGGACATCCCCATTGGTAGTCAAAGTTAAAGGACCTATATATTGATATAATATTAGTGAAGATTTTAGAATCTATCCATGGAATGTAGGAAATAATGTAAAATAATATTTTTTTTATTTCTAAAGTGAGAGTGATGAGACTTTATCTAATCTCTAGGAGTGGAGATATAAAAATTTTGTGTTATGCAGGACAAGGTTTTTACCTAATGATATAACAACAAGGACACTCTTATGGTGGGATAGTGATATCAGTCATGGGTGACATGATCTACTTTCTAATGGAACATTGGTTTCCAATCTTAGCCATTGGATATTAGTTATGTGATTCTAATTCTATTGAATATATAAACCAGTGTATTTATCAACTAATAAATGAATAATAGGTAAAAACTTAAATGTGCTATGTGGGAATTTTACGTGTGGTAATCTATCCTAGGATAGTAATTTAAAATTATTATTTATCAAATAAGGGATACTTTGGTGATCATAGACAGTGTGAAGTGTTAATAAAAGACTAATTATCTAATTTAATCTGTCACATCAAGTTCTAGGTACTGATGATGGTGTGGGTATATAGATGATCTTGGGAAGAATTGGCATCTCGAGTGGAGAATTTTTTGTAAGTATAAGACATAAGTGGCATGACTGGGGGTTTATGTGATATGGAATACAATGAAATGAAAAAACATTGTCTATATCAATTTGGATATTCTAGGTATGTTTTGGTTATTGGTCGGTGATTTTCATAGAAAATAATGCTTGATCATGTAATGATTAGATGATGGAGGCTCATCATTTTATTTTTGAATATGGGAATGAAATGGATTAAAGGTTATCGACCTATGGATCATGTATGTTTTTCATTGGTAGGATTGAAACTACACTGGATTCCTTGATAGAACACATATATGGAGTTCCAATGGGATATTTAAATAGTGGAGGTTCAATTCATTTTAACTAGTAGTTCATATTTATACATATGGTATAGAGAACCATAGGCCCAACATATAAATCTAGTGATTATGTGATTATATTTAGGATATAAGGGCTTAAAAAAGAATATTCCTCTTGTTTTGATTATTGTTATGAGTTTTCTATTTGGTTTTGATAATTTGAGAGTTTTGAATTAAAATATGCCTGTCAATATCATATTTGGGTTATAATTAATAGAAAATGACCACTTGGGTGAGAGATGGTGACATGGGTAGGTCAGATCAAATGATTAAATGCAAGATGAGTCTTCTCAGTAATGAGAAGTGTTGTTGTGGAGAGTTTACAGTTCCCTACATCTATATAGGTGTGAATGTAATTGAGAGAAATTTAAAAATTAATATAGGTTGATAGGTAGAATGTCAGACTTAGATTTAGAATTTAATTATGAATGTTAAGACCACTTGAAGGTAACATTTTTGTTGGGGAATGTTGTCCAATTGTGTACACAAAGGATCATGTGTTTCTTATTTTTGATAGTGTGGTCCAGATTATACTATGAAAACTGTATTATCCCTTGAATTTACTTTACCGTATCACCTATTATGTGGTTGATCTAATGGATTCTAGGTTCTATTTCTAGTACCACTAGCTAGCTGGTTTCTTAGTACCTGCTAAAAATGGGAATATACTAGTTTTTTTTCAATGGTTGGATACTAATTTTATTAGCCATTCCCTCTTGTTTTTAAAAGAATATATCGTGTATAAGGGGTATATTTAACTAATAAACCCCTATAATAGTCCATGAATCTCATATATAAACGTTATACCTATTTAGATTAATTATCAATTTAATCAATTAATACAGACTTGAGGACTGAAATTATTTCCTGTCATAGTAGAGTATAAAAAAATATTCTTATTTAGTTGAATATTTTCATCATCTCCAATAAAAATATTATCATTTACTATAGTTTATATGAATACAATACATAAAACATTATTTAAAAATAATGTAAAGTAAATATAAGAAAGGTTGATATCATACACTCAGTAAGGTAAATCGTGGAACAAAACAATTTGATGATTATATGAAATCATTAGATAAGAATAGGTGTATAATATTATAAATATAACATAAAAAGTTCATTATTAATATTTCATGGATCATAAGAATGATATGGAAAATAAAACAATATAATTTCAAAATAAATGAACTATAAGAGTTAGATATCATCAAAAATAAATCAGGAAAAATAATTTTAGGTTATACAGTTGTGGCAATATGATATGTGCAGAACCCATTAAATTTTTCATGGTTATCAATATGAGACTATATAATAATAATGTATCATGAATCAAATACTATTTACCACTTCATTATGGACAAATAATGATCTCATGATTCTCATTTCATAATAAATTTGGAATCATCACCTGGTTCAAATAGTGTATCAATCACATCATCCAATTTCCCAAAGTAGATCAAGGTCCTCATCATGCATTACATTATTATATAATGATATATAAAACATTAACTGATTAATTTTAAGTATATATAGGTCTCACCCATTACATAATCTATAAATTTTTATGCTAAATGATTATAAATTATCCAAAATATCATTTCCCATTGAAATAAATTTTTTTCCACATAAATTTCATCATGTGATACCCTATATAATATAAATTGATTTTATACTCATTTAATCTTAGAATAGCCCATATAAATTATATGGGTTTCATAATTACTTTATCAATTAATCATAGAATAACACATGGAAAATGAATGGGTTACATAAACAACTCATCCTTCTAATATTAAACCATTTAAACAATTATAGGGATGATATCACTGGAACATATTCCCAGTGAATTTTAAGTAACACATAACAGATTTCATTTAATAGGGAATGTTAGATTTAAAAAATAACATGTAATATTTTTGGTCGAAAATATCCTTCCCACATTGAGATTAATTATTGTGAAATAAAAAATTATGAAAATATTTTGGAAATTATTTTCTTTTAAAATATCCTTAGAAAAATATAATGGAACCATAAAAAATTGAGTGGCATTAGGGTAGTGAATATAATTCAATCCATATGTGTTCAAAATAATATTTCCTTCACATTTTTGGTAAAATCCAAAGGGTACTTGTTTTAAAAATGACACGAAGATTTATTTTATTAAATATATTAGTATGTTAGTCAAATATGAAAATTAATTTAAAAACCCAGTTGATAATATTAAATAAATAATTAAAACATTTTTAAAAAAAAATCACATGGAAGAAAAATTTTATTCAAACGAATAAATAAATAAAACAAATTTTTCATAATAAATTCCTTCAATATAATAAGTATTTTTATTTGAGGAAAATAAAATTAAAAAATTTATTATTTTTAGATAACCATATAAGAGTAGAGTTTCTATGTTTCCTATGAGTTACATTGTATAATTTCATCACAAGAAAACATAATCATAAAAAATCCCGACAGACCGTGGTAATGTAAGATAAACCCATCACTACACTAGTAAACATTGATCAATAAGATCCATGTAATAAGTAAAGTTATATTTATAGTGATATATTTATAAATATCATTATAATAATCATAAAATTCATCCATGTCTAGTATATACACCCCATAAAAAATCAGTGTATAAGTCATGTGTCTCACAAAATTAAAAATTGGGAAAAATCCTTTACCACTTGGGATATATTTTAATCATAATACCTATTAAATAATAACATCAAATCAATCACTTAATATCATTTGAATAATTATATACCTGATGTAAAATTTCAATGGTTCATAATATACACCACACAAAAAAATCGAGTAGTGAATATGTCTTGTGTCTCATAAAAAAAAGGGGGACTAAAAATCCCTATCCTTAATTATAATCATCATTCATATACATTCATAACTCCCATAAAATAGATATAGGTTTATTATATATCAATTATATATTCCTATTTGTATATATAATACCATATAATATATAAATAATATTTTTTAACCATATATTAAAAACTCATTGTTAAGATTATGTTTTACGTAATAACTGCTTAATTTTTTATGTATGTGTGGGTTTGATATATAAAATAATTTTATATTTATTAGGGTTAGAAAATATACAAAATTTATATTATATTAAAAATATAATATATATTAACTATATATTGTTTATATTAATTCTTAAATTTATAAGTAGAAAAAAAAATCATATCGTTCATTGAGAAGGTAGGTCATACTAACACATGAACATTATTTCCATTTTCTTGATGGATTGAAACAAGGGATGGTAAATAAAATATAACATTTAAAGAGTCATTATTATTTCATATATATCACATATATCCATTTAATTAATCATTATTACCATCCATCTAGTAAATATGTAAAAAACATATCACATCACTTCACGAGGTTGTAGTCTGTTATACACACATGGAACATTATCTTATTCCCATAGAATGATTGGTAAGAAATTATATGAGTTATTATGATTATATAAGTTTAATAAAGTTCTAAATTTTGTATATATAATTTAAATCCATAATTATTTCCTTTCACGAGAGGAATGGAATGGAAATTAATAGCATTAGTTTGTGAGGTGGTACTCTTCCATACACACATTTGATAGTTTAATTTCCCATTTGAGAAAGAAGTGATGCATATTAGTTACTAAACCAACATAATTATATATTATTATATGGTATATAATTTTGTTATCATAATTTAATTACTAATATTGAAATAATTTTGTAATAAAATAATTAACAAAATAAAGATATTATTTAATAAAATGGCTTCTCTTCGAAAAACATAATTAGATCTCTTTTTAAAGACAACGTGGTTGGTATTTTGGGAAGAAAAGTAGATCTATAATATTAATATGGATTCTTGGGAGGATTTTATTTATTTTTTATTTTATAAAAATTTCTTAATATGTTTGAATAAGTTAGGGTAGTATGTCTCCTTTATGTATGAGGAGGAGTGTGATTTTTCTAAATACCCAATAGAATTCAGTATTGGGAATTCACTCTCAAGTTATGTTCCTCAAAATTTGATAGATGATTGAGAGGAGGGGTGATATTATTGATAAAAATCTCTTTAATATCATAAAATATCTTTTTAAAACAATTTAATAAATAGCCTCTTTGTTTTACTAACTTTTACTATTTTAGTTCTCACCAAGGTAACTATAATCTTTTTATTTACCAAGGTAATTTGGTCGTTAAGGCTAAAAATATAATAATCCTTATTTTAAAATTTTAAACCAAATACTATAAATATGAAATCCATTTTTTTATACAACGATCATATTTCTGTTGAATATTAATGTTATCATATGTTATTGTAACGCACAACACCCGGTTTTAACATTAACCATGGAAATAATTTTTTTTTTATTATTGTTATATTTTTTATTACCATAAAATAATTTTACATTATTATATAATATATAATATTGTGACTCCATATATGAAATAAATTTTATCAAAACTAATTATTGTAAGTGTAATAAATTAAATTAATATATAATCCATATTAGTAATGAAAAAAGGGTTTCCAAAGAAAAAATATCCAAAAAACATAGAACATTTTAATATTAAAAATAAAAATTAATTTTATTCCAATGAAATTAATTATATTAATAATAATATAATTGTAATAACTTTATTTCAAATACCTTTTAAAATAGTTTATAAAATTTTATAAGATTTAAAGTAAAATTTTGTTTTCAATTAACCTATGTTTTTCACTATTTATCAAAATATAAATCTTTTAAAAAAATTATAAAAAATTCCCCATATGAAATATATTAATAAAAAATAAAAACACAAAATTTATTTTTTAAAATAAATTTATTATATTATTAAAACATTAAATTTATTATTTATCCCCAAATATAACTAAAAATCAATTATGGAGAAAAAAAATATTTTTTAGCTTATAAAGGCTTTACTAAAAATTAAGTACTTACTTATAAAAGTATTTTCCTTTTAAAAAAAATTTATACTTTCTTTTCAAGTATATATAATATATATTCTTAAATTGTAATGAATTTTTCTATCATCATAAGTCAATTAACCAAAAACCCAGAAGAATTGTGCCCTTTAGATATTTTGAAAAGTTCGACAACAAAATATATCGTGATCATTTCCTATTTCAAATATAGTGTTGAAAATTGTTTAAAAATATACTTATCATGTTGTATCATTTTGTTAAATTGAGGACATAAAAATTACCAATATTTATATTAATAAATATCTTCCTTCATGTTTTCCAAATAGAAATATGCTTTTACACACTCCAGTGGTATGGGGTATAACCTTGTCTCAGTTTGATTATGTGTTCAAGCCATATATCCTTTCTGTATACAATTGGTGTTTTCTCATCATATGGTTTTTTTCCCATAATTTAATTAATATAATTTTTATGATGACTCCAAATTTCAATAACCAATTATTACCTCAAAAAAAATATAAGATAAACCGTTAATGTCAAAATGTATTTTATCCTATGTCCATAAAATGAATATGCATTCCTCCTCAAATTGAAATTCATTATAACATATAAAAAACCAAAGGTTTGTAGTAAAATATATGTTTCCTTAAATATCCTTAATCTTGATAAACACTCAGCACATAAATCCTAAAAATGGTTGTCTATGAATTTTAACTTTTGATCACCCTTAAACTCATAAACCAATAATGGTATAATTTAAGGATATGTCAATAAATCTTGAATACATATGTGAACCCAAAATTTAAGTCACCATTTATTCATTAAAGAAAATACTATCATTGTAAAAATTTCTATTTGAAGCATGGTTTCCTCCATACACTAATATAATATCATATATGATTTCATTATTCTAGAATCCATGTAGAGGGAGATAATCAACTATCATAATCACATAAAAACTCACTAATACAGAAACAATGATATTTTCATAAATCTAATTCTTAGAAATTGTAACACGATATTACTAACTCTAGAGTAGATGGTATGTGTGAAAGAATTATAATGATTCATTTTAGCTACCATAGTTGCATAATTATTATTTTTTTACTTTTACTTAAAAAATTATTGTGTATTGTTACCCTCATTATCCCTTATATTAGAGAGTTTACTCGAATAATGCATAAAATAATTTCATATATAACACTGTTGTGTGGTTGGTTAATTCAATGGATATTTCTGAATGTTCACATCATTAGAAAACATCTTCTTATAACATCAAAATTTATTCTCTCGAAGAACATCCTTTCAATTTCAATGAAATTTATGAGTATCCTTAAGATAATTTTATACACTTTACTTTAAAATTTTCAATCATTAAGGATAGATTTTATTCTTCACTCTATTGGTTATATCGATTCCTTTGAAATCCACCGTTATTTTCATATCTATACCTCGATATTGATGGGTGACATTAATGTCTACCTCCACGTTGATGTCACATCAAAAAATTTATTCATAGATACATATGTATTTTATGGAAAACAACCTATTGAGACTTTGTTAACAATAAATTTATAATTTATCAACCATAAAATCATGTTTGAGGATAATACATGATTCCCGCCATGCATGTGTCAAAAAATATCATAGGTATGAAAAAAATCATCACCCTTCAAATTTATCTCAAGGAATTCCATCTCCATTTATATAAGATGATAGTAAATATTGTTCATGATAAAAAATAATATCTTTAACTCAACCCAAACTATAGATTCCTTTTCTTCATGTTCCACAGAACTCTAAATAAGATTACACCACCCTTCTACTTCGACATCAAAATGATAAATACCCGATAAATTTTTCATTCTCCAAAAAATATTGAATACAAAATAATAACTATTTTGTAAGGATAAATTGATCATAAATATGTGAATAAATGAAACTAGAAAAATAAGATCTATATTTCCTCATTATTATCTAAAAAGAAAATTTTTCAATAAATTTATTGTTAGAAAAATCAGCATAATTCATAGATTAATATAGTTTTCTGGGCATTGAAATGTGATTTTTCATTAAAAACCCCGTAACATTTGGTTTCTTTAGAGGATAATCATCCCATTGTATATCACATATGTTATTAACACTATTATTTCAGATTATACCTACAATAATAAAATCATAGTGTGAGAAATAATTATTATAGTTTGAAAACCAAAAATTCAAAATTTTCATGTATATGTAGTATAAATCATGAACCCATATTTTTAATATATGAAACATTTATTTTTTCCTAGCTCATTTATATCCATAACCTCTTAAAATTCTTCATTTTGGTTTATAAAGATTCTTTTAATTTAAAAATCATATACCTTCGGAGTGTCAAACATTATGTGCAGCATGAACCGTTATCATGCACTATGTGGAAATCAAGTGTAGCTCAATGTTCCATTATTATAGTTATTACCCCTAGGTATAATTGTTCTTGACCCATATCAACATACGTTATCAAGACATGGATGTAATTTCTCTAAACCCATATTCATTTTCTTTCACCAAACATCATGGACTTTTTCCTATACCTTGACTTATCCTTATAATTATCCTTTGAAATATCCCTATAAATTCCACAATGGAACTTACTAATGAGTCTATTATGAAATCTTCAAATGGTTAAATAATACATTCCTTTAATACTAACCATTAAAAACCAATATTTTTCAAAATAAATATTATATATTTTTACATTAATATCTTAAACATTATATAAATACACCCCTAAAGACCAAAATGTTTATGATGCATTAGAGAATATATATACAATATTATTATTTCATGAATGTTCTTCAACATCTCCCACATGTATCTTATTATTTATTAATGTTTATATACATACCCTATATAAAATATTATTCAATACCCAGTGGGAAATGTATATAAGAAATGGTGATCTCAGATACGTAGTAAGGGTAGAAATGGAATATATATATTGATTATAATGTTAAATAATACAATAAGGATAAGATTATATGATTATAAATATAAAAAAAAAAGTGAAAATTTATTCTCTCATGGATCGTAAGAAATATCCATCTAATAAATTATTATCATTTCAAAATACATGAACCATAAAAGTGAGAACTCATTATAAATATACTGTGAACCATAAGTTCATTTCAAATTAGTGGGGAACTATCATAAGTGTTGAAACAATTTTATATAGATTTTTCATACAAAAGGTATGTTTGCAAAACCAATATTGTTACTGGTTCCTATGGTTAGGTGCATGTGGATGAAAAGTCAATAAAAAAGGTACCCCAAATGGAACCTTGAAAAGGGAATCCTATTGTTAGTTATATCTTGGTTCAGCTGAGGAATTATCTTGAGGATCATTAAGAATATGTGAAATATTGTTTGGGTAAAATGAGATAGGAGACAAGGAAGGAAGGTAACATGTAATTTCAAGTGGTGGTATCTGGATGTTCTATGACCACAACAGTCACATCATATACGAATTTATTTTTTGTTTATGGTAGTAGCTGTGTAGGATGATAGGATGTGACATCATGTGAACCCATTAAGGGTATTTTCATAGGATATAATTCATTGACAAATGATATAATAGGTTTATAGATAACCAATACAAGTATTAGTATAATGGTGTAAGGCATTGAACTGCGTAATCGTTTTGACCTATTGTCTATTGATGAATCGGTGCAACAACTTGAGTATGAGTCAGTGATTCCCTCACTTTATAGACTGATGATTGAGTCCAGTGCAGTTGATACATATAATGAGGGTTTTGGAGACAGGCCTATGTGTTTGAGGAGTATTAGGAACCAGAAGGGAATGTGTAAAGAGAGGAGGGTTTGATCTTATTATCCACTTCCAATGGAGAAACGAACAATAAGGAAATTCAAAGACAAGAAGATAGATAGTGAATCCGCCTATCAATAGCAAAAGATATATGAGGTGTTTGATAAATCCATTGATTTTCTAATGATTTAGGAAGAAAACTTTGTTAATCAAGTTATGACAGTCAAATGTGTGGAAGAGGAAGTATATATAATTATGGGGATGACATTGAGGGTGAACCATAATGTGGATCAATATTCCTAGATCAATAAGTAGGGCATGACTCTTATAAGGGTATTCAATAGAGGAAAGATCAAACTTGAGGAGTACATCCATACCTGGAACATGTTATCCTTTCTTATTGATGATATGATATTGGATCAACCAAAAACTTAGGTAACCGATATCTCTTATAAACTATTTAAGGAGATCAATTATTGTAGTCTTAAAACATATTTCAATTGTTATTTTATCTTTTTCTATGGTTGAATCCATGTTTTTTCACTTTTACTAAAATGTGTTTCAATAAATGAAATTTTATTTCCATTCAAAAACATTTTGTGGAATACTTTTAGAAGGCATGGTTAGAGAAGAAAAAGGATTTTTGATAGAAGAGAGAAATAAAAATAATTTTTATTAAAAAGAATCAGTGTTTTAACGTTTTAAACAAAGGATAAGGAAAAAAATGTATTCTCAATAAATAACCATTTGAAAATAAAATTTAATATATTATTGAGAGTTAGATCACATTATTTCATTATCATAAATAGAGTCATAATGGATCCAGATAAATATTTATATTGTAACACAAAACCATTCAAACTCATGTATATTTTGAATTATTAGCCCCATGGAATAAAAAAAATATGGATTTGAATATAAAAATGATTACCATGATAATATTCTAGAAGGACATTCTTGCATAGTATGTACACCACACAAAATAATATTTTGGTGTAGAAATCATGTGTCCCATAGAAATACATCTGAGATGAAAACCCCAAATCGTATTGGTAATATTTATATTGTTAGTTCTATTAAAGAAGAAAATAGAATAAATCATTAAATATTATAAAAATAATCATATTAAGGATATATAATTCCAAATGAGTAGTATATAAACAACATAAAAGAAAAGTGCGGTGAATATGGCATATATCTTCTAGAAATATAGGAGAGACTAGAAATCATCTACATTATTTCTTGAATTACATCATACATCATCAAAACTCTTATAAAATAAGTATAGGTTTATTATAAATATATTAAATAACCATAATTATATATATCATACCATATATTATTTTCTTATGTCATTTTATTAACCATTTATTAACAAATATTCATTATGATCTAATTTTCGGTAACAACTACTTTGTTTTTCATGTATATTTATGATCGGTAATTTCAGACCTTTTAAATTGATAAGGGTTGTATAATAAATATAATGATAATAATGATATAAATATCATATACATTCCTTATATATTTATTTTTTGTAATCCATTAATGTTTGTACTAGAAAAGGAATTTCAATGTTCGTGGAGATGATATTTTTTATGTATGCATGAATGATGCTTGAATTTTATACAAGGATTGAATTAAAGGTAGTCCTAAAATATATCACCACTAAATATTTTATATTATATTATATATTTCACATATATTCAATAAATATGTCTTCATTACCATCTATGTAAATAATAAGTGAAAAATGAATGACATCACTTCGTGAGGTGGTAGTTCTCCGTACACACGAGTGACATATCATATTACCATGGATTATAAAGTATGAATGAATAAATAATATTAAAATTAAATAATTAAAAATAATTTATTAATATAAAATATATAATATAAATTCATCATCATATCCTCTCGTGTGATATGGTGATGGAAAATGAATTATATTAGTTTGTGACAGGGTTGTCTTCTATACACATGATTGACAGTTTGATTTTCTATTTGATGTAAGAGGATATAGGTATAGATTATTACATAAACATAATAAAATAAAATTATGTGGTAGATAATGTTTTTATAATAATACAATTTTAGATAAATGATTTATGTAGGGAAGATAATAAGTAAAAAATGTTTTTACGGGAGACAATTACATTTTCATAGAAAAAACTACTTGGTATATCTTATTAAGGATCCAATGGTTGGTATTTTGGGAAGACCAATTGATATAAAAAATGACTATGGGTGTTTTATATAGATTTATATAAGGTTTTATAATTAATATTGTCTTATGATGTGTGAAAAAGGTACTGGATAATGTCCCCTTTAAAAAATGTGTAGTAGAGTTTTTGTAAATACCAAAATCAATTCAATAATGGGAAGTCACACTCAAGCCATGTCCCTGGAAAAAAATAAAAATTATGAATTTTTTTATTATATTTTTAATAATGTTTTATTATATTTTTTCCACATATTCTAAGCTTGCAAAACCTTTCCATTTTACTTTTCACAATAGAGAGAGAATTCTTCAAGAACTAAATCATTATTAAGTAACCGAAGAGAATAATAAATCCACTCAACAATATATTAAAAATTTTAGAGTCAATATATGATAATTTCATACAATCATTAAAGAGTTATAGGGAATGAAGTTACAAACCAAGTATTCTTTTTTATAAAAAATAGGAGATAATTATATTTCTGGAGAATAAGTGAATGATAAACACTATATAGAGTGGACCCTAATGATCCTCAATCATATGGGAACAATAGGTAATTTCTGGTTTCATCCACTAAACTTATCCAAAGTTTATGATATCTACCATGTATCACTTTTAATTATGTACATACCTAACCAATATAATGGTCTAAAGATAGATATTTCACATTCGGAATAAGGGAGATATTATGAAGAGAATTTAGGGGAAACCATGGATTGTTAAGATACTGTACTTCAAAACAGGGCCACTCACCCCATTAAAGTTATTTGAATAAATCATATGTTTTTGTAAGAAGTGTGATAATCTAAATGCGTAATAAGGTTGAAGTATCATCATTACTTTTCACCTATGTAATAGAATTTCAAGGGTGAAATTTATTTAAGGGAATGGTATAGACCACAATATTTTATGATGTATTTTTCAAATTAAACAAATACTATATGAAAATATTTCTTCACACACACACACAAAATAAAACAATCCATAATATATTTAATTATCATATAATATTAAAACATAAAATAAACATTAATAGATAAATTTATTTAAATATGAAATATCATTAATAAAAGTACATGTAGAATAAATAAAAAAGTAAATAATAACCGCATGAATGTAATATAATTTTGCTATTAATTTTCCATGAATATCATAACCTCCACAGAAACTAGTGATAATTTTAAAATATTTGAATAAGAATAGATATAAAGGAAGATAATTTAATAGTATGAATTGTCTTATTAATATATATAATAGTATATATATGTATAATATATGACCATTACCAATATGGTCATTGGAAAAATTGTCATTGGAAAAATATTTTCGTGAAATATGGTTGTTAGATATATGCAATTTGGTTATATCTAATGGTTAATATTTTTTATGGAAAATAATATAATTCATAAATAATTCTGTAAATTTAGAAGGTAATATTATGATTATATTTATTAATATTTTAATAAATATTCTTATGAATTAATTTTATATTAATAATATGATATGATGAATTTATGAAAATTGAATAAATGTTAACCTAAAAATTTACCAAAAAATTAAATATTAAAAGGAGGAATTTTTAATGTTAATATAATCAACTTAAAATTATTTAATTTTAAAAATTAGTATTTTTTCAATGATATATTTTTCCTATTAATATAGTATTTTAAAAACACAAAAGGATCTCTTTGAAATAATAACTCTAATATAAATTATATATATATATATATTAAAAATAATTTAACTTGTAGTTGATATAAAATAATAATTATAACACTTAATGTGTAAGAATCAGTTATCTATAACAACACTATTCTTATATATATATATATATATGTTATGTATTCTTTAAAAAAAATTAAATTTATAATATATAAAAAGTGAATTATATCCAATATAGTATAAATTTGAAATAACGAAATTGAAATTTTATAATATGAGTTATCTAAAAAAATTTCTAAAAATATATTTTTCTTTATTATAAATTACAACAAATTAAAAATGGTGTAAAAGTTGTCCACTTATATTTATGTAATTTTGATAAAATTTACATAAAAAATGGGTCTTCCGGATTAACAATTTTAGGATTTAATGTATTATCTACATGTATCAAAAAATTTAATTTATCTAACTCACATAACTCTCATGTGATTCCTTCATTACCCCTTTCATAACATTAGTTTTATATTTATGTCCCTCATTTTATCATATAAAAGGAACTAACATTCACTAATTAAAAAATCATTTACTTTGAGTTAATAATTAATCACTAGTAATTGTATTTTTACTAGAATCATCATCCACATTTGGAAACCCCTAGGTACATGGAATATTATAATTTATTCTATTTCTAGGCGGTCATTCTATAGAAGTTTCTTGTCGTCAATGTGAGTATTATCGAATCATTATACTTTCTATCTCTATCCTTATCATGCACACCTCCATAAATACTATTATAAAAATACTAAAATAACTATATAAATATCTTTATTACAAAAATATTATAACGTTTGTAATATCACTTTTGTCTAATTATCCCCCACCAGTTGAGAAATTATAATGTAACAAGTGTGATGTCTGGAATATAGCCTCAATGAACAACATAATTTATTTTTCATCATGACCATATGTGTATTCTAATATGAAGGTATTTAATAAATAATAATTATATTTATGATGAGATTATTATTCAATAGTGATATATTTATAATTAAATTAATATCTTACCAATTATTAAAATTCCACCTTTTGTAAATTAAAAATTCATAGATAAGATCATCGCAAATATCATGATCACAAATAATATCTAAAAATACCATTAAATTATATTATAAATTACTAAACTATTATGAAATAGTTATTCCAACACATTAAATAATTTAGTAATATATACACTTTATCAAGGTATAAGGATAGACATCTATATTACAATGTGTGTGTGAAACAATATAAATCACTAACATTCAATGATTAAAATAAAAAAATTATGAGTTAACAATTTATAATTGATGATTTAAAATAAATAGAATAAGGGATAATATATTTGAATGAGGAAGTAAATTTTTTTTTTCATATATATGAGGAATGAATGTGTCTAACCTTGAAATATTCCAATATAAGGGGTATTTATCTCAATTTTCTTCCCTTGAGATATGTATCATATTAACCACTTGTTTTTTTTATTATGGTGTATACAATTTGGATGGATTTTATTTGTTCATTTCTTAAAATAAACATATTAAAAATCCATTTTATGTTCATTATTTCAAGAACTACTAAATCAAATGATTACATAGTCGTAAGGGTTTTAATTCCTATATTTTTTAATTATAAATTCTTTTAAAAAATAAATCTTGATAAAATTTATGATATCTCACAATATAAATATATAATTTTAATTCTAAAATATATCTTTAGGAGTTATACCTACCCACTTACCATTTCAATTCCTGATTGGTTCATAATTCACCCAAAGAGATAGTTATAAGATATATTTTCCTTACCTCTTATATAAATTTTGGAATATATCTTCTCTTTGTCTGTACTGAAAATTTTATTTCAAGGGTGTAATAATATATAACCCTATGATAACATATTCAATTTTTCATTCGACATGAAATTATTTTCAAAAGTAATTTATTTAATGTATTTGATACAACTATTTTTCTATTAACATTGATCTTGTTTACAAAGCATGAGAGAAATATCCGTTTAAAATATTTTTAGTGATAAATTATTTTCCCTCTATATATATAGTTTTTCATTGTGGAACATAATCTATAATATTAATTTTTTTAAAATAAAAAATACTCACATTTTTTCAAAAATATTTTAATTTAAAATATAATTTCTGTCAAATTTTAATGGAATTTCGTATTATTTTTCAAAGAAATTGTAATAATATTATAAATTTGTTTTTCTTTATTAAAATTTACATTATTTAAGTTTACCCTTCATTACACTTTCTTTATTTGGATTCATTTGGATAATGTTTTTTGGGATGCATTCAATAATCCCATTTATTTTTTCTTAATGTAATTATTTGATGATGGAGTTATGAATGATTTCAAGATTGTGTGAAAAAAATATGTAGGATTTATCATTATGATATTGTTTAGTCCATTATATGATATTAATTACATGTTTATTAATTCCTATAATATTAAATCAATTGTAATACATGTTTTTTATCGAAATACCAAAAGGGTATAAATGTCATCGTCTCATTCCCAAAAAGGTACAAGGCTGGTTATCCCATTATTACTCTCATTAGGAAAGGCGGTAAGATAACATATAGAGTGACGATTGTCTTTGTGTATTTCCTTAAATAATATTATGTTTCATATTGTAAATTTTCTACCACATTAAGATATTAATTAATTTACCTATATTATATTATAATGTCTAATGATTAATGAATAAGGTTTCCACTATCATATTTCTCTTAATATCAATTATGATAAATTTTTTACCTGATGAATAATGTTTTAGCATTATTTTGTATTTGGTATTATTTTATTATGTTATATCCATAAAACATTATTATATGATCATTTTCATATGCTCATATAATTCTCACTTATGCTATTCAATTGATGTCTCTTTTGAATACCTGCACTAAGTATCTGTGCTCGTTCTTTATTTTATTTCCACTACCCATAATATAACGGATAATATTACATATAATATATCATAAGTGTAAATATTTAAGAAAAAAATTTGTATATTGTAATGATTTTCTAAAATTACTTTTTTATATGTTTAATTTTTAAGGCACCAATCAATAAGAAAATTACATGTTCTTAATTATAAGAGCGAATGATTATTCACATAGGATGTTTTAAAATGATTGTATAACATTCTTAGTTCAACTAATTTTTTTGATTTCATTGAATATATTTCTATATACACAAATATAGATTGTTTTTCATTATTAGTCTTGTTATACTCTCTAAAAGTGATTTTTTTCAAAAAGGGTATTTTTTAAAATATTATTGATACATCTATAGAACTAACAAAATATGAAATAATTTTAGATATTTTAGTTCCTCCAAATATTGTAAAAATTATTTTATAAATTATTTTATTATTCTTGCCATACTTTATGTGTGTCTTAATTATGGATTTTGTTAAAGTCCTCTTGATTATATCTCTTGATTTTTTTTGTTTTTTATGTCATTCAGAATGTTATGGAATTGATAAAGGGGGTCAAATTTGGTAGTTAGGTTTCCTCACATGAGGACCCTTACTATATTTATGTGAATTAATGATGAATACTCTTCTATATTAGAACAAGCCACTCTAAATAGTCCCATAGTAATATCCATTCACTAACATGGGGATTTCCACCCAGTGATTCTATGATGTTATGTTAGGATTGGTTATATTTCTAGTTATGGGTAAGATGACCATTTTATATTTTTTTATGAGTAAGGTATTATATTATTTTATTATATTCAAGGTTGTAATTTCATATTTTGGATTATTTTAGGAGGTGACTATTTTATGTCATGTTTTTCTTTAGGAATCATTTTGATTGTAATATGAATTGTTTTATTTCATTCTATTTTCTAATTTTTGATGTAATTTACAATATCTATCTCTATAAATATTGATACATTTACTCTTATATTTCCTTAGGTATTTCAGTAATATTTTACATCATTGTGATTTTTTTAAATTATTGTTGTTTTATAATTATATATTGCTTGTTTTTTATCATTACATAAATAATGAGAAATTATTTTCTAAATGTATTTCAAACTAGAGTTATGATTATGTCCTACCAATTTTTTTTACATAGATTCATATTGGTATGTTTGTATGATTTTATCCCCACTCCGCATTCAAACCCCAATGTTGGAGAATTTGTATACTCTCTTAATATAAATGAAATGTATGTCCTCTAGTATTGGTTATGGGGTGGACTAATTATTTCAGAATATATTAATGAATATTGTGTTATATTTTTATTCCATTTATATAAGGAGATTGTTGGTTATCTATTTAATTTTTTATTAAATGTATCATGTTGGTTCTCTTATTTTTTTACATGTCTCATAATTGAAGACATTATTGTTGTATAAATTGATATCATTTTATTTATTTTATGAATTTTTTATTAGAAATTTATTTTACTTTATAAAAATGTTTATAACTCCAATAATTCATGTGAAACACCAGAGAACAATTTTTCAGTATATAGTAATTATGAACTAACCTTGAGATTTATGGTAGGCCGATTCATGGTAATAGGGCTGGGTAACTCATGTTTTATCATTATATAACCAATATATTATTATTATTATTATTATAAATTTTAACCCTTTCATAAATATATTATATTTCTTCTATATGAATTATATTTATTCATTTATATAATTAAATATATTTTAAATTTATAGGTCATAAAGAAAGTATTCAATTCATAAAAATAATAATATATAAACTATTATATTTTCAAGATTAAATTAAAAAAATTCACCCTCAAATTCTAGTATCCAGACATTAACATTAAAATAAGGATTTTTTATTACAAATCATTATCAACATGTTTTTATTTAAAAAATGTCTTTATATATATTCTTTTACACTCAATACTCATCGATGTAATGTATAATAACTCTAAAATTGTATTGTAATTATAATTTGAAATAAAAATTTAATTAAATTATATAACCTCTCATACCAATAAAATAAATCTCAAACATGGTTCTTTTGGACACACATAAAAATTGTATAAAATTTTCATATAATTGTATTGAGAAGTTTTTAAATGCAATTATTCGTTCACGAAACTAATGTCACACTAAGTCTTAACATGATAAAATTTTATAAAAACAAAATAGTTCATTTTTATAAATAATGTATAACAACTATGTGATGTTTAAACAACTTATTTCTTATAAAATAAATCATATGAAGGATTATTTACATCATGTGGTGTAGAACCTTACCTTTTAATTTTTTTGATAGAGAATTATTTTTTTATTCAATTCATTATTATTTATAATGAAGACCCATTAATGTTTAAAAATTTTATGAAATATCATAATACAATATATTTTCTATGATGTGAAATTCTCATTTTTTTATATACATTAATTTTTTATAGGAAAATACTTTTTCCTAAATGAAAAAATACAACCCAATACTTCCTCAAATTGGTCAAAAATTAACCACAATTAAAAAATTTCTTCTTTAATGATATTTTGACTTTGTAAAATACCTCTAATAATTCTTAAAAACAAATTTTTATCAACTTCACATACAGTTATGAACAAATTATACCTTAATATGTAGATTATAATGGAAACAAGAACCTCAAACATACATAATGGAATCTTTATTTACTCCCATTATTTTTTTATCTATGCATCCTAAATATAATACTCACCTTCAATAAAATTGTTTATGTTGTCATAAAAAATAAATAGCAATTATTAAACTAAAAAACTAGAAAATAAAAATTTTGATTTGAAATAAAAATAATAAATTATTGTTTGAAAATTTCACATTACACATTCCCTTTTCTATGTATTTTTTCTCTTTTAAAAAATGAAATCCCTAACATTTGAAATTCATACAAAAAACACACCACCTATATTCTATAAAATACAATAATATATTCTTTAAAAAATTAAAAAAAATCCTATATCAAAAAACAATGTTGAAATAAAATCTATTAAACTTTAGATTCCTTCTTATTTCGAATATTCATTCTTTGGACTTATGTTATTTTTACTTCCCTTGAACCAGGATTCCTAAAAAATATATTGAATGTAATTTTATTAATCATACATCATCCATTATATTAGAAAGGTTGGAAATTAATCATGGACATCAAATTAAAGTATTCAACTATTGGTAGATATTTCATAAACTCATCTAAAATATGATCATATGTACTTAGAGATAATATATTAAAAAATCTTTGATTGATGTTACCCTTTATTATAGTATTTATATCAATGTGTTTTAATTAATAATGATGAATCCAAATAAAAATGATATTTATTTCCCATTGATTATAAAATCTATCATGTAAACATAATATCGCATCAAATATATAGTCTTCTAACTAGGTATTGTTCCAAATATTTTATGTCATTTAACGTGTCAGAAAAAAACATTTGAGTTTATATATACTCAATTTCATTGAATTATAATTCCTTTTTTTCTCTGACCTCCACCTATGGTTATTTTATTTATATCAATGGTTCCATCCAAATTAGTATTGACATATGTAAATATTTTTGCATTTTCCGAACTAATATAATAGCAATAAATTAAGAAGTATGTTAGACAAACAATAATTTTTTATTTGTATAAATAAAAATTAATTTTATAGGAACACATCGAATATGAAAACATTGTTTCATATCCTCTTATCCAATAAATCCCAATATTTCATAAGTTTTAATGCTCACATGAAAAAACAAATAAACTGATGAACATATCAAAAATAATTCTAGAAGAGTATACAATATTTCCTTCATATTTATAATTATTGTACATAAGTAAAAAATCATAAAATATGTTGAATTATTAAATGTTCTGTTTGGAAAATATTATGGATGGAAAATAAATTTAGATGTAAATATGTTATTAATTTATACAATGAGAAGTATCATAAAAAATAAAACCTCTTTCCTATGGTGTTATAAATTTCCATATTCTAAATATATGTTATGTTGTATATCTTATGATCTAAGAAATTAAATAATTCTATGTTTCGACTATCCCTATTGTTGTATGTGTAAAAAACTACCTCTTGAATATTATGATTTAATATCAGAACATTTCTTCAAATTATTCTACATAGGTACTCCATCTTATGACATAAAATATTTTATGATTACTAAGATACACTCAGTATAAAAATTATCTTATAAATCCAAAAGTCATATGATCAAACATCTTATGAAGAAAATTTTGAAGAAGTAAAAAAGTCATAAAATAAAACATCATATGATGAAAATCTATTCAAACATAAGGATCTATTAAGAAAAGTTTCATTTTATATTGATCAATTCGATTCTAAAAGAAAAGTTTTACAATTGATATATCTTAGTAATTGTATACTTATATATTCCATTTCTAACATATGTTCTACTTCTAAATAAGAAAATGCATATTTCAATATTACTATATTTCTAAGACAAATATTGTTCCAATGCTAACTAATTCATCGGTATAGAACAATCTCTATCCCTACCAATTTCAAAAAGAATGAAAAATGGAAAATAATAATATTTATTGAATTTGTATTATATTTTTTGACAATTTGATTTGGAGACATATTAAAATTCAATTATAATTAGTTTCTTTGTTAAGATTAAATTTGAACCTCTAATGAAAACTAAATGATCTATTATTAATTATAATCTATTTATAAAAATAAATGATCATGTATTTCTAATTTTTCATTCAATACTATCAAATATATATAAATAACCATCACATCTAGTTTTCAAATATGTATTATATATCTCTATAAATTTATCTTCATGATTTAATTTTTTCATGAAACTGAAAGATAATACTATAACAATTTTTTATAAATAAATTTATTTTTAACATTCACTCATTGTTTCATGTTTTTGAAAAGATATGCGTAACTCTTTTTGAATATATTTTTAAAATATCTCACTCCCTTTTTTTAAATACATATTATTTTGTCAATCTAATGTCAAGGTTCCATTAAAAAGGACCTTCACAGTGAATACGAAACAAATGGTTGTGAGTGTGACTGGTGGAAAGGAAAAGGGAATTATCATGCATAAAAACACTAAAAAATACTCTATGCTATACTGATTTATAATATTTTTTTATCTTTATTAATATATAATTAAATAGTAATGAATTGTTTGTTTTTTAATTTTAATTGGGTTTAAATTTTGGACAACAAAAATCAACCTCCATTGATTTATTATGAACATTAATATTTGTAAAAATGTTATTTTATATTCAGAATATTGAGTTTCCAACTATAAATTGTTTAAATCATAATGATATTTGGAATTAATGTCCCCAATGGATAATATTAAAGAAGTTGTTAAATATATAGGGATCCATATTTCAATGAATAGAACAATGGATGCTCAGAGGCTGAAATAATTTTTTGTTGAAAAAAATATATTTATAATGATTTATTTGACTATCCTTAACCATTATAATGTTCTAAAAGGATAAATAAGAAAATGAGATGTCACAATATATTTAGAATAAGAAATTAAATATAAGGCTATGAATGCTATTATATGGAGATTAAGAAGAGAAAGATTAAAATATTTTCACAATATGATATAGTGTAAGGAATGGGTAATACTATTGTGGTTCATTATTATGGAACTAAAATTTTCATATAACAATGTTGTAACCCTTAAAACATATTTTGGATGATTTTTTGATGAATGAAGAAGAAAATTTCCCAAAAATTAATGGAGTGATTATGGAGATGAAATTGGTGTTTCTTCTTTGGGACCTCATATTTGTCAACTAGATATAGCCCTAAATTTTCATAGATTCATACCATCCTTTGTGAATGAAATCTATAATTCAATTATAAAATTTACTCCCCTTATGATTTTATAGATAAAATATCTGACTAGACCTATTATAATATATTCAAAAAAAATTAATGTTGAAGCCGATGATCATAAACTGATCAAAGAGTGGAAGACTATATTTAAAGACACTATTTCCAAATTTTAGATGAAATAAAACAAAATATATTTTTTATATTTGTAAAATGATTGATATTTTTTAAGCTTAAAATCATGTGATGATATTTCACAATTTTAAAATAAATACTACCTATTAAAAAATATTATAATAAGATTGAATAAATCATTCAAGAAGTATAAAATGTTAATTAGAAACACCAAAAATGTATTATTTTATGATTTTATAAAGATTTGGAATATAATTATTTATTTTTCATCGCAAAATGAGAATATAAATTATTGAAAAATCACACAATACATGAATAAAAAATCTATTTATCTTAGTATTTAAATAATACATCTCACAACCATAAATTAACTCAATATCAAAAAATTTTACTTTCTTATTCATTATATTCATAAACATATTAATTTATTATACTTTAAAAAATTTATCCATAATAATTCTTATCTAGATCATTTCAACACATATTACATGGTATAATTAAAATAATTAAATTGGGATATAAAACATAAGAAATGAGTGATCGTTTTGATTAGTACGGGATAACCTATTTTTTTTTAATTCATAGATCATATCCATATATAAAATCATTAATATGGGAAAGTATCTCTATTTAATGAATTGAAAATTTATTTTTTATTCATAAGTATAACATAAAAAAACATAACTATTACCATGGGATGATAAGATAAAAAATGATGAATATAACGTGATACATGAATCATAATAACGAATGTGGAAAAATCATAAACATAGGATTTATTATCATTATGAACATGAATACCCATTGAGCTCTTCCCTCTTAAAATCATGACTTGGTATCACCCATTCATACTCACCCTTTTTTAAATCCAGATTAGTATTATCTTAATCAGATAATAATTATATCTCAAGAGAAATAATACTTTACTAATATCATTTGTGGGAGATATAGTTCCCACCAATATCTTAATATATATTTTTTCATTGCACATATCAAATAATCATCACATTATAAAATAACTAGTTTGAAAAATGGGTTTCATGATATTTATGTATCATAACATAAGAAATCCTTTGAAATATAATGTGTTTCGAAGAACATATAAAATGTAAACCATTAATATTTTAAAAATAACTCATGGTAATAAAATGTGATTCATAAAACATTAAAAATATATAAAATAACCTCATGAGCTAAATAATTAGATACTAAAAAAAATTTCACCCAAAATAATTATATAAAATAATAATACAATGGAAACCATGAAACATAAGTCCATTTGAGATATTTAAGTTGAATATAATGAAATAAAATCTTATATAAAATAATTTTATGAAAAAAATTGTATCTTCAATTGAAAAAATCAGGGATATGTGTGTATTTTCAAAGGTATCATATTTCAAAAGTGAAATGAAAAGTACACCATTAATGTTAAAAGAATTGGTTCAACAAAACTCTCCACAATAACTATAAAATAAAATATTTTTAATAGATAAGTTCATAGAAAAATGAAGATTAAAAAAGAAATTGAATAAATCAATGAAATTAGTTTGAGTTACTAGGACCCTTATAGATATAATAATTCTTTTTTCAAGGGAAAGGAAATAATTTTGAAAACAACTTATTATTAAGAGTTCAAAATAAATGATCATATAATTAAATTAAGGATTTAATAATGATATGCGAAAATATATTTAATTCAGTTAGTTTTAAAATAATCCTTATATTGTTTTTAATAATTGGAAATGAACAACGTTGAAAACATTTACATTAGAAAAAATATTGGACAATATTATTATTAGATACATAAATATTATAAAAAATAATTGAGAAATTAATTTGATACATTGTATATTTAGATGTGATAATTAATAATGGAAAAAATATATAAGGATTAACAGATGAAAATGTTGTGTGGATAATAAAAAATTTTATATTCAATGGATGGAATGAATCTCTTGAGAAAATTGAAGTAACCTTATTATAAATACACATACAAAAAACAGGAATTAATGTTTAAATTATAAAAGGGAAAAAATATGATGAAAATTATATATATAATAGAACAAATTATATATCTTAAATTAGTGGAGAATATGGGTGGGATGGAAAAATCTAACATGGATAAAAGTGCACTCATTAAAATGGTAGTTATTCATACCAATGATACACATTTATTTTGGAAAAATTTTAATCAAATAATTTTATATTTAATAAGAGAAAAAATTTCCTAATAAATTTTTGTCAAAATAAACCAATACATTAAGAGATGTTATAATAGATCATCCATAAAGTATCATATTCAAACAAGGGTGATAATGAGCCAATAATGTGATTAGTGTAATGAAAACCCCTTATTTCTTTTGTTAGTTTTGAGTTGAATTACAAGGATAGGTATAACATTAAATAAAACATAAAATATCATGAAAAATAATACAATCATGATAAAAGAGTGAATAGATGTAATATTTTCACTATTTAAAATGAAACATAGTCCTTAACATAAACATGTCTTAAGGGATTCAAATTTGAGATAGTTAAATACTTACAACATGATATGTTAATGGATTGAATGAACATGTAGGTTAAATAAAGAAATAAACATTTCTATCTCATGGATTTTTTAATGGTATTGAATATATTCATTTGGTAAGTATCTATAGCACATCATTGTTAAAAAGGTGAAAAACATAAAATCATTATGTATTGATAGTGAACCTAAGACAACAAGCCTTTACCTTTCATCCTTACTATGTTTATGAAATTATGAATTCTAATAAAACAATCATATATTCCATAATTACTCATTTAAAAAACATAATCATAAATATCCCCTTTTTACAATATTTATTATAATTATTTATCATGAGTACAGTAATTAGTCATAGTGTATTATGAACACTAATTGGTAAAAATATTCACCATTTTTGAAGCTTTATTAATTTTTATATCAATGAACATAATTTAAGAAAAAATTAAATTGCTTATATATAATATATTTTACCATATAATATAAATGTTTTTATTTAACATTTTCATAGTTCATTAAATATTTCTTCGTTTTAGTTTTGTGAAAATGAATTGAAAATTTTTTTTTTGTAATTTTAATAAATGGAAATTTAAATTTAACAATAAGTGTAATAATGTATACAATTTTTTTAAACAATATTCAAATAATAATTTCATAAATATATTAATATAATTTTACTTTATATGATTCTATATTTTTACATAATTATATTTTAAAACATTGTTCCAGTAGGTACTTAACTAGACCCAAACATGAACACACTTACACTCGATTGGAAAGTATAGTCCAAGAGGTGTTTAATTTGATGTAATATCATTTTATTAAAATAATAATGATATATTTTTTTTTGTTATTTAATTTTTTAAAAAATATTATATGTTTAATATTGTATTCAAATATAAAAAATGAAAAAAAATATTTCATTATGATGGAGGTAATCCACACCTTCAAATGATTAACATTTTTATTTCAAAGAACCTGAGAGAAACATAGGGAGATGTTATATTGAAATTTAAGAATCCTAATAATATAATACAAATCATATTTATTTTTCCCTTACTTCATTTTTTCATCTAGGAATTATTTTGATGACAAAAATATAACATCACATTGTGGATGAGGTAGTTCATGAAACACACTAACATTATTAAAATTTTTTGTGGGGATTGGAATTAAAAATAAGACTTCATAAATAATATAGAAATAAATAAAAATAAAAATTATACTTCATACATAATTTAATTATGGTAATTATATATTAGGGAGAGTAATATTATGAAAAATTCATAAAAAGTAGATAATATTTACATAGAGACTTGAATATATCCTTATAAAAACTAATGAAATAATAGAAATAAGATTTATTTGAGAAACTAAGAGCTTATTTATATGGGATAGGGTTCATGGGAGATTTAAATGGAACAGTTTAATGAAGAATTTTACGAATTTTTTCCTGTTTAAATGTGTATAAGTGATCTGTTTTTATTAGAGAGGAAAAGTGTTCTTTTGGATGGAATATTTATAATTAAATTATCAAATCGCTCTTTTCTAAGATCAATGGTTCCAAATATTCAATTTTTTTTAATGTGGGACGTATTTGGTTTGACATAGTAATTTCTATGTGTTTCCAGACTTTTTTCTAATAAGTTATATTATGTTTACCATTTTATTTTTACATTTAACTGTTTTACTCTTAAAATAAATAACTAGTTTCTAATAATTTAATTTTTTGTTACTAAACATATAATAAAAATATATATATCCAAATTGGTTTTTAATGTTACTAAATTTATAATATATTTAATAAAATAGTATTTATATATTTTTTTAAATTATCTTTTAACCTAAAAAAATAATGTATAGAAACAATATTTATGTAGGAAAAAGATATTTTGACAACTATAGACTCTTAATATTATAAAATATTCAATACAAATTAAATGAGTTAGAAAATATTTCTATAGGTTATTAAAATTTTTATTAGCATAATTATTTAAATGATTAAAATTTATTATATTTGATTAAATCAATTTATATAAATAATATAGTTATTTTAAAATAATTATTCCTAAATTATAATGGTAATTAGAATTAATGTTGAAAATATATGAAGTAAAAAACTAAAATACGCTATATAAAATATTATTAAAATTCTCTTCTTGAATATAATATTCATTTTATCAAATTAACTTTATAGTATTATCAAAATTAATTTTAACATTATCATAAGAAACATGTAAATATTTGTTTTTATGAAAAAAAAATTCTTTGAAAAAAAGTTTATTAATTAGGATATAATTTTCAATATTATTAATTCTATATAGTTAAAAATAGTATTATCATTAAATTTTATCTATTTATAAATTGAAAAAAAAATTCATCTTAAAATTAATTATACAAAAATATAAAAAAAAATCATTAAAATGGTTGATAAATTATTGAATTGTTAACTAGGTTTTTCTAAATTAAACATAATATTTTAAAATAATTTACCATATTTAATATTTATGTAAAAGGTTCCAATATCTTGAAATGTGTTTATAAAATATAATAATTTCATAAAAGCAAAGACAGTAATAAAAATAGTATTTTCACAATCTACATGAAAATTAAATATTTCTAAAAAATAAGAAAAAATTATTATATGTGTACCTTTAATATGGTAAATCATAAAATAATGTCTGTTTTTTCAAATTAAATAAAAAAAATGATTTATATTTTTAAAGAAATACCCAAGATATTGCGAAAAAACAACTTATGTTCGAAAATTATTTTTTCAAAGATAATATATTATGTAAACAAAATTAAATTTACTAAAAATTCCCTTTTAAATATAAACTCATATTAATATTTTTCTATCAAAAGATAATCAATGTTAATGGTTTAGTATCTTAGTATTTTTTTTATTGTTATTAATAATGACTTCTTAATATATTATGGTATTTTTAAACAATGTGTAGTGTGTAAATCAAGTTAGAAAACTAATTATACATTTTAAGGGATCCAAAACCTGGGTTTATTAGATCATACCCCATTAGATAAATTGTTTCCTTCAAATTTAGTTACCATTTCATTAGTACATTATCTAAATGTGGTTAAAAAATTGACATGCCTCATGATATTATATTTAATGACATATAATACTTAATATAATATGGAATACATGGAAACACTAATTTTCCCAAACCATTCTAATGGAATGTGTCTCATAGAAATTTATTATGACCCACATGAAGTATTCAATTTTTGGAATACATTAATAGGTGGTATCAATTGATTTTTCTTTTTTCATATTTTAAATATTTATTTGAATTCAATGTGAATAAATAAATTATTTTTTAAAAAATATATTCTGTATTTGGAGAGGGATATTATAATTTATAAAAATATTTTTTCGAAAAACATAAAAATAATAAGACTAAATTTTTATATTAAAATACATATCATTGAGTGCGGTGACTTTAAATTCTTATAAAAATATTTACATAAAATAGGCTTAAGAGATTTAGAATATATCAACTGAATTAGGGAGTTGTTTAATTAAAACCATATTTTCACAATCAACATCATTGATAGTCATTATATTGGTTATTACTTTCACCATGGTAATAGTTGGTTGGGGATTCCTACTATAATAAACCACAATTGGATTATGTAATTATCGTGGATAATGCAAAAGTTCAATGAACATAACAAATTGAATTGTTATGGGTCCTTTATGATGTGTTCTATCATCTTTACACATGTCAACAAAATAGTTGATTTTAATTTCATTATTAGATACTCAATGAAGTTTTTTAAAACATTTAAAGTGTCATGACCCAACCAAAAAAGCCACCAAGAAAATGGAAAGCTTATTGGGACTCTATAACCCCACTATAAATTTTGAAAGTGGCTAGAAACTAGCACTATGTACACATATCACACACTAGTGAGGAATCTTTCTAAAGAACTTATACTATCACACATCTCCATATAATATTATTTTGAGAAAAGATAAATAATTCATACCGTAAATTAAAATATATCATACATCATGAATTACATTAAAATGTGTAGTACAAAAGGGGGTTAAAAGTCCATAAAAACTAAAAATGAACCCAATATGATGAAAACAATGTGGAATCTACCCTAAAGAAAATCACAGTCACATTTAAGGCCTATATATAAGATCTATGATCTAAATTATTTCAATATAATCTTAGTCTACCTAGGAATTAAATGAGGAAAAAAATTTCTACATAACACACAACATGTGATGGTATTTATCATATAGGTGGTAAGTGTAAAAAACCGTGTAGAGCACCCTGAAATCCCCCAACACAAAGAATATATGATAAAGTATTCATCTCATCATCACAAAGGAATGAAAATTGTTATATAATAAAAAACTCATAACTAAAATATACTAATCAAGAATGATAATTAAAGAAGGAAAGGGGATCTTTATTTCTACAGCCTCCTAAGGACGATGTGCCTACCTGTAGCTCAAATGTTAAATGACTAATTCCCAACATGAAATAAAAATGCACCATAATATGTATGTAGGGCTCATAACCCTTCAATTCTCCCCTATCCGAGGGGGGAATTTCACAGAGACATGAATATCATGTAACATCACAAAAATCTATGTGTATTGTCCATATCTCCAATTTTTATCCACAATTGTTGGGGGATGTCTTCAGTGTAGACATCCTTCTTATAGAAGCTCGAACACATTGTGTGTGACTGTAACACCCTAGGAAAATAAATAATATGACATTTTTATATTTATCCATATTTTTGAATAAAATATTAATATTACTTTAATGGGGACACTATGCTCGATGGCGTACCCAATATGCAACAACGAGTCTCTTGGGAATCTTACGTTGCACTCTAATAATAAAATAATATTATTTTAAATGGTAATTAACGCCTAGCCATTGTAATGGTGGGAATGAACAGAACTAACTACAAAATGATTATATATTTTTGTCAAATATTTTTACTTTTTACAATAAATGTTGGAGGATAAAAAATGTGAATGAATTCAATTTTTAAGCGTAAACATTCTAATGTTCTTTAGAAGGTCCATTAACCGCCTTTTGATAGAAAACCTCTTCTAAATCCACTTTTTGACAATTTTATGTGTTATATTTGACAAAATAAAATTCTTCTTTAGAATAGTGACATCAAAATTTACTTTGTGTAAATATTTGGTATCTTTCCGATAAAGTTCAGTTTTTAATGAATAATGAAAAATGTTTTATTTTAATTCAAAACCTATTTTTATTCTAATTTATTTATATGATTAGATTATCTTTTGAATTTTTTTAAAGTAAAATTAAAATATATTTTTACCATTTAATCCAATAGTGGTCATTGGAATTAATTTTACTTTGAGATTGGACTTGAACTAGTGTCAATCTTTTAATAGATATTATTTCATAAAAACATGCTTTTTTTTGAAAGTGGGAATTAATTATTAAATTAATTAATGCAAATTATATGTTTTGAATTATGTAAAATATACATCATTTTTGAGTTCAGAATATCAAATATAGCTTAGGGTGAATTTTTGGTATTTTTCAGAAAAACATCAATTTTTGATGAATAGTGAAACCACTATGTGGTAGTTAAAGAAACTTATTTTTTGTTTAAATGAAACTTTGCCACCTCTTTGTTTTTAATTTCAAAAATCCTACATACATGGTTTTCATTAGGAAGTAAAATGTGGTTCAATGGGATTAAAATAATTTTTTTGGTGAATAGTAACTTTTATGTTCTTAATCGCGATTAGAGGTAATTAGTGTAATTTAAGGTAAAAATAATGTTTTAATAATGTGAAATGACCTATACACATGTCCTATCCTCAGGTTATGTGTCATGGCCGACCAAGACAATCCATGGGTTAACTTGGGGACCCCATGGAGCTACTTTGGTTGGAAAATGACAAAAAAAACTTTTTATTTCAAGTAAAAATTAAAATTTCACAGGCATGAAATGTTTCACTAAAACCATTTTTAAACGGGGTTATACAAGTCATATTTTTTACTATAAATATTCATTAAAAAAAATATTTCCTACATCATGATATTTTTTTTATAATTTTTAGAGATTAAATAAATTAAATTATTTATGACATCATGATGATGCAGCGATTACCTCATTAATAATGGATTTAAATAAAATGAAAAGATAATCTTAAAAATATAACATAAACTTGTCAAAAACCTATTGTATGAGTATATTTCGAACCCTTACCACCTTACCCTCAAAATACATCAATCTGGGACCTTTAAAATCTGATACTCATTTTAAAATAAAGTAACATTTTGTAACTTTACAAGAGTGCCCCTCCTCTCCTCTTATAAAAGGCCCCCACCTCTACCACCTTACCCACACCTCTCAAGCCTTTGGCTCGGCCAAACCCTGCTCATTTTGCCTCTCCACATCCATCTATTACTCCTAGAATCCTCACATTGTGCAGAAGTCTTCCCAAGGAAGCCTTTGAGCTCAAATAAAAAAGATTTACCCGATTTTAAGGTAATGTCTTCACTTGTGTCCTTTTGTTTTATTTTGCTTCTTCAACCCCCTAAACTCTTTTTATTCATTTATTTTGTAACAACTCTAGTATCTTAAATATACTAGGAGGTTTTTATAAGAATAATTTGAGCTACACTTACACACACCTACATCAAATGGTTAAAGAACATACTTTTTTTGTGGATGGCGTATTTCTGCCTCCCAAAACGATGATTGTTCAACACTCATATAACACCTTAAAAGATGGCCATTAAGATGTCACTATATTTATATATGATATATAATATGTTTATTCTTTTTTACTTAAGCTTCTGTATTTTTCTTTTTTGGCATGCCTTAATATTTTCCATTGTGGGTAAACACGATAATTTTATTTTAGGAAGTGCGGACTACCGCCCCCTTAATGTCATTTGATTCGTTAAAGTCATATGTGGGATGTATAAAGGATGTATTTAAAGTCATTATATATGATTTATATTACATAAAATTTGTGAATATAATTCTGGAATTAAAATATACATACCTCTAATTTAGTTTTAATTTCATTAATATGATATAGAAATGAATGTAGCGTTCATGCGTACGTACGGCTTACCGTCTCTATGAACGGCACATTTCATTTCTTATCTCAAAATGTTATGTACTATTATAAGTACATATATATAATGGATATATATGTAATATATTACATCTAAATGATGGATATCATTCTGGAATTATAACATATATATATCTCTAATTTTGTTTTAATTCCATTAATATGACAAAAAAATGAAAGTAACGTTCATGCGTACGTACGGCCTACCGTCACCATGAACGGTGCTTTTAATTTTTATCTCCAAATGCAATGTAATATTATAAAATTAATATATACTAGATATATATTATATTTAAAACATCAATACTATTCTGGATATAATTAACCTTTGACCACACAAACAACATGTAATTGTAAGAAGTCCACATTCGACTTAAGAACCAAATATCAACAAAACAAACATTATTAACTTAAATGATTACATAATGTTTATAACATGGAAATAAGTGATATAAAAGGAATAATGAACTTGAAAAAGGTTCTTAATAAAGTAGAAATTAACTCAAGTTTGTTATTCAGGACGTTAAAGAACGATCAAGTCAAGTCAGACCCAAGGTAAGGGATCCTACTCCTCTCTTTCTTCTTAAGTACACTCTTTTATGTCATTCCTTTTAAGCTCATATTTATTGTGATGGGGATGTTATTTTATATTAATCTTACTGGAATTTTTATTTTCATACGATGAGAGACCCTATTCTCTCTCATCAATCCATTTTGGATGTTTTGAGTGGCGCCGTTAGGCTGCCGAATTTTAGTAAGAGATCTAACCTCTCTCTTTTTTTAAGTACTCTTCTTTATGTAACTCCTTTTAATATACAATTTGTTATGACGGGGGATATTATTTTATATCCCTATAGTTTTAAATTTTATTGTAATATGATGAGAGACCCTATTTTATCTCATCAATCCATTTTTGGAAGTTTTAAGTGGCGCTGTTAGGCTGCCGAGTTTTCATAAGGGATTTTTCATCTCACTTTTGTTCCCGTGAGATTTATTATACATTTGCCACAATTTCCATTGAGTGGTGTATGTACTGAACATTATTTTACTCATTGTTTAATATAATTTTATTTATGAGTATTTACATCAATGTTGTATTGTCCTTCTTTCACGGGGTGTATGTTTCGAAAGATACCCATGTCGGTAAGGGAACCTTTCACCCTCCTCATTTTTTAAAGACTTCTTTGTTATGTCTTTTAATTCACATAACATTATGTTGGGATATGTTCTTATATATCGTTATTGATGTAAATTTTATGTCCAAGTGATGAGATACCCTATTTATCTCTCATCAACTCATTTTCTGAATTTTGAAGTGACGCTGTTGGGCTGTCAAATTTTACCAAGGGAACTTTTTAACCCAATTTCGATTTCTTTGGGTTCAACATGTAGTTATTGAATATGTCATCCTTTGAATATGTGTGAATGAACTTTTATTGTTTTACACATAATATCCACTTATATTTGGTGTATTTATATTTTTCACACATAATTTTGAGATTGATTTACCCTTAATTTAAGGATACCTTATTTATAAGGGATTTCATCACATTTTACATTTCTATTGAGACATCATTGTTGTTATGCACCAATTAACACTAATATAGTGTATATACTATCCTTTTGAATATTATATCATGAATCCATTTATTCTCATGATATTATAAAGTTCTGGTTAAATTTTATTCCTCAATTATTCATGTGTCTCTAATTTTAGTAAAAACCCTTTAACCAAAAAATCGCTTTAAATGTTTTAATGATTTGTTCATAATAATATCAATTTTTTAAAAATTGTTTTAAGGATTTATTTATATGGATATTAATGGTTTAAAATGATAAAATCTTCAAGGTGGTATGGGACACTTTGATTCAAAAATATCTTTATTAAATGTTTTAAATGGTTTTGAAAATGGTTTTTTTGAATGGATTAATTATTCCAATATCCTAAAATGTTAAATTGTGATTGAAATGTGGAATTGTTATGTTTCCTTTATGCATGTTTTATGTGATATGTTTATTTTATGGATACTGGGTATTGTTATGAAAACGGGTGGTTCCGTGATAAACTAAGGGTGGGTGAGCCCGATATAGCTCTCCAATGCATTGGGTACCGCAATGGGGTTAAACGTTAAGGTTTCTCCAAAGAGATTTAGGGAATATACTATGATGGGTATTCCAGAAGTAACCAAGAGGGTTACTCCCTACGTAATAATGTTATGAATGCCTCAAGTTACCTTTATGTCTTATGATTTCTATGATTTATTCATGATTTTATGAGGTATGTTAAAGTGCTTATGTTTTATGGGGAAAGTATGATTTCATTCTTATGTATACAAGTACTCATGTTTCCTTTCCATAATTTTGTAACCCTTACTGAGATTTTTATGTTCTTCCCATGTTTTTGAAAAGTTTTTCACAGGTCAAGGGAAAGGTACATGATATGATGATAGTGTCAAGGAAGTGTCAAGAAAGAATCCATTTTTTATTTTGAATATGTTTCCGTTGATGGGAAAAAATGAATACTATCTTTTATGTAACCACTTTGTTTAAATGTGGAATGTAATGCAAGTTTTATGATCTAATTCTCTAAAACTCTAAACCTGAAAAGATCCTCAATGTGTAATCTTTTATTAACTCATGAATAGGTATGGTTTAAGGTTGGGGCCTCAAATTTGGTATCAAAGGTCGGTTTATATAATTTTAGAGGATAGGGTATTCTCTAAGCATAAGTGAAATTACCATAATGGTTAGGATTTCAGAAAGAGTCATAGTTTTAGATAAAGTGAATGAGTAAGTATATCTTAGTGGTTATCTTCCTCATTAGTACATGATGATTTTGTTGATATACGCACACTGGCATTTCTTTTTTTAATGAATGGATGGATCTAGCAGGCTCCAAAGAGACAACAGGTTTGAAGGAAACTATGGTGGTTCTTTGATTAAGATACTAGATAAAATGGGGGATTCAATGAGGAAACTCATGGTTATTCTAAACCAACTATCAAGCAGTCATGATCAAAAACTTGAACCTTGGTATGATCTGTAATGCATCATGTACGAGATGACCAATCGATGTGGAAGTTCAGGTAATAATTATAAAGGTAACCATTAGAGTTTATATGATCCTTACTTTTGAGGTAATTATGGGTAATTATATGTTATGATGGAAAATGAAAGGAATGAGATAAACTTGAGGTAAAAATATGTTATGATCATTTTTGAATATTTTATCTCATTTTGGGAAATGTTTTAAGAATTATATAGTTTTGGAAAAAGGACAACATGCAGATCGTGTGACAACCCGTCGCGTCGGACAAAGCTGCGGGAATCGAACCCACAACCATAGTGCGACTGGTATTTATCGCCTACCACTGGACTACGTGAATCCCCTGGTTAGTTTTACTGATTCTTTTTTGTTAGATGATTTTATGAATTAATATTAAGTTGATTTTGGGTTATCTTTGGAAATTTATTAACCTATCATGGAGGATATGTGAACATGTTAATTACTTTTCAATACGAGACATTAAGAGCAACTGATGTTGTTTGGAGATAAATGTTACGATTTAACTTGGAAGATTATGTGACTAAATCCTTCAAATATTTGGGTTTCAATATTAGTTGGTTTATTTTGAAGAATTTTATGGACAAATTGTTTATCAAATGGTCCTCGTTGAACTTTGGGTTTTGTTGGGAAAATTTTGGAGATTAAGAATATATTTTCTTATTATAAAGGGTTATCGTTTTCGAGATTATCTGATCTTGTACTGACCTTTTTGGTTTTGGTTTTAGTTAAGGTATAAAAAAATGGGAAGTATATACTTCTCTTTTGTGGATTAGGTGATTCTCTAGAAGTTGATTATAGTACTCTTAATGTGAACAAGTCTTCCTAAATACTCGTCTTTTGGAGAAAATATGATTTTGTGTAAGGAATCTAATAAAAGTTGAAAGTCAACATGATAAGTGATTATGTTTCCTTATGAATAAATTCCTCAATAAAAATTAACTTAAAACAAAAATGTTGTCTATTAACTTTTCCTACTGGGGAATCGAATATCGTTTAACCCATCACAATTTTGTGATTTTCTTGTGGTTGACTTTCTCCTAAACATGTTTTCTACCACTCTCCATAAGAACATGACCCTATGTTTTCTCCTCCATGTCCATTTTTTCTTACATGGAATCCTAGTATGGGTTAACTTGGGTGAACTTTGTACTTCTTATTATTTATTTTAAAGTGATTGTTTTTCCGACTCTTGTTCTGATGTGGGACTTTCAAGGATGTTTCTGAACCCAATTTTAAAATTGTGAGGAATCAATTACCAAAAGGGGGAAGGATGTAACACCCTAGGAAAATAAATAATATGAAATTTTTATATTTATTCATATTTGTGAATAAAATATTAATATTACTTTAATGGGGACACTATGCTCGATGGCGTACCCAATACGCAACAACGAGTTTCTTGGAAATCTTACGCTGCACTCTAATAATAAAATAATATTATTTTAAATGGTAGTTAACGCCTAGCCATTGTAATGGAGGGAAGGAACAGAACTGACTAAAAAATGATTATATATGTTTGTCAAATATTTTAACTTTTTACAATAAATGTCAGAGGATGGAAAATGTGAATGAATTCAATTTTTAAGCGTAAACTTTCTAATGTTCTATAGAAGGTCGATTTACCACCTTTTGATATAGAATCTCTTTTAAATCCACATTTTGAAAATTTTATGTGTTATATTTGACAAAATAAAATTTTTCTTTAAAATAGAGACATCAAAATTTACCTTGTGTAAATTTTTGGTATCTTTCCGATAAAGTTCATTTTTTAATGAATAGTGAAAAAAAAATTATTTTAATTCAAAACCTCTTTTTAATCTAATTTATTTATATGATTAGATAATCTTTTGAATTTTTTCTAAAGTAAAATTAGAATATCTTTTTACCATTTAATCCAATAGTCTTCATTGGTATTAATTTCACTTTGAAGTTGGAATTAAACTAGTGTCAATCTTTTAATAGATATTGTTTCATAAAAACACGCTATTTGTTTTGACAGCGGGAATTAATTATTAAATTAAATAATTAAACTTATATGTTTTTAATTTTGTAAAATAGACATCATTTTTGAGTTAGTAATATCAAATATAGCTTATGGTGAATTTTTGTTATTTTTCTGAAAAACATCAATTTTTTATGAATACTGAAACCACTAAGTGGTAGTTAAAGAAACTGATTTTTCATTTAAATGAGACTTTTCCACCTCTGTGTTTTGAATTTCAAATATCTGACATACATGGTTTTCATTAGTAAGTAAAATGTGGTTCAATGGGATTAAAATAATTTTTTGGTGAATAGTAGCTTTTATGTTCTTAATTGCGATTAGAGGTAATTAGTGTAATTTAAGGTAAAAATAATGTTTTAATAATGTGAAATGACCTAGACACATGTCCTAACCTCATTTTATGTGCCATGGACGTCCAATAAAATCCATGGGCAACCTTGGGGACCCCATGGAGCCACTATGGTTGGAAAATGACAAAAATATCTTTTTGTTTAAAGTTAAAATAAAAATGTCACAAGAATGATATGTTTCACTAAAAAAAATTTAAATGGGGTTATACAAGTCATATTTTTGACTATAAATATTCATTAGGAATATAAAAATATTTAATAAATCATGATAGTTTTTTTAAAAATTTTAGACATGAAATAAATTAAATTATTTATGACATCATGATGATGCAGCGATTATCGCATTAATAAAGAATTTAAATAAAATGAAAATATAATGTTAAAACTATAACTTAAACTTGTCAAAAACATATTTTATGAGTATATTTCGAACCCTTAACACCTTATCCTCGAAATACATCAATGTGGGACCTTTAAAATCCGAAACTCATTTGAAAATAAAGTAACATTTTGTAAATTTACAAAAGTGCCCCTCCTCTCCTCTTATAAAAGGTCCCCACCTCTACCACCTTACCCACACCTCTCAAGCCTTTGGCTCGGCCAAAACCTACTCATTTTTCCTCTCCTCATCCCTCTCTTACTCCTAGAATCCTCAATTTTGGCATAATTCTTCCCAAGGAAGCCTTTGAGCTCAAATCAAAAAGAGTTACCCGATTTTATGGTAATGTCTTCACTAGTGTTCTTTTGTGTTATTTTGCTTCTCCAACCCCCTAAATTCTTTTAATTCATTTCTATTGTAACAACTAAAATATCTTCAATATACTAGGATCTTTTTATAAGATTAATTCTAGATACACTTACACACACCTACATCAAATGGTTAAATAACATATGTTTTCTGTGGATGACGAATTTCTGCCTCACAAAACGATGATTGTTCAACACTCATATAACACCTTAAAAGGTGGCCATTAAGATTTCACTATATTTATATATGATATATAATATGTTTATTTTTTTTAATTAAGATTTTTTATTTTCCTTTTTTGGCATACCTTTATGGTTTCCATTGTGGGTAAACACAATAATTTCATTTTAGGAAGTGCGGACTACCGCCCCCTCAAAGTGATTTGATTCGTTAATGCCATATGTGGGATGTATAAAGGATGTATTTAAAGTTATTATATATGATGTATGTTACATATAAATGATGAATATAATTCTGGAAATAAAATATACATACCTCTCATTTAGTTTTAATTCCATTAATATGACATAGAAATGAAAGTAGCGTTCATGTGTACATACGACTTACCGCCTCCATGAACCGTACATTTCATTTTTTATCTCAAAATGTTATGTACTAGTATAATTACATATATATAATGGATATATATGTAATATATTACATCTAAATGTCAGATATAACTCTGTAATTATAACATATATATATATATATCTCATTTTGTTTTAATTCCATTAATATGTCAAAAAAATGAAAGTAGTGTTCATGCGTATGTACGGACTACCGTCTCCATGAACGATGCTTTTAATTTTTATCTCCAAATGATATGGAATATTATAAAATTAATATATAATGTATATATATGATATTTAAAACATCAATACTATTCTCGATATAATGAACCTTTGACCACATGAACAACAAGTAATTTTAAGAAGTCCACTTTCAACTTAAGAACCAAATATCGACAAAACAAACATTGTTAACTTAAATGATTAAATAATGTTTATAACATTGAAATAAGTGATATAAAAGGAATAATGAACTTGAAAATTTTTCTCAAGCAAGTATAAATTAACTCATGTTTATTATTCAGGACGTTAAAGAATGATCAAGTCAAGTCGGACCCGAGGTAAGGGATCCTGCTCCTCTCTTTCTTTTTAAGTACACTCTTTTATGTCATTCATTTTAATCTCATATTTCATGTGATTGGGATGTTATTTTATATTAATATTACTGGAATTTTTATTTTAATATGATGAGAGACCCTATTCTCTCTCATCAATCCATTTTGGAAGTTTTGAGTGGCGCCGTTAGCCTGCCAAATTTTCATAGGAGATCTAACCTCTCACTTTCTTTTTAAGTAATCTCATTTATGTAACTCCATTTAATATCCTCTTTGTTATGATGGGGGGTGTTCTTTTATATCCCTCTTGTTCGACATTTTATTGTAATATGATGAGAGACCCTATTTGATCTCATCAATCCATTTTTGGAAGTTTTAAGTGGCGCCGTTAGGCTGCTGAGTTTTCGTAAGGGATTTTTCATCTCACTTTTATTCCCGTGAGATTTATTCTACATTTGCCACAATTTCCTTTGTGTGGTGTATGTACTGAACATTATTTTACTCATTTTGTAATATACTTTCATTTATGAGTATTTATATCAATTTTGTATTGTCATTTTTCAGGGCGTGTATGTTTCGAAAGATACCCATGTCGGTAAGGGAACCTTTCACCCTCCTCTTTTTTAAAAGACTTATTTGTTATGTCTTTTAATTCACATAACATTATGTAGGGATATGTTCTTATATATCCTTATTGATTTAAATTTTATATCCAAGTGATGAGATACCCTTTTTAACTCTCATCAACTCATTTTGTGAATTTTGAAGTGACGTTGTTGGGCTGTCGAATTTTACCAAGGGAACTTTTTAACACAATTTCGATTTCTTTGGGTTTAACATGTAGTTATTGAATATGTCATCCTTTGAATATGTCTGAATTACCATTTATTGTTTTACACTTAATATCCACTTATATTGTGTGTATTTATATGTGTCACACATAATTTTGAGATTGATTTATCCTTAATTTAAGGATACCTTCTTTATAAGGGATTTCATCACATTTTACATTTCTATTGAGACTTCATTGTTGTTATGCACCAATTTACTCTAATATAGTGTATATACTATCCTTTGGAATATTATATCATGAATCCATTTATTCTCATGATATTATAAAGTTCTGATTAAATGTTATTCCTAAATTATTCAAGTGTCTCTAATTTTGGTAAAAACCCTTTAACCAAAATATCGCTTTAAATGTTTTAATGATTTGTTCTTACTAATATCAATGTTTTCAAAATGGTTTTAATGATTTATTTATATGGATATTAATGGTTTAAAATGTTAAAATCTTCATGGTGGTATGGGACACTTTGATTCAAAAATCTCTTTATTAAATGTTTTAAATGGTTTTGAAAATTGTTTTTTTGAATGGATTCATTATTTCAATATCCTAAAATGTTAAATTGTGATTGAAATGTGGAAATGTTATGTTTCCTTTATGCAAGTTTTATGTGATACGTTTATGTTATGGTTCTTGGGAATTTTTATGAAAACGGGTGGTTTCATGATAAACTAAGGGCGGGTGAGCACGATATAGCTATCCAATTCATGGGGTAATGTGAAGGGGTTAAACGTTAAGGTTTCTCCGAAGAGATTTAGGGAATATACTGTGATGGGTATTCCAGACGTAACCAAAAGGGTTACTCCCTGCATAAGAATGTTATGAATGACTCATGTTACCTTTATGTCTTATGATTTCTATGATTTATTCATGATTTTATGAGGTATGTTAAAGTTCTTATGTTTAATGGGGAATGTATGATTTCATTCTTATGTATACATGAACTCATGTTTCCTTTCCCTATTTTTATAAACCTTACTGAACTTTTTATGCTCATCCCATGTTTTTGAAATGTTTTTCACAGGTCAAGGTAAAGGCACATGATATGATGATAGTGTCAAGGAAGTGTCAAGAAAGAATCCATGTTTCATATTAAATATGTTTCCATTGATGGGAAAAAATAAATACTAGATTTTATGTAACCACCTTTTTTAAATGTGGAATGTAATGCATGTTTTATGATCTAATTCTCTAACACTCTAAACCTGAAAAAATCTTCAATGTGTAATCTTGTATTAACTCAAGATTAAGTAAGGTTTAAGGTTGGGGCCTTATAGTTGGTATCAAAGGATGATTTAGATAACTTTAGAGGTTATGGTATTCTCTAAGAATAAGTTACATTACCATTATGGTTAGGATTTCAGAAAGAGTCCTAGTTTTAGATAAAGTGAATGAGTAAGTATATCTTAGTGTTTATCTTCCTCATTAGTACATGATGATTTTGTTGATATACACACACTGAAATTTCTATTTTTAGTGAATGGATGGATCTAGCAGGCACCAAAGAAACAACAGGTTTGAAGGAAACTGTGGTGGTTCTCTGATTAAGATACTAGATAAAATGGGGGATTCAATGAGGAAACTCGTGGTTGTTCTAAACCAACTATCAAGGAGTCATGATCAACCACTCGAACCTTGGTATGATCTGTAATGCATCATGTACGAGATGACCAATCGATGTGGATGTTCAGGTAATAATTATAAAGGTAACCATTAGAGTTTATATGATCCTTACTTTTGAGGTAATTACGGGTTATTATATGTTATGATGGAAAATGAAAGGCATGAGATAAACATGAGGTTAAAATATGTTTTGATCATTTTTGATGATTTTATCTCATTTTGGGGAATGTTTTAAGAATTATATAGTTTTGTAAAAAGGACAACATGTAGACCGTGTGATAACCCGTCGCATCGGAAAAAGCTGTGGTAATCGAACCCACAACCAAAGTGCGACTGGTATTTATCGCCTACCACTAGACTACGTGAAGTCCCTGGTTAGTTTGACTGATTCTTTTTAGTTAGATGATTTTATGAATTAAGAGTAAGTTGATTTTGGGTTATATTTGGTAATTTATTAACCTATCATGGAGGATATGTGAATAGGTTAATTACTTTTCAAAACGAGAAATTAAGAGCAACTGATGTTGTTTGGAGATAAATGTTACGATTTAACTTGGAAGACTATGTGACTAAATCCTTCACATATTTGGGTTTCAATATTAGATGGTTTAATTTGATGAATTTTATGGACAAATTGGTTATCGAATGGTCCTAGTTGAACTTTGGGTTTTGTTGTACAAATTTTGGAGATTAAGAATAGATTTTCTTTTTATAAAGGGATATCCTTTTCTGGATTATCTGATCTTGTACTAACCTTTTTGGTTTTGGTTTTTGTTAAAGTATAAATACATGGGAAGTATATAGTTCTCTTTTGTGGATTAGGTTATTCTCTAGAAGTTGATTATAGTACTCTTAATGTGAACAAGTCTTCCTAAATACTCGTCTTTTAGAGAAAATATGAGTTTGTGTAAGGAATATAATAAAAGTTGAAAGTCAAAATGATAAGTGATTTTGTTTCCTTATGAATAAATTCCTCAATAAAAAGTAACTTAAAACAAAAATGTTTTCTATTAACTTTTCCTACTGGGTAATCGAATACCATTTAACCCATAACATGTTTGTGATTTTATTGTGGTTAAATTTCTCCTAAACATGTTTTCTATCACTCTCCATCAGAACATGACCCTATGTTTTCTCCTCCATGTCCATGTTTTCCTACATGGAATCCTAGTATGGGTTAACTCAGGTGACCTCTGTACTTCTTATTCTTTATTTTAAAGTGATTGTTTTACCGACTCTTGATCTGATGTGGGACTTTCAAGGATTTTTCGAGCCTAATTTTAAAATTGCGAGGACGCAATTCCCAAAAGGGGGGAAGGATGTAACACCCTAGGAAAATACAGAATATTACATTTTTAAATTTATCCATATTTGTGAATAAAATCATTATATTACTTTAAAGGGGACGTTATGCTCGATGGAGTACCCAATACGCAACAACGAGTTTCATGGGAATCTTACGTTGCACTCTAATAATGAAATATTATTATTTTAAATGGTAGTTAACGCCTAGATGTTGCAATGGTGGGAATTAACAGAACTAACTACAAAATGATTATATATTTTTGTCAAATATTTTTACTTTTTACAATAAATTTTAGAGGATTAAAAATGTGAATGAATTCAACTTTTAAGCGTAAACATTCTAATGTTCTTTAGAAGGTCGATTAACCACCATTTCATAGAGAACCTCTTTTAAATCCACTTTTTGACAATTTTATGTTATATTTGAAATAATAAAATTCTTCTTTAGAATAGAGACATCAAAATTTACTTTGTGTAAATTTTTGGTATCTTTCCGATAAAGTTCATTTTTTAAAGAATAGTGAAAAAATGTTTTATTTTAATTCAAAACCACTTTTTAATCAAATTTATTTATATGATTAGATCATCTTTTGAATTTTTTTAAAGTAAAATTAGAATATATTTTTACTATTTTATCTAATAGTGGTCATTGTAATTAATTTCACTTTGAAATTTGACTTAAACTAGTGTCAATCTTTTAGTAGATATTGTTTCATAAAAACACGCTATTTGTTTTGACAGTGGGAATTAATTATTAAATTAATTAATGCAACATATATGTTTTTAATTTTGTAAAATAGACATCATTTTTGAGTTCGGAATATCAAATATAGCTTAGGGTGAATTTTTTGTATTTTTCTGAAAAACATCAATTTTTGATGAATAATGAAACCACTAAGTGGTAGTTAAAGAAACCGATTATTCGTTTAAATGAAACATTGCCACCTCTGTGTTTTTAATTTGAAAAATCCAACATAAATGGTTTTCATTAGGATGTAATATGTGCTTCAATGATATTAAAATAATTTTTTAGTGAATAGTAACTTTTATGGTCTTAATCGCGATTAGAGGTAAATAGTGTAATTTAAGGTAAAAATAGTGTTTTAATAATGTGAAATGACCTAGACACATGTCCTACCCTCATTGGATGTGTCATGGACGACCAAGACAATCCATGGGTCAACTTGGGGACCCCATGGAGCAACTTTGGTTGGAAAATGACAAAAATAACTTTTTATTTAAAGTTAAAATAAAAATGTTACAAGCATGAGATGTTTCACTGAAACAATTTTTAAATGGGGTTATACAAGTCATATTTTTTACTATAAATATTAATTAGAAATATAAAAAGATTTCCTACATCATGATATTTTTTTTTCATTTTTAGACATTAAATTAATTAAATTATTTATGACATCATGATGATGCAGTAATTACCTCATTAATAAAGGATTTAAATAAAATGAAAAGATAATGTTAAAACTATAACATACACTTTTCAAAAACCTATTTGATGAGTATATTTTGAACCCTAACCACCTTATCCTAGAAATACATCAATGTGGGACCTTTAAAATCTGAATCCCATTTGAAAATAAAGTAAAATTTTGTAACTTTACAAGAGTGCCCCTCCTCTCCTCTTATAAAAGGCCCCCACCTCTACCACCATACACACACCGCTCAAGCCTTTGTATCAGCCAACCCCTTCTCATTTTGCCTCTACACATTCATCTCTTACTCCTATAATCCTCAATTTGGGCAGAAGTCTTCCCAAGGAAGCCTTTGAGCTCAAATCAAAAAGAGTTACCCGATTTTAAGGTAATGTCTTCACTAGTGTTCTTTTGTTTTATTTTGCTTTTCCAACCCCCTAAACTCTTTTTATTCATTTATTTTGTAACAACGCCAGTATATTCAATATACTAGAATGTTTTTATAAGAGTAATTCTAGATACACTTACACACACCTGCAACAAATGGTTAAAGAACATACAGTTTCTGTGGATGGCGAATTTCTGCCTCACGAAATGATGATTGTTCAATACTCATATAACACCTTAAAAGGTGGCCATTAAGATGTAACTATATTTATATATGATATATAATATGTTTATTTTTTTTTACTTAAGCTTTTTTATTTTTCTTTTTTGCCATACGTTTATGGTTTCCATTGTGGGTAAATACGATAATTTCATTTTAGGAAGTACGGACTATCGCCCCCTCAAAGTGACTTGATTTGTTAATGCCATATGTGGGATGTATATAGGATGTATTTAATGTTATTATATATGATGTATGTTACATATAAATGATGAATATAATTCTGGAATTAAAATATAAATTCCTCTCATTTATTTTTAATTCCATTAATATGACATAGAAATGAAAGTAGCGTTCATGCGTACGTACGGCTTACCGTCTCCATGAACTGTACATTTCATTTCTTATCTCAAAATGTTATGTACTATTATAAGTACATATATATAATGTATATATATGTAATATATTACATCTAAATGATGGATATCATTCTGTAATTATAACATATATATATCTCTCATTTTGTTTTAATTCCATTAATATGACAAAAAAATGAAAGTAGCATTCATGCGTACGTACAGCCTACCGTCTCCATGAACGATGCATTTAATTTTAATCTCCAAATTCTATGTAATAGTATAAAATTAATATATAATACATATATATGATATTTAAAACATCAATACTATTCTAGATATAATTAACCTTTGACCACACGAACAATATGTAATTGTAAGAAGTCCACTTTCGACTTAACGCCAAATATCGACAAAACAAACATTATTAACTTAAATGATTACATAATGTTTATAACATGGTAATAAGTTATATAAAAGGAATAATGAAGTTGAAAAAGGTTCTTAATCAAGTATAAATTAACTCAAGTTTATTATTCGGGACTTTAAAGAACGATCGAGTCCTGTCGGACCCGAGGTAAGGGATCCTACTCATCTCTTTCTTTTTAAGTACACTCTTTTATTTCATTCCTTTTAAGCTCATATTTCATGTGATTGGGATGTTCTTTTATATTACTCTTACTGGAATTTTTTTTTCATATGATGATAGACCCTATTCTCTCCCATCAATCCATTTTGGAAGTTTAGAGAGGCGCCGTTTGCATGCCAAATTTTCGTAAGGGATCTAACCTCTCTATTTCTTTTTAAGTACTCTCCTTTATGTAATTTCTTTTATGCTCCTCGTTTTTATGATGGGGGATGTTCTTTTATATCCCTCTTAATTTACATTTTATTTTAATATGATGAGAGACACTATTTGATCTCATCAATCCATTTTTGGATGTTTGAAGTGGCGTCGTTAGGCTGCCGAGTTTTCGTAAGGGATTTTTCATCTCACTTTTATTTCCATGAAATTTATGCCACATTTTCCAAAATTTACTTTGAGTGGTGTATATACTGACCATTATTTTACTCATTGTGTAATATACCTTCATTTATGAGTATTTACATCAATTTTTTATTGTCCTTCTTTCACGGGGTGTATGTTTCGAAAGATACCCATGCCGGTAAGGGAACCTTTTACCCTCCCCTTTTTAAAAAGACTTCTTTGTTTTGTCTTTTAATTCACACAACATTATGTTGGGATATGTTCTTAGATATCCTTATTGATGTAAATTTTATTTCCAAGTGATGAGATACCCTTTTTATCCCTCATCAACTCATTTTCCGAATTTTGAAGTGATGCCGTTTTGCTGTCAAATTTTACCAAGGGAACTTTTTAACCCAATTATGATATCTTTGGGTTCAACATGTAGTTATTGAATATGTCATACTTTGAATAAGTTGGAATGACCTTTTATTGTTTTACAATTAATATCCATTTATATTGGGTGTATTTATATTTTTCATACATAATTTTGAGATTGATTTATCCTTAATTTAAGGATACCTTATTTATAAGGGTTTTCATCACATTTTACATTTCTATTGAGACTTCATTGTTGTTATGCACCAACTAACTCTAATATGGTGTATATACTATCCTTTGGAATATTATATCATGAGTCCATTTATTATCATGATATTATAAATTTCTGATTAAATTTTATTCCTCAATTATTCAAGTGTCTCTAATTTTGGTAAAAACCCTTTAACCAAAATATCACTTTAAATGTTTTAATGATTTGTTCTTACTAATATCAATGTTTTAAAAATGGTTTTAAGGATTTATTTATATGGATATTAATGGTTTAAAATGTTAAAAGCTTCAAGGTGGTATGGGACACTTTGATTCAAAAATCTCTTTATTAAATGTTTTAAATGGTTTTGAAAATGGTTTTTTTGAATGGATTCATTATTTCAATATCCTAAAATGTTAAATTGTGATTGAAATGTGTAAATTTTATGTTTCCTTTAGGCATGATTTCTGTGATACGTTTATGTTATGGTTCTTGGGCATTGTTATGAAAATGGGTGGTTGTGTGATAAACTAAGGGCGGGTGAGACCGATATAGCTCTCCAATGCATTGGGTAACGCGAAGGTGTTAAACGTTAATGTTTCTCCGAAGAGATTTAGGGAATATACTGTGATGGGTATTCCAGACGTAACCAAGAGGGTTACTCCCTACGTTAGAATGTTATGAATTCCTCAAGTTACATTTATGTCTTATGATTTCTATGATTTATTCATGATTTTATGACGTATGTTAAAGTGCTTATGTTTTATGGGGAAAGTATGATTTCATTCTTATGTATACATGAACTCATGTTTCCTTTCCCTATTTTTGTAACCCTTACTGAGATTTTTATTCTCATCCCATGTTTTTGAAATGTTTTTCATAGGTCAAGGGAAAGGTCCATGATATGATGACAGTGTCAAGGAAGTGTCAAAAAAGAATCCATGTTTTATTTGAAATATGTTTCCATTGATGGGAAAAAATGAATACTAGATTTTATGTAACCACTTTGTTTAAATGTGGAATGTAATGAAAGTTTTATGATCTAATTCTCTAAAACTCTAAACCTGAAAAGATCCTCAATTTTTAATCTTGTATTAACTCAAGGTTAAGTAAGGTTTAAGGTTGGGGCCTTATAGTTGGTATCAAAGGACGATTTAGATAACTTTAGAGGTTAGGGTATTCTCTAAGCATAAGTGACATTACCACAATGGTTAGGATTTCAGAAAGAGTCCTAGTTTTAGATAAAGTGAATGACTAAGTATATCTTAGTGTTTATCATCCTCATTGGTACATGATGATTTTGTTGATATACGCACATTGACATTTCAGTTTTTAGTGAATGGATGGATCTAGCAGGCACCAAAGAGACAACTGGTTTGAAGGAAACTGAGGTGGTTCTCTGATTAAGATACTAGATAAAATGGGGGATTCAATGAGGAAACTCATGGTGGTTCTAAACCAACTATCAAGGAGTCATGCTCAACCACTTGAACCTTGGTATGATCTGTAATGCATCATGTACGAGATAACCAATCGATGTGGAAGTTCAGGTAATAATTATTAAGGTAACCATTAGAGTTTATATGATCCTTAATTTTCAGGTAATTATGGGTTATTATATGTTATCATGGAAAATGAAAGGCATGTGATAAACTTGATGTCAAAATATGTTATGATCATTTTTGAAGATTTTATCTCGTTTTGGGGAATGTTTTAAGAATTATATAGTTTTGGAAAAAGGACAACACGCAGACCGTGTGATAATCCATCGTGTCGGACAAAGATGCGGGAATCGAACCCTCGACCAAAGTGAGACTGGTATTTATCACCTACCACTGGACTACGTGAAGTCCCTAGTTAGTTTGACTGATTCTTTTTAGTTAGATTATTTTATGAATTAAGAGTAAGTTGATTTTGGGTTATCTTTGGAAATTTATTAACCTATCATGGAGGATATGTGAATAGGTTAATTACTTTTCAATACGAGACATTAAGAGAAAATGATGTTATTTAGAGATAAATGTTACGATTTAACTTGGAAGACTATGTGAATAAATCCTTCAAATATTTGGGTTTCAATCTTAGTTGGTTTTATTTGAAACATTTTATGGAAAAATTGTTTATCGAATGGTCCTAGTTGATCTTTGGGTTTTGTTGGACAAATTTTGGAGATTAAGAATAGATTTTCTTTTTATAAAGAAATATCCTTTTCTGGATTATCTGATCTTGTACTAACCTTTTTGGTTTTGGTTTTGGTTAAATTATAAAGGCATGGGAAGTATATAGTTCTCTTTTTTGGATTAGGTGATTCTCTAGAAGTTGATTATAGTACTCTTAATGTGAACAAGTCTTCCTAAATACTCGTCTTTTGGAGAAAATATGAGTTAGTCTAAGGAATTTAATAAAAGTTGAATGTCAACATGATAAGTGATTATGTTCCCTTATGAATAACTTCCTCAATAAAAAGTAACTTAAAACAAAAATGTTGTCTATTAACTTTGCCTACTGGGGAATCGAATACCGTTTAACCCATAACAAGTTTGTGATTTTATTTTGGTTAACTTTCTCCTAAACATGTTTTCTATCACTCTCCATCAGAAAATGACCCTATGTTTTCTCCTCTATGTCCATGTTTTCCTACATGGAATCCTAATATGGGTTAACTCAGGTGACCTATGTACTTCTTATTCTTTATTTTAATGTGATTGTTTTACCGACTCTTGTTCTGATGTGGGACTTTCAAGGATGTTTCCGAGCCCAATTTTAAAATTGCGAGGACGAAATTCCCAAAAGAGGGGAAGGATGTAACACCTAGGGAAAATAAATAATATGGCATTTTTATATTTATCCATATTTGTGAATAAAATATTAATATTACTTTAAAGGGGACGCTATGCTCGATGGCGTACCCAATACGCAACAACGAGTTTCTTGGGAATCTTATGTTGCACTTTAATAATAAAATAATATTATTTTAAATGGTAGTTAATGCCTAGCCTTTTCAATGGCGGGAATGGACAGAACTAACTACAAAATTAATATATATTTTTGTCAAATATTTTTACTTTTTACAATAAATGTTATAGGATTAAAAATGTGAATGAATTCAATTTTTATGCGTAAACATTCTAATGTTCTTTAGAAGGTAGATTAAGCGCCTTTTGATAGCGAACCTCTTTTAGATCCACTTTTTGACAATTATATGTGTTATATTTGACAAAATAAAATTCTCTTTTATAATTGAGACATCAAAATTTACTTTGTGTAAATTTTTGATATCTTTCCGATAAAGTTTATTTTTTAATGAATAGTGAAATATGTTTTATTTTAATTCAAAACCTCTTTTTAATCTAATTTATTTATATGATTAGGTTATCTTTTTAATTTTTTTAAAGTAAAATTAGAATAAATTTTTACCATTTAATCCAATAGTGGTCATTGGAATTAATTTCACTTTGAAATTGGACTTAAACTAGTGTCAATCTTTTAATAGATATTGTTTCATAAAAACACGCTATTTGTTTTGACAGCGGAAATTAATTATTAAATTAATTAATGAAACTTATATGATTTTAATTTTTTAAAATAGACATCATTTTTGAGTTCGGAATATCCAATATAGCTTAGGGTGATTTTTTTTTTCTGAAAAACATCAATTTTTGATGAATAGTGAAACCACTAAGTGGTAGTTAAAGAAACTGATTTTTCGTTTAAATTAAACTATACCACCTCTGTGTTTTTAATTTAAAAAATCTGAAATACATGGTGTTCATTAGGAAGTAAAATGTGGTTCAATGGTATTAAACTAATTTTTTGGTGAATAGTAACTTTTATGTTCTTAATCACGATTAGAGGTAATTAATGTAATTTAAGGTAAAAATAATGTTTTAATAATGTGAAATTACCTAGAAACATGTCCTACCCTCATCGTATGTGTCATGGCCAACCAATACAATCCATGGGTCAACATGGGGACCCCATGAAGCCACTTTGGTTGGAAAATGACAAAAATAACATTTTATTTAAAGTTAAAATAAAAATGTCACAAGCATGAGATGTTTCACTGAGACAATAATTAAATGGGGTTATACAAGTCATATTTTTGACTATAAATATTAATTAGAAATCTAAAAATATTTCCTACATCATGATATTTTTTTATAATTTTTATACATTAAATAAGTTAAATTATTTATGACATCATGATGATGCAGCGATTACCTCCTTAATAAAGGATTTAAATAAAATAAAAATATAATGTTAAAACTATAACATACACTTGTCAAAAACCTATTGGATGAGAATATTTTGAACTCTTACCACCTTATCCTCGAAATACATCAATGTGGGACCTTTAAAATCCGAAATTCATTTGAAAATAAAGTAAAAGTTTGTAACTTTACAAGAGTGCCCCTCTTCTCCTCTTTTAAAAGGCCCCCACCTCTACCACCTTACCCACACCTCTAAAGCCTTTGGATTGGCCAAAACATGCTCATTTTGCCTCTACACATCCCTCTCTTACTCCTAAAAGCCTCACTTTGGGCAGAAGTCTTCCCACGGAAGCCTTTGATCTCAAATCAAAAAAGAGTTACCTGATTTTAAGGTAATGTCTTCACTAGTGTTCTTTTGTTTTATTTTTATTCCCCAACCCCCTAAACTATTTTTATTCATTTCTTTTGTAACAACTCCAGTATCTTCAATATACTAGGATTTTTGTATAAGAGGAATTCTATATACACTTACACACACCTACATCAAATGTTTAAAGAACATACTGTTTCTGTGGATGGCGAATTTTTGCCTCACGAAACGATGATTGTTCAACACTCATATAACACCTTAAAAGGTGGCCATTAAGATGTCACTATATTTATATATGATATATAATATGTTTATTTTTTTACTTATGTTTTTTTATTTTTCTTTTTTTGCATACCTTTATGGTTTCCATTGTGGGTAAACATGATAATTTCATTTTAGGAAGTGCGGACTACCGCCCCCTTAAAGTGATTTGATTCATTAATTCCATATGTGGGATGTATAAAAGAAGTATTTAAAGTTATTATAAATGATGTATGTTACATAAAAATGATGAATATAATTATGGAATTAAAATATACATATCTCTCATTTAGTTTTAATTCTATTAATATGACATAGAAATGAAAGTAGCGTTCATGCGTACGTACGACTTACCGTCTCCATGAACGGTACATTTCATTTCTTTTCGCAAAATGTTATGTACTATTATAAGTACATATATATAATGGATATATATGTAATATATTACATATAAATGATGGATATCATTCTGGAATTATAACATATATATATCTCTCATTTTGTTTTAATTCCTTTAATATGAAAAAATAAATGAAAGTAGCGTTCATGCGTACGTACGACCTACCGTCTCCATGAATGGTGCTTTTAATTTTTATCTCCAAATGCTATGGAATAGTATAAAATTAATATATAATGGATATATATGATATTTAAAACATCAATACAATTCTAGATATAATGAACCTTTGACCACACGAACAACATGTAATTGTAAGAAGACCACTTTCGACTTAAGAACCAAATATCGACAAAACGAAAATTATTAACTTAAATGATTACATAATGTTTATAACATGGAAATAAGTGTTATAAATGGAATAATGAACTTGAAAATTTTTCTTAATCAAGTAGAAATTAACTCACGTTTATTATTCAGGACGTTAAAGAACGATCGAGTCAAGTCGGACCCTAGGTAAGGGATCCTACTCCTCTCTTTCTTTTTAAGTACACTCTTTTATGTCATTCCTTTTAAGCTCATCTTTCTTGTGATTGGGATGTTATTTTATATTACTCTTAATGGAATTTTTATTTTCATATTATGAGTGACCTTATTCTCTCTCATAAATCCATTTTGGATGTTTTGAGTGGCATCGTTAGGGTGTCGAATTTTTGAAAGAGATCTAACCTCTCTCTTTCTTTTTAAGTACTCTCCTTTATGTCATTTATTTTAAGCTCCTCTTTGTTATGATGGGGGGATGTTATTTTATATCCCTATTTTTGTAAATTTTATTTTAATATTATGAGAGACCCTATTTGATCTCATCAATCCATTTTTGGATGTTTTAAGTGGCGCTGTTAGGCTGCCGAGTTTTCGTAAGGGATTTTTCATCTCACTTTTATTTCCATGAGATTTATGATACATTTGCCACAATTTCCTTTGATTGGTGTATGTAATGAACATTATTTTACTCATTGGGTAATATAATTTCATTTATGAGTATTTACATCAATGTTGTGTTGTCCTTCTTTCACGGGGTGTATGTTTCGAAAGATACCCATGTCGGTAAGGGAACCTTTCACCCTCCTCTTTTTTAAAAGACTTCTTTGTTATGTCTTTTAATTCACATAACATTATGTTGGGATATGTTATTATATATCCTTATTGATGTAAATTTTATTTCCAAGTGATGAGACACCCTTTTTATCTCTCATCAACTCATTTTCTGAATTTTGAAGTGACGTCGTTGGGCTGTCGAATTTTACCAAGGGAACTTTTTAACCCAATTTCGATTTCTTTGGGTTCAACATGTAGTTATTGAATATGTCATCCTTTGAATATGTGTTAATTATCTTTTATTGTTTTACACTTAATATCCACTTATATTGGGTGTATTTATATTTTTCACACATAATTTTGAGATTGATTTATCCTTAATTTAAGGATACCTTATTTATAAGGGATTTCATCACATTTTACATTTCTATTGAGACTTCATTGTTGTTATGCACCAATTAAATCTAATATGGAGTATATAATATCCTTTGGAATATTATATCATGAATCCATTTATTCTCATGATATTATAAAGTTCTGATTAAATGTTATTCCTTAATTATTCAAGTGTCTCTAATTTTGGTAAAAACCCTTTAACCAAAATATCGCTTTAAATGATTTAATGATTTGTTCTTACTAATATCAATGTTTTAAAAATGGTTTTAATGATTTATTTATATGGATAATAATGGTTTTAAATGTTAAAATCATCATGGTGGTATGGGACACTTTGATTCCAAAATCTCTTTGTTAAATTTTTTAAATGGTTTTATAATGGTTTTTTTGAATGGATTCATTATTTCAATATCCTAAAATGTTAAATTGTTATTGAAATGTGGAAATGTTATGTTTCCTTTATAAACGTTTTATGTGATACGTATATGTTATGGTTCTTGGGCATTGTGATGAAAATGGGTGGTTACGTGATAAACTAAGGGCGGGTGAGCCCGATTTAGCTCTCCAATGCATTGGGTAACGCAAAGGGGTTAAATGTTAAGGTTTCTCCGAAGAGATTTAGGGAATATACTATGATGGGTATTCTAGACGTAACCAAGAGGGTTACTCCCTACGTAAGAATGTTATGAATGCCTCAAGTTACCTTTATGTCTTATGATTTCTATGATTTATTCATGATTTTATGAGGTATGTTAAGGTGCTTATGGTTTATGGGGAAAGTATGATTTCATTATTATATATACATGTAATCATGTTTCCTTTACATATTTTTATAACACTTACTGAGCTTTTTATGCTCATCCCAAGTTTTTGAAATGTTTTTCACAGGTCAAGGGAATGGTACATGATATGATGATAGTGTCAAGGATGTGTCAAGAAAGAATCCATGTTTTATTTTAAATATGATTCCGTTGATGGGAAAAAATAAATAATATCTTTTATGTAACCACTTTGTTAAAATGTGGAATGTAATGAAAGTTTTATGATCTAATTCTCTAAAACTCTAAACCTGAAAAGATCCTCAATGTGTAATCTTGTATTAACTCAAGATTATGTATGGTCTAAGGTTGGGGCCTTATAGTGACATCAAAGATAAAAAATATTTTCTTAATGTATTTTAAGTTGTTTTCAATACTAACTCAATGAAAATAATTTGGAATGCATACCGCAGTGTAAAAGGGGTTTTTTGACCAATGTAATAATATGATGATCATAGGTTAACCTTTCACTGGCTAAATATCACAAAAAAATAAGAGTAACTCTTGTAAAACCTCATGCCACATATTTTATTCCAATATTATGTCCACCATATGTTATATATGGAAATTAATTTGGATATGAAACTTTTTGGTCCATATATATCTCTTTAAGAAAGCGATATACACTTTAGAAGATCGATGTCCTAAATTTTCCCAAAAATAAGTACATAATGTGTCTTACATGGTTTGTTGAGAGTATAAATAAGTATTAAACTCCATATTCATTTCAATATCTCACAAAATATCTTACTCTACATACAAAACATGTCGAATAGGGGTACAAGTCATGTAGAGGTCATCTTATACATGACAAGTCATCTTTTATAACCTATATACTATACCCATGCCTGTGTACTCGGGTTATGAATGTGTAATCTTGAAATGCCAAATTATATTCATAAGTTGACGATTTTTAATCTATATAAAACCAAATTTAGTGGAAATTGGATTCAATCGACATGAGTTTTTTGTATAAACACATGTACCTTCTTAACAACATGGCTTGTGCCCCGTCACACACATTGGATGTACCCACATTACCTTTTGGGCATGTACACTCTATACACAGTGATCTATTTGGGTTACATGGTGTGTAATCCTATTAATCAGCATGAGGGTTTACATGTCCTCGTAGGCTTTTACTCTCTGTACACCTTGGGATGATTTCCTAAGGGTCAAACGAAATCTGGAAAGATGTCACAGTGTATGAGATATAACTTTATATAGAAACCCTAGTAGTTACATATATGGGTCTACACATCATGTGATTTTGAACTCCATGTCATGTATTTCATGATTTTATAGATAATATCTTCGGTTCAACATGTGACACATATTCTACCTTTGTTAAAAGTCTGAGTTTAAAAATGATATTTTTTTTCAGGAAATAAATGTGTATTATATTATATAATATATTAATATATATAAAAAACAAAGAGAATCCAATTACAAGTTATTTATTAAGTTCAAATAATTACACTAGTAAATGAATAGTTCCATTAAACATAAAAATATTACAAGGGAAAATTAGAAAATATAAGAAATAAAAAGTGAAAAAATATATCTCCCCAATATTCTAGAGTCACTGATCGGGGGAAGAAAAAATTAAAAAGAAAAAAGTTATAAGTAATATAATAAAAATTATATAGAATATACATATATATCCTTCAGAATAATTTACATGTGTAATTAAATAAGTAATGTAGAGTTATTTATGTGACGTAATGTCACTGATGGAATAGTAACATGACCATTTGGAATACTAACATTGTCGTTTAAATATTAATTTATCTTCAAAGTAATAAATTGTGACATAAATAACATTTATCCTGAATAATTTAAGAAAATATAAATATTATAATATTGATATAAATATTTAATGCATAAAAAACTAAATGAAAATATAACCACATTTTTTAAAAATAGAATTTTAATGAATTTAGTAAAAGTAAATAATTTATATAAAAAATTTAAATTACCTATATAAAAAACATACTTAAATAAAATGAATGTAATATTTTTAATCTTCATTTTAAAATTATACAAGGGTTAATTTTGTAATTTTTTTAAAAAAAAATTAATTTTTAGTAGTACAGTAAAACTACAGTTCTTATCACTACACGTGTGTCATAAATCAAATAATTCATTGTGTAATTAAGTGATAATAATTAATAAAAAAAATTGTAAAGGAAAAATATACTTATTTTCAAATAATCATTAAAATAAAATAAACTTAATTTATAGGCCAAAAATAATATTACAGTGTCAAAAGTCAAAAAAATTCCCATAAAATGAAAATATTTCATTTTTCAACTTTGATTTTTATTAAGAAAATGAATTCACATTATAAATGGGTTTAAACACTAAAGAAATTAAATAATATTGATATATAATTTATATTGTTACAAATTATTGGTTATAAGGTGTAATATATAAATATAGAATATTATTTAATATATGTATTGAAAAATTCCCCTTTCCACTAGAAAAAATAAACCCTCTCCCTCCATATAGAAAACCACTCATCCATTATATTAAAATGACAATCATATACTAAGAAAACACACTCTTAAACAAATTATACTACTTAGGTTTATTTTTTGAGACATTAAACACCAATAATAAATTGATTTTAGTTCCATAGAGAATAAGTAACACTCAAAATAAGGTATGCTCTCATCAATTATTCCGCTCACTCTCCTCTCAGCACACGATTTTTTTCCACCAATTTTACACCAAAATCATATAAGGATAATTAATTATTATTTTAAAATTATATTAATTATTTTAAACTATTATAACTATTGTATTTAAAACATATTAAATTTTTATACTTCTCATTCCCACTTTTTGACAATGTCCCATTAACGATCTGTTCACATCCAATAAGGACGTTGCAAATTTTTTTCTTATCACAAACCATATGGCTGGTTATAATAAATTATTTATGATATATAAATGTAATAATATATTTATTTTATTATTCTCCGCCAATCAAATTACGAAATATAATGAAATTAATATAATTGAGAAATATCTGTAGAAATTTCTATATTTCACATATGGATCATTTTGGTAATAAATATAGGATTATTATTCCAAAGGTGGAAAAGAGACCAAATAATGTATGATTTAAGGCATATGGATCCTCAAACCCAATCGCTTTTTTTGGTTTCATCCCACTTTAACATAAATTTCAATTTTCATATACTTATAATATTTCATAAATATCCTTTAAATGTTCATCCATTCTATTTTGGGGATATACATTTTACCACCTTTATTTATAAGTAAAATATATTTATTTTCTAAAATCTAATTTTCTTTAATAAATCATCATTTACTCATCTTTTGTTTCTTCCTCTTTATCAAATAATGATGGTGTTTTTACAAATATTTTTCTCTTTATTAATGGTTTAACTCTGTTATATTTTATGAAATTCATCTTGATGAAATTCTTATGAAACTCATTCCATTACATGGGTTATTTATTCAGTATGATTGTTATATGTTCGGTGTAGAATGAATGATTATATGAATATTATATTGTTACATGTGGTCCTATATTATATATAGCTTTAACACATTCGGTAATGTTATATATGACATGATATTATATGTATTATTCTTAAACATTATTCTATCTTTGTTTACAACATAGTTTTTTGGTTTATGAACATTTATTATTCATGTACAAGATTTTATATTGTATCAAAACTTTCTATTTTATATAAAAACTATGAAATGGGTTTTATTTTCATGCATTTCCACATTACATGACTTTAGGAAAATTTTCCCTCATGATAATGATAATGATCTAATTCTTATTATATGATGATGTTGATTATTCTCACTAATGTATTATTAATTCTCATCCCTTGTTCCTCAGCTTGTTGAGATTATAGATGAACTATTTCTAGGATGTATATCATTACGTGACTATATGTAGTGTACATAATGTGAATTCATTTATATTGAAAATGAATAAAAAAATTTGTGATATTTTTGATTTTTGATTTATAATTGATGTATGATCATATTTTCATTAAGATGTTACCACTTTTGATCCATCAATGTTTATCCATTATGTTTTTTTTATTAAAAAAACTTAATAGTAATATATAAAAATAGGCTAACTATTTTTAGTATCATATTTGCGGTTTAGTTAATTTTTGGAATTTGCAATGAAAAGTTTTAGTGAAATCCATATACATTTGTCTATGTATAAGTAATCCTATTTGAAGCATTGTTTTAGAAGAAGTAAAAATAAAGGGATCAGGTAATATATGAATTCATATTTAATTTTCACGTATAAATAAATTATTTATTCATGCTCTTTAGAATTTTGTTTTGTTTCAAAATTTCATATTTTAGAAAATTGTGGGTTCCCGGAGAGAGCATGCTGGAAATCCATATGAGGGATAATGCAATGATTTTCCAAATGACACCCCCAATGATGTGTGGGGTGGAGTTAAACACATTATGATGATTCTTACCAAGATTTATCGACAATAAACAATAAAATTAACCACATAAAATTTTCTTCTTTACATAATAAGGAATAACTAGTTAAAGTGTCCTTTTTGTGGAAACACCAACAAATGTTATTATAACTTCAAATATACTTATCACAGAATAGTGGGTCTACTAAAAAGAGAATATTTTTTTGTGATCCACTAATATTAAACGGAGATGGAGAATATTGTTGTTTTCATTTATAAATATATGCCTATTAGGGGTGAGTGTTGATAAACAACCCCAATATGAATGATGATATGTAAGAGATGGTGTAGGAAGACATTAAGAAAATATTATACACAAGTATTTCCCCCAAAATCCTCAAAACAATAGGGAGATAACTCAAATATTTGAATAAACGGTTGAATAGTCTATCCTAAATTATGAGGAAAATTCATAAGTCCTGCAAGATAATGCATGGGATTTTTTATAAACAATGATAGAAATATAGATAGATTAATTAGTGGATTAAAAAAACCTTCAAAATCACTTATCTATCTAAACCATTGGGATTTCATAAGATATAGTTTGATTTTATCTTAATGTAGAGAAGTAGTTTGAATAATTGTCCCACGGTTACTGGGATAAGAATAGAAGAACTGTGTTTCATGATTGTGGGTCAAATGATAAAGCATGAATGGGGATCCATCCACCCACATGTCATAAATGTGGGAAAATCCATCATGGGAATTTCCATGGGGGGGGGGGGAATTCCTCACATACAAGTGATATGACCACTAAGCACGTGATTTTCAAAGTGAAAATAATAATTTAGAAAACATGAATGTAGAAAGGAATGAACTTCAGAATGAACCATACATGGTTCAATGCTTCAATTATAAAGACAAAGATAACTATTCAAGACTATTAACTAAACCATGGGTCATCAGTGGTTTCTATGTAAGTAAAAAAAATCCAGAGGATCTGGGGAAAAAATAATCCATCACAACATTTCATGTCGGGTGTGAAAATGAAGTCTTACAAGGTACCCTTTCTATTCAATAAAGAATATAAAATGTATTATTTTTTTGGAATTCCCTTATATCATGTATGTTTAGTAGAAATGTTTAATTGAATCCCAGATACCTTAAATTAGATATATCTATAAAAAAATGGGAATGATAATTGAAATCCTAGTGTTGAAATCTTCAACGGTTATCATATGTGGTAAGATTCTTCAAGTGAATCTTTTAATCCACACCTTAGTGGATTTTGATGCTATATTGGGCATGGATTGGCTCTCATTATATAGAAAAAACATCGATAACTAGTAAATTGAATTCTCTTTAAATATTTCAAACCATACCTCTATCCACATTAAACTAATGGATGATCATGAATATATTTTGAAAAATAAATTAATGGTGTGGGTGTTGATACAAATGATGTTATCAACCATAAGGAAATGAAAATTATGAAATAATACACAAATATATTTACTAAAGAGTTATACATACTTCCCCAAGATCTTGATGTACAGTTATCAGTAAATGTTATGCCAAGATCAACTCCTATATCAAAATCCCATTATAAGATGACCCCTATCAAATAGGAGGAGGTAATGAAGAAGATACAATAGAATTTTTTCAAAGGTTTCATACACACTATTACATCATCTTGTGGTTTCCAATGAACCTTATAATGAAAATATATAGATAAATTTGGTTGTATATTGATTATTTGGAGAACAAAAAAATCTGCCTAAGTGTCTCATTCCAATGATTTAGGACTTGTTTGATTTAGAAGGAGGTTCTTAGTAATTAATTAATGTCAATCATCATCGGTAATGTCATCAAAAACAATTAACACAAATTATTTTCAAGATACTACTTTCTATAAAATGTATGGACACCTTTTGTTCATTATAATGACCTTTGGACATATTAATGTCCCTATAGAACTCATGGATTTTATGAATAGTGTCTTTAGAAACTACCTCAATAATTAATTGTTAGTGTTTGTAAATAATATTCTCATTTACCCTAAGAGAAAATAGGAACATGAAGGGACTGTAGGGATTGTTATGTCAACATTAATTAAGGATAAAATATTTGATATGTTTAACAATTTTGACTTTTTTATGCATCAATTCACAATCTTGAGGTAGGATGTCACATGCGATAGAATTTTTGTGGACCCTTTGGTGACAAAATCAACTTAGTATTGACCTAAACACACTAGTGTCAAGGAAATCCAAACTTTTTAGGGATTAAAAGGTCACTATCAATGCTCTGTGAGAAATTTCACCCAATTTTATATCCATATAACTATATTACCATTTAATGGGGTAAATATTGTTTGGAAATAATAATTTGAGAAAATATTTAAGGATCTTAAGAAGAGGGAAATCAATATTCTTTTACTCACACTACAAAAGAGTGGATAATGTTTTTCAATATGTAGTGATTCATGAAATAAAGGAAACAGTTGTGTACTAATGCATAATGAAATGTTGGTAGTATGTAACTATTGTTAGTTGAAGATCCATGTGAAAAATAACCTAACACATGATCCATGGTTATTAATAGTGATCTTCTCATTTTATATTTAGATAAACTATCTATATGGTGAGAAGTGTGACCTATATACAGATAAAATGAGTCTAAAATATACTTTCATAGATAAGTATGTTATCATTAATCAAAGAATATGATTAGAGATAATACAAGACAATAATATTTCTATTCACTACCATGTGAGAAAGGTGAACAAGGTAGTTGATGTTTTTAGCCTCCAATAACAAACTACTACATCCATGATATATATTAAAAAAGAAACCATCATTATGTATATGTAAAGTAAATATCTAGAAATTATAACAACATTTTGTAATTTCTACCAGGAAAAAATTATTTTGAAACCCTCTATCCAAAAGAAAATCTTGGAGGCACAAGATGATGGAATGGAGAATCAAAAGAAGGTTATAGTATTGAATGATGGGAAGGTTCGTGAGTTTGTCATTAATGTGTTTAGTTTCCTTCAATTTTAAAAAAAATTCTTCCTACATCACCAGAGATAAATAATGTTCTATATTATAATGTTGGTATCTTTTCTTTCTCTATCCATTATAGATATACCAATATGTATCATGATTATTAAGAGAACAACTGGTGTGAAAACATCAATAAAGAGATCATTGAGTACCCCAAAATGTACATTTCATGTGAGCAAGACAACTAATAATGAATGAAGTGTAAATGGATTATAAAACCACTGCCTATACCCACTTGGAAATTAGATAAAGTCAATATGTACCTTTTTACTCATTTGCTGAAGAAATACAATGGAAATAATTCGATACGAGTAGTGGTGGATCAAATCACCATGATTTCCAACTTCATTGTTGTTCATAAATATTTATCGCTTGAAGACAATTCAATTATATTTGTAAAGGAAGTGGTGAAGATACATGGAGTACAAAATTTCTTCACCTTTGATCATTATCCATTATTTACATCAAAATTATAGTATAATATTCAACATAATTTGAATATTAAATAGAATATAAGTATATTATATCACCCCAAACTAATTTCCAACCATAAAGTATAATATAGACTCTATAGAATATGTGGAGAGACTTCTTAATTTAATATAATTGAAGATTCAATCAAAATTTCCAATTATTTGAGTTATTATATAAAAATATCGTGAACTCAATTATTCAAGTGGCTCCATACTAATCTTAGTATGCAAAGAGATGTAGAACTCCATATTTTTTGGACTGTGTTAGAAAACAAAAGATACTTGTACTTGATCTTGTGAAAGAGATGACATATAAGATTCAATCCATCCAAAAACATATAAAATATTCCTAGAGTCGAAAAAAGTTCTATGCTAGAAATAATCAAATGAAATTTGAGTTAGAAGTTGGAAGAAAATATTTCCTTCAAATATCAAAAAGGAAGAGATTCCTAAGGTTAGGAATGAATGGGAAGCTTATCCCTAGGTATATTATCCCATTTTAGATCCTTTATGGAATAGTATTAGTAACAAATCCATATGCACTTCACCCAAATATAGACCAAATTATTGATGTCTTACACATATAAATAATGTGGAATTATATACCAGATCCATCAAATGCACTAAATTTTAAGTTTTTATAACCAGAGAATTATATTTCTAATAATGATAATTCGGTGAAGATCTTAGACCTTCGAGATTTTGTTTTATGCAATAAGAAAATTTACCATTTCAATGTGTTTTAGATTAACCATACGTATAAATAGTTGACATGGGAACCATAGAAAAAAAAAGAACCATAGGTACCCATAACTATTCTGAACAGAGAATATAAGTTGATATTTTGGGGATGAAATTTTTAAAGGGGGGAATAATATAACTACCCAGATTTTATAAATTATATTTTATTCTTGATGTAAATGGGTATTATATTATATTATATAGTATTATTCATATAAAACACAAATATAAAACAAAAATTGATTATTTAATTAATTAAAAACACTAACTTAGATAACGACTAAGGCCATTAAAATGAAAAATATTATAAGGGGATAACAAATAGATAATGAGAAGGTACATTAAAAATACAAATCACCTTAATATAATATAATAATCCCTCTGAAAAATAAAATATCGAAAAAAGTATCAAAAAGGAAAAAAAATTAGAAAATATAAAAATATAAAATTTAGAGGGATTGATTAGAATAATGGATGATTGAATGTAGAGGTGTTGATATGAAATAATATGACCATTTGAATAGTAACCTAACCATTTGGAATAATAACTTAACCCCTAGAATCATAAATTGACTACAAAATAATAAATTATGATATAAATAATATTCATCATGATTCATATAAGTACATATCAATATTATAATTATAATAAAATATCATGATTAAGAAATTCATTTAATATATAGGCAGAATTTTAATAAACTATTTTTAATGGATTTTGTAGATGTCATAATTTATATATTATAACTAAAAATTACATATCATTGATTTTTTTTTATTAGTTTAATTTAATTTTTTAAATCATAACAATTAAATATTGTATTGGTATTTTTTGCTAAATTTCTTAAATACTTAAATTTTCATGTGAATAGTAAAAACTTAGGTTTTCTCCAAATCTATGTACCTTCAAAAGCATCATTCAGGACGATAGAATGAACTAAATATTTTTAGAAAATTGGGTTTTCTAATATATTTTTAATCTAATAATGGAGTCATGAAAATATAATAAACATCATTTCAACCCCTAAAATAAATATACAAAAATCTAACATCCAAAAAAAATTCCCTTAAAATACATTTGTTTCATTCTTTCCCACACTTTACTTTTTATAAAACATCTCAATTTGAATTATAATGGTTCTTAAAGTATTAAAATGGTTATAATATATTTATTTATGATTTATATTGTAAAACAATCTTTATTATATGATTTTCTTTGGATATAATATTTTATTTGATATTTGATTCTAAAAAATACACCTCTTATCAAGTATAAATAACCATTCTCTCTTCATAAGGAGTACCACTCTATCATCACATTAAAAATCCAAATATCTTCTTAAATATTCTAAATTAAACATATTTTAATACCTAGGTATTTTTTGAAGCCATAAAACTAAAATAACAAAAACAAATTAAGGCCTTAGATAATAAAAACACCGAGAAGAAGGTATGTCCTCATCAATTCTTCCTCCAATTATCATCTCCCCGTCTCTTTATCTCCACCACATCCAAACCCAAATAATATATGGGTAATTAATGAGTCTTTACAAATTATATTAATGATTTTTAACAAATTGATTATTATAAATATAATATATTAAATTTTCATACTTCACATTCCCACTCTTTTGACACTATCTAGTTAAAGAATAGTTAAGTGTCAATAAAGAAATTGCTTTTTATTTTATTAACACTAACCATTTTCTGGTTATAATAAATTATTTATGATATATTATTGTTTTAATATTTCTATTTTATACTTTTTTAAATAATTTCAGTAATGTATATATTAAATTGATGAAAATAATTGAATCGAAGAAAACCATTAAATTTTTATGGACAAACTGATATAAAAATAATTTCCATTTACAATAGGAATTTAAAATATACTATAAAATTAAAATAATTTATAAATAGTGGAATAAATGTAAATAATTAACTTCTAAATAATGTTTTTAATTAATTCAGTCTTTTTTTCATGATGTAGAATATCGATGAAATAAATTATGATATAGGGTTAGGGGAACCTCAAACCCAATTCTATTTCATTGATTTATCCCTCTATAACAATATTTTAGTATGAATATTCCAATAATATTTATAAAATATAATTTCACCTTTAATAACTTTTATTTCAAGGATATACATGTTACAAACTTGATTTATAAGATTAATATAATAATTTTCCTAAATGTCTTTTCATTATTAAAATCATATCTTACTCCCCTTCAGTTGTTTCTTCTTCACTCCAGAATGATGATGTTTATGGATAATATTTTTTACCATATTAATTTTTGAACCCTGTGTTTATTAATGAAATTAATCTTGATTAAATAATTATGAAACAAATTCCATTCCATGGGTTATTTATTTAATATGATCGTTAAATGTTTCATGTGGAGTGTATGATTATGTGAATATTAGGATATGTCGAGTGGACCCGTAATTATATATACCTTTAATGAATTGGGTAATTTGACGTATCTCATGATATTTTATGTATTATAAATGAACATGATTCTATAATTTTATATAATGATAATGTTATGAATTACGGAGAAATGTTATTCGCAGTTAGTGTGCTATCATTATTCACAGGTTTGTGGGGTATTTGAGCAACATGATATTATGTTACATTTTTATTAATTTCAACATTACATGACTTTATAAAATGACTCCCTCATGGTTTTGATGATTCGTATATTCTTCTGATATGAAAATGTTTTTTTCTCACTTGTGTATTATTTATACATGTCCCATATTTCACCCCTTTCTGAGTTTCTAGCTCACTTTGATCTTTGATATATATCCTTTGGTGAATAAATGTACTAAAAAGAAAAATAAATAATTTAAGTAGATAAAGAAGAATGATTTCAGTAATTATTATAATTTATTAGGAATATGAGATGTATGATCTTAATTTTTCAATGATATTAAACTATTATATCGTTGAATATATAAATATTATGTTTTTTTCTATAAATTTATGTAATAGTCATAATGAAAAAGATGGGTTGTTATAGCTTTTACAACCATTTACAAAATGATACTCACTATAAATCATTGATCTATAATGAAAAATTCCTTCCTCTACACCATTTTGTATATTCTGAAAACTCAAACTAGCCTGCAATGCATTCTTATGTCACTGTGTAAATCGTACACTAAGTTCATATGATAAAATCTGTGATCTATCATCTGATCGATCCTCCAACATAGTATAAATCTCTGATAATTTTAATTATCCCAATTCTAAACCCATTGATATTATTTGTTGCACTAAATATCTTGCTTACTACGACTATTTTCTAGGTATTTATCGACTCATCAATCAATGGAAATATTGATGCTCATTAAACATAGAGAATGGGGATAAAACTAGAAACCTCAATTGTGATGAAGGAACCATTGACATTGTTTGGATTGAAATCAATCAATTATAATAAAGGTGATAAATTTACAAGAAAATTGAGATTAAATAATAATAATCTTAATAATTTGTAAGATAAATCAATAACTCGAATCAATCATTGACCCAAAACGCAATTTTTTTAGAAAAAAATATTATTATTAGACAGAGTAAAAAAATGCATTAATATAAATTAATAAAATTACCTACATAAATATTGGAAAAAAATTTGGAAATGAATTCTTTCACGTCAATCACATCATAAATATATATTAACTCCATTGAGGCTGTTTATCCTCACATTACTCTTATCCTCAATCAATTACTTATGCTCATCTTCAAATATATATTCCCATGGATCTCTCCCCCTATCCCTTCTCTTCCCTCTGGGGTTATATTGCTACACCTTGGGAATTACCATTAATGGGTTTTATATACTGGTGCCATTACTATTTCTAAAATTAATGATTATTAAATTAATCCATTAATTTAATTCACCCATGATATCTCTATATTAATATTCCATTTGATGATAATATTTATGCCTTGCCTCAGGAAACCCCATGTGCTAAATTAAATTGCGGTCTCAAAATTTCTATATGAGGAACCATTTGGGAGATATTCTATTATTTCATAGAAAATATGCTTGTGTGATATAATATATTTAATATTCATTAATATATATTCATTGAGTTTGTCTAGGATCTATAATTATTTACTAGGTCTATGCCTATGTTCAAAAAGTTTCTTCCCATTATTACAATGTCTTGAAAGGGGAAAGAAGATACATTGCAGAATTTGAAAATTCAATAATTTCCATCAAGAAAAGTTATAACCTCTTTTCAATGAGGATACTAATATTTTATATGTGACTCTCACTACAACATTATCACTTAAATGTTCTTATACTACTAACTAGGAAAAAACCAATAAAAAACATTACTGAGAAGGGTCATCCATAACCCATCCCAAAATAGCACTAGACTCCACGAAAATGTGACTTTACCTTATATATCCAGCTTACTCGTTTCAATATCATGAATGAATCATGGAATTATCAGCTCAAATGATACATGTGGAATACAATGAGTTCCTAGATCTAAATTATGTAGTAGGTATATGTGATACACCTCCTCTCAATCCAAGTTCATTAACTATAAAATGGTCATATGAAACTCAATAATTTCATGTCTCTTAGGAAAAATACATACAATCCAAATCATAGGGAGATCTATTGGATTTTAATCTACTAAATGAACTCCAAATGTCATTATTATCTATTATTATCTGACTATGGATGACTCATGGGAGTATTTATATAACATTAGAAGAACTATACCTTTTTGAACCATTTCTAGCACCATCTTTTGGCCCATAAAAATTGTTACCTTCACTCCAAATACTAAAATTGTAACCTGTAGGGTCTCCCATACATGGAAATAAATAATTATAAACCAATACTATTTTGGTAAATATCATTACATTTAAACTATTACAATTTTTTATTTTCCAGCCAGATACAACCAAAATACAATGAATACCTGAAGCATTCTCCCCAGAACATTAATGGTCTTCTTTTCCATACCAACACTCTTAGGCTTCAAGACTTCAATAAATAGTAAAAAAGTCCTAAATTCCCCCCACATAATCAACATGATAATCAAATGAAGGGATAATCATAGAATGAAATTATCCTTAAATAAACTAGATGATTCCACACTACATGTTGTATGCACAAGAATAAAAAACCCTCAATTAAACTCTATTCATGGATGTTTTGTAAGTGGTTCAAATAGGTGATCTAGTATATGATCATCCAAATATTTTTTTGAACACTCATTGTACATGGAACCCATATCCCAAAAACCACAATGTAACCTTCACATTCCCCCTTCCAACATTCAACTCCGGATTTTCTTGATAGATTGGTGATGAATTGAGATATAACACAAGAATACACCACAAAATCCATGGCTACCCAACCCAACTCCAAACGATCCTGATACATTCTCACTACTAATTCATTCACATGTAAGGAAATTATTAAAACCTCCCAAACACTTCCATTAACAACATGATTGGATATCATGTGTCCTTATAAAGGATGATTTTATCCTCACATTAAAAATATCAATCAGTAACATGTGTAGTGGAAATCTAGTCATAAAATATATTGAAATTGATTTCCCAAAGTTGAATGTATCTAAAATTCTGAAAAATATTTGGGGAGATAACCATTAATTGGTAGTATGTTATACTATCCTCATATTTGAGTTTCAATTGTAAAGTGGTAAACTACTCTATCATATTTCTCATCCTAAAAAAGAAAAAAACATACTATGAACGTTTTCTACCATAGAAATTTCATAGGGTTTATTATAATAATTCCTTACCCCAACCTTACTAGGTCATCCAAAACTCCAACATTTTATAAGAAGAATCCATCGATTTTGACATCTAAATCAAGAACTGATACTGTTATACTTCCTATAAATATTGTACTCCGGAATTATATTCAGATCCATCCTCAAATTAGAAGTTTTCTATACCACTAATTCCTAGTATATAAGGGTATCAATAAAGAAGTATACCATGAACAGATCCATGAAGGGATTAATGTTCGAGTACATATGATTCAAAACACCATTGGGGTGTTCAATATACAGAATACTATCACCAGGAGTCCAAATAAACCTTATGGGATTTTGGAGGAAAATTGTGGCACAACATCCTATCGAATATAAAGCTTTTTAGATTCCATATTATGTTCACAATTGAAGAACCACATCTCCCCAAACCACTGGTTGATGATGTCATAAATTCTCAAAGGTTGGTACTCCATCCAAATAAATACCTAGTTAGGTGAAGTTAGTCTACACCTAACAACATCTTGTCGTCCAACTTGTTTGAAAAAGACACAAGGATTGCCATGTTGTCACACTATGCTATAAAAATCCCCTTCTCTACATATTTTTCTAACTACACCCTTATATCTCAAATCTACATGAAATCATATGATATTCTTTTTAACATAGCAGTCCAACCCTGGGGTCTATTCATGATTGAAATAAACATTCTATGGGGTGGTAATCCTAGAAAATCCTCTGATAATAATTCCATGTACTCCAACAACAAAATCAGTAAATTAAATCTCATAACATTTTCTAACTAGGGTCCATACTATCTAAATTAAATTAAATTGATTGTATGCACATATATTTAAGTTCATCCTTCTCTTCTTGGAATATCACCTCACCAAAGAATGAATATTCCATCCCTCAAACATGAAAACACTTTACCCTCACTATCAATAGTAAAACATTAAATGGATAGTGGGAACTAGTATATATAGTTTATAAAATCATAGAGCCTCATCTCTATTATTGGAAGGATCCATGTGAGGCTCTCTATTCTCACTCAGTTAAGTCACACTATTAGTTCAAGTGTGATAATTGTGGCCTCTCTATATGAGGCACTAAAAATAAGGCTTGAGAAAAATTTCTCATTAGAATACTTATTCCAGTAAAAAGGATTTTATTTTGAGGAAGTGATTTATAATATATACCAAAAATACAAATGTTGCAGATAATACAAAGGTCACAATTAAAAAACACACATAAATCCATAGAGTCACATGCCCATACTACGTAATGTAATCCAACCCCTAGTCTGAATTTTCCCCACAACTGGGGATCACTCAAAAACATTAGCACATCAAAATTACCTCAAACATAAAAATAATTGGAAAAAATCCTTCACACAATGAATTTATGCAATTTCTAATGAACTAATTCACTTAAATAGTCTTAAATCATGTTACAAGAATTAATCATGGTGGGGATGTGTCTCATTTCATTGAATACTCAGAGAAACATAAAACCTAACAAACACATGTCTCCATTGATGAACTAAATTGATTTCTAAATGTCTCAACTATAATACAAACATCATTAGGGGTAAAAAATAAGTATGAAACTTTCACAATAGTTTCGTAAAAGTCCCCTACCCCCCCCCCCCACCCCCACAAAGGGGGTTTATCCCACCATGAAACTGACGTGATATCTATCTTTCGTATTCATGAAGAGAACTAAAAATTTTATTTTAATATTCTAGTACTAATAGAAATAAAATTATTCTCCATGAAGTATATGATTTTTTTTCTTATATCCATGAATATGGGGTACTCAATGGAAAAGAAACCAAAAATCAACTACATCCAATCCTCTACTGCATGGGGTTTGGGGTCATAACAAAACCTAAGAAGTCTCTATAATTGGACTCATCTAACATTACAATCATATGCATGGAATAATCCTATCCTAATAGAGAAATTTATTTCTCAACATGTGGATGATCATCCAACTAGACCATTGGAGGGGGTCCTCATGTTTCCCATCATCATGAAGCACTACTTTATACACATTTTTTGTGATCACCTCAAAAATATATCCATAATCTATGGTGTTATATCTTATTATGTAGTCTACGTGAAACTATCTCTGAATACATGATAAATATCATCGGGGATAAATATTCAAAATTATCATGATGTATCATGGATAAAAATAATAGCTTGGGAGATTACCCATGAAGAACATAGAATCCACAACCCAATCATATATTATGCATGTACCATTTCTTTCCCCACAAAAATTTCCCTCAACATATAATTTAAAAAATATTATTTTGGAGTCACTATTGAATGGATATTTCATTTTCCAAACTAGCATTGGTACCCTAGTCTGAAATTAGAACTAGAGACACTTTATCAATATTTTCATAATTCTCAAACATTAATGTTATATATACTGAATCTGTAAACTCTAATAATAGGATGAACTCCTTTGAAACCACTCTATCCATCAGGACCTTCCTAGAAGATGGTGAGATTATTTTGGCACCCCAATCCCATATATTACTAGAAATAGGTTGGATACTAGAATCAAGTAGGAATGTCACATGCAAGTGTGGCCTTATCTTAAACAACCCACACACACTCACACATTTCCATACAAATGTATAACTTATATAGATAATAAAATATTATATAAATTCATTTATATTAACTATATAATATTTGTTTAAATAATTCTTACATAAAAATTAGAATGTCCAAAATCAAGCACATCTAATATAGAAAATGATGCCGACCTACTGAAAACATGTTGACATCCACCAAAAATAATCTCATGAAAATATTTGAGGCCTATCTAGAATAACTGAACTCAAAATAATATTCCCCAAATCCTTATCCAACATGGACACTAATGAAAAATATCATTAACATAAGACATAAGATGAATACGAAGAACCAATGTAGGAAGTGAGTAGAAACATTCCCAGTAGGACACCCTGAAATCATGAAACATGATGCACTAAATAGACAATAGCTATTTTATTACCATGAAAGAATTTAAATTTGAATATTACATGAAAAAAAATCATAACATTGATAATCTCAAAAAAACTTTCATAAGACTAGATAAATGATATAATCTTATCCACATCCCACTACGAATAATGAGTTAGAATGTATCTCTGATGGTCCGCCTTGAATGACCATCACCATGTTCAACCAAAAAAAAATATTTGTGGAAGGACCATACCTCTCCAATGTGATCCATAGCTGAGGGAGAATTATATCATTGTCATTCACCTCATGTAACGTCCAAATAATCCATATGGATGGCAAAAACCATGAAACATCACACACTATATCCGTGGGGGTTCTATTTCCATTGGAGGAACATCACCCCATCAGATCAAGAAGAATAAGGGAGGGTCACACTATATAGATTGTGGACCCAAGACCAATGTAATTTGGGAAGTTAGAAAATACACCTATTTTAGGAATATGGGGGACACTACACCCTAGTTTGACATGTGGGTTTTCTACCCCTATAACACTATAATCATCACTCATAAGTTTTTTGAAAAACTATATGTCTCTAAAATAAATCTCGTTCCCATAACACTATGTTCCATATCATTGATTCATAATATAAGGCCACCATCCCATCCTATATAGAGAACATCTCAAAATAGGCTATACATAGGCCTAAATCCATGTCTCAAATAAGGATATTCACAATGTGAAAGATGATGTAATCCATATCATATTTAAATGAGAACACTGTGTGTCCTATGGGGTACATGATCAGTCTCAAAGAGTTTGGAACAACCCTTGTCTCATCATATCATTGGAAAATTCTTACTCTAAATACATTGTGTGTCCACTATGGGTACCATACATGTTGAGGTTAGTGATTGTAGGCATGTAAACTTGTTTAGCCAGTGTACTATGGGTTGTTCTTTTGTACTCAAACCATACCCATCAACAAAGGTTATTCCATGTACTTTAAGAAGTACGCAATGTGTACTCCACATAACACACCATATATCAAATAGGGATAAAATTCAGTTTTTCCATTATTCCAAACACGTGTACCTTCCTAAGTACATGGTCTATGTCTTCGAACACATTATGTGTGCGGGAACATGGTATCCTAGGAATTTAATCCTTATACATATTGAGCTATATGTGTTACAAAAAATATTACCCTACCACATGACATATAGGGTCACATGAACATCAGAGCATATAATCACTGTAAAATTCATGATGGATAGTTAAGGGTCATATGCTTTTCATACCTACCACACCTAATGTGATATTAAACACCATGTCAAACCACTATAAATTACATATAGGGGACAACATGGTGTGTTTTTCAACACTACACAACATGTATGTATGAGTTTTCCAGAAACTCACTCCTATATAAGGTAACATTCCAACACCTCCACCACTATCGATTCCTCCCTAAACCATATTATAGATCCCATATCAAAGATTTATGTTCTTGATTCTTCACTAGTGGTTATATTTCATTAGTTTAAATTAGCTAGAAACTCATTATTATGGCACTATGTTGATCGGATTCATAATCCACGAGACAAAATCATTGATCCAACACATGATTGATCATATTTCATCATCACATACCTCTATCAAACTACCAAACACAGATATGAACCCATGGATATGATATACTTTGAAAATTCCTAACATGAATTGATAAATTTCTAATTATTTTTTAAATCACAAGTCATGAAAGATACTGATGAATATCATCCATGAAATAGGTAAAGAAACAACAAAAAATAAATTTAGTGAATGAACATTAAGAATTTTTTTTGATAGTATCAATATATTATCATTAATGTATTAAATAAAGAAGATAATGATTATTAAATAATAATAATATCCATTTATAATTACTAAGTTTATAATTCATCAATAATAATTAAAAATTGACCCACGATTCAATTTGGTTAGTGAAACACCAATGTTCGATTTGATCATTTTGGTACATATATCCTCAATTAATAGTCCTTGTTAATCATCCAAAACCGTTTTCAATTGATGTTGTCTCTCAATCCATTATATCCGGTCATGGGTTATGTGGATATTCAAAGGGAGTTATAAATAATGTTATATATATATATATATTTCTTTACGAATTCTCTAATAACAGAAAATTAAATTACTTAATTAATTTAATCGGACCATGAAAATGATCTATCCAAGATCTGAACATTGATATTAATTATTTTATGACTACCAAGAAATAGATGATCTAGACTTAATAGAGGCCTGGGATGTCACATCTTTGACACAGTTCAAGTGATATTATCGTATTTCTAAAAAACAATGTTCTCATGATGTAATATTTTTAATATTATTTAATATATCGACACCAATGTTATTTATTCCCCATAATCCCTCAATTAAATAGTAACATTATTTAAAAAATATTCATTAAAATATTACAATTTGTTACAATGAAAAAAATTATTTATTATATAAAGCATTGTATTTCCACTATATGGAAATTCCTATGGTGATTCATTCCATGTTTTGGTTATATATGAAATTGAATTTTTCTCTTTAATAATATTCCTCACATAATATATCGTGAGGTTCTATCACTTTATTCTTTATTGTGTTCAATAAATTAGTTATAATAACATTTTTATTCATAGTTAATGATAGCTGGTTTAGAATAATCACAATATTTCTCATTCTAGTTGTAATTCTGGGGGTATTATGGAGGAATCCATTAAACTACAACAAAAATCCTTGGAATCTTATAGTTTTAAGATTGAATAGAAGATAAAGTGTTGAATTCATTTAAAAATAATAATATACAAAATATCATTATAAAAATCATAAAAGTAACTATACCATAAAACATCATTTTCTCTTACATTTTTATAATAGACAATGGTTACATTGGTTTAACCCTTATCAATATTAGTATTAATTTTGTAACATAATGTTGGGTAATCATACACCATTTCTATTATTTCCTCAATGTACATGGGAATCAAATATTTCAATTTGGTTCATAAAAACCCCAAGATCAACCAAATAATATACTCCATGATTCTCTAACAAGGTATATATTATTTGGAATAGTCCTTGCATATTAGATTGTAAATTGTGTCAATGAAAAACTAACTCAATTTAGTTTGATTACCCCTAGGTTAATATTTTCTGTCCTTTCATGAACATTATAGTTTCCAAAAAGGGACTTATTTTAATGAAATAAGTCTTACCTATGAATTTGAAAATATTTTAGTATATCATCCTATACTTATAATCAATTGTACATATTTTATTAACATTATATAACACTCACACCATTGATAAAATAATAAACATCCATAAAATATCTGAAACAATATCCAAAATAACTAAACCCTATAATGATTAAAACTATGATGACCTAAGCCAAACATGACATAAATAATATATAAATATCATGATTTCATCAATACATCTCACAACATCCACACAACATAAATAATTAATGGTCTAAGGTCATCAAGATTATTAATATAAACATATTAGTATACCAAAACCACAAATATTTATCCATAATTGGGATTACCTATACACATTCTATACTTATAACATGATAAAATAATATTCATTACATGGGGTTTAGAAACATGTGAAATGGGTGAGTTTATATTCTCACTAAGGGAATACATAATTAATTCCATAATTGTTAGATCATAATCAAATGGAAAATCATGAATAATGATAACTATCTTCACTAAATTAATATTAATAATTTAGTGTTAACTATATTCATACCATATCAAAAAATATTACTTTTACATTGAATGTGGAAATAAAAGATGATCATATAAAATGAGCCATAAAAATAGAAGTGAAAGTGGCACAGTAAAAAACAAATTATTTATTGTATTTTTGAACCATGTTACCCGTCAATCGATTCACAAGTGAAATTTTGAGAAGGGATATATTTCATCACATATTCCATTTGTGAAGCTATCTAATTACTAACCCTTTTTCATAAAATTTCACTCTCAATATATGTAATATTTTCCCCAATCATTGGATGAAAATATGTCCCACCCTTATTGTAATCCATAAATTTGTGTTCCACTTAATAAATAATCATAAAATTCTAAAATGAAACATGAATAATGGTTTCATAAAATTTATAAATCATCACATAATAATCCAATGGAAATAAAAAAGTTTTCATTGATTGTATATAATTGGAAAATTTGATTTTAACAAGGAACATGTGTAATTAATGTCAGTTTCATTAAACATCCAACATTTATAAAATAACACCATGAACTAAATCATTTGATAGAAAATTATTAATCACCCAAAATAACATCATAAAATACAAATATATGTTTAAACATGACTAATAACTCCACTATGAATAGGTATTTTGAAAAAAAAATTAATATCACAATGAAAATAATTTTTTAAAGATTAATTATTCTATATAGTTAATGTCAGGGATATAAGAATTTTTTCAAAAGTACTGATTATTTACAAGAAAAATAAAATGGTACTTTCATGCAAGTAGAATTGGATAAAAAATATTTTTCATCAAAATAGAAAATGTAAAATCATTAATTAGGTAATCTCCTGAAAAATGATGTTTAAATTAGAAATTTTATAACTCAATGAAAGATGTATGAGTTACCAGGACCCTTACTTTGGTTTTCATTCATAGATCAATGAAAAAATAGGACTTTTTGAAAACATATTATAAATATTTTAAAGTAAAATATCCTTTAATGACATAAATTTTATTAAAAACATAGATTTGAAAATACTTTTAAAATGTCTACTCCCCAAAAGATTCTTATAATTTTTTGAAATGTTTGATGTGAGAATACATTGATGTATTTTAATTTTGAAAAATTAATATTAAATAATGGGAACATGAAGGTGATATAATTATTTTAAAATTGAAATTGAAAATATTTTTAAAATGTTTACCTGTTAAATATAATATTAAATAACCGAATATAATATAAAAGGGTTATGAGATGAAAATTGTTTTGGATGATGATTTTTTTAAAGGATGGAAAAACCATTGGAGATCAATAAAATAAACCTAATAAAAACATGTATCATTAAATGTTTATTAAATATTAATTTTTAAAAATGGTAAATAATTATTCAAATAATATAAAATATACATATTATATTTCCATAAATAGAATATAACATTGGATAAGTTAATAATATAATAAGGGTAGAAATGATAATTTGGAAAGAATGTATCTTCTTATAAATTATTAAATTTTATTTGGGAAAAAAATTAATTCATTGATTATATATATATGTAATTTATAAATCCAATAAGGTGAAAATTAATTATAAACACATAATATGTTATAATAGAATGTCATAGATATATTTTAGTAAAATAATAGTTATTTTTACCTGGTGAAAAGATTTTAGTAATGAAATACCCAAACATTCAATATAACTATTAAATTAAAAACCCTTGGGAGGTAAGAAATTAATTATAAACTTTAATAAAAATATATTAGAAAATTATTATATAAAATTCCACTAGGAAGGTATTATCACCATTAAAAATGAAAAATGATGTTTATCATAAACATGTCACTAGGAAATCAAATTTTAGACAAAGAAACCCATACAACGTGATAAATGAATGATTTGAAAGGAAATGTATGAGAGAATTTGAAATAGACAATTATATCTCTTGGATAACATTTATTTATGATGATTATATTCATTTCGATTGTACCAATACCACATTAATGATAAATATGTGCACAACATGATATTATTCCAAAATGAATTCGAACATGGGACACAAGACCATTACCTTGATTCCATTGTAAATGAATGACCCTCTAACCTCCTATAATACAAAAACATATAATATAATATCATATTCTAGAAACATAATAATAAATATTACTTTTATTTAATTAATACTATAGTTATTTTTATGAGGATTATGTGTAAAAAACATTTCCTTTTTTTGCATATTTAATAATGTTGATTTCCTTACAAATCCATCGACACCATGTTTATTATAACATCAATGTTTGAGTAATATATTAATAATATTTATTTGATATGTTCTTATTTCATTCCATATATTCTCTGACCATGGTATGTTAAAACCAAAATGATAATGGCTTATTTTAGTAATTTTACAGAATAAATATTTAACATTAAAATTATTATTAATAAAAAAATATTTCCAAACCAAAATAATGAGGAATATTTTCTCAATATATTATAATTATATTAGATTCCATGTTTTTATATTCACCTATATTCATATTTTATATAGTTATTCACATTGGTGATTAAACCGACATGAAGTTGAACATCCATTAACTCAATTAAAGAGATCATTTATGTAAGTATTTCTTTTGAAATAATGTGATTATAATAGAATAAAAATGTTATTTAGTTATGATTAAATGATATTGAAAAATAATTATTGATATTTACAAAATTATTTAAAATTAAAACTGAAAATGTAAAGTGTCTCATCATGGAGGCTGCAATCCACACATACTCTTGATTGGCATTGTCGCTTCTCAATTAATGGGAGGCGTGATGGTGGATATTATAATGAAATTCCAGAATCATTATTATATAATATATAGATTTTTTGAATATTTTTTTTCATTTCATAATCCATTAATTGTGTTTATGACTTAAAAATGGTGTTACTTTGTGTAGGCAATATTCAACAGAAAGCAGTAATGATGTTCAATTGTTATTGTATGTTGGTGTAAATGAATATATAAGGGTTTTAACATTAATATAACAACATATTATACTAATAATGAAAGTTATTTCATCATAACATTATGTTAAATATTTTTTTAAAAGATTTATATTAACATTTGAATCATAAAAAATGGACAATACTTATGTTGGATATTTAATTCTTTTCATTTAAAATTACCCATAATAAAGATAATTTGATAAATTTGTGTCCATAGGTGTTATGTTTCTTGGAGGATGTTTAAGGTAATGTAAAATTTCACAGCATAAATATGTGATTTAATTAGTTTTAAAAAATACATCATCACCCAATAAAATTATCGGTGTTTTTGAAGAATATTTAAATTTTAATTAATCCATTTTAATTTTTTATATAATTAAATTAATTTTTATAGAAAAATAGATAATGTCTAGAAAAAATATTTTAGTAGGAAAACATAATTTTGTCCATTATTGATTCTTAATCTTATTCAATACTGAATACTGTACAAATGATGAAAATTGATTTATTTGTGTGCATAAAAAATATTAGATGAATTATCTAGAGTATTAATAGTTGATTTATCTGATATAAATTTATTACTATTAATAAAACAATAAATTTAAATAATATTTCACTATTATCTTGTTAATTAAAATTAATCCAAGAAAACTAAATTTCACATCAAAAATGAAATTGGAAATAGTAAATGTTTCAAAAATTATTACGTAATGTATAGAAATCATTTTATCAAATTATATTCACATATTTTTATGAAATCCATCTTATTAATAGTGGATTTAAACCCTTAATACCCCATTTATTGAATGAGTTTATTTTAAAGAAATAATATTTATGATTATTATAAATTTTTTAATGAAATTGACTAAAAATCATTTTAAATATTTATTATCTTTTAAAAGTTCATTAGGTTAACAATAAAATAAATAAATAAAACATAAATTATTATTGTTAAAATTAATCAAAAAAGAGTTGAAAAATAATTTTCATTAAAATGTTTAGAAATATATTAGAATATTTTTTATCTTGTAAAAGACTTGGAATTTCCATAAAAGTTGTTTTAATTATATATAAAATCTACGTGTCCGCAAAAATTTACGGTGCGTGATTCTGAGGCACGGAGTGCCCAGAATAAATTTATGATCTTTTTTTTGAGTACATTCAGTAAACGTGCGAGCTGGTTTATGTAACTTTGGAACAGGTGCATGGAATTAAAATCCAAGGACACTTTTGAACTCGCAACTCCGATATTTTCTTAAGGATACTTTCACCTCGACGGTAGTTGGATGAAGGTAAAAGTTAGTTTTTGTGTTTTTCATGTAAAAATAAAATAAAATAACAGTTTTTAATATTTTAATTTATGGAAACCTCCCATTTTGATGTTATAAAGGTGGGTACCACATAAACTAAAACCTCCTACATGTGTGTTATGGAGGTGGGGACCACCGAACCAAAAACCCCGATTTTGATTTCCTAAAGGTGGGGACCACCCAAACCCTCATAATGGCAGAAACCCTTAAAATAAATCATTAATGTGGATAAGTCTCTTGAACTTCATTCACATTAATTGTACCATACCCTTTAATTAATTATGCCAATTAAATGTGCCAAAATATTATATTGGTAAACTTAATTTAATTGGTGTTGGCTCCTCAATTGTTTTTGGTTGGGAGAAATCGTTGGTGAAAGGGAAGACATTGGAGGAACTCATCTCCCATGCAGAATACACCATCTCCAACTAATAATGAGGATGAGGCTTGTGCCCAGATCAGAGGAATCTTAAGGAAGCTATGAACACCGACACCACCATCCCTAATGACTTTGTCTACTTCCTCAGGACCTCCTCCAACGAAGGACAAGGTAGGGTGGTTGTTTGAATTTTCCCCCTTACCTGTTCTTGACTACTCTTCGTAATTCAAGAAGGAATCGTAGACACTTGCTACCGCTCTAACGTGGGGAGTATGGGACAAACAAACATGGCCCGACCTCTCTACAATTCTTATGATTATTTGTTGTGTTCTTCGCGGCGAAGTCGACGACGCGACCATGCTGCCCGACAGAAGAGAACTACGGCTTGTGCTGCATTGGTGAAGGAAGGATGGTCAGCTGAACCGGCTTCCAGCAAAGGCATGGCGCGCGACCGCGCCGCAGGGAGAGGAAGGATGGCCATCTGGTTAGCTGCGTGGACCGCCACACTATGACCGCCCCACCAGACCATGGCCCTCGTGTCACCCTATGGCCCTATGCAGCCCGGCGGCCCTCGCACCACCCCGCGACTCCCATGATGCCTAGAGGCTGCCCACACTGCACTGCGGCCACCACGCTGCCCTGTGGCCCCCCGCGCCACACCATACCCACCTCGCATCCAGGCCGTGCCGGACGCAGTGGTCCGGGCCAGACCCAATAGTACGGGTCGAACAGAAGAGGGTCGGGTCGGCCAAGGCTGGGTCGGAGCAGACCTGGACCAGCTTGGACCCATTTCCTCTCTTTTGACCATAACATTTGCGCTGAGTGTCTGTTTGAGGAACCGTCTATGGCGCTAGAAACCTTGGATCAAGATGGTGAAATTGGTATACCCACCTATAGATTTGGATAAAGTGGGGGAATGGTTGGGTTGGATTGAGCACGAATCCAATCGGGCCCTCGGGACTAAAAGGCTAATAACTTACATACCGGGCGTCCGTTTGACGCACCATCTATTGCTTTGTGACCCCAATGACATGGTGGTACATTAGGATACATAATCATGGGTTTCAATGGTAGTTGGAGTATCGACCAGTGGATTGAGAAGTGTACCCTCTTATAGAAAAGCGAGCTTAGTGCATAGCCCCTACAAGTGGTTGTGGGGATGTACTAGGATCCTGTGTGGGTATGAAGATGTACTGACTATATACTAGGATCATGTGTGGGTCTGATGACTTATGGGCGATGTAATAGGATCCGGTGTGGGTCTTACGTTGTACCGGCGATGTACTATGATCTGGTGTGGGTCTAACGATGTACTGATGATATACTAGGATCCTGTGTGGGTCTGATGACGTACGATGATGTACTACGATCCTATGTCGGTATGACGACGTACTGGTGATGTACTGTGATTCTGTGCGGGTCTAACGACATACCAACAATGTACTAGGATCCTGTCTGGGTCAGAAGATGTACTGACGATGTACTAAGATCCTCTGCGTGTCTGAGGATGTACTGGCGATGTACTAGGATCATGTGTGGGTCTGACGATGTACTAGTGATGTACTAGCATCTTGTCGGGGTCTAATGACGTACTGATGATGTACTAGGATCCTATGTGGGTCTAACGGCGTACTGACAATGTACTACGATTCTTATTGGTTATGACTATGTACTGGCAATGTACTAGGTTCCTATGAGGGTCTGATGACTTACTGGTTATGTACTAGGATCATGTGTGGGTCTGACGACGTACTGATGGTGTACTAGGATCCTATGTGGGCCTGACAATGTTCTAAGACCTTGTGTGGGTATGATGATGTACTAGGATCATGTGTGGGTCTGAAGATGTACTATGACCCTCTGTGGGTCTAATGATGTTTTAGGATCCCTCGTGGGTCTGCCACTTAATAGAGTAATATGATTATGTAGTAACATCTAATCATCTTTACTACTGTAACTAAGATATATCTAGTGTGAGCTAGTTCTGTACCTGTGTGATACATTCCTTTGTGGTAATACCTTGGTGGTATTCTTCTATGTGGCATACCTTTGTGGTACTTACCTTCATGGTAATCCTTCCTTTGTGAAACAATTGACCTTGGGCTTTCGAGTTGGACTCTGTGTTACCTATTTATTGAGATGGGCATACTTGATAACATAGGTATATGTATGGGCATATACCTAAGTAGAGTTTTCAATTGATTTCAGGCAATGTGATTTATCCTTGGTGGATTTTGTGAGACCTTGAGGGTCTTGGGGTCCCTACTGAGTATCGTTATACTGACCCACGCATAGTCTATGTCTACACCTTATTGAGTTTGGTGCAGACGACGGACAATGCTGACTGAGGATGAGGGTACCAAGACTGGATAGTTCCCAGAGGTGGACCATATGGCATGTCGGCATGCAGAGGAGATGGGAAGATGTGGAGTGCTGAGGAGGCGATTTGTCCCTACCCTTCCGGTAGGAACCTCGGAGGAAGAAACAATAGCTATCATTCTCTTTCTTCAGATGTATTGTATTTCAGTTGTACGTGTACCTTTACGGTTGGGCTTGTATTCTGGACCCTTTTACTTTCATAACTCTTTTTTCTATACAGTTTACTTGTGTTCGTATCTTTATGTGTGCTTGGTTGAGTGTGTTAATAGGATATAAAGGCAATGCCTTCTCTATTTTAGGGAATATGCCTTTCGGTGCTAGTCACCAACCCCTGGCCTATGGAAGGTGGGCTTGCGGTATACACGGCACAGGCTCCGAGGGACGGTTCATGACAATTTGGTATCAGAGGAGTCAGTTATACCATAGAATATTAGACTCTGATCTTTTTAACATCAATAGTGTTAACTATAGTGAGTGTGGCTTTCAGTTTAGGGAATCCAGTGTTGGTGCGGCGGCCAACGTATCCATACATCAAGACCATGTCTTCTGATTTACGACTTAGTTCACAAAAACAATGATTGCTTGTGTGTTTTCAAGATTCTTTTTTGTGAACTCTTTGATTCATATCACTAGGTATAACTTATTGACCATGTCACACCTATTTCTTTTCAGGATGACTCCACGCAGACAACCATCTAGAGTTCCGAATATAGTACGCACTGATATCCCAATAAGCGACGAGGCCTCGGTGCAAGTCCCACTTCCAGTAGAGGCAACAGTGGAGGCACCAACGCTACAATTATTTGTTAGGACACCAATGCTACCAGACTGAGTAGCAGAGGGTGCATTCCACTTGAGTGCATTTCACGAGTTTCAATGCCAGAATCCACCCAGGTTTAGGAGAGAGACAGACCCACATGCAACAAAGGATTGGATGGAGGCCATGGTGAGAGTCCTTTGACGGGTAGGGACACCAACTAATCTCACAGCGATCCATGTCGCCAGTCTTCTATAAGAAGCAACAGACAGATGGTGCAGCTTGATGCTCTAGGTTATGGATGACGTGACCCTACCCTGTGCAAGCTTTGACAGCCTGTTTTGGGCAGTGTTTTTCCCAACGACTCTTCACGCAGTGCTCTTACAAGATATTCATCATCATTAGTAGGGCAACATGACGGTGGCTCAGTTTTCAAGGAGGTTCTCCGACCTCTCACGCTACTCCACTGATGTAGTTTTGAACCCATTCTTCAGGCCCCGGACCATCAAATAGGTGCTCAGGTCAGAGATAAGTGTTTCGATGTTTTTTTCAGCTTCTCGACATCAACGGGGGTGTTAGAGAAATCCCTCTTAGTAGAGAGTTTCCTTGCAAAGTTGTCACTTGTAGCGAGACACACCATCGAAATTCATGTAGAAGAGTCTTCTACAGCTGGTAGTAGATAGATGTCACAGAGGTCCAAGAGAACCAAATCAACAGGTGGATGACTGCATGATTCAGGGTCAGTTGTGCGGGGCACATGAGACATAGTCAGTCATGTGAGGAACATGAAGTCATTCACATGCGGAGGGCAGAGTCTCATGGCATGTGACTATTCGACACACCATACAGTTAATCAATAGACGGTATAAGGACCTCCCAAGTAGAGAGAAAGGTTTAACTAAGGAGGTCCGCAGGGAGTAGGAAGACGCTGCAGAGGAGCAGGTCGTGCAGCTGGCAGTGGGTGACGATTCGAAATGTTACCGCCACTACCACCAGGATGTCTTCCCCAACTGTAAGGAGAAGGAGGATAGGGGAGAACTCATCTCCAAGTAGCTAAGTCCTATGATCATGGAACTCCCGAGATGATATAGGGTATGATCTTTGTCTGCTCTACCTTAGTTGGTGTACTTATAGACACAGGTCCCAGTCATTCTTTTATTTCCACTTCCCTCGTTCGGAGCTCTGAGATTCTGATGGACCTATTGGCTCGATCCCTATAGCTAGAGACTCCAACAGAGAGGATTCAATGATTACCCACTAGTGGCAGCAGTGTGAGATTACTCTCGGAGGTGAGATCTTCGGCTGCGATCTCCTAGTAGGGGAATCAAGGCCTTATTATGTCATCTTGTGTATGGATTAGTTATCTACATTCCATGCTTAGATTGACTATATTTGGATAAAGTTGTGGTGTGTCTTCATGGATGGAACCCATTTTACCTTCACCGGCGAGAAGGGATCCTTTGCAGCACAATGTGGACTAACCCGGAGGAGAGGGAAGAAGATCACTCATCAGTTGGCTAGCCTTACCCTCAGAGTGGTTGATATGGGGAGTCAGAGCTATCCTATAGTGGTTTACCAGTATGAGAATGTATTCTCTGATGATTTTTTGGGTCTACCTCCTACTAGAGAGGTGGACTTTTACATTGACTTGTACCCCAAGATGAAACTGATATCTACACCAACGTACCGGATGGCTCTCGCGGAGCGTCGAGAGTTGCAGGTACAGTTGGAGCACTTATAGGGGAAGGGATTAATTCAGCCTAGTGTTTCTCCTTGGGAAGCCCCAATATTGTTCACAAAGAAGGCATATGGGAGCTTGAGATGTTCTGTTGACTATTGGCGCCTGAATGAGGTGACCGTGAAGAACAAGTACCCACTCCAAAGGATTAACGACCTCTTTGATCAGCTGGAGGGAGCATTTTGGTTCTTGATGTTTGACATCATATCAGGCTATCTGTAGCTCAGAGTGAAAGATGAGGATGTGAAGAAGATGTCTTTTAGATGTTGATACGACCATTACGAGTTTTTTTATGTCATTCGGCGTAACCAATGGTCCAGAAGTGTTAATGAAACTCATGAGAAGGATTTTTCAGAAATACCTTGATCACTTTGTGGTGGTCTTCATCGATGACATTATGATCAACTCAGATTCTGAGGTGAAGCATGGATACCATTTTCCAATAGTATTGGACACACTCTGAGAGCACCATCTTTATGGTAATCTCTAGAAGTTCCAGTTCTGGAACTGGGAGGTTCACTTTCTGGGACATGTCATTTCAGTGGCTGGAGTTTCGGTTGGTCCTGTGAAGATTGAGGTTGTACTTGTTGTGGAGTAACCCAAGAGTGTGACAGAGGTATGATGTTCATAGGTTTCTCTTGATACTACCAGAGGATTGTACCAGATTTTTCCATAATTGCAGCACCATTATAATCATTGACGAAGAAGGGGAAACCCTTTATGTGGTCGAAAATATGAAACCAGAGTTTTCAGGAGATGTGGCAAAGGCTCACTAGTGCACCCAGATTGAGGATTCTGGAGGAGGGCATTGGGTACATAGTCTACTAAGATCATAATGTACTGGCCTCAGATGTGTCCTGATGCAGGAGCTAGCAGTTATCACATATGGTTCTCGATAGCTGAGACAACATGAGCAGAACTATGGTACCCATGACTTGGAGTTAGCAGCAGTGGAATTCTCCTTTAAGATGTGGCAACATTACTTTATGGGTGAGCGTTTTACAGTGTAATCTAATCACAAGAGCCTCAAGTATATTTTCTCTCAGAAGGACCTATATATGAGAAAACGACGTTGGCTTGAGTTCCTCTGTGACTGTGACTTCGAGATAGTCTATACTCCTAAGAAGGGGAATGTTGTAGCAGATGCACTCACCATGAGATCTGGTATACAACTTCTAGGTGAGATGACAGAGCATCTGGCCACTTTGAAGATATCCTATGTGCATCAGGATGGATAAGCTTTTCTTCAGCCTCTTACAGTTTCTCCCCCACTTCTTGAGCAAGTCAGGGAGGCGCAACATTAGGACACTGACTGTGAGCCTTGACCTATTCAGATATCCCTAAGATAGGCATCAGATGGATTTTCTGAAGGTGGGGAGCACCTCATCCTTTTTAGAGGATGTATGATGGTACCACTATCACATCAAAAGGGTGTGTTGAGGGAGTTCCACACATCCCCAATATTGATACATTCAGGAGTGGCGAAGATGTACCAAGATCTTCGATGACAGCACTGGTGGCCAGGAATGAAGAAAGTAGTAGAAGAGTTTGTCTCTTGGTGCTTCATTTGTCAGTAGGTTAAGGTAGACCATCTGGTACCAACAAGGTTGGTTCACCATTTAGAGGTCCGAGAGAGAAAGTGGGATGGGATATCCATGGACTTCAGGACAGGACTTCCACGTACATCCAAAGGTTATTATTTTATCTGGTTGATCGTTGACCGACTCACCAAGATGGACCTATTCCTATAGATCAGAGAGCAGGGTTTAGTAGAGAGATTGGGATGCCTCCATCTGCTAAAGATTGTGTAGCTACATAGAGTACCCTTGAAGATTTTCTCCGATCATGATACATGTTTCACTTCCCTACTATGGAAGGGGTTGCATGAGGCTTTTAGGACGCATATTTATTTGAGCACCGCCATCCATCCTCATACGGTCGGTCTGACTGAGCAGAAAATTCAGACCCTTGAGGAAAAGCTGCATCCTTGTGTCCTTGAATTCAGTTGTAGTTGGGAGGATCACTTTCCCTTGGTGGAGTTTTCAAACCAAAACATCTATCACTCCACCTTTGGTATGACATCTTTCGAGGTGTTGTACGAGCAACCTTGGATATCACCTTTGTGCTGGACTGGCTGAGGGGAGTCCGCACTGGTGGGACCAGAGATGGTACCATCGACCACTAAGAACGTGAATGTCATCTAGAGAGGATTAAGACTGCATAGAGCAGGCATATGTCTTATGCCGATAAGAGACAGAGACATCTGGAGTTTGAGGATGGTAACGACAACTTTCTACGAGTATCACCCCAATGAGAATTATGGAGATTTGGCTGATGTAGAAAGTTATCTCCAAGGTTCATTGGACCTTTACAGGTCATCAGTAGGGTTTTCAAGGTGGTTTACCGTTTATCACTTCCCCCTCAGTTTCACTGGGTGCACGACATCTTCCACATATCCTAGATGAGGAGATATGCGCATGACCCTTCTCACATCATCGACCACGGTGAGATGGACATTGATGATGTGGCAACATTTATGGAGGTTCTAGTAGAGATTAGTGATCAACATGAGAGGGACTTTCTTGGGCGGTCGATACCTATGGTATGTTTTCATTGACAGCACGAAAACATCCATGAGAGAAAATTGGACCGAGTGGATCAGATTCATGCTCATTACCCCCACTTGTTTCCTTAGTTTGAGTTTTGTCTTATGGGGAAGTAAATCACTGAGGTGGGGAGAATGTAAAGACCTATAATATCCATATAATTGTTTTAAATTATATGGGAATTTTACGAGTCCATGATAATTTACGTCCTGTGATTCGTAGGCCCGGAGAGCCCGGAATGATTTTTGAACTTTTTTTCGGGTACATTCAGTAAACGTGAAAGCATGTTTTTTTAAACTTTTGAACCGGTTCTTGGATTTGAAATCTGAGGACATTGTTGAACTCGCAGCGCCGATATTCACTTAAAGAAACATTCACCTTGACGACAGTTAGTGGAAGGTGAATGTTATTTTCTGTGTGTTTCGTGTAAAACTAAAATAAAGTACAAAAATTTAATAGTTTTATTTGTTGAAAACTCTCATGGGGATGTTATGAAGGTGGGGACTACCTAAACCAAAACCTCTCACTTGTGTGTTATGGAGGTGGGGACCACCGATCCAAAAAACCCCATTTTGAATTCCTAAAGGTGGGGACCACCCAAACCCTTGTAATAGGAGAAACCCTTAAACTCCCTCTTTAATGTAGAGAGTCTCTTGAACTTCCTCAAAATAAATTGTCCCACACCATTTAATTAATTATTCCAATAAAAGGTGCCATCAATTTAAATCGTTAAATATAATTTAATTAGTGTAGGCCCCTCAGTTGTTTTTGGATGGGAGAAATCTTTGGCGAAAGGGATGATATTGGAGGAACTCATCTCCAAAGAAGAATGCACCATCTCCAACGAAGTACGAGGATAACGCTTGAGCCCGGATTGGAGGCATCTTGCAGAAGCGACAAATGCCGACACCACCATCCCCAACGTCTTCAACTACTTCCTCATGACCTCCTCCAACGAACGACAAGGTAGGGTTGTTGTTTTAATTTTTCCTCCTTACCCATTCTTGACGACTCTTCATAATTCAAGATGGTATCATAGCCACATGCTACCGCTCTAACGCGAAGAGTGAGGGATAAATGAACATGGCCCGACCTCTCCGCAATTCTTGTGATTATTTGTTGTGTTCTTCGCAATGACGGTGAAGACATGACTGCCCTACCCAACAGAAGAGAAATGCGGCTTGTGCCGCAGCGGTGATGGAAGAAAGGCCGGCTGAACCGGCCAACGGGGAAGGTGCGGCGGGTGACCGCACCATGCGGAGAGGAATGCTGGCCATTCGGCTAGCTGCAATGGACCACCACACATTGGTCGTCCTGTGGCCCTCGCACCACATTGTGTTCGACGCACATCCCCACAGCTCTCGCGTCACCCAGCGGCCCTCGTGGCACCTCACGCGGTGCTACGGCTTGCTCGTCACCCCACGGCCCACACGCTGCCCTGAGGACGCACGCCGCCCCACGCCCCGAGAGTCGCCACATGGCCCTCGCCATCACACCGCGGAACCCACATCGCACCGCGGCCACCCGACCGCTTGGCCGGGCTGCACCCAGCGGGCCAGTCTGACCCGAACTGGGTCAGGTCAACCCAGGCCTGGTAGGGCCAAGTCGGACCGGACCCGGACCAGCTTCGACCCATTTCCATTATTTTGGACATAACATTGGCACCAAGTGTCTGTTTGACGAACCGTCTCTAGCACTGGAAACCTTGGAGAGAGACGATATCTTTTGTATACCCCATTAGATATTTGGATAAAGTTGGGGAACGGTCGGGTTGGATCGAGCATGAATCCAACCGGGCCCTCAGAACTAAAAGGTAAATATCTTACAGGCCAGACATCTGTTCGACCCACCGTCTATTGAATTGAGGCCCATATGACATGGTGGTTCTTTGGGATACTTATTCATGGGTTTTCCCCATAGTTGGAGTATCAAATAGTTTCTTGAGGAGTAGAACCTCTTGGAAACAAGAGAGCTTAGTATGAGAACCATGTAGCTGGCTGTGGCGAGGTACTATGATCCTACGTGGGTCTGACGATGTACTGACGATGTACAAGGATCCAGTGTGGGTATGACGAAGTACTGGCGATGTACTAGGATTATATGTGGGTCTGAAAAAGTACTGGCGATGTACTAGGATCTTGTGTGGGTTTGACAACAGATTGATGATGTACTAAGATCTTGTGTGTGTCTAAAGACGTACTGGAAATGTACGAGGATCATGTGTGGGTCGGACAATGTACTGGAGATATACTAGGATCTGTTGTGGGTCTGTCGACATACTGAAGATGTACTAGGATCCTGTGTGGGTGTGATGATAAACTGAAGATGTACTAGGATCATGTGTGGGTCTGATGACGTACTGACGATGTACTAGGATCCTGTGTGGGTCTGAAGACGTACTGGCGATGTAAAAGGATCTTGTGTGGGTCTGACGACGTATTGACGATGTACTAGGATCCAGTGTGGGTCTGACAATGTACTAACTATGTACTAGGATCTTGTGTGGGTCTGACGATGTACTAGCGATGTACTAGGATCATTTTTGGTTCTGACGTCATACTTCTGATGTACAAGGATTTTGTGTGGGTCTGACGACGTACTGCCGATGTACTAGGATCATGTGTGCGTATTACTATGTATTAGGACCTTGTGTGGGTATGATGAGGTATTAGGATCCTGTGTGAGTCTAACAATGTACTATGATCCACTGTGGGTCTGATGATGATTTAGGATCCTTCACGGGACTACCTCTTAATAGAGTAATATGATTCCGAAATTACATCTAATCATCTTTACAAATGTACCGAATATATATCTGGTGTGATTTGAGTCCATACCTTTGTGATACTTTCCTTTGTGGTAGTACTGTGGTTGAATTCTTCTATGTGGCGTACATGTGTTACTTACCTTCGTGGTACACCTTCCTTTGTGAAACAATGGAACTTGTGCTTTTGAGTATGACTATGTGTTTCCTCATGATTGACATGGTCATACTTGATAACTTATGTATATGTATTGAAATATACCTATGTTGGGTTGTCAGTTGATTTCATGCTATGTGGTTTATCCTTTTTTGATTTTGTGAGACCTTGAGGGTGTCGGGGTACCTACTGAGTATCACTATACTCACCACTGCACAACCTATGCCCGCACCTTGTTGTGTTTGGGTAGAAGACGGACATCGCTGACTGAGGATGAGGGTATCGAGACTGGACGATGCACAGAATTGGACCATACAGCCTGTCTGTATGCTAAGGAGATGGGCGGACGTGGAGTGATGAGGAGGTGATATGTACCTACCCTTTAGGTCGGAACCTCCGAGGATGAACCTATTTTTTTCATTCTCTTTTTTCAGTTGTATTGTATTTCAGTTGTACTTGTACCTTTACTATAGGGTTTGTATTCCGAGCCCTCTTACTTTCAACACTCTTTTTGCGATACAATTTACATGTGTTCGTATCTCGATGTGTGCTTGGTTGAGTGTGTTTACAAGTTATAAAGACAATGACGTCCCCATTTTAGGGAATATGCCTTTCGGTGCTAGTCGCCAACGCCTGGCCTATGGAAGACAGGCTTGGGGTAGTCACGGAATGGGCCTCAGGGGACGGGTAACGACACATGTGTTAATAAATAAAATAATTAATTTTAAAATTATTTTTTAGGAATATTTTAATATATATAAATGTTTAAGAATTTCAATGTATTAATTATAAAAAATAGTATCCTAAAATATAATTAATTAATAAAATAATTATTATAACTTTTTAAAAGAAAATAAATATTTCTGAAAAATCCCAAAATTTTATATTAATCTAATATTAAAATGATATATTAAAAAATGAAGTATATTTTTTCAATTAAAATGGTAAATTTAAAAAATATATATTTAAATAAAATAATAATTATAGTGGGAATGTAATCATATTGGAAAATAAATTTTAAACTAAATATATAAAATAAAAACCATGTATTTCATTAAAGACAACCTATTCTATATTAACTGATATTATTTGTTTATCATTTAATGGTTATAAATATTAATTTTCTCCATCATTTGGTTTATTATTACTTTATTAAAAATGTATTTGTTGTATATTTTAGTTTTTTTATATTTTGTGTAATGTGTGAGACATGTTTTTAAACATAGTAAATAATTTAAATAAACCCAAATATAAGGTTGTTACAAGTATGAAATAAAGTATAAAAATAGTATAGAATATATAAAGGAGAATATTGTAATAAATTAAACTTAGATTTCCATAGAGTAGTATATTGATGACTATAACTGAAAACATTAAGATGAAATATCTATTAAAAAAAATTTCAAGACATGAACTTATATAGAAACATTCTTTTTTTATTCTTCTCAAGAATCTAAATTTATCCCTAAAAAGTTATTATATTTGGAATTGAATTAGTATATCACTATACTATATGAACTATGTAAATATCATAAAAATAATTTTTAGACTCATATAAAGTATCTCAAAATAAATTATTTGGGATAAATTCTATCTATATAAATAATATAAAATATAGAAAAAAATATACATAAAATTGTTTCATCCATGAAATTGAAATTGATGAATTATTGGATAAAGATAAAGATTTAAAATATGAAACTTCTATATTTAGGAAGGGTGTTATTATCTTAATCTTGTTCATTATAAAATTATTGATCATAATAAAAAATATAGAATAGATAGTTCATGGGGAAACGAAAGGATATATTAGAATAACGTTATGCCTATTTCCAAATATATAAATGGGGGAAATATCACATTTTTTCATTATAGGATATATTATCACTATACTGATGATTAATTTTAAAAAAACCCTAATTTTTCGGTGTTATGAAAAAATCAACTTATCCAACCTTATAAATTTATAATCCATAAAGGCGATGATACATTTTTTTATAATTCATTGATAAAATCATTTCCTGACACTAGATAATTTGAGTTAAAAATAATCTTCTAATTTTACCAATCCCTATTATGAAAAATTCATTAAAAAAACAATGAGAAATGGTTTCTGTATACTGGATACTCAATAAATATTAGTGGATATTTTTTTTACATTCATGTATTTATCCTAAATCAATGGATTATTTTCCAAATTTATTAACAATTATAATTTTAATAATATTAGAGTTTGATTTTAGGATGATCTACATTCTATTTTCATCAATAATGTACATTATGTTGAATTTATAAAGAACAATCTTATGAGTATTTTTTAACATTTTGGTATGGTTTTTCTTTTCATATTTCTAATTATTTGTGGTTTCTTTTAAAAGATTAATAGCATAAATTTGGGATATTAATAAATTAAAATGTATACATATAAGATCATCGGTATTTTAGGTAAAAACATATAAACAATATAAATTATATAACTAATAAATAATTGTTTGAGACAATAAGGAATAAATATTTGAAAGTTAATTTTTTATGAAAAATATATAATAGGAACCTCATTGAACTAATTATTAAATATAAATATAAAAAATAAAAAGAAATTCTATGATGAATGAAAAATATAAAAGAAAGACAATTTATTATTCAATCCAATCAGAGAAGTTACCACATCCAAACATATAATGATTATTTAAAAAACTACATCAGTCCTTATTGAAATAAAATCCAAATAAGGAATAAATTTTTTTAGGTTTTAATTGAAAATTTCTCTCCATTTATATAGGTTTAATTCTTATGAATTAAAATTGAAACAAGTTATAATTTTATAAATTTATACAATAAATTAAGAAAATTAAAATGTTAAAATACATATATTAGTGAGAAGTGGTGATGGGGGTGAATTTTAGAATCATCAATTAAATAAAATTTAATAAAATTATATAATTAAACATACCACATATTAACTTGATAGACTCCAATAAACATGTTCAATTGAAGAAAACTGTATCATGCAAGGGATTTCTAGAAAAATACCACACTGATATATCTTGTCAAATAATTTTGGACAAATTTTGTTAGCATTGGATGATATATTATTAATAGATTCCCAATAAGAAATATCTGAAGGATAAAAATCTATTATTTTTCAAATAAGATGAAATAGATGGGTGGATAAATTATGTTTTCTACATGAAAATTGAATTTATCGAACACCATGGATAATATTATTATATATAATTAAATATATATTGAATTAATCATCCTTTGCTATTCTATTACTTCTAATTTTTTTATAGTTTTCAATAAGATGTCTAATATTATTATAGATTCTGTCCATTTCAAATTTGATTAATGTCATCCCATTCATCAATAAAGGTGTTGAATAGATGACATAGGTGACATTGATAACATCTTGTCACTTGAAACAGTATTTTAGAATAAAAAGGATAGTATTAACAAAATTAAATCATCACAAACTAGTACAAAATTTTTGGAAACTACTGAAATAGAAATTGTGATGGCTAAATAGCCTATATCCTTTTAAAAAATATTCATTGAAACTATCATAAGAATCCTATATATAGTAATTTCGACTTGAATAATTATTGTTAACCATTATTTGTTTAATTATTAATTTTTAAATTATATAACCTAGACCAGTAAATGATGTATTGTGGGATGATAGATTGATCTCGTCCATGTAATAAGAGTTAAACAAGATCAAAAGATGTTGATCCGGAAGTTGTACTTCTTATATTTCCATTCATTTTTTTATTTCTAAAATTATTTTTTAAAACATATTTACTAAATTTTTATGTCTATAGTGTTTAAAATATTTTTGATAAAAGGTTATGTTTTACAAAATATAAAATATGTTCTTAATTATTATGAGTATAAACATCATATTCATCATTATGATTATCATAATGAGTGTTTGTATGATTAATTAGACTCTCCATTATCATTACTAGATGTTATACTCCCTAGTATGACTACCATAATAGAAAATTCATAGTAATCCAAATGTTATTGGTTCGAATTACAGCAGACTAACACACATAAAGATTATCATATTGAAAATTTTCAGAATGTCCCATGGACCAACATAAGTATGTAATCATATTCATAAGAATAATGTTGAATGTAATTCAAAATTCATACGCTATAATGGTGGAAACTGATACGAAGATTGATATTAATTTATAATATAATCGTTGAGTTCCAAGTGTCCAAGTCATTGCAATATACTTGGAGAAATATGACTGTTAGGATATCAAGATGATCATTGGAAGGATGCCTATAAATACTAGGTAATTCAAGAGTTTGGAGCTTTATATAGAAAGATAATTAATGATTGATTCATTTTAATTTTCTCGATTTTTGATATCTATTATGATTGCATATATTGGACATCTGTATCTTTGTCATTTTAAATTTATATAGTTTTTCTGTTCTATGGAAACATTGTGTGGTTGTATCCTTGTGATCTTTTTTCATTGCAATATGTGTCTGGTCATCATAAAAATCATGTGATTATGTTGATAGGAAGAGAAAAAACTAAACCATTAGATCGAGGGATACTGAGGATATCTGGATAGATAATCTGATCATCATATTGACTGCCTCTAGGGAAAGAAAGATAGAGACATTCTGATCATTGTATCGAGGGATTTCCTTGGTAAGAAAGTATAGAATTTTCTTTAAGTAAAAAGTAGTGGATTCCATTAGTATGGATTATATACTACCTTAATCTTATGGTAAAATAAGTATTATTATTTATTACAGATTGAATATAATTCATTAATTTTTATGTTATTGTATTACTTATTTCTTACAAGTTTCCTTTTTCCACTAGACATTCTAATATAAATTGAAACATTGTATTAATCTTTCAACAACCAATTTTTTATTATATTAATATGATTAATATAGATAATTATTTGATTATTTAATCGATATATTTATAAGTTTAATAAAAAAACATGCAATTAAATTAGTCGTAACCATCCAGATTATGATTCTCACAACTCTGATAATCATATCCTTAGTGATTCTGATATTTTACACTAATTTAATCAGACCATAATTATGTTCTGAATCTATTATTACAGTCATCATACTGAGGAGAAAGATTACTAAAAATACATTAACTGTAATTTTTTTGTTTAACTCTTTTATACTACTTGTTTTTAAACCATAATTCACCCCTACTATATGTTTTCCCTCAAGAGCATATTGTTATGATCCTAATCAATATTATTAATATAATAATTAAACAATTGGTATCAGTAATGGATTCCACAATTATATTAATTTATGGATTATTAATTCCTTTACCATTACACTTTTTTTATGTTTTTATATAAGATCGTTTTTTGAAATTCTTTGTTACACTAACAATTTTTGTGAAAAAGGATAATTGTATTTTTTTTAATGACAGAATGATTTAATATGGGGTCACTAGATAATTATAATCCAAAGAGACCTTCTATCTTTAATGGTCCTGACATAGAGTAATAAGTGTTATGATGAATGCCTCTGTTATAAAAATAGGAGTTGATAATTTTTTCATCTTGACTGGAGAATATAAGATTACTAATACAGATGTTACAACTGTTACAAATCAAGAAATATAGGAATAATAATTTAATTAATGAATAAGGAACACATTTCTGTATTCTATAAATATTTATAGTTAAATTTATTCTTATGAAGCATATAATAGTTTATATAAAAGTCTTGATGTGACACATTTTGGTAAATCAATAGTTGTTGAGAATGTTAGGGATATATTAAGTGCTGATTATAATGATTTTTAATTCTTAATTAGTGAATCTATTTCCAAGTTGTAGGAGTTGTTCATGACTATTATTAATTATTTACAATGTTTTAGTGATAAATTTCTTGATGATTAGACACTTATAATGTATATAGTATATATCATATCTAATTAATTGGATTCAATGTGAACAATAGTATATGACTTTAGAATGTTAAATATTTTTATTTTGCATGATCTCATTATAACACTTATAAATTATAAAGAAATATTCAATATAGATGTTAATATACATAAGAAGAAAAATTTTGTTTTCCATTACTGAAACATTTACCTTACCTCTTAATGTTCAATATATGAATAGTATTGTTAAATATTCTATAAGGAAGAATTTGGATTTTAAATCTAATTTAATTACGTCAGAGTATTCTGAAAATGCATTAGAAATAGTTTCCATAAGGTTGACCAAAATTGTCGGAATGAAATAAATTTAGTAAAAATATATAGAATTTAATAAAGATATAATTGAAAAAAGAAGATCAAGTCACTTGTTAGTTATTATATTATGTGAGAAACATCATACAAGTGTTTGAAAAGTTAAAGAGTAATGATTGAATTGAAAATAATTTAGAATTGAATTACAAGAAATATTAGAAATGAAAAGGGAATAATTTTATTAAAGCTACTAACACATGGAGTACCATTGGAGTTTATTATTTAAATAATTATTATAATAATGAAATATCCAATCAAAGGGACATATGTATTTTTTTCAATGTACCTAAAGTTAGTAAATGTTTCATAGACAAGGAATGAAAAGATGAATACCAAAATAATATATCCTTTTTTGATAATTATCCAAATGATAAGGATTATATGTCTTTTGTTGAACAATATTCATCATATAGTGATGATAATTCTATTTATACTTATGATGATGTTTCAAAATTTTCTAAATTTCTTGAGAATGAAAATTTAAAATTTCTAAACAAAATTTGATCATGTTAAGGAAAATACTTTCTATGGTCGATTCAAGGATAAATGTATCAACCTATTAAATATGATGTGTAACCAAATTACTAGAAAAAACTATTTATAAAAAATAAAAACGTTCTATTTATTTTTAAAAACTAATTTCTATTAAAAAAATTATACACAAAACCTAATTCTGAAACCCATTGTAATTAGGATATACATTACGTTGTAAAAAAATATGAAATATAATGTTTGATAAAACATTGATCAAACATTAAAACTGAAAATTAATGTTTTTATAAAATCTGCAAACAAATTTTTCATCATGGTACTTGTTGAAGAATGGGTAATACATATAAATAACATTTTTTTAGTAAAAAAGTTTATTTTCTTAAAAATTAATCTTTAAGACTAAGTGTATAAGTAGAGGTCATTGAAAAAATAATTATTCCATAAATAGTGTTCATTCCTTGGATTTTAAAAATCATATTCTTCAAAACAAATGTGTATTCCTAATGTTATGTTTTATAACATTAATAGACCAAAGATGGTTTCGTTGTTGAATTACAGATTCATTTTTTCAGGGAGAAAAATTATGAACAACCAATAAGAAAAAATGGAACATGAATATTTGGTATTCAAGAAACTTGATAGGTAACAAAGGTTTATTTGAGAAATTTATCCGGATAAATGGTCGTAATGTAACTTTTGGTTATTATTCTCAAGGAGACCAGACCTAAAAATTATGTTTTTATTTAAAGAGAAAATTTAAAGAATATTTGGGAAACTGAACATTTTTTAACTAAACTACATTAAATAAATAATGAACTCCCAAGTATATTAAATACAAAACTAAGATGAAATATACCTTGTAAACATTATTAATTATATGTTTTTCTGTATATAGTTCAATGGATTATTTTATTCTTTCTTCCAATCACCTTGATAATGTCTACACATTTAACAAAAAAAGACCTTAAGAACCAATAATTATTATGACATAGTGAAATGGATGATTAATCATAGTTATGGGATAAATGTTTTGGACACTAAAAACTTCATAAAAATATCTACATTGACTAAGAATGGAATTTTAAAGGATCTATGAGAACATAGGGATGCTGCGTTAAAAGTATATGAGCTTTGTCAATATAGTAAACAATATAATCCATGTATTAAATCTATTAGTGATGTTTCGACATAGGATGATTTATAATTTGTGCATATGTATTTATTTGGTCACAAAAAATTGAGATTATTTTGGGAAAATACTGTGTGTATTTCTTTGTTGATTATTACACTATATACCCATTATTTTATTTTCTAACAAAAAAAACTAAAGAAATTTTTATTTAAAAAATTTTGTATCCAATTATTAAAACGAGAAAAACCTTCCCTTGATAAGTATTCATAGTGATCATGGAGTAGAATATTAAAATAATGAATTTAAAACTTTTTTTAGTAATAAAGGTATACAACATAACTTTTAAGATCCTAGAACTTCCGAGAAAAATGGTGTAGTTGAGAGAAGAAGATTAATTCCTCAAGATAACTCTAGAACCATGATAACTGAATACTCAATTTCTAATAATATTTTGGGATGAAGTGGTTAGTAGTTACTTTTATGATATAAATCATGTTTAAACCAAACTATTTCTTAATAAAACTCAATTATCAATTATGGAGAGACTAAAAATGGAAAAATTTTGATTCAAAGATTCTGGATTTAAAGTATTCATCTTGAATATGAAATATAACATTCATGAATTTCCACACAAATCACATGAATTAATATTTTTTGTTTATTCCACTACATCTTATTTTAATATAATATTTAATAAAAAGTATTGTACTATCAGGGGAATAATGCATGTTATGTTTGATGAAACAAACCCATTTATATTCTAACATTCTAAATCTATATCCTCTGTTGTTTCATTATAAAATTGATTTACAATATTTTATAGGAAGATCTTATCATAAGGAAAATACTAAAGAAATGTTTTTTGATGTTATTTCTCAAGATGATTTTCTACCTTATGCTGATGAATATAATTTAAAAAAACCATGATGTTTGTTGTTTTTTAGGATTAATCCTAGTGATATTGTCATTTGTTATGTTGGTCAACTATTTTGGACTAAAATAAAATTAAGAAAAGAAATTGAAAGTCTATATTTCTTATCAAAACATGATCCTAAGAATCATGATGGGGGTTTAGGTGGGGGATTGGATTTAGGATATAAAATATGATCTCAATGAGTTTGATAGGAACAAAGAGTTGACCATAGTTGAAGGACCTAAATAAACTTCTCTAATTTGGGTAAAAACAAATTAATAATAATATGAAGAAAAAGGAATAATAGTTTGAAATTAATATATACTTTTGTCTAAGGGTATAACCTATAAGAAGGAATAGACTATAAAAAAAACATTAATTTATAGAATTGAATCTATTTGTATTCCACTACCCATGACATCATTAATTAATATAAGTATTTCACAAATAGATGTGCGGTACGACTTGAACGATGGATATGAGTAGGATGATGTTTTGTTTGAAAAAACCATCTATTTTTGAAAGTAAAAAACATTCTAAATAGGTATATAAAGTTTTCAAAGAATTATATGGACTGAAATAATTTCATATAGAATGGAATGATATGATTAAGAAAAATTTCTTTAAAAAAACATTGTTAAAAGATCTATGTATCCATAACATTTTATGAAATATGTAAATAAAATTTTTTTGACATTTAAAATTTATTTTCATGACATTATTTTCAGATAAATTAAATAATTTTTAATAAATTATTTTTCATATCTCATGAAATATGAGTTTGATATGTGTATTATGTGTGAGTTAACATATTTTCTTGATTTTAAAATCGCATATAAATTAGATGTAATATTTATATCATTACATATATATATAATATATATTATTAAGAAATTTGGATATGATAGAAAAATATATTTGTTTCTATTGGTACCTCCAATACCCTTGATCCTGATGAGGGTGGTCCACTGGTTGACTAAAGTATATTTATATCTATGATATGATTTTTACATTCCATAACATCTAGTCATTGGATTAAATTTTTTCTATATTCTTATGTTCTTGATATTATTAAAATCAAAAAGATCGTATTGAAAAGCTATAAAATGAGTTATTCTTTATCTTTTATGAACTACGAATATAAGAATTTTATTTTCCAATGGATATGAATTTGAACGAAAAAGTTTTCTGAATGCTGAAATTTGTTTTTGTAGAGTAGATAGAAAAATAAAATATGTAACATATCATTTTTAAGAGATTCATTAGATTCTTTTTCATATATGAAACAATAATAAATATTATTTTCCACTAATGAAACCAAAAATGTAGCAGCTATATGTTTTTGTGCTCTAATGTTATGGATGAAATAGAAACTCATTGATCATGGATTCAGTTTTACTAAAAGTATAATATATTGTGATAATACATGTTCCATTACATTACGTAAAACCCCAACACATCACTCATGTCCTATGTATATAGATATAAGACACATTTTCCTTTAGGATCACACACTTAAAAGAGATATCAATTTTAAAATTATCATAATGAAAAAACAACATAATGACATTTTTACAAAACCAGTAACTTAAAATAGATTGGAATACATTAAACAGATAGTAGAAAATATCAATGTAAATAAATCATTCATATATACTTCTATTTTATCCATCTTCATATAATATGTTACTATTTTTTATATGGGTAGTATATATTATGGATGTATTTCAAAATACTTTTAGTTTTCAAAAAAAATGTAATCATAATGGGTTTTCTAGACTCATAATTTTTTTAAATTATTGGAGTCATAATTCTTAAAATGATTTCTAGATTATAACATTGTAATAATAGTTTCCATACTCAACTTTTATTATGAAATTTTATATTCTGAAAAACATTATTTTATGAACAAACTATCATAATAACTTCTTCACACTGAAATATACTTCTCTATTATATTTATTTTTTTAACTAACTCATTATCATAATTCTATGAATTTTTTATGCAAATTAGTTTTAATAAAATCATTTAGATAAATAATCTTATTAATTATCAATATTATAAAACTTTTAAATGAATCGAGTGTTCAATGTTCTGTCTAAAAAATATTTGAATTAATGATGATCATTGGATCTATGTACTTTTTATATAAACTATTATATTTGTTAAGGATGTTAAATCATCATCCCAATGTCTATATAATATGGTACACAATATATATCCCATTTCTCTTGTTCCAAAAAATTTCCCCTACAAACTGCTCCTTCAAAATTATTTAGTCTAAAAAGATTCATTTATGACTATTTTACATTATTCAATATCAATCCAATGAATACTGCTGATGATTTCAAAAAAAATCCATTTTAATAGATAGTTTTATAGAAAAGAATAGTTGTGAGAAAAATGATTCTAATCTGAATAAAATTATATAATTCCATGGATGGGAATAAGTATTCGTGAGAAATACTGATCATTATTTCAATCGATTATACACTAATATTATTCAATATTTTCACACCATTATTATCTTTTTAAAATAAGATGGAGAAGAAAAATTTTCCTTTTCAATGTTTGTAAAATGATATATTTTATCCTATGACAATGTTGTGTGTTTGATAGGGGTACCAAAAGAAGGAGAGAAATTTTGTACTTATAAAAAAATTCAAGATGAACATTCTTCGTTAAACAAATGGGAAAAAGAAGATCCCTTATTTGATCATTAAAAAAATAAGGAATTATTTACATCTGACATCAGAAAATCATGTTGTTTCTATGTGGATTCATGGGTCACTAATACAGAGAAAAGGGGACTGTGACTAACTTAATGTTTTGGATATTTTTTTATTAGATTTTCTCATCAACATGAGTATGATACACCTTTCTAGATTCATCATTCATACCATAAAACATCAAGAATGGTTCTAGAAGATCTTATATGATCATTTTTTCTATAATTTGAAAATTGGTGGTTGGGTTCATGGAATATTTTCATGATTCCAAACAATTTGAATCTGATGAGAGAAAAAATTTCATTCATTAGTGAAGATACGATGAACCGTATTATATTTTTCATCAATAGAAATGTAATTATGTTTGTGGAAAAACATGATGGTGCCACATCGGATGCATAACCATAACGAAAAGATGCTAAATTTGTAAATAATAATAAAATGAATATTGAGACCTCCAAACCAATAAATTGAAATAAAAAATAATATACTAGATGAATTTTGTTGTGATTTGATGAAAAAGAAATCAGAAAGGAAACCTAGTGATCCAAAAATAATAAGTGACCCTAATAAGGCACAAAATTAAGAATTACAGCTTTATATACGATGGAAGAGGAATAATAGAAGAAAAATAACAAGATAATGTTGATAGAAGCTCAACTGTGTGAAAATACTGTGAAAGGGGTATATAGTGATTCAGCAAATGTCATTTAAAAAAATTATTAGATCGGGAAAGTGAATCTAAAAGGTGGTTTATCATTTCAAGAAATATATATTGATCATTTGTATTATCCTTCTATCACTAAAAAGGAAAGGAAACAGAAGTTTTGAAGAACTATAACCACCTATTTGAGACAAAGAATTAGAACTAGAATCGTTAGGAAAAGGTGATTCGAGAACTACTATGATGCTCGACTAGGAGCTTGATATGGTAGTTTATTAAGAGGTTTAAGGGAATAATGAATAATAAAAAGAAGTAGAATATAAATAATGAAGTAAATTTTATGTTATCAAATAACTTGTATAAGAATAGTAAAAAGAAGAAGAAGATAATGAAAATGAAGGTGAAAAAGATGAGAATTAAGAGGGAGATGTCGTTGAAAAAACTCAATCCGATATAAAGTCATTAGTTTATTCATTAGATTCATCCCCATTGAACATTTCTTCTTGACTGATCAGGGTAGTAATGTCATAACATTGGATGAATATACATCATCATCAAAGGAATCTACGACCTCATCATGGAAACATGATTATAAGAATTAAAAAAATAATGCTAATGAAAATACTGAAATTAATAAGGATGTTGAGATCCCTGAATTTTTTGATTATAAGTAAGATGTTTAAAATATTCTAAATTTGTTCTGTAATAATTTTCCAAAGAAAAAAAATAATAAAGGAAAGGATTTTGGTCTTATATCAAGTCAAATAAACCTCATGAGGTTCATGAATATTAGTCTGAATCAATAAGAACCATTTATTATAAAAGATTTTATTATATTGTTAATGAATTGAGATGTTCAGAAGGGAAAATTCAATATTTTCTGAAATGTGAACATAAATTTTAGATCATTCAAGAAACTCATAACTAGAAATTGGAATTATTCATTATTTTAACAGATAATGTTATTTGGATTGAATATAAGTTAATTTTTTTCCTAATAGTTCCCAAACTCATAGAACGCCTTATAATCAAATATTCTAGTGGCCTCATACAGTTGATGCTGATCTCAAATTACATGATGATAATTTCCAGGATTTAATGAAGTTTATAAATTAATATGTCGACTACTTTATTTTGTCATATAATTATTTGACTGAAAAAGTCAAATTTGTGTAATGGTTTAGAGATACGACTGATAATTGTGCTGAGGAAGTAAATAATTATAATGAAAATATCTAATATATAAAATAGGGGACAATTAGGCTCAAATGTTATGAAGAATAAATCAACATTTTACGGAATCTGAACCAATAATATTCTGAAAAACATTAGACTCAGGAAGAAAAGATATTAATGTTCAAGAAAGAGAAAAAGGATTTCATGAAGATTAAGTCTTTTTTAAAACCCCTTATGAAGAAAAATTGATTTTTTTATTTTAAACTCTTATTTTTTTGTAAAAAATTTTATTTTTTGATTAAAAGATCATATTTTTCTCTAATATTTTTTTCTTTATTTATTTCTATTACAATTGGTTTTATATTCTCCCATACTTATATGGATGACTAGGTAGTTAATTTTTGTTTCATGTATTATTTACCTAATATTTTTGGAAACATAGAATCATTCAATATTCATTTTTATAAATAACAAATGGATTATTTTTATATAAATGGGAAGAAATTATTCTCAAAATATGATCTCTTATCAATGGGGGTGTTTGATAAATGGGGATATTTTTATATTTATGGGGAGAATATGATCTTTTGGGAATGTTTTTTTCCTGTGCAGGAGTTAATCGTATTAAACATAGTTTTCTCCATCATATTTAGAAGATAGAGAATCTTATGGGGAGTTATAGTATATGTTTTCTACTCCAATGATGATGTAATTAAAATAATAAGAGCTCTTATTTTTTCAATGTTATTTTTTTCATTTATTTTTAGGGGCTCTTATTTATAATAATGGAGGATATTATTGAGTTTTATGTTACACTCCTTACATTTTCATTACTTTTGTTTTGTAAATGATAAAATATTTATTAAAACTTATTTACTAACATTTTATATACTGAGTGTTTTATAATTTTCATGTAGATAATAGTATATTTTACCCAGCACATAATACATTATTAAGTATTATGAGTATAAACATTATATTTTTTATTATAATTATCATTTTTAGTTTGTTTTTGATTAATAAAACTCACCTTTATCATCACAAGAAGTTATACATTATTTCTTGACTATCATCATGACAATGTCCTAACAATTGGACATATATCAGTATAAATTACATCAAAAAGTAACTCATAACGTTTATCGTATTGACATTTTTATGTAATTCCATTTGACTAACTTATGATTATAATCATATTTGGAGGACTTATTTCGATAGTAAAGAAAACTTATAACAATGTAATAGTGAAAACCAATAAGATGTTGGACATGAAGTTACAATAGATTTGTTGAGTGTCACGAGTTCATGTAACTGTAAAAAACATAGATAGACATGACCATTGAGATATCAAGATGACTATGAGAAACATGAGTATAAATACAGTGTAATATTTAGAGTTTGAATTTGTTGATATCAAGCTGATTTCTGATTGATTCATTTTCATTTTCCTTATTTGTGAGATATTTGATTATTATATATCATTAATATATTGTTCTTCGTCTTTGTAATTGAGTAGAGTTTTTTAGTTCTATGTAAACATTGTTAGGATTTATCATTTAAATATTTTGAATTAAAATATATGTCCAACTATTGTAATGATTGAGAGATTTTGGGGATAGGAAGGCATAGAATCTAATCTATTAGATTGTAAGATACTGAGGACAGGTATATAAAACAATCTGATAATCAAATCAAGGGATTCGACGAATAAGAAGAAAAATCCAATCTGATCATCATATCACTAAAATTACTTGGTAAGGAGAGATAGACATTTTGGTATGTATAAAATAGTGGATATCTATAGTTTGAGTTATATACTACCTTACTCTTATGGTTAAATGATTTTAATTCTTTTAGTATCTTGATTGTCGTTCTTTAATTTCTATTCTTTTTGGTTACTTGTTACATATCATTTTTCTATTCAAATACACAGTTCAATAGAAAATGAAACATCATATTAATATTTGTATTGGTATTTTTTTAATTATATTAATCTGATAACAATAAAAATACTATGTTTGTTTAATCAATAATTATTTAATTATGATAAAAAAATACAAAATAAATCATATCCATCATGATTATTATTTTCATAAATATGATAATAAAATATTTAGTGATTCCAATATTTTACTATAATTTAATCAGTAAATATCTATGTTATGATTCATTGATTAATATCATCAAACTGAGGGCTTATTCTGATAAAAATACTCAAATGTGATTTAGGGTTTGTAGTTTAATTATATTAAAATGTGTTTTTTAAAACTACAATTCACCCCACACCTCCATTAACATAAATGTCAAGATAATATTCATACAATCTTGATCAATATTATTAATATAAAGAACAAAAAAAGGGAAATGTTATGTGAATTAGTTAGTAGAACCTAAAATTATGTTTTCATTAGAACAAAATGGTTATTCAAAATCAAGGATAGTGATCAAGGTGTGATAATAATAAAAATTTCTAGTCAATATTTCAAAGGATATAATAAACATGAAACAATAGATTATGAGGAATCCTTTCCCCACCAATACGATTATATGATATTAGTATAATTTTAGAATATGCATTTATTTGAATATTAAATTGTTTTTATTATATATAAAATATTTCCCTCTAACATCTTTTCAGGAGGTTCATATAAAATATACTCATTGTTTTCAGAATCCCCACAATCCAAATATATTTTTATGATCATATATCTAGGTATATAAGATGTAATTTATTTACATTGTCTAATGGTTTTAATGTATGATTATTATACACTAACCATTTTAAGAAAACTTATTCAAAAAATAATTTTTATTTTCAATTTTGTTTAGATATAATTTTTATGTTACCAAATAAAAAAATATATTGATTTCTAAATATTTATATAGAAATAATATGAAATGAGTATGTTGAGAGAAATAAATTTTATTCATTAATTTAAAATCCAATGAAATATATATTTTCAATATATGAAATTTATGAAAATATATAAAACATTTGTTGAAGATATTTAGACCCAAAAGTAATGTGAATTATAAAACTCTTGTGAGTTATAATAGTAATCCCCAAATTATAATAGACTAATAATCAACTAAAATATGTATAGATTAAAATTTGGTAGCTTTCTATATCAATCTACAAGTGTCCCCATATCACATTTCTAGTGTGTCCTTGTGATAACATACAAAGAAAATAAAAAGATTCTCATTTGAATGATTCTAAAATAATATTAATATATTTAGAAGGAAATATATCCAATATATAATTTTTCAAAAAATATAAAAATTTTATATAATTTCATTTTCTAATATTGAATTTTGTGGGTGTGTCATATATTGAAACAAAATTAATATAATAATTCATCTTCTATGATGATTATTGGTTTTATGGTCTCGATAGAAAAAAAACTATTCCATTATCAACTGATGAATCTAAATATATAGTTTCTATAAGTTGATGTCCACATAGTTTTTGGATGAAACTCACCTTAATGGAAATAAAATTCAATTTATTCATTTTCTAGTTAAATTTGATAACACATCTGTAATAAACTTTTCCATGAATATGATAAGTCATTCAAGAATAAGAAAATAGATATAAGAAAGAATTTCATAAGGGATAATTCTCAAAGAATATTATTTCTCCAAATAATATAAAGGTACTAAATTTTAATGTGAAAATATATTTATAAATTCTCTATAGGTTGAAACATTTGATTTTAAAAAATTTAATTTGTTTTTCTTTTATTTTAAATAATTTTTATTCTAATTAATGATTTTATACAGTTTTCCATGGATCCAAATTTATTGTCCACTAATTGAAATATAACACTAAATTATAGACTATATTTTATAATTTATTCCTGTAAATCATAGAGTTATATGAAATAATAAAAAAAATTATTGTTTTAATTGTTTTAATTTTATTGATTCCTTATTATTGACTAAATTCATTATAAAAAAATTAACTTATTTCTCTTGGGATATTTTTTTTAAAACCACTAAAATCACATTCTTTCTTAAATTAAATAACTTTTCATCTTAACCATAATAATATTACAATCAAACAAATTATTTCATGGTGAATTAGAAAATGAAAATTATTTATATACTTTTTTCAGTTCATGAACAACGAAAAATAGATAATGAATTCCTCATATTGAATGATATTGATTTGAAATTGATAGATCACATAAAATGTCTTCATATTCCAATGATGGGGGTTTTTAATTTATGGGAAAAGAACCATGTTATTTAATAAAATATATTTCTAATAGTTTTATGGAAACATTGGGTTCAATTTTGGAAAACATGAAGATTCATCCATTTTATTGGTGAACAGTAATAATATCCATATCTCTTAGATTGAGTGGGATGAGAATTTTTGGTGTCCTCGGGAAGTATTTATTAATTTTAATGCTACCCTGGTTAGTGTGAATGATTTTTTACCAGATGAGATCATGGATTTTTTAGAGATACATTTTTGAAAAGAATCATGTAATGGAATTATAGGCCAATAGAAAAGTTTTTTTACTGTTTATTTAGACATAGATAGACCATTGGAATTAGGAGTTTACCCATGTTTAATTTTAAAAGATCTACCTGCATTTTGTGCTACTAATTGTGATCGAATTCAATAATCCAAGCCACATATTTGGATTAATTATACATTTTGTTTAATTTTAGCTCTCTTTTTTCAAATGCTTGAGATATAATTAACTAATGTTATAGAAACCATGTGTTACACATTTAATACATTTAGAAATGTTATTTTAAAAAATATATGATATTATTATAAATTTTAATTGAAGAACTTATTTCTCATTAACAGAAAATAACATGGTTTGTTCCCTATTCATGATAATGGTGAAACATTATTATGCCTATCGTTCTTACTAACGGAAATGAATCTAAAACTACTAGTATTACTAAATGAGATAGAATGGAGGATGAAATAAATTGTGAAAATGGTATTAAAATATTTATATGGATATACGATATCATTTTTAATATTCCCTCAAATATTTTAAAGAGTATTCATAGGGAGAAGATGATTTTTATCACAGATAGAAAGTTGTTATTGAAGGTGTTCAAGTTCAAACGGTTAGTGAAACTACATCAACCATAAATATAAATTAAAATCTGGATCCATATATTTATTCAATTAATATAAAATAATATAATCAAAACATTTATAATACATTAATATCATGTATTAAGAAATGTGTCTCAAAAATATTCACACAACCAAAATACCAAAAGGATTAATTTCTTATTGATTATATACATAAGTAACATACATTAAAATAATTTGGATCAATTTTCTTTAATCATACACATCTAGTCCAATTATAAACATCACACATGATATAATAAATATATTAACCAATGAAATTGAAATATAATAAATTGTTGAGCTCAAACACTTGTAAAGGGAAAAATGTGCCACACAAAAATAAATCATAACCATGATATAGAACATTAAAAATACATAAATATTTTAAAAAATAATACAAGGACCATGTATTGAAATCATATAATATTTTTGAGTAATATAATATCATTCGGGAAACATAAAGATATAACATATCTCAATGCACATATTAATAAATATGAAACATGTTAGCACAATCTAAAATTGTAGAATACTTAACAATTTGGAATAATTTTTAAAACAGGGAATGTAATGGTAAAGAAGATTTATGATTAAAATTTTATATAAAATTATAGAAAACATGGATATTTTGCACCATAATAAACATGTAAATTTTTTGTTCAAAACATTCTATATCGTGTCCACACAACTTCAGTATACAGCTTCTCATATATCATTCTCCAATGTTTTAATTTCAAAAAATTCATGCATAAACATTATACAAGGAACATGTTGTAAAATATTTCTATATCTCATTCACAAAAAAATAATTCAAATATTTATACCCATATCTAATTAACCCATCCATACTATGATCAATGATTCCTATATCTCACTAACAAAAAATATTTGGGAGAAAAGATTCTAGAAAAACAATAAGATATAATCATATCGAATCATGTGATATGAGACATCAACAAATTAATTTAATGGTGATATATGAACCCACACATCCTCATCCATACACATTAGGGTTTTAATTAAATCATACATTAATAAACACAAAATTACCATTCAGAAAAAGAATGGGTTTATGAAAAATGTAATCAAAATCACATAACATGAACTTAAGAGGTCATATATAATGTAAAATATTATTTTCAAAAACAAATAATATTATAATAACACATAAAGGAACAAAAAAATAAAACCTCGTGATATATAACTCTTTTTGAGAATGTATAAGTTAAAGTGAAATTGTTTTCACCTAACCGTTTAAATCATTGAAGTACGAAATACAATCTAAGATATATTTTTACTATGGGATTATAATGAAATTCTAAAATCTTATTATCAATATTTTAAAATTAATAATCTATTATGATAACTAATAGTTATAGAAATTGGAAATGAAGATACATTGAAAACTTTTACTTTTAAAAAAAACATCAGTAATAGAGACAATTAAAAGAATGTTGTCATAAAAAATGGATATTGAAAGAACATGAGAAAATTAAAGTTGAAAATAATATTTAATAATCTATATTTGAATAATAATAAATGTTTTCAATAATTTTATTTTAAATTCATGGTATACATTTACTATTAAAATAATATTTATTAATAAAAACATAAAAATTCCATAATGTTTTCAAAAAATTGATTTCAAAACAAAATTCAAGAAATATTTCTGTAAATGAATCCTTTATAACTGTTACATGGAAAATACATTAAATTTTATAAAAATTAATTGAAAATACATAAAAACATATAGGTTTATATAATATTTAATAATGGTGACCTAAAAATTACAAATATATGTTCAAAAGGAATTTGAAGATGATTTGAAAAATTTTACTTTTAAGAACAATATCAAATATTGGAACCAGTAAAATGAAATAGTGTTTTGAAAAAAGGGAAGTGAAAATACATGGAAACTGTTATGATATATAAGAAACATTAAAAATGACTCCTTTGAAAAAACATATTGTTTTAGAAAAATTGAATTGGAAAGACATTGAAAACACTCCACATTAAAAGATTCTTTAATAATAGACTCGTGAAAATATATAAGGTTTTGAAATAATATTTTTGAAAATAAATTGATCACTGATACTTTTAATATAATCATAAAAAATAGAGACATTATTAATATAATTTTTTCCCCAAAAATTATTTAAAAATACTTATAAAACATTTACATTTAAAAATAATAATTAATATTGGTTCTATGGGGTGGACATAAATATGTCACGTCAACTGTAATGTGTGATGCCCCATACCCAAATTCCCAAATTCAGTTACCATAAACACATACATTACATTCCTTTAATGATACTACCTGTAAATCCCTAGTGAAAACAAAAATTAACTAAAAATTTAAAAAGATTTTTGTTACTCTTACATATAAGTGATATTTTCTAGATGAGGAATTTAATTTGTTAGAAAAAAAAATAAACAGAATAATTATATGTCATTTTTATGAAATGGAAGAATTTTTAATTATATATGAGATAGCATAGTTATGTTTATGTACTCAACATTTCAAAAAAATATTTCACACATGGTATCCTTCGAAACGTGCCTAAATTAATAAATTTATCCATAACCTCAGGAAATAGAACACATAATTAGGGATGACCTCAAATTCTCATTAAAGGAAATATTAAAACTGAAACAATCATAGAATAATCATGAAACCAATTTAATGGTAGGAATTGATAACCAAAAAAGAAGGCATAATTAATATGAAAAATAGAGCATATTATATCCATGATAATAAATAAAAATATGGATGTTAATAAGACTGCTCTCTTACTGGTGGAATGTGTAATGCCAAAAAGAAAATATTCATTGTCTAGAACATATTCAATACAGCTTTATTTATATTTGATATAAAATTCAAGACATCTAAATATCAATGCCTTGTTCTGTGAAATTTTCCTATCATGGGAGGATTCATACATATGAAACCATTTTTCACTCATGAGACTTGTGGACTCATATAGGTGGATAAAATTAAGGTTCATATCCAAATCATATTTCCAATGAATTAACAAAATGAGTCTATGAAAACATTTCATTTCATTCCCCATGGATTCTTTTTCTGAATTAAATGTTGACTCTCATTTTAATGAGGATTAGAAAATATCAGTACATGTTTAATGTTTGTTACTATCCCATAATTAATAATATTTTAAATTAATTCCCTCATGTCAATAAGGGAATCAAATGATCGTAATATATCCAACGAAATAAATTAGATGGTAAATAAATACATATTCAACTTCCAAGTGATCATCTAAATTGGGATAATTCTATTTGGTATACTAAGAATTTTCTTGATGTAAATATAATATTTTAATCTCTAGGTAAACATTACCTGATATGGATTTGGTATAATATTAAGTTCTCAAAAAATAGAAAAATGACTATACAGGTTAGTAAATACTTGAATGTCATGATCAAATCCATAAATGAAATACTTCCTCACAATATAATGCTTGAATTATATTATTACACCATAATATCTTAAAATAAGAACATCATGTTGTATACAGTATATGTCATGAAAAACCAAGATTATAAGGGATTGTAACACCTCTATAAAAAATGATATGTTTCTTTTTATGAAAATTCTATCTCTTCGATTGATTGGGATGCAGAAAACATTGGGTTGAAGTTAAATATGTTACGTATTAAAAATTTTATTATTTATATCATATCATTAAAACATTTATATTGTATTAATGGTTATTAATAGTACTTAATTAATTTATAATCATTTCAAAAAAAATTATATAATGTAAAATCAACGGTTATCTATATACTATAAATATATTAGGAACCATTTGAAAGAGAAATAAATTATTTCTGAAAATTTTTATTTTCCTCTAAGGCAGATTATATATGCTTTATAATCAATATATGAAATTAATTTTAATAATTATTAGAAATCTTTTTTGAAAAAATTAACATCATTTATTGAAATCTCAATTTTAAAATTATCCTTGTGTGAAATTTTGATAAATTTCTGATAATATTTTTTTTTGATGAATTGTGGAAAATGATAATTTTTAATTAAAACTATTATTTCATTTAACTTATTTTAAAATGTAAATTACATTTTAAATTGATATTAAAGAAAAATTCATTAAAAATTCATTAATTTTTTTTTAATTTAATTCATTATAGTAAATTTTATATGGAATTTTGGTATAAAAACATTCTAAACTTTTGAATGTTTTTCTTTGAATAAAATCTTCTTCAGCACATCTATGAGATTAATTTGAAATTAAATTACGCCACATATGTGTGTTTATTTTTTAAAAATGGATTTAATAGTTTAAATAATAATATTATATATTATATTATAAGATAAACATAACAATTTTACTTATTAATTAGTGGAAACAGTAAAAATTAATTATTATGTGAAAGGACAAAATAGGTTTATTTTGGGTTAAACTAAAATTTTAAGTGTTAAAATGAAAAAAAATTCCAATATAATTGAAATATTTATAAATTATAGTTTCTAAGGTTTAATTATGTTAAATCTTTATAATGTTTAATGAAAAAATGCAGTTAGAAGTCATTTTTTCAAAAATTACAAGTGTGTCCACTCCCCCCTCTAATAATGTACACCCCCTACCCTCTCCTTTAAACACTTATAAAACATATTGGATTGTAAAATACACCCCCAAAAATTATTAATAAAATAATTTCATATTTTTATTGTTGGCTTGGTCAAAAATCAATCCATGGTTTGATTTTGGTGCAATCTAGATGAATTTTCTAGAAGAAGTAAAATCATCTTTAATATATCAATTTATTTTATTTTATTTTTTATTCCAAATATTTAAAATATTATTAAACCAAGATTTTATAATAACATAATTATATTACATATACTAAAAAAATTATGTTATTTTATTCAACTACAATGAAATATTATTCCCAAAAAGAGGAAACGAAATCACAAAACGTGTGTACGACAAACTACCGCCACGAACTGACATCATTTATTTTTCCACCACTCCTAATAATGGGTATAAATAATGATTTATGTGACTTTTTTATATTATACTTATGATAAAATTATAATTTTTAATTATAATATCATATATAACATCAAATATTCCATTCCATGGAGAATGTGAAAACATTGTTTGTCTGCACGGTAGACTACCACCTATTGAAGTGCTGTGATTCTTTCTTTACTAATGATTTACAAGTAAGGTATAAAAAGATAAATTTAATGGATATATATATAAAAATGATATTTATTATTTTAAATTAATATACATTCCAATTCTTTATCATTTCAACCATTTCAGAAATTATAGTTATGTACGTGCCTATGTACAACCTACCATCTCCATGAATCACTGAGATTCATTATCCATTACCAAAATTAAATAATAATTATAGGTATGTATCTAATAAAAAATAATTAAAATTGTAATATATTTTTATATATTAAGAAATTATACCATATTTTTTTGTTTTATAACTTTCATGATGAAACACGTAAGAGAAAAAAAGTCAATAAACACTCCAAAGAACTGAGACAATGATTGGTTATTAACGAATGTGTAATAAGTTGTTATAAAAAGTAAAAATATTACACTATAAATAAAAATATGACTTTGGTATAAGTTAATAACATTATTAAAACCATTATATATATAATGTTAATGAGTTCTAAACTGAAGGTAAACCTTAGGTAAGTTGGATCATAACTCAATATCCATTCAATAGTTTATATAAATACTTCATTGATTATATTATTGCGATATTATGTGGAAAATAAATATTAAATAATCCTTGTTTTATTTACTCTTAAATTTTTTTGGATCTAATTTTTTAAAATAAATTATCAAATTTATTAACTTTAATTTCAATTATATGAACTTTGTATGTTTTTCACCTCTAACTTCTTTCATTGAGATATTTTTTCATTTAACCCTGTAATTTGTTTAGTATTGTATATAATAATTATTTAAATAAAATATTCAAAATATATTATACATTATTATATATCATGTGTCAAATGATCTATTAATTTATTGGAATTTATGATTCATAATTTAATCAAGTGGAAATGGTTTATATTTCAATCTCATTCTATTCTGGTTATCATATGCATCAATTTCCAATGAAAGATATTTTTTAATAATTTTCTAATTTACCATATTAATTTCATTATAAACTATTTATTCATTATTTTTTCATGTAATATCAATATTTCTCAGTCTTTGGTACTTATAATAGTTGAAATTTTTTTAGATCAATATGAATTTATTTAATTCCTTCATCTAAAATCCGTCTTCTTCAAAATAAATATTAAAAAAAATAAAAAAAATACTTTAATGTGATTATTTAATATTATTTATACCATTAATTATCTGTTTACAAAATAATTTAAAATAATATTTTTGTCATTTTATGAAAAGGTAATATTTTACTATTCTTATAAATTTTTTTAAGGAATTTTTATTTCGTTAACATATTTACCATGAAATGAACTCTTCCTCTAATTTGGGTGAAAACAAATTAAAAATAATATGAAGAAAATGGCATAATAGTTTGAAATGAATATATACTTTTGTCTAAGGGTATAACCTATAAGAAGGAATAGACTATAAAAAACAAATACACTAATTTCTAGAGTTGAATATATTTGTATTCTACTACCCAACACACCATTAATTAATATAAGTATTTCACAAATGGATGTGCAGTATGACTTCAATGATGGATATGAGTAGGATGATGTTTTGTTTGAAAAAACCCTCAATTTTTGAAAGTAAAAAACATTCTAAATAGGTATATAAAGTTTTCAAAGAATTATATGGACTGAAATAATTTCATATAGAATGGAATGATATGTTTAAAAAATATTTCTTACAATAAAACATTGTTAAAATATCTCTGTATCCATAACATTTTATGAAATATGTAAATAAAAAAAATTTACATTTAAAATTTATTTTCATGACATTATATTACGATAAACTAAATAATTTTTAATAAATTATTTTTCATATCTCATGAAATATGAGTTTGATATGTGTATTATGTGTGAGTTAACATATTTTCTTGATTTTAAAATCTCATAAAAATTAGATGGAATATTTATATAATTACATATATATATATAAGATATATTATTAAGAAATTTGGATATCATAGAAAAATATATTTGTTTCTATTGGTACCTCTAATACCCATGATCCTGATGAGGGTGGTCCACTGGTTGAATAAAGTATTTTTATATATATGATAAGATATTTACTTTCCATAACATCTAGTCATTGGATTTAATGTTTTCTATATTCTTATGTTCTTGATATTATTAAAATCAAAAGCATCGTGTTGAAAAACTATAAAATGAGTTATTCTTTATCTTATGTGAACTACGGATATAAGAATTTTATTTTCTAATGGATATGAATTTGAACTAAAAAGTTTTCTAAATGCTGAAATTTGTTGTTGTAGAGTAGATAGAAAAATAAAATATGTAACATATAATTTTTAAGAGATTCATTAGTTTCTTTTTCATATATGAAACAATAATAAATATTATTTTCCACTAATGAAACCAAAAATGTTGCAGCTATATGTTTTTGTTCTATAATGTTATGGATGAAATAGAAACTCATTGATCATGGATTAAGTTTTACTAAAAGTATAATATATTGTGATAATACATGTTCCATTACATTACGTAAAACCCCAACACATCACTCATGTACTATTTGTATAGTTATAAGACATATTTTCCTTTAGGATCACACACTTAAAAGAGATATCAATTTTAAATTTATCAGAATGAAAAAACAACATAATGATATTTCTATAAAACCACAACCTTAAAATAGATTGGAATACATTAAACAGACAGTAGAAAAGATCAATGTAAATAAATCATTCATATATACTTCTATTTTATCCATCCTCATATAATATGTTACTATTTTTTATATGGGTAGTGTATATTATTGATGTATTTCAAAATACTTTTAGTTTTCAAAAAAAATGTAATCATAATGGGTTTTCTAGACTCATAATTTTTTTAAATTATTGGAGTCATAATTCTTAAAATGATTTCTAGATTATAACATTGTAATAATAGTTTCCATACTCAACCTTTATTATGAAATTTCATATTCTGAAAAACATTATTTTATAAACAAACTATAATAATAACTTCTTCACACTGAAATATACTTCTCTATTATATTTATTTTTTTAACTATCCCATTATCATAATCCTATGAATTTTTTATGCAAATTAGTTTTAATAAAATCATTTAAATAAATATTCATATTAATTCTCAATATTATAAAACTTTTAAATGAATCGAGTGTTCAATGTTCTGTCTAAAAAATATTTGAATTAATGATGATCATTGGATCTAAGTACTATTTATATCAACTATTATATTTGTTAAGGATGTTAAATCATAGTCCCAATGTCTATATAATATGGTACACAATATATATCCCATATCTCTTGTTCCTAAAAATTTCCCCTACATACTGCTCCTTCAAAATTCTTTAGTCTAAAAAGATACATTTATGACTATTTTACATTATTCAATATCAATCCAATGAATACTGCTGATGATTTCAAAAAAAATTCCATTTTAATATATAGTTTTATAGAAAAGAATAGTTGTGAGAAAAATGATTCTAATCTGAATAAAATTATATAATTCCATGGATGGGAATAAGTATTCGTAAGAAATACGGATCATTATTTCAATCTATTATACACTAATATTGTTCAATATTTTCACTCCTTTATTATCTTTTTAAAATAAGATGGAGACGAAAAAATTTCCTTTTCAATGTATTTAAAATGATATGTTTCATCCGATGACAATGTTGTGTGTTTGATAGGGGTACCAACAGAAGGAGAGAAATTTTGTACTTATAAAAAATTTCAAGATGAACATTCTTCGTTAAAAAAAAGTCAAAAACAATATCCCGTATTTGATCATTAAAAAAATAAGGAATTATTTACATCTGACATCAGAAAATCATGTTGTTTCTATGTGCATGCATGGGTCACTAATACAGAGAAAAGGGGATTGTGACTAACATAATGTTTTGGATATTTATTACTATATTTTCTCATCAACATGAGGATGATACACCTTTCTATATTCGTCATTCATACCATAAAACATCAACAATGGTTCTAGAAGATCTTATATGATCATTTTTTCCATAATTAGAAAATTTTTGGTTGGGTGCATGGAATATTTTCATGATTCCCAACAATTTGAATCTAATGAGAGAAAAAATTTCATTCATTAGTGAAGATACGATGAACCGTATTACATTTTTCATCAATGGAAAAGTAATTATGTTTGTGGAAAAACATGCTGGTGCCACATCGGATGCATAACCATAACAAAAAGATGATAAATTTGTAAATAATAATAAAATAAATATTGATAACTCCAAACCAATAAATTGAAATAAAAAATAATATACTAGATGAAGTGTGTGGTGATTTGATGAAAAAGAAATCAGAAAGGAAACCTAGTGATCCAAAAAAAATAAGTGACCCTAATAAGGCACAAAATTAAGAATTCCAGCTTCATATACGATGGAAGACTATTCATAGAAGAAAAATAACAAGATAATTTTCATTGGAGATCAACTGTGTGAAAATACTATGAAAGGGGTATATAGTGATTCAGCAAATGTCATTTTAAAAAATTATTAGATTGGGAAAGTGAATCTAAAAGGTGGTTTATCATTTCAAGAAATATATATTGATCATTTGTATTATCCTTCTATCACTAAAAAGGAAAGGAAACGGAAGTTTTGAAGAACTAGAACCACCTATTTGAGAAAAATAATTATAACTAGAATCGTTAGGAAAAGGTGAATCGGGAACTACTATGATGCTCGACTAGGAGCTTGATATGGTAGTTTATTAAGAGGTTTAAGTGAATAATGAATAATAAAAAGAAGTAGAATATAAATAAGGAAGTAAATTTTATGTTATCGAATAACTTGTATAAGAATCGTAATAAGAAGAAGAAGATAATGAAAATGAAGGTGAAAAAAATGAGAATGAAGAGGGAGATGTCTTTGAAAAAACTCAATCCGATATAAAGTCATTAGTTTATTCATTAGGTTCATCCCCATTGAACATTTCTTCTTGGACCGATCAGGGTAGTAAAGTCATAACATTGGATGAATATGTATCATAATCAAAGGAATCTACGGACTCATCATGGAAACATGATTATAAGAATTCAAAAAATAAAGCTAATTAAAATACTGAAATTAATAAGGATGATGAGATCCTTGAATTTTCTGATTATAAATATGATGATTAAAATATTCTAAATATGTTCTGTAATAATTTTCCAAAGAAACAAAATAATAAGGGAAAGGATTTTGATCTTATATCAAGTAAAATAAACATCACGAGGTTCATGAAGATTAGTCTGAATCAATAAGAACCATTTATTATAAAAGATTTTATTATATTGTTCATGAATTGAGACGGTCAGAAGGGAAAATTCAATATTTTCTGAAACTTGAATATAAATTTTAGATCATTCAAGAAAATCATAACTAGAAATTGGAATTATTCATGATTTTAACAGATAATGTTATTTGGATTGAATATAAGTTAATTTTTTTCCTAATAGTTCCCAAACTCACAGAACGCCTTATAATCAAATGTTCTAGTGGCCTCATACAGTTGATGCTGATCTCAAATTACATGATGATAATTTCCATGATTTAATGAAGTTTATAAATGAATATGTCGACTACTTCATTTAGTTATATAATTATTTGACTGAAAAAGTCAAATTTGTGTAATGGTTTAGAGATACGACTGATAATCGTGCTGAGGAAGTAAATAATTATAATGAAAATATCTAATATATAAAATAGGGGACAACTAGGCTCAAATGTTATGAAGAATAAATCAACATTTTATGGAATCTGAACCAATAATATTCTGAAAAACATTAGACTCGGGAAGAAAAGATATTAATGTTCAAGAATGAACAAAAGGATTTCATGAAGATTAAGTCTTTTTTAAAACCCATTATGAAGAAAAATAGATTTTTTTATTTTAAACTCTTATTTTTTTTGTAAAAGATTTTATTTTTTGATTAAAAGATCATATTTTTATCTAATATTTTTATTTTTTATTTTTTTCTGTTACAATTGGTTTTATATTCTCTCATACTTATATGGATGAATAGGTAGTTCAGTTTTGTTTCATGTATTATTTCCCTAATATTTTTGGAAACATTGAATCCTTCAATATTCATTTTTATAAATCACAAATGGATTATTTTTATATAATGGGGAAGAAATTATTCTCAAAATATGATCTCTTAACAATGGGGGTATTTGATAAATGGGGATATTTTTATATTTATAGGGAGAATATGATCTTTTGGGAATGTTTTTTCCTATGCGGGAGTTAATCGTATTAAACATAGTTTTCTCCATCATATTTAGAAGATAAAGTAGCTTATGGGGAGTTATAGTATATGTTTTATACTCCAATGATGATGTAATTAAAATAATAAGAGCTCTTATTTTTTCAATGTTATTTTTTTCATTTATTTTTAGGGGCTCTTATTTATAATAATGGGGGATATTATTGAGTTTTATGTTATACATCTTACATTTTCATTACTTTTGTTTTGTAAATGATAAAATATTTATTAAAACTTATTTACAAACATTTTATATACTGAGTGTTTTATAATTTTCATGTAGATAGTAGTATATTTTACCCAATACATAATACATTATTAAGTATTATGAGTATAAACATTATATTTTTTATTATAATTATCATTTTTCGTTTGTTTTTGATTAATAAAAATCACTTTTATCATCACAAGAAGTTATACATTATTTCTTGACTATCATCATGACAATGTCCTAAAAATTGGACATATATCAGTATGAATTACATCAAAAAGTAACTCATAACGTTTATCGTATTGACATTTTTATGTAATTCCATTTGACTAACTTATGATTATAATCATATTTGGAGGACTTATTTCGATAGTAAAGAAAACTTATAACAATGTAATGGTGAAAACCAATAAGATGTTGGACATGAAGTTACAATAGATTTGTTGAGTGTCACGAGTCCATGTAACTGTAAAAAACATAGATAGACATGACCATTGAGATATCAAGATGACTATTAGAAACATGTGTATAAATACAGTGTAATATTTAGAGTTTGAAGTTGTTGATATCAAGATGATTTCTGATTAATTCATTTTCATTTTCCTTTTTGGTGAGATATTTAATGATTATATATCATTAATGTATTGTTCTTTACCTTTGTAATTGATTAGAGTTTTTTATTTCTATGTAAACATTGTTAGGATTTATCATTTAAATATTTTTCATTAAAATATATGTCCAACTATTGTAATGATTGAGAGATTTTGGGGATAGGAAGGAAGAGAATCTAATCTATTAGATTGTAAGATACTGAGGACAGGTATATAAAACAATCTGATAATCAAATCAAGGGATTCCACGAATTAGAAGAAAAATCCAATCTGATCATCATATCAATAAAATTACTTGGTAAGGAGAGATAGACATTTTTGTATGTATAAAATAGTGGATATCTATAGTTTGAGTTATATACTACCTTACTCTTATGGTTAAATGATTTTTATTATTTTAATATCTTGATTTTCGTTCTTTAATTTCTATTCTATTTTATTACTTGTTACAAATCATTTTTCAATTCAACTACACAGTTCAATAGAAAATGAAACATCATATTAATATTTGTATTGGTATTTTTTTAATTATATTAATCTGATAACAATAAAAATACTATGTTTGTTTAATCAATAATTATTTAATTATGATATAAAAAAAATCATATCCATCATGATTATGATTTTCATAAATATGATAATCAAATATTTTGGTGATTCCAATATTTTACTATAATTTAATCAGTAAATATCTATGTTATGATTCATGGACTAAGATCATCAAACGGAGGGCTTATTCTGATAAAAATACTCAAATTCGGTTTAGGGTTGGTAGTTTAATTATTTTAAAATGTGTTTTTTAAAACTACAATTCACCCCACACCTCCATTAACATAAATGTCAAGATAATATTCATACAATCTTGACCAGTATTATTTATATAAAGATCCAAAAAAGGGAAATGTTATGTGAATTAGTTAGTAGAACCTAAAATTATGTTGTCATTAGAACAAAATGGTTATTCAAACTCAAGGATAATGATCAAGGTGTGATAATAATAAAAATTGCTAGTCTATATTTCAAAGGATATAATAAACATGAAACAATAGATTATGAGGAATCATTTCCCCACCAATAAGATTATATGATATTAGTATAATTTTATAATATGCATTTATTTGAATATTAAATTATTTTTATTATATATAAAATATTTCCCTCTAACATCTTTTCAGGAGGTTCATATAAAATATACTCCTTGTTTTCAGAATCCCCACAATCCAAATATATTTTTAGGATCATATATCTAGGTATATAAGATGTAATTTATTTACATTATCTAATGGTTTTAATGTATGATTATTATACACTAACCATTTTAAGAAAACTTATTCAAAAAATAATTTTTCTTTTCAATTTTGTTTAGATATTATTTTTATGTTACCAAATAAAAAAATATATTGATTTCTAAATATTTATATAGAAATAATATTAAATGATTATGTTGAGAGAAATAAATTTTATTCATTAATTTAAAATCCAATGAAATATATATTTTCAATATATGAAATTTATGAAAATATATAAAAAATTTGTTGAAGATATTTAGTCCCAAAAGTAATGTGAATTATAAAACTCTTGTGAGTTATAATAGTAATCCCCAAATTATAATATACTACTAAATCAACTAAAATATGTATAGATTAACATTTGGTAGCTTTCTATATCAATCTACAAGTGTTCCCCATATCACATTTCTAGTGTGTCCTTGTGATAACATACAAAGAAAATAAAAAGATTCTCATTTGAATGATTCTAAAATAATATTAATATATTTAGAAGGAAATATATCCAATATATAAGTTTTCAAAAAATATAAAATTTTTATATAATTTCATTTCTAATATAGAATTTGGTGGGTGTGTCATATATTGAAACAAAATTAATATAATAATTCATCTTCTATGATGATTATTGGTTTTAAGGTCTCGATAGAAAAAAACCCTATTCCATTATCAACTAATGAATCTAAATATATAGTTTCTATAAGTTGATGTCCACATAGTTTTTGGATGAAACTCACCTTAATGGACCTCAAATTCAATTTATTCATTTTCTAGTAAAATTTGATAACACATGTAACGCCCCGACCCCAGTTGCCCAGAGTCGGTGCATTAATTACATAACATTGGCATGATCACAAGAAAGATCAAATCTCGAAAGACCGATTGGTTTAGTAGCCTTGGAAACACTAGATATAATCATAAAGTTTTACATTACATTTCAAAGTGAAAAACTACTACAACAACAAAGTCTTCATATCCACACTATTAACCCCTCATAATATCCCTGCAAGTCATTCATAATTTACTTCTTCACTACCTGGGAAAAATAAAACATAGAAAAGGGGTGAGCTCAAATGCCCAGTAAGGATAACAATATAGAGGAAACTTTCATAAATAAAAATAAACATTTAAGGCAATGTATAACTAAAACAAAAGCCTTTTAAACTTGAACATTTAACACAGTATGGCATAAATAAAATGAAATAATGCCATTTACTTATTCACATGGATATTCTACTAATCGAATAATCACATGCAAAAATCAATAACCACTTTCATAATGTTGGAATGCATAATGCCAGACTATCATAACCACATAGCCAAGGCCTCGTGCCAAGACTACAAATAAGATTTTGTCAAGGCCTTGTGCCAAGACACTAGTTTGTCTCATGAGACCTACCGATGCATCGAGGAGCTATAGCGGGCTCCACCCGTCACTTATTAAGTCCAATGCATTCCCATATGAAAAGGTTTAAACATAACATAAACATTCGTATTAAAACAAGCATACGAAATGTCAATAATTTCACCATAAACTATGAATGGTATAAAAATAGCACATCCATAGTCAAACATATCACAAAACCTTCAATACAATATAGAAGTTTTGTATCATAATAAATCAACTTCAAATAATCTTAAAATCCATCAAAGGATGTTGACATAGATGAAATCAAAATTCTTTTTAAAGAAATATCTCCTTTCATTTTGAAATCATTTAAGATCCATATAAAATAAAACATTTTCTTTGAAAATATTCTTATAAGCTTGTATGGAAAGCTTCGACGATTTTATAACGGCGGAAAATAACCGCACCCGCCGTATAAGTTAAAAAAAACATTCTTACCTCAATTCTGTCGAAAAGGTTAAAAAGGACCTTGTTTTGAAAACGACGGAAAGATTCCTTTATAAACCTCTTATAAAAAGTCAAACAAGGGTATAAATGACTTCAACCCATATTCTTTTAAATAGTAAAAATGTTTTGAAATACATTTTGAAGAAACATGGATGTGGATGATAACGAGATCCCAGTAGATTATTACATATAAACAACCTCGGATAATGAAGAGATTGTGAAATAACCCTTACCTTGTACTTTTCCTTGGTTGGGGTAGGTTAACCTCCTATATAATGGTGAAATAATTGTTATTAAATTATACAAGAATCATATATATTAATATGATATCATATATGATCTTTTAACATTGATTTATTAATAATATCTTAGAATTATCATCGTTTCGGGTGTTAACTTACTCATTTTCTTTTATATGTTTTGTTACATAAGCCATGTTTGTTGTATCTTATTCATATCCAGAATGATATCAAGTCCTTAAACATCATTTTTAAATCATAAAATGATAATTATACTTGAATGGATACGATGGAGAATGAATCTCATCGCGTTCGTGGAGACGGTAGTCCGTACGTACGCACGAGCGACAATATCATTATTTTGATATTAAAATAATATATAAATGAATGGTATATCATATATACAGAATCATTAACATGTTATATTTATTATTTACATGAGTTACACATCATTATTATACCCATCCAAATAATATTATATTGAATAACAATTACACCACGACGTGGAGACGGTAAGCCGTACGTACGCACGTATGGTGACATGTTATTCAAAGGGTGGATAGAATACTGAATATGGTTGTACCATACTTATAATAACATCACAGTATATGTGAGATACTGGAGTTATTATTTTAGAATGGTAAGAACAAAGGAAGAAGAAGTGGAAGAAGAAATGAACTTAGAAAAGGGTGGTGAAATCATTACCTCTTCTTCAGGTTCTTCCTTTTGATTTGATCAAAAGGGCTCCTTAGGTTGGCTTTCTGATCAAACTAAGGCCTCTAGGTTGTAGTGAGGGATGTTGGGAGATTATTTGGGCAGAGTTTGGCCGAACCAAAAGGCTTTGAAGGTGTGAAGAAATGAGAAGGAGGAGTTCCCTTTTATAAGAGGGGTGAGGGGCACCTTTGGAAAAACTAGAAATATTAATTTATAATAAATACATATTCGGTTTCTAAAGGCTCCAAAGTTGACTATTCAAAGGATGAGGTGGGGATAGGTCGAAAACAACTCATCCAATAGAATTTAGACAGGTTTGGGTATTTATATTAACCTTATCTTTAAGTATTAACTCTAAGTTAATTAGTTTCACTTTTACAATGTCTCTTTGTATTTTTATATATTATGGTTAATAAACTTACTATATACATCCAAGCGACCCCCAAGTGGTCCATTAATGATTAACCTATCATAATATAAGTCTCTTGGCCGATCCTTAGATTTTTAGGAATTTAATATCAATTAATAATATAATATTTGTTTTAATAACTCTTTTATGTCAATTTTGACACTATTCAATAGTTGATTTTTGTGAAACTCATAACAGATTGATTACTTCGAACAAAGTCTATTAAATCAATCCTAATATATCATATTAGCCTAGAAAATTAGTTTAATTCATTAAAAGTTTCATATTATATTTATTTGGGTATTTATAATATCAATTATTTTAATTTTTCACTATTATAGTAATTACTGCATCATCATTGTGTCATAAATAAAATAACTTATTTAATGTCTAAAAATTATAAATAAAATATCATTATGTAGGAAATCTTTTTATCTTTCTAATGAATATTTATAATCGAAAATCCAACATGTATAACCCTATGTAAAAAATTGTTGTTCTAAAAGATATATGCTTGTGTCATTTTTGTATTCATTTTGACTTAATTAAAATAAAGTGTCATTATCACTTACAAGTGGATCCATGGGGTCCCAAAATAGACCCAAAGATTCCCAAAATAGACCCAAAGATGCTGATCTCAAATTACATGATGATAATTTCCAGGATTTAATGAAGTTTATAAATTAATATGTCGACTACTTTATTTTTTCATATAATTATTTGACTGAAAAAGTCAAATTTGTGTAATGGTTTAGAGATACGACTGATAATTGTGCTGAGGAAGTAAATAATTATAATGAAAATATCTAATATATAAAATAGGGGACAATTAGGCTCAAATGTTATGAAGAATAAATCAACATTTTACGGAATCTGAACCAATAATATTCTGAAAAACATTAGACTCAGGAAGAAAAGATATTAATGTTCAAGAAAGAGAAAAAGGATTTCATGAAGATTAAATCTTTTTTAAAACCCCTTATGAAGAAAAATTGATTTTTTTATTTTAAACTCTTATTTTTTTGTAAAAAATTTTATTTTTTGATTAAAAGATCATATTTTTCTCTAATATTGTTTTCTTTATTTATTTCTATTACAATTGGTTTTATATTCTCCCATACTTATATGGATGACTAGGTAGTTAATTTTTGTTTCATGTATTATTTACCTAATATTTTTGGAAACATAGAATCATTCAATATTCATTTTTATAAATAACAAATGGATTATTTTTATATAAATGGGAAGAAATTATTCTCAAAATATGATCTCTTATCAGTGGGGGTGTTTGATAAATTGGGATATTTTTATATTTATGGGGAGAATATGATCTTTTGGGAAAGTTTTTTTCCTATGCAGGAGTTAATCGTATTAAACATAGTTTTCTCCATCATATTTAGAAGATAGAGAATCTTATGGGGAGTTATAGTATATGTTTGCTACTCCAATGATGATGTAATTAAAATAATAAGAGCTCTTATTTTTTCAATGTTATTTTTTTCATTTATTTTTAGGGGCTCTTATTTATAATAATGGAGGATATTATTGAGTTTTATGTTACACTCCTTACATTTTCATTACTTTTGTTTTGTAAATGATAAAATATTTATTAAAACTTATTTACTAACATTTTATTTACTGAGTGTTTTATAATTTTCATGTAGATAATAGTATATTTTACCCAGCACATAATACATTATTAAGTATTATGAGTATAAACATTATATTTTTTATTATAATTATCATTTTTAGTTTGTTTTTGATTAATAAAACTCACCTTTATCATCACAAGAAGTTATACATTATTTCTTGACTATCATCATGACAATGTCCTAACAATTGGACATATATCAGTATAAATTACATCAAAAAGTAACTCATAACGTTTATCGTATTGACATTTTTATGTAATTCCATTTGACTAACTTATGATTATAATCATATTTGGAGGACTTATTTCGATAGTAAAGAAAACTTATAACAATGTAATAGTGAAAACCAATAAGATGTTGGACATGAAGTTACAATAGATTTGTTGAGTGTCACGAGTTCATGTAACTGTAAAAAACATAGATAGACATGACCATTGAGATATCAAGATGACTATGAGAAACATGAGTATAAATACAGTGTAATATTTAGAGTTTGAATTTGTTGATATCAAGCTGATTTCTGATTGATTCATTTTCATTTTCCTTATTTGTGAGATATTTGACTATTATATATCATTAATATATTGTTCTTCGTCTTTGTAATTGAGTAGAGTTTTTTAGTTCTATGTAAACATTGTTAGGATTTATCATTTAAATATTTTGAATTAAAATATATGTCCAACTATTGTAATGATTGAGAGATTTTGGGGATAGGAAGGCATAGAATCTAATCTATTAGATTGTAAGATACTGAGGACAGGTATATAAAACAATCTGATAATCAAATCAAGGGATTCGACGAATAAGAAGAAAAATCCAATCTGATCATCATATCACTAAAATTACTTGGTAAAGAGAGATAGACATTTTTGTATGTATAAAATAGTGGATATCTATAGTTTGAGTTATATACTACCTTACTCTTATGGTTAAATGATTTTAATTCTTTTAGTATCTTGATTGTCGTTCTTTAATTTCTATTCTTTTTGGTTACTTGTTACATATCATTTTTCTATTCAAATACACAGTTCAATAGAAAACGAAACATCATATTAATATTTGTATTGGTATTTTTTTAATTATATTAATCTGATAACAATAAAAATACTATGTTTGTTTAATCAATAATTATTTAATTATGATAAAAAAATACAAAATAAATCATATCCATCATGATTATTATTTTCATAAATATGATAATAAAATATTTAGTGATTCCAATATTTTACTATAATTTCATCAGTAAATATCTATGTTATGAGTCATTGATTAATATCATCAAACTGAGGGCTTATTCTGATAAAAATACTCAAATGTGATTTAGGGTTTGTAGTTTAATTATATTAAAATTTGTTTTTTAAAACTACAATTCACCCCACACCTCCATTAACATAAATGTCAAGATAATATTCATACAATCTTGATCAATATTATTAATATAAAGAACAAAAAAGGGAAATGTTATGTGAATTAGTTAGTAGAACCTAAAATTATGTTTTCATTAGAACAAAATGGTTATTCAAAATCAAGGATAGTGATCAAGGTGTGATAATAATAAAAATTTCTAGTCAATATTTCAAAGGATATAATAAACATGAAACAATAGATTATGAGGAATCCTTTCCCCACCAATACGGTTATATCATATTAGTATAATTTTAGAATATGCATTTATTTGAATATTAAATTGTTTTTATTATATATAAAATATTTCCCTCTAACATCTTTTCAGGAGGTTCATATAAAATATACTCATTGTTTTTAGAATCCCCACAATCCAAATATATTTTTATGATCATATATCTAGGTATATAAGATGTAATTTATTTACATTGTCTAATGGTTTTAATGTATGATTATTATACACTAACCATTTTAAGAAAACTTATTCAAAAAATAATTTTTATTTTCAATTTTGTTTAGATATAATTTTTATGTTACCAAATAAAAAAATATATTGATTTCTAAATATTTATATAGAAATAATATGAAATGAGTATGTTGAGAGAAATAAATTTTATTCATTAATTTAAAATCCAATGAAATATATATTTTCAATATATGAAATTTATGAAAATATATAAAACATTTGTTGAAGATATTTAGACCCAAAAGTAATGTGAATTATAAAACTCTTGTGAGTTATAATAGTAATCCCCAAATTATAATAGACTAATAATCAACTAAAATATGTATAGATTAAAATTTGGTAGCTTTCTATATCAATCTTCAAGTGTCCCCATATCACATTTCTAGTGTGTCCTTGTGATAACATACAAAGAAAATAAAAAGATTCTCATTTGAATGATTCTAAAATAATATTAATATATTTAGAAGGAAATATATCCAATATATAATTTTTCAAAAAATATAAAAATTTTATATAATTTCATTTTCTAATATTGAATTTTGTGGGTGTGTCATATATTGAAACAAAATTAATATAATAATTCATCTTCTATGATGATTATTGGTTTTAAGGTCTCGATAGAAAAAAAACTATTCCATTATCAACTGATGAATCTAAATATATAGTTTCTATAAGTTGATGTCCACATAGTTTTTGGATGAAACTCACCTTAATGGAAATAAAATTCAATTTATTCATTTTCTAGTTAAATTTGATAACACATCTGTAATAAACTTTTCCATGAATATGATAAGTCATTCAAGAATAAGAAAATAGATATAAGAAAGAATTTCATAAGGGATAATTCTCAAAGAATATTATTTCTCCAAATAATATAAAGGTACTAAATTTTAATGTGAAAATATATTTATAAATTCTCTATAGGTTGAAACATTTGATTTTAAAAAATTTAATTTGTTTTTCTTTTATTTTAAATAATTTTTATTCTAATTAATGATTTTATACAGTTTTCCATGGATCCAAATTTATTGTCCACTAATTGAAATATAACACTAAATTATAGTCTATATTTTATAATTTATTCCTGTAAATCATAGAGTTATATGAAATAATAAAAAAAATTATTGTTTTAATTGTTTTAATTTTATTGATTCCTTATTATTGACTAAATTCATTATAAAAAAATTAACTTATTTCTCTTGGGATATTTTTTTTAAAACCACTAAAATCACATTCTTTCTTAAATTAAATAACTTTTCATCTTAACCATAATAATATTACAATCAAACAAATTATTTCATGGTGAATTAGAAAATGAAAATGATTTATATACTTTTTTCAGTTCATGAACAACGAAAAATAGATAATGAATTCCTCATATTGAATGATATTGATTTGAAATTGATAGATCACATAAAATGTCTTCATATTCCAATGATGGGGGTTTTTAATTTATGGGAAAAGAACCATGTTATTTAATAAAATATATTTCTAATAGTTTTATGGAAACATTGGGTTCAATTTTGGAAAACATGAAGATTCATCCATTTTATTGGTGAACAGTAATAATATCCATATCTCTTAGATTGAGTGGGATGAGAATTTTTGGTGTCCTCGGGAAGTATTTATTAATTTTAATGCTACCCTGGTTAGTGTGAATGATTTTTTACCAGATGAGATCATGGATTTTTTAGAGATACATTTTTGAAAAGAATCATGTAATGGAATTATAGGCCAATAGAAAAGTTTTTTTACTGTTTATTTAGACATAGATAGACCATTGGAATTAGGAGTTTACCCATGTTTAATTTTAAAAGATCTACCTGCATTTTGTGCTACTAATTGTGATCGAATTCAATAATCCAAGCCACATATTTGGATTAATTATACATTTTGTTTAATTTTAGCTCTCTTTTTTCAAATGCTTGAGATATAATTAACTAATGTTATAGAAACCATGTGTTACACATTTAATACATTTAGAAATGTTATTTTAAAAAATATATGATATTATTATAAATTTTAATTGAAGAACTTATTTCTCATTAACAGAAAATAACATGGTTTGTTCCCTATTCATGATAATGGTGAAACATTATTATGCCTATCGTTCTTACTAACGGAAATGAATCTAAAACTACTAGTATTACTAAATGAGATAGAATGGAGGATGAAATAAATTGTGAAAATGGTATTAAAATATTTATATGGATATACGATATCATTTTTAATATTCCCTCAAATATTTTAAAGAGTATTCATAGGGAGAAGATGATTTTTATCACAGATAGAAAGTTGTTATTGAAGGTGTTCAAGTTCAAACGGTTAGTGAAACTACATCAACCATAAATATAAATTAAAATCTGGATCCATATATTTATTCAATTAATATAAAATAATATAATCAAAACATTTATAATACATTAATATCATGTATTAAGAAATGTGTCTCAAAAATATTCACACAACCAAAATACCAAAAGGATTAATTTCTTATTGATTATATACATAAGTAACATACATTAAAATAATTTGGATCAATTTTCTTTAATCATACACATCTAGTCCAATTATAAACATCACACATGATATAATAAATATATTAACCAATGAAATTGAAATATAATAAATTGTTGAGCTCAAACACTTGTAAAGGGAAAAATGTGCCACACAAAAATAAATCATAACCATGATATAGAACATTAAAAATACATAAATATTTTAAAAAATAATACAAGGACCATGTATTGAAATCATATAATATTTTTGAGTAATATAATATCATTAGGGAAACATAAAGATATAACATATCTCAATGCACATATTAATAAATATGAAACATGTTAGCACAATCTAAAATTGTAGAATACTTAACAATTTGGAATAATTTTTAAAACAGGGAATGTAATGGTAAAGAAGATTTATGATTAAAATTTTATATAAAATTATAGAAAACATAGATATTTTGCACCATAATAAACATGTAAATTTTTTGTTCAAAACATTCTATATCGTGTCCACACAACTTCAGTATACAGCTTCTCATATATCATTCTCCAATGTTTTAATTTCAAAAAATTCATGCATAAACATTATACAAGGAACATGTTGTAAAATATTTCTATATCTCATTCACAAAAAAATAATTCAAATATTTATACCCATATCTAATTCACCCATCCATACTATGATCAATGATTCCTATATCTCACTAACAAAAAATATTTGGGAGAAAAGATTCTAGAAAAACAATAAGATATAATCATATCGAATCATGTGATATGAGACATCAAAAAATTAATTTAATGGTGATATATGAACCCACACATCCTCATCCATACACATTAGGGTTTTAATTAAATCATACATTAATAAACACAAAATTACCATTCAGAAAAAGAATGGGTTTATGAAAAATGTAATCAAAATCACATAACATGAACTTAAGAGGTCATATATAATGTAAAATATTATTTTCAAAAACAAATAATATTATAATAACACATAAAGGAACAAAAAAATAAAACCTCGTGATATATAACTCTTTTTGAGAATGTATAAGTTAAAGTGAAATTGTTTTCACCTAACCGTTTAAATCATTGAAGTACGAAATACAATCTAAAATATATTTTTACTATGGGATTATAATGAAATTTTAAAATCTTATTATCAATATTTTAAAATTAATAATCTATTATGATAACTAATAGTTACAGAAATTGGAAATGAAGATACATTGAAAACTTTTACTTTTAAAAAAAACATCAGTAATAGAGACAATTAAAAGAATGTTGTCATAAAAAATGGATATTGAAAGAACATGAGAAAATTAATGTTGAAAATAATATTTAATAATCTATATTTGAATAATAATAAATGTTTTCAATAATTTTATTTTAAATTCATGGTATACATTTACTATTAAAATAATATTTATTAATAAAAACATAAAAATTCCATAATGTTTTCAAAAAATTGATTTCAAAACAAAATTCAAGAAATATTTCTGTAAATGAATCCTTTATAACTGTTACATGGAAAATACATTAAATTTTATAAAAATTAATTGAAAATACATAAAAACATATAGGTTTATATAATATTTAATAATGGTGACCTAAAAATTACCAATATATGTTCAAAAGGAATTTGAAGATGATTTGAAAAATTTTACTTTTAAGAACAATATCAAATATTGGAACCAGTAAAATGAAATAGTGTTTTGAAAAAAGGGAAGTGAAAATACAAGGAAACTGTTATGATATATAAGAAACATTAAAAATGACTCCTTTGAAAAAACATATTGTTTTAGAAAAATTGAATTGGAAAGACATTGAAAACACTCCACATTAAAAGATTCTTTAATAATAGACTCGTGAAAATATATAAGGTTTTGAAATAATATTTTTGAAAATAAATTGATCACTGATACTTTTAATATAATCATAAAAAATAGAGACATTATTAATATAATTTTTTCCCCAAAAATTATTTAAAAATACTTATAAAACATTTACATTTAAAAATAATAATTAATATTGGTTCTATGGGGTGGACATAAATATGTCACGTCAACTGTAATGTGTGATGCCCCATACCCAAATTCCCAAATTCAGTTACCATAAACACATACATTACATTCCTTTAATGATACTACCTGTAAATCCATAGTGAAAACAAAAATTAACTAAAAAATTAAAAAGATTTTTCTTACTCTTACATATAAGTGATATTTTCTAGATGAGGAATTTAATGTGTTAGAAAAAAAAATAAACAGAATAATTATATGTCATTTTTATGAAATGGAAGAATTTTTAATTATATATGAGATAGCATAGTTATGTTTATGTACTCAACATTTCAAAAAAATATTTCACACATGGTATCCTTCGAAACGTGCCTAAATTAATAAATTTATCCATAACCTCAGGAAATAGAACACATAATTAGGGATGACCTCAAATTCTCATTAAAGGAAATATTAAAACTGAAACAATCATGGAATAATCATGAAACCAATTTAATGGTAGGAATTGATAACCAAAAAAGAAGGCATAATTAATATGAAAAATGGAGCATATTATATCCATGATAATAAATAAAAATATGGATGTTAATAAGACTGCTCTCTTACTGGTGGAATGTGTAATGCCAAAAAGAAAATATTCAGTGTCTAGAACATATTCAATACAGCTTTATTTATATTTGATATAAAATTCAAGACATCTAAATATCAATGCCTTGTTCTGTGAAATTTTCCTATCATGGGAGGATTCATACATATGAAACCATTTTTCACTCATGAGACTTGTGGACTCATATAGGTGTATAAAATTAAGGTTCATATCCAAATCATATTTCCAATGAATTAACAAAATGAGTCTATGAAAACATTTCATTTCATTCCCCATGGATTCTTTTTCTGAATTAAATGTTGACTCTCATTTTAATGAGGATTAGAAAATATCAGTACATGTTTAATGTTTGTTACTATCCCATAATTAATAATATTTTAAATTAATTCCCTCATGTCAATAAGGGAATCAAATTATCGTAATATATCCAACGAAATAAATTATATGGTAAATAAATACATATTCAACTTCCAAGTGATCATCTAAATTGGGATAATTCTATTTGGTATACTAAGAATTTTCTTGATGTAAATATAATATTTTAATCTCTAGGTAAACATTACCTGATATTGATTTGGTATAATATTAAGTTCACAAAAAATAGAAAAATGACTATACAGATTAGTAAATACTTGAATGTCATGATCAAATCCATAAATGAAATACTTCCTCACAATATAATGCTTGAATTATATTATTACACCATAATATCTTAAAATAATAACATCATGTTGTATACAGTATATGTCATGAAAAACCAATATTATAAGGGATTGTAACACCTCTATAAAAAATGATATGTTTCTTTTTATGAAAATTCTATCTCTTCGATTGATTGGGATGCAGAAAACATTGGGTTGAAGTTAAATATGTTACGTATTTAAAATTTTATTGTTTATATCATATCATTAAAACATTTATATTGTATTAATGGTTATTAATAGTACTTAATTAATTTATAATCATTTCAAAAAAATTATATAATGTAAAATCAACGGTTATCTATATACTATAAATATATTAGGAACCATTTGAAAGAGAAATAAATTATTTCTGAAAATTTTTATTTTCCTCTAAGGCAGATTATATATGCTTTATAATCAATATATGAAATTAATTTTAATAATTATTAGAAATATTTTTTGAAAAAATTAACATCATTTATTGAAATCTCAATTTTAAAATTATCCCTGTGTGAATTTTTGATAAATTTCTGATAATATTTTTTTTTGATGAATTGTGAAAATGATAATTTTTAATTAAAACTATTATTTCATTTAACTTATTTTAAAATGTAAATTACATTTTAAATTGATATTAAAGAAAAATTCATTAAAAATTCATTAATTTTTTTTAATTTAATTCATTATAGTAAATTTTATATGGAATTTTGGTATAAAAACATTCTAAACTTTTGAATGTTTTTCTTTGAATAAAATCTTCTTCAGCACATCTATGAGATTAATTTGAAATTAAATTACGCCACATATGTGTGTTTATTTTTTAAAAATGGATTTAATAGTTTAAATAATAATATTATATATTATATTATAAGATAAACATAACAATTTTACTTATTAATTAGTGGAAACAGTAAAAATTAATTATTATGTGAAAGGACAAAATAGGTTTATTTTGGGTTAAACTAAAATTTTAAGTGTTAAAATGAAAAAAAATTCCTATATAATTGAAATATTTATAAATTATAGTTTCTAAGGTTTAATTATGTTAAATCTTTATAATGTTTAATGAAAAAATGCAGTTAGAAGTCATTTTATCAAAAATTACAAGTGTGTCCACTCCCCCCTCTAATAATGTACACCCCCTACCCTCTCCTTTAAACACTTATAAAACATATTGGATTGTAAAATACACCCCCAAAAATTATTAATAAAATAATTTCATATTTTTATTGTTGGCTTGGTCAAAAATCAATCGAAGGTTTGATTTTGGTGCAATCTAGATGAATTTTCTAGAAGAAGTAAAATCATCTTTAATATATCAATTTATTTTATTTTATTTTTTATTCCAAATATTTAAAATATTATTAAACCAAGATTTTATAATAACATAATTATATTACATATACTAAAAAAATTATGTTATTTTATTCAACTACAATGAAATATTCTTCCCAAAAAGAGGAAACGAAATCACAAAACGTGTGTATGACAAACTACCGCCACGAACTGACATAATTTATTTTTCCACCACTCCTAATAATGGGTATAAATAATTATTTATGTGACTTTTTTATATTATACTTATGATAAAATTATAATTTTTAATTATAATATCATATATAACATCAAATATTCCATTCCATGGAGAATGTGAAAACATTGTTTGTTTGCACGGTAGACTACCACCTATTGAAGTGCTGTGATTCTTTCTTTACTAATGATTTACAAGTAAGGTATAAAAAGATAAATTTAATGGATATATATATAAAAATGATATTTATTATTTTAAATTAATATACATTCCAATTCTTTATCATTTCAACCATTTCAGAAATTATAGTTATGTACGTGCCTATGTACAACCTACCATCTCCATGAATCACTGAGATTCATTATCCATTACCAAAATTAAATAATAATTATAGGTATGTATCTAATAAAAAATAATTAAAATTGTAATATAATTTTATATATTATGAAATTATACCATATTTTTTTGTTTTATAACTTTCATGATGAAACACGTAAGAGAAAAAAAGTCAATAAACACTCCAAAGAACTGAGACAATGATTGGTTATTAACGAATGGGTAATAAGTTGTTATAAAAAGTAAAAATATTACACTATAAATAAAAATATGACTTTGGTATAAGTTAATAACATTATTAAAACCATTATATATATAATGTTAATGAGTTCTAAACTGAAGGTAACCCTTAGGTAAGTTGGATCATAACTCAATATCCATTCAATAGTTTATATAAATACTTCATTGATTATATTATTGCGATATTATGTGGAAAATAAATATTAAATAATCCTTGTTTTATTTACTCTTAAATTTATTTGGATCTAATTTTTTAAAATAAATTATCAAATTTATTAACTTTAATTTCAATTATATGAACTTTGTATGTTTTTCACCTCTAACTTCTTTCATTGAGATATTTTTTCATTTAACCCTGTAATTTGTTTAGTATTGTATATAATAATTATTTAAATAAAATATTCAAAATATATTATACATTATTATATATCTTGTGTCAAATGATCTATTAATTTATTGGAATTTATGATTCATAATTTAATCAAGTGGAAATGGTTTATATTTCAATCTCATTCTATTCTGGTTATCATATGCATCAATTTCCAATGAAAGATATTTTTTAATAATTTTCTAATTTACCATATTAATTTCATTATAAACTATTTATTCATTATTTTTTCATGTAATATCAATATTTCTCAGTCTTTGGTACTTAAAATAGTTGAAATTTTTTTAGATCAATATGAATTTATTTAATTCCTTCATCTAAAATCCGTCTTCTTCAAAATAAATATTAAAAAAAATAAAAAAAATACTTTAATGTGATTATTTAATATTATTTATACCATTAATTATCTGTTTACAAAATAATTTAAAATAATATTTTTCTCATTTTATGAAAAGGTAATATTTTACTATTCTTATAAATTTTTTTAAGGAATTTTTATTTCGTTAACATATTTACCATGAAATGAACTCTTCCTCTAATTTGGGTGAAAACAAATTAAAAATAATATGAAGAAAATGGCATAATAGTTTGAAATGAATATATACTTTTGTCTAAGGGTATAACCTATAAGAAGGAATAGACTATAAAAAACAAATACACTAATTTCTAGAGTTGAATATATTTGTATTCTACTACCCAACACACCATTAATTAATATAAGTATTTCACAAATGGATGTGCAGTACGACTTCAATGATGGATATGAGTAGGATGATGTTTTGTTTGAAAAAACCCTCAATTTTTGAAAGTAAAAAACATTCTAAATAGGTATATAAAGTTTTCAAAGAATTATATGGACTGAAATAATTTCATATAGAATGGAATGATATGTTTAAAAAATATTTCTTACAATAAAACATTGTTAAAATATCTCTGTATCCATAACATTTTATGTAATATGTAAATAAAAAAAATTTACATTTAAAATTTATTTTCATGACATTATATTATGATAAACTAAATAATTTTTAATAAATTATTTTTCATATCTCATGAAATATGAGTTTGAGATGTGTATTATGTGTGAGTTAACATATTTTCTTGATTTTAAAATCTCATAAAAATTAGATGGAATATTTATATAATTACATATATATATAAGATATATTATTAAGAAATTTGGATATCATAGAAAAATATATTTGTTTCTATTGGTACCTCTAATACCCATGATCCTGATGAGGGTGGTCCACTGGTTGAATAAAGTATTTTTATATATATGATAAGATATTTACTTTCCATAACATCTAGTCATTGGATTTAATGTTTTCTATATTCTTATGTTCTTGATATTATTAAAATCAAAAGCATCGTGTTGAAAAACTATAAAATGAGTTATTCTTTATCTTATGTGAACTACGGATATAAGAATTTTATTTTCTAATGGATATGAATTTGAACTAAAAAGTTTTCTAAATGCTGAAATTTGTTGTTGTAGAGTAGATAGAAAAATAAAATATGTAACATATAATTTTTAAGAGATTCATTAGTTTCTTTTTCATATATGAAACAATAATAAATATTATTTTCCACTAATGAAACCAAAAATGTAGCAGCTATATGTTTTTTTGCTATAATGTTATGGATGAAATAGAAACTCATTGATCATGGATTAAGTTTTACTAAAAGTATAATATATTGTGATAATACATGTTCCATTACATTACGTAAAACCCCAACACATCACTCATGTACTATTTGTATAGTTATAAGAAACATTTTCCTTTAGGATCACACACTTAAAAGAGATATCAATTTTAAATTTATCAGAATGAAAAAACAACATAATGATATTTCTACAAAACCACAACCTTAAAATAGATTGGAATACATTAAACAGATAGTAGAAAAGATCAATGTAAATAAATCATTCATATATACTTCTATTTTATCCATCCTCATATAATATGTTACTATTTTTTATATGGGTAGTGTATATTATTGATGTATTTCAAAATACTTTTAGTTTTCAAAAAAAATGTAATCATAATGGGTTTTCTAGACTCATAATTTTTTTAAATTATTGGAGTCATAATTATTAAAATGATTTCTAGATTATAACATTGTAATAATAGTTTCCATACTCAACCTTTATTATGAAATTTCATATTCTGAAAAACATTATTTTATGAACAAACTATCATAATAACTTCTTCACACTGAAATATACTTCTCTATTATATTTATTTTTTTAACTATCCCATTATCATAATCCTATGAATTTTTTATGCAAATTAGTTTTAATAAAATCATTTAAATAAATATTCATATTAATTCTCAATATTATAAAACTTTTAAATGAATCGAGTGTTCAATGTTCTGTCTAAAAAATATTTGAATTAATGATGATCATTGGATCTAAGTACTATTTATATCAACTATTATATTTGTTAAGGATGTTAAATCATAATCCCAATGTCTATATAATATGGTACACAATATATATCCCATATCTCTTGTTCCTAAAAATTTCCCCTACATACTGCTCCTTCAAAATTCTTTAGTCTAAAAAGATACATTTATGACTATTTTACATTATTCAATATCAATCCAATGAATACTGCTGATGATTTCAAATAAAATTCCATTTTAATAGATAGTTTTATAGAAAAGAATAGTTGTGAGAAAAATGATTCTAATCTGAATAAAATTATATAATTCCATGGATGGGAATAAGTATTCGTAAGAAATACATATCATTATTTCAATCGATTATACACTAATATTGTTCAATATTTTCAATCCTTTATTATCTTTTTAAAATAAGATGGAGACGAAAAAATTTCCTTTTCAATGTATTTAAAATGATATGTTTCATCCTATGACAATGTTGTGTGTTTGATAGGGGTACCAACAGAAGGAGAGAAATTTTGTACTTATAAAAAAATTCAAGATGAACATTCTTCGTTAAAAAAAAGTCAAAAAGAATATCCCGTATTTGATCATTAAAAAAATAAGGAATTATTTACATCTGACATCAGAAAATCATGTTGTTTCTATGTGCATGCATGGGTCACTAATACAGAGAAAATGGGACTGTGACTAACATAATGTTTTGGATATTTATTACTATATTTTCTCATCAACATGAGGATGATACACCTTTCTATATTCATCATTCATACCAAAAAACATCAAAAATGGTTCTAGAAGATCTTATATGATCATTTTTTCCATAATTAGAAAATTTTTGGTTGGGTGCATGGAATATTTTCATGATTCCCAACAATTTGAATCTAATGAGAGAAAAAATTTCATTCATTAGTGAAGATACGATGAACCGTATTACATTTTTCATCAATGGAAAAGTAATTATGTTTGTGGAAAAACATGCTGGTGCCACATCGGATGCATAACCATAACAAAAAGATGATAAATTTGTAAATAATAATAAAATAAATATTGATAACTCCAAACCAATAAATTGAAATAAAAAATAATATACTAGATGAAGTGTGTGGTGATTTGATGAAAAAGAAATCAGAAAGGAAACCTAGTGATCCAAAAAAAATAAGTGACCCTAATAAGGCACAAAATTAAGAATTCCAGCTTCATATACGATGGAAGACTATTCATAGAAGAAAAATAACAAGATAATTTTCATTGGAGATCAACTGTGTGAAAATACTATGAAAGGGGTATATAGTGATTCAGCAAATGTCATTTTAAAATATTATTAGATCGGGAAAGTGAATCTAAATGGTGGTTTATCATTTCAAGAAATATATATTGATCATTTGTATTATCCTTCTATCACTAAAAAGGAAAGGAAACGGAAGTTTTGAAGAACTAGAACCACCTATTTGAGAAAAATAATTATAACTAGAATCGTTAGGAAAAGGTGAATCGGGAACTACTATGATGCTCGACTAGGAGCTTGATATGGTAGTTTATTAAGAGGTTTAAGGGAATAATGAATAATAAAAAGAAGTAGAATATAAATAAGGAAGTAAATTTTATGTTATCGAATAACTTGTATAAGAATAGTAATAAGAAGAAGAAGATAATGAAAATGAAGGTGAAAAAAATGAGAATGAAGAGGGAGATGTCTTTGAAAAAACTCAATCTGATATAAAGTCATTAGTTTATTCATTAGGTTCATCCCCATTGAACATTTCTTCTTGGACCGATCAGGGTAGTAAAGTCATAACATTGGATGAATATGTATCATAATCAAAGGAATCTACGGCCTCATCATGGAAACATGATTATAAGAATTCAAAAAATAAAGCTAATTAAAATACTGAAATTAATAAGGATGATGAGATCCTTGAATTTTCTGATTTTAAATATGATGATTAAAATATTCTAAATATGTTCTGTAATAATTTTCCAAAGAAACAAAATAATAAAGGAAAGGATTTTGATCTTATATCAAGTAAAATAAACCTCACGAGGTTCATGAAGATTAGTCTGAATCAATAAGAACCATTTATTATAAAAGATTTTATTATATTGTTCATGAATTGAGACGGTCAGAAGGGAAAATTCAATATTTTCTGAAAATTGAATATAAATTTTAGATCATTCAAGAAAATCATAACTAGAAATTGGAATTATTCATGATTTTAACAGATAATGTTATTTGGATTGAATATAAGTTAATTTTTTTCCTAATAGTTCCCAAACTCACAGAACGCCTTATAATCAAATGTTCTAGTGGCCTCATACAGTTGATGCTGATCTCAAATTACATGATGATAATTTCCATGATTTAATGAAGTTTATAAATGAATATGTCGACTACTTCATTTAGTTATATAATTATTTGACTGAAAAAGTCAAATTTGTGTAATGGTTTAGAGATACGACTGATAATCGTGCTGAGGAAGTAAATAATTATAATGAAAATATCTAATATATAAAATAGGGGACAACTAGGCTCAAAAGTTATGAAGAATAAATCAACATTTTATGGAATCTGAACCAATAATATTCTGAAAAACATTAGACTCGGGAAGAAAAGATATTAATGTTCAAGAATGAACAAAAGGATTTCATGAAGATTAAGTCTTTTTTAAAACCCCTTATGAAGAAAAATAGATTTTTTTATTTTAATCTCTTATTTTTTTTGTAAAAGATTTTATTTTTTGATTAAAAGATCATATTTTTATCTAATATTTTTATTTTTTATTTTTTTCTGTTACAATTGGTTTTATATTCTCTCATACTTATATGGATGAATAGGTAGTTCAGTTTTGTTTCATGTATTATTTCCCTAATATTTTTGGAAACATTGAATCCTTCAATATTCATTTTTATAAATCACGAATGGATTATTTTTATATAAAGGGGAAGAAATTATTCTCAAAATATGATCTCTTAACAATGGGGGTATTTGATAAATGGGGATATTTTTATATTTATAGGGAGAATATGATCTTTTGGGAATGTTTTTTTCCTATGCGGGAGTTAATCGTATTAAACATAGTTTTCTCCATCATATTTAGAAGATAAAGTAGCTTATGGGGAGTTATAGTATATGTTTTATACTCCAATGATGATGTAATTAAAATAATAAGAGCTCTTATTTTTTCAATGTTATTTTTTTCATTTATTTTTAGGGGCTCTTATTTATAATAATGGGGGATATTATTGAGTTTTATGTTATACATCTTACATTTTCATTACTTTTGTTTTGTAAATGATAAAATATTTATTAAAACTTATTTACAAACATTTTATATACTGAGTGTTTTATAATTTTCATGTAGATAGTAGTATATTTTACCCAATACATAATACATTATTAAGTATTATGAGTATAAACATTATATTTTTTATTATAATTATCATTTTTAGTTTGTTTTTGATTAATAAAAATCACTTTTATCATCACAAGAAGTTATACATTATTTCTTGACTATCATCATGACAATGTCCTAAAAATTGGACATATATCATTATGAATTACATCAAAAAGTAACTCATAACGTTTATTGTATTGACATTTTTATGTAATTCCATTTGACTAACTTATGATTATAATCATATTTGGAGGACTTATTTCGATAGTAAAGAAAACTTATAACAATGTAATGGTGAAAACCAATAAGATGTTGGACATGAAGTTACAATAGATTTGTTGAGTGTCACGAGTCCATGTAACTGTAAAAAACATAGATAGACATGACCATTGAGATATCAAGATGACTATTAGAAACATGTGTATAAATACAGTGTAATATTTAGAGTTTGAAGTTGTTGATATCAAGATGATTTCTGATTAATTCATTTTCATTTTCCTTTTTGGTGAGATATTTAATGATTATATATCATTAATGTATTGTTCTTTACCTTTGTAATCGATTAGAGTTTTTTATTTCTATGTAAACATTGTTAGGATTTATCATTTAAATATTTTTCATTAAAATATATGTCCAACTATTGTAATGATTGAGAGATTTTGGGGATAGGAAGGAAGAGAATCTAATCTATTAGATTGTAAGATACTGAGGACAGGTATATAAAACAATCTGATAATCAAATCAAGGGATTCCACGAATAAGAAGAAAAATCCAATCTGATCATCATATCAATAAAATTACTTGGTAAGGAGAGATAGACATTTTTGTATGTATAAAATAGTGGATATCTATAGTTTGAGTTATATACTACCTTACTCTTATGGTTAAATGATTTTTATTATTTTAATATCTTGATTTTCGTTATTTAATTTCTATTCTATTTTATTACTTGTTACATATCATTTTTCAATTCAACTACACAGTTCAATAGAAAATGAAACATCATATTAATATTTGTATTGGTATTTTTTTAATTATATTAATCTGATAACAATAAAAATACTATGTTTGTTTAATCAATAATTATTTAATTATGATAAAAATAAAAAAAAAATCATATCCATCATGATTATGATTTTCATAAATATGATAATCAAATATTTTGGTGATTCCAATATTTTACTATAATTTAATCAGTAAATATCTATGTTATGATTCATGGACTAAGATCATCAAACGGAGGGCTTATTCTGATAAAAATACTCAAATTCGGTTTAGGGTTGGTAGTTTAATTGTTTTAAAATGTGTTTTTTAAAACTACAATTCACCCCACACCTCCATTAACATAAATGTCAAGATAATATTCATACAATCTTGATCAGTATTATTTATATAAAGATCCAAAAAAGGGAAATGTTATGTGAATTAGTTAGTAGACCCTAAAATTATGTTGTCATTAGAACAAAATGGTTATTCAAACTCAAGGATAATGATCAAGGTGTGATAATAATAAAAATTGCTAGTCTATATTTCAAAGGATATAATAAACATGAAACAATAGATTATGAGGAATCATTTCCCCACCAATAAGATTATATGATATTAGTATAATTTTATAATATGCATTTATTTGAATATTAAATTATTTTTATTATATATAAAATATTTCCCTCTAACATCTTTTCAGGAGGTTCATATAAAATATACTCCTTGTTTTCAGAATCCCCACAATCCAAATATATTTTTAGGATCATATATCTAGGTATATAAGATATAATTTATTTACATTATCTAATGGTTTTAATGTATGATTATTATACACTAACCATTTTAAGAAAACTTATTCAAAAAATAATTTTTCTTTTCAATTTTGTTTAGATATTATTTTTATGTTACCAAATAAAAAAATATATTGATTTCTAAATATTTATATAGAAATAATATTAAATGATTATGTTGAGAGAAATAAATTTTATTCATTAATTTAAAATCCAATGAAATATATATTTTCAATATATGAAATTTATGAAAATATATAAAAAATTTGTTGAAGATATTTAGTCCCAAAAGTAATGTGAATTATAAAACTCTTGTGAGTTATAATAGTAATCCCCAAATTCTAATATACTACTAAATCAACTAAAATATGTATAGATTAACATTTGGTAGCTTTCTATATCAATCTACAAGTGTTCCCCATATCACATTTCTAGTGTGTCCTTGTGATAACATACAAAGAAAATAAAAAGATTCTCATTTGAATGATTCTAAAATAATATTAATATATTTAGAAGGAAATATATCCAATATATAAGTTTTCAAAAAATATAAAATTTTTATATAATTTCATTTCTAATATAGAATTTGGTGGGTGTGTCATATATTGAAACAAAATTAATATAATAATTCATCTTCTATGATGATTATTGGTTTTATGGTCTCGATAGAAAAAAACCCTATTCCATTATCAACTAATGAATCTAAATATATAGTTTCTATAAGTTGATGTCCACATAGTTTTTGGATGAAACTCACCTTAATGGACCTCAAATTCAATTTATTCATTTTCTAGTAAAATTTGATAACACATGTAACGCCCCGACCCCAGTTGCCCAGAGTCGGTGCATTAATTACATATCATTGGAATGATCACAAGAAAGATCAAATCTCGAAAGACCGATTGGTTTAGTAGCCTTGGAAACACTAGATATAATCATAAAGTTTTACATTACATTTCAAAGTGAAAAACTACTACAACAACAAAGTCTTCATATCCACACTATTAACCCCTCATAATATCCCTGCAAGTCATTCATAATTTACTTCTTCACTACCTGGGAAAAATAAAACATAGAAAAGGGGTGAGCTCAAATGCCCAGTAAGGATAACAATATAGAGGAAACTTTCATAAATAAAAATAAACATTTAAGGCAATGTATAACTAAAACAAAAGCCTTTTAAACTTGAACATTTAACACAGTATGGCATAAATAAAATGAAATAATTCCATTTACTTATTCACATGGATATTCTACTAATCGAATAATCACATGCAAAAATCAATAACCACTTTCATAATGTTGGAATGCATAATGCCAGACTATCATAACCACATAGCCAAGGCCTCGTGCCAAGACTACAAATAAGATTTTGTCAAGGCCTTGTGCCAAGACACTAGTTTGTCTCATGAGACCTACCGATGCATCGAGGAGCTATAGCGGGCTCCACCCGTCACTTATTAAGTCCAATGCATTCCCATATGAAAAGGTTTAAACATAACATAAACATTCGTATTAAAACAAGCATACGAAATGTCAATAATTTCACCATAAACTATGAATGGTATAAAAATAGCACATCCATAGTCAAACATATCACAAAACCTTCAATACAATATAGAAGTTTTGTATCATAATAAATCAACTTCAAATAATCTTAAAATCCATCAAAGGATGTTGACATAGATGAAATCAAAATTCTTTTTAAAGAAATATCTCCTTTCATTTTGAAATCATTTAAGATCCATATAAAATAAAACATTTTCTTTGAAAATATTCTTATAAGCTTGTATGGAAAGCTTCGACGATTTTATAACGGCGGAAAATAACCGCACCCGCCGTATAAGTTAAAAAAAACATTCTTACCTCAATTCTGTCGAAAAGGTTAAAAAGGACCTTGTTTTGAAAACGACGGAAAGATTCCTTTATAAACCTCTTATAAAAAGTCAAACAAGTGTATAAATGACTTTAACCCATATTCTTTTAAATAGTAAAAATGTTTTGAAATACATTTTGAAGAAACATGGATGTGGATGATAACGAGATCCCAGTAGATTATTACATATAAACAACCTCGGATAATGAAGAGATTGTGAAATAACCCTTACCTTGTACTTTTCCTTGGTAGGGGTAGGTTAACCTCCTGTATAATGGTGAAATAATTGTTATTAAATTATACAAGAATCATATATATTAATATGATATCATATATGATCTTTTAACATTGATTTATTAATAATATCTTAGAATTATCATCGTTTCGGGTGTTAACTTACTCATTTTCTTTTATATGTTTTGTTACATAAGCCATGTTTGTTGTATCTTATTCATATCCAGAATGATATCAAGTCCTTAAACATCATTTTTAAATCATAAAATGATAATTATACTTGAATGGATACGATGGAGAATGAATCTCATCGCGTTCGTGGAGACGGTAGTCCGTACGTACGCACGAGCGACAATATCATTCTTTTGATATTAAAATAATATATAAATGAATGGTATATCATATATACAGAATCATTAACATGTTATATTTATTATTTACATGAGTTACACATCATTATTATACCCATCCAAATAATATTATATTGAATAACAATTACACCACGACGTGGAGACGGTAAGCCGTACGTACGCACGTATGGTGACATGTTATTCAAAGGGTGGATAGAATACTGAATATGGTTGTACCATACTTATAATAACATCACAGTATATGTGAGATACTGGAGTTATTATTTTAGAATGGTAAGAACAAAGGAAGAAGAAGTGGAAGAAGAAATGAACTTAGAAAAGGGTGGTGAAATCATTACCTCTTCTTCGGGTTCTTCCTTTTGATTTGATCAAAAGGGCTCCATAGGTTGGCTTTCTGATCAAACTAAGGCCTCTAGGTTGTAGTGAGGGATGTTGGGAGATTATTTGGGCAGAGTTTGGCCGAACCAAAAGGCTTTGAAGGTGTGAAGAAATGAGAAGGAGGAGTTCCCTTTTATAAGAGGGGTGAGGGGCACCTTTGGAAAAGCTAGAAATATTAATTTATAATAAATACATATTCGGTTTCTAAAGGCTCCAAAGTTGACTATTCAAAGGATGAGGTGGGGATAGGTCGAAAACAACTCATCCAATAGAATTTAGACAGGTTTGGGTACTTATATTAACCTTATCTTTAAGTATTAACTCTAAGTTAATTAGTTTCACTTTTACAATGTCTCTTTGTATTTTTATATATTATGGTTAATAAACTTACTATATACATCCAAGCGACCCCCAAGTGGTCCATTAATGATTAACCTATCATAATATAAGTCTCTTGGCCGATCCTTAGATTTTTAGGAATTTAATATCAATTAATAATATAATATTTGTTTTAAGAACTCTTTTATGTCAATTTTGACACTATTCAATAGTTGATTTTTGTGAAACTCATAACAGATTGATTACTTCGAACAAAGTCCATTAAATCAATCCTAATATATCATATTAGCCTAGAAAATTAGTTTAATTCATTAAAAGTTTCATATTATATTTATTTGGGTATTTATAATATCAATTATTTTAATTTTTCACTATTATAGTAATTACTGTATCATCATTGTGTCATAAATAAAATAACTTATTTAATGTCTAAAAATTATAAATAAAATATAATTATGTAGGAAATCTTTTTATCTTTCTAATGAATATTTATAATCGAAAATCCAACATGTATAACCCTATGTAAAAAATTGTTGTTCTAAAAGATATATGCTTGTGTCATTTTTGTATTCATTTTGACTTAATTAAAATAAAGTGTCATTATCACTTACAAGTGGATCCATGGGGTCCCAAAATAGACCCAAAGATGCCCATGGTCGACTATGTATCAACAAATAGGGTTAAGACACGTTTTAGGGTAATTTAGTATTATTATAATATTTTTTTTTAACCCTTATTTACCGGATTTACCCTTAACCATGGTAAATAAAATATTTACCGCAGTAATTATTCAAAATTTCTAAAAATAAAAGTTACCTATTTACACAATTTGAACATCCTGATTCCAAATATGGAATCCATTTTTCTAAATTCAAAACACAGAAGTGGCAGAAATTAATTAAAAATTAATTCCCGCTGTCAAAACAAAAAGCGTGTTTTTAAGAGATAATAACTATCAAAAGATTGACACTTGTTTATGTTCGGTTTAATTGTAAAATTATGTCCAATGACCAACATTATATTAAATGGTAAAAATATATTCTAAATATAATTTAAAACTACTAAAATTCATAATTTATCACTATTAATTATTTTGATTATAAAAGTTGTTTTTAATTAAAATTTAGTAATTTTCACTATTCATCAAAATATGAAAGTTATCCGAAAAGTACCAAAATTTCACCTTAGGCTAAATTCGATATTCCGAGTCTAAAAATGAAGTCCATTTTCAAATATAAAATATATATAATTTCAAAAATTAGGTATTACTATTCACAATGGCTAGTTTAATTAGTTGTGGTGTGTGTTAGAACTCGAGGTTGCGTACAACACACGCTATCGCATTATTCGAAGGGAAACGTACCGTAGAAGCTTGGGGTGTTACATTCTCCCCTCGTTCAAATAATTGCGTCCTCGCAATTTCTAGGGTATTACTGCATAAAAAGGCTCGGGTGGTTCTTCATCATAAGTTCCTCGGGTTCCCACGTTGCCTCTTCCATCTTATGATTTATCCACAAAACTTTTACCAGACGCGTCGTCCGGTTTCTCAGTACTTGTTCTCTTGTATCAAGAATCCTGACGGGCTCTTCACAATAGGAAAGATCGGGTTCCAGTTCTAATTCCTCATAGGTGAGTACATGCGTTGGGTCAGGCATGTATTTCCTCAATAGAGATACGTGGAACACATCGTGAACTTTGGAGAGACTTGGCGGCATTGCCAATCGGTAAGCTACAACCCCAATTCGTTCTAGAATTTCGAAAGGTCCGATGTACCTGGGACTCAATTTACCTTTCTTACCAAAACGTATGACTCCCTTCCACGGAGATACCTTCAGAAAAACATGATCTCCGACTTGAAATTCCAAATCCTTCCTTCGATTATCGGCATAGCTCTTCTGCCTACTTTGAGCTGCTTTGATGTGATTTTGGATTACTTTCACCTTTTCCACTGTTTCCTCCACCAGCTCTGGGCCTACAAGTTTTCTTTCACCAACGTCATCCCAACAGGTTGGTGTACGACATCTCTTTCCGTATAACGCTTCATATGGTGCCATCTGTATACTCGAATGGAAGCTATTGTTATAGGAAAATTCTACTAGTGGTAAATATTGATCCCACATACCCTAAAAATCAAGTGAGCAAGATCTCAACATGTCTTCTAAGGTCTGAATAGTCCGTTCTGATTGTCCGTCTGTCTGAGGGTGGTAAGCAGTGCTCAAATGAAGTTCAGTATCCAGGGATTTCTGAAGACTTTTCCAAAATCTTGAAGTAAAACGGGGATCACGATCAGAAACAATCGATTGGGGTACTCCATGAAGTCTCACAACTTCATTAATGTATAGTCTTGCTAGACGTTCCAGGGGTAGATCTTCTCTTATAGCAAGAAAATGTGCTGACTTGGTAAGACGATCAACAATAACCCATATTGCATCGTTCCTTCTAGGAGTCTTTGGTAGCCCCATGACAAAGTCCATCGTAATATTGTCCCATTTCCACTCCGGTATGGGAAGCGGTTGCATGACTCCTCCAGGCTGTTGCCTTCCAGCTTTAACTTGTTGACAAACCATTCATCTTGACACAAAATCAGCAATCTCCCTCTTCATATTGTCCCACCAAAAATGTTCCTTCAAATCTCTATACATTTTGGTGCTCCCAGGGTGTATAGAGAAATTGGAACTATGAGCATCATCCAGTAATTCCCTTTTCAGATCAGGTAAATCGGGAACACAAAGTCTCTTCCCGAATTTCAAAATTCCATCTTCATACACAAAGTCTCTCAATCTCCCATCATTCACAGCTTTAATCTTCTTCTGAAATTCTTCATCATCAGTCTGAGAACTATTAATCCTTTCTAGTAAAGATGGTTTGGCAACCATTTGAAAAAGCATTGATGTTTCACCTTCCCCGGTTATTCCCATGTCCATCTTCACTAGCTCCATGAAAATTGGATCCCTTTCAATTCTCATATTGTTCAAAACTCCATGGTCTTTTCTACTCAAAGCATCTGCCACCTTGTTTGCCTTCCCTGGGTGGTAGTGTATCGTACAATCATAATCCTTGAGTAATTCAAGCCATCTCCTTTGCCTCATGTTGAGTTCTTTTTGTGAGAAAATATACTTCAAACTCTTGTGATCAGTATAAATCTCACATTTTTCACCATAGAGGTAGTGCCTCCATATCTTCAAAGCAAAGATCACAACTGCTAACTCAAGATCATGAGTAGGATAGTTTTGTTCATGAATTTTCAACTGTCGTGATGCATAGGCAATAACTCTATCATTCTGCATAAGGACACAACCAAGTCCTTTCTTTGATGCATCACTATAAATAACGAACCCATCATTCCCCGATGGTAGAGTTAATATAGGAGCATTGACTAATCTTCTCTTTAGTTCTTTGAAACATTCTTCACACTCTTTTGTCCAAACAAATTTAACCCCTTTACATGTGAGCTTCGTTAATGGGTTAGCCAATCGGGCAAAATTCTGGACGAAACGTCGATAATAACCTGCCAAACCAATAAAACTACGTACCTCAGTTATACTCGTAGGTGCTGGCCATTCTTGGATCGCCTTGGTCTTAGAAGGATCAACAGAGATTCCATCTTTAGAGACAATATGGCCAAGAAAAGAAATCTCCTGAAGCCAGAATTCACACTTGCTAAACTTTCCATATAATTCATGCCTCCTCAGAGTCCTCAAGATAATGCGCAAGGGATTTTCATGATCTTCATAGGTTTTGGAGTATACCAATATATCATCAATAAATACTACCACAAATTCATCGAGATACTCCTTGAAAACTCTATTCATTAGATCCATGAATACAGATGGTGCATTAGTCAATCCAAACGGCATTACAGTAAACTCGTAATGCCCATACCTGGTTCGAAATGCTGTTTTCGGAATGTCTTCCTTCTTTACACACAACTGATGGTATCCAGATCGAAGGTCAATCTTTGAAAAGTATTGAGCTCCATGCAGTTGGTTAAATAAATCATCAATACGAGGTAGGGGATACTTGTTCTTTATCGTTATAGCATTGATCTCCCTGTAATCGATACATAACCACATAGATCCATCTTTCTTTTTAACAAAAAGAACAGGGGCTCCCCATGGAGAAACACTAGGGCGAATAAATCCCTTATTACTCAATTCCTCTAGTTGTTTCTTTAGTTCGACTAGCTCTACAGTGGCCATTCTATAAGGGGTCTTCGATATAGGCCTTGATCCAGGAATCAAATCAATAGAAAACTCAACTTCTCGTTCTGGAGGATGTCTAGGTAAATCTTCCGGAAATACATCTACAAATTCTTTCACAACAGGTACATCCTCTATTTGAACATTCCTTTCTTCACCGACAGTTATTTCATTCTCTTCCTCCCCAATAATTGAATTAAGTTGAACTACTGGGGGTGGATCTAAATAAGAATTAGGTGGTGATGATTCTGCTCTAAAAATAAGGTGCTCCTTATCATTATCATCAAGAATCGTAACCTCTTTCTTCTTACAATAAATCTTCGCATCATAGTCTGAAAGCCAGTCCATACTGAGGATTATATCAAACTCAATCATAGGTATGACGATGAAATCAGCAGATAAAGAAAATTTATGTGCTCTAATGGGGACTGATTCACAAAACTTTGTTGCAACGATACTTCCCTTAGGAGTTTTAACTGACAACTCCCTTATTAAATAAAATTGGAAATATCTAATTTTCTTAGAAAACTGGGAAGATATGAAACAATGCGATGATCCAGAATCAAATAATGCATTTGCTAAACTTGAGGAAACCATTAAATTACCTGCCACCACGTCTTTCGGAGCTTCTACCTCAGCAGTAGTGATAGCATAAGCCTGGCCTTGATCCCTTGTCCTTTTCTGAGGTAAGTTCTCCTGACACTTAGGACATGCATTTGCATAATGCCCCATCTCCCTGCAATTGTAGCACTGAACGTTGGTAGCTTCCTTCTTCCCCTTGCAATCATGAGCTTGGTGGCCTTTTTCACCACACTTGTAACAGACTCTCATTCCCTTCAGGCAAGCACCGGGGTGTTTCTTCCCGCACTTACCACAAGATGGATATTCAACCTTTCCCTTCTTCCCCTTATTTCCATTCCCAGATTGATCAGCAGGTCTCTTCTTCTCTTGCTTTGCTTTAAAGTCATAAGACTTAGAGAATTCCTTTTTGGTCTTGATAGCACATGAGACAATGTCTTCGTACGACGAAAAGGATTGTGAGACTAATGCTCGACGGAGAAATGGTTTTAACCCATCAAAGAAACGATCAATCTTACTTCTTGGGTTGCGAATATAATATCCAGCATACCTCGCTAACCTTGTAAAGTTAGCCTCATACTTTGTGACATTATCATCCTCCTTTTGTCTCAGACTCAGAAATTGTCTTTCCATATCTGCTCGATGGTCGCGAGGAAAGTATTTTTCTAAAAACAGATCTTTGAACACCCTCCATTCCATGTTTGATACTTCATCATCTTCCTTCATGTTTTGAATCAATGACCACCATTGATCAGCATCTCCAGTGAGGCGGTAAACTGCCATGGTAACTTTTTCCCTTTCACTACTCCCCAAAGCCTGAAATATTTTCTCTAGGGAAAATATCCATTGCTCAGCTACTAAGGGATTTGTACTCCCATTGAATGTTGGTGGTTGTTGTCTCATGAATCGATCTAACATTGATCCTCCACGCTGCGGATCAGGGTGCTCCATACGGGTAAGGTTATTATTCATAACCTGAGTAAGTTGTCCCAGTACGGTGATTAGCTGATCAGCACCAGTTGCATCACCAGCCCCACTATAATTATCTTGAGCAGGAGGGCAATCCCTACATGGAGTGCGTGCATTGATACGGTTTCCATTTCTTCCACTAGGCGCCATTTCTAAAAAATGGCATAAACTAGATCAGTTTATGCATCAAAATACATAATCCCATACTTATAAAACACAAAACATAAATTGAACTATCTATGGATATAATCCATAATCATAAATATGTTTTCTTTGAGTAAGTATATACTCATAAACCCTTCATAATGATTTGTAAATAAAGTGAGAGTTATCCTAAGCATATCCCAAGGGAGTGTCGTAACCAAGAGTGCAGCAAGGCCCGTTGTCGTGCACCAGTTCCCGTTCGAGTCTAGCTCAAAGCGGTGTTTTTGGGTTTTACCCCTAGGTACATCTGTGCCAGAGCCGCCTCTACCTACTCGTATCCAGACAGGGATGTATTTCTCGGAAAACTCACAAAGTCTCTACAATACCAAAATTCTAGGAAGTTCTTCTATACTAATCCTCAAAGTTCATCTTAGGTCTATGTGCTCTAATCAGAGTTTATCTAAATCTAGCTTCCAAGGTTTGTACTAAACTTCCTCTGATACCAACTGTAACGCCCCGACCCCAGTTGCCCAGAGTCGGTGCATTAATTACATAACATTGACATGATCACAAGAAAGATCAAATCTCGAAAGACCGATTGGTTTAGTAGCCTTGGAAACACTAGATATAATCATAAAGTTTTACATTACATTTCAAAGTGTAAAACTACTACAACAACAAAGTCTTCATATCCACACTATTAACCCCTCATAATATCCCTGCAAGTCATTCATAATTTACTTCTTCACTACCTGGGAAAAATAAAACATAGAAAAGGGGTGAGCTCAAATGCCCAGTAAGGATAACAATATAGAGGAAACTTTCATAAATAAAAATAAACATTTAAGGTAATGTATAACTAAAACAAAAGCCTTTTAAACTTGAACATTTAACACAGTATGGCATAAATAAAATGAAATAATGCCATTTACTTATTCACATGGATATTCTACTAATCGAATAATCACATGCAAAAATCAATAACCACTTTCATAATGTTGGAATGCATAATGCCAGACTATCATAACCACATAGCCAAGGCCTCGTGCCAAGACTACAAATAAGATTTTGTCAAGGCCTTGTGCCAAGACACTAGTTTGTCTCATGAGACCTACCGATGCATCGAGGAGCTATAGCCGGCTCCACCCGTCACTTATTAAGTCCAATGCATTCCCATATGAAAAGGTTTAAACATAACATAAACATTCGTATTAAAACTAGCATACGAAATGTCAATAATTTCACCATAAACTATGAATGGTATAAAAATAGCACATCCATAGTCAAACATATCACAAAACCTTCAATACAATATAGAAGTTTTGTATCATAATAAATCAACTTCAAATAATCTTAAAATCTATCAAAGGATGTTGACATAGATGAAATCAAAATTCTTTTTAAAGAAATATCTCCTTTCATTTTGAAATCATTTAAGATCCATATAAAATAAAACATTTTCTTTGAAAATATTCTTATAATCTTGTATGGAACGCTTCGACGATTTTATAACGGCGGAAAATAACCGCACCAGCCGTATAAGTTAAAAAAAACATTCTTACCTCAATTCTGTCGAAAAGGTTAAAAAGGACCTTGTTTTGAAAACGACGGAAAGATTCCTTTATAAACCTCTTATAAAAAGTCAAACAAGGGTATAAATGACTTTAACCCATATTCTTTTAAATAGTAAAAATGTTTTGAAATACATTTTGAAGAAACATGGATGTGGATGATAACGAGATCCCAGTAGATTATTACATATAAACAACCTCGGATAATGAAGAGATTGTGAAATAACCCTTACCTTGTACTTTTCCTTGGTTGGGGTAGGTTAACCTCCTGTATAATGGTGAAATAATTGTTATTAAATTATACAAGAATCATATATATTAATATGATATCATATATGATCTTTTAACATTGATTTATTAATAATATCTTAGAATTATCATCGTTTCGGGTGTTAACTTACTCATTTTCTTTTATATGTTTTGTTACATAAGCCATGTTTGTTGTATCTTATTCATATCCAGAATGATATCAAGTCCTTAAACATCATTTTTAAATCATAAAATGATAATTATACTTGAATGGATACGATGGAGAATGAATCTCATCGCGTTCGTGGAGACGGTAGTCCGTACGTACGCACGAGCGACAATATCATTCTTTTGATATTAAAATAATATATAAATGAATGGTATATCATATATAAAGAATCATTAACATGTTATATTTATTATTTACATGAGTTACACATCATTATTATACCCATCCAAATAATATTATATTGAATAACAATTACACCACGACGTGGAGACGGTAAGCCGTACGTACGCACGTATGGTGACATGTTATTGAAAGGGTGGATAGAATACTGAATATGGTTGTACCATACTTATAATAACATCACAGTATATGTGAGATACTGGAGTTATTATTTTAGAATGGTAAGAACAAAGGAAGAAGAAGTGGAAGAAGAAATGAACTTAGAAAAGGGTGGTGAAATCATTACCTCTTCTTCGGGTTCTTCCTTTTGATTTGATCAAAAGGGCTCCTTAGGTTGGCTTTCTGATCAAACTAAGGCCTCTAGGTTGTAGTGAGGGATGCTGGGTGATTATATGGGCAGAGTTTGGCCGAACCAAAAGGCTTTGAAGGTGTGAAGAAATGAGAAGGAGGAGTTCCCTTTTATAAGAGGGGTGAGGGGCACCTTTGGAAAAGCTAGAAATATTAATTTATAATAAATTCATATTCGGTTTCTAAAGGCTCCAAAGTTGACTATTCAAAGGATGAGGTGGGGATAGGTCGAAAACAACTCATCCAATAGAATTTAGACAGGTTTGGGTACTTATATTAACCTTATCTTTAAGTATTAACTCTAAGTTAATTAGTTTCACTTTTACAATGTCTCTTTGTATTTTTATATATTATGGTTAATAAACTTACTATATACATCCAAGCCACCCCCAAGTGGTCCATTAATGATTAACCTATCATAATATAAGTCTCTTGGCCGAACCTTAGATTTTTAGGAATTTAATATCAATTAATAATATAATATTTGTTTTAAGAACTCTTTTATGTCAATTTTGACACTATTCAATAGTTGATTTTTGTGAAACTCATAACAGATTTATTACTTCGAAAAAAGTCCATTAAATCAATCCTAATATATCATATTAGCCTAGAAAATTATTTTAATTCATTAAAAGTTTCATATTATATTTATTTGGGTATTTATAATATCAATTATTTTAATTTTTCACTATTATAGTAATTAGTGCATCATCATTGTGTCATAAATAAAATAACTTATTTAATGTATAAAAATTATAAATAAAATATCATTATGTAGGAAATCTTTTTATCTTTCTAATGAATATTTATAATCGAAAATCCAACATGTATAACCCTATGTAAAAAATTGTTGTTCTAAAAGATATATGCTTGTGTCATTTTTGTATTCATTTTGACTTAATTAAAATAAAGTGTCATTATCACTTACAAGTGGATCCATGGGGTCCCAAAATAGACCCAAAGATGCCCATGGTCGACTATGTATCAACCAATAGGGTTAAGACACGTTTTAGGGTAATTTAGTATTATAATAATATTTTTTTTAACCCTTATTTACCGGATTTACCCTTAACCATGGTAAATAAAATATTTACCGCAGTAATTATTCAAAATGTCTAAAAATAAAAGTTACCTATTTACACAATTTGAACATCCTGATTCCAAATATGGAATCCATTTTTCTAAATTCAAAACACAGAAGTGGCAGAAATTAATTTAAAATTAATTCCCGCTGTCAAAACAAAAAGCGTGTTTTTAAGAGATAATAACTATCAAAAGATTGACACTTGTTTATGTTCGGTTTAATTGTAAAATTATGTCCAATGACCAACATTATATTAAATGGTAAAAATATATTCTAAATATACTTTAAAACTACTAAAATTCATAATTTATCACTATTAATTATTTTTATTAAAAAAGTTGTTTTTAATTAAAATTTAGTAATTTTCACTATTCATCAAAATATGAAAGTTATCCGAAAAGTACCAAAATTTCACCTTAGGCTAAATTCGATATTCCGAGTCCAAAAATGAAGTCCATTTTCAAATATAAAATATATATAATTTCAAAAATTAGGTATTACTATTCACAACGGCTAGTTTAATTAGTTGTGGTGTGTGTTAGAACTCGAGGTTGCGTACAACACACGCTATCGCATTATTCGAAGGGAAACGTACCGTAGAAGCTTGGGGTGTTACAACACATCTGTAATAAAAATTTCCATGAATATGATAAGTCATTCAAGAATAAGAAAATAGATATAAGAAAGAATTTCATAAGGGATAATTCTCAAAGAATATTATTTCTCCAAATAATATAAAGGTACTAAATTTTAATGTGAAAATATATTTATAAATCCACTATAGGTTGAAACATTTGATTTTAAGATTTTTAATTTGTTTTTCTTTTATTTTAAATAATTTTTATTCTAATTAATGATTTTATATAGTTTTCCATGGATCCAAATTTATTGTCCACTAATTGAAATATAACACTAAATTATAGACTATAAATTATAATTTATTCCTGTAAAGCATAGAGTTACATGAAATAATAAAAAAATTTATTGTTTTAATTATTTTAATTTTATTGATTTCTTATTATTGACTAAATTCATTATAAAAAAATTAAATTATTTCTCTTGGGATATTTGTTTTTTAAAACCACTAAAATCTCATTCTTTCTTAAATTAAATAACTTTTCATCTTAACCATAATAATTTGACAATCAAAAAAACATTTCTTGGTGAATTAGAAAATGAAAATGATTTATATACTTTTTTCAGTGCATGAACAAAGAAAAATAGATAATGAATTCATCATATTGAATAGTATTGATTTGAAATGGATAGATCACATAAAATGTCTTGATATTCCAATGATGGGGGTTTTTATTTTATGGGAAAAGAACCATGTTTTTTAATAAAATATATTTCTAATAGTTTTATGGAAACATTGGGTTCAATTTTGGAAAACATGAAGATTCGTCCATTTTATTGGTGAAAAGTAATAATATCTATATCTCTTAGATTGAGTGGGATGATAATTTTTGGTGTCCTCAGGAAGTATTTATTAATTTTAATGCTACCCTACTTAGTGTGAATGATTTTTTACTAGATGAGATCATGGATTTGTTTTAGAGATACATTTTTTAAAAGAATCATGTAATGGAATTATAAGCCAATAGAAAAGTTTTTTTACTATTTATTTAGACATAGATAGACCATTGGAATTATGATTGTACCCATGTTTAATTTTAAAATATCTACTTGCATTGTGTGCTACTAATTGTGATCGAATTCTATAATCCAAGCCACATATTTGGATTAATTGTCCATTTGGGTAAATTTTAGCTCTCTTTTTTCAAATGCTTGAGATATAATTAACTAATGTTATGGAAACCATGTGTTACACATTTAATACATTTGGAAATGGTATTTTAAAAAATATATGTTATTATTATAAATTTTAATTGAAGAACTTATTTCTCATGAATGGAAAATAACATGGTTTGTTCCCTATTCATGATAATGGTGAAACATTATTATGCCTATCGTTCTTACTAACGGAAATGAATCTAAAACTACTAGTATTACTAAATGAGATAGAATAGAGGATTAAATAAATTTTGAAAATGGTATTAAAATATTTATAGGGATATATGATACCATTATTAATATTCCCTAACATATTTTAATGACTATTCATAGGGAGAAGATGATGTTTATCACAGATAGAAAGTTGTTATTGAAGGTGTTGAAGTTCAAACGGTTAGTGAAACTACTTCAACCATAAATATAAATTAAAATGTGGATCCATATATTTATTCAATTAATATATAATAATATAATAAAAACATATATAATACATTATTATCATGTATTAAGAAATGTGTCTCAAAAATATTCACAAAACCAAAATACCAGAAGGATTAATTTATTATTGATTATATACATAAGTAACTTACATTAAAATAATTTGGATCAATTTTCTTTAATCATACACATCTAGTCCAATTATAAACATCACACATGATATAATAAATATATTAACCAATGAAATTGAAATATAATAAATTGTTGAGCTCAAACACTTATAAAGGGAAAAGATGTGCCATACAAAATTAAATCATAACCATGATATAGAACATTAAAAATACTTAAATATTTTAAAAAATAATACAAGTACCATGTATTGAAATCATATAATATTTTTGAGTAATATAATATCATTAGGGAAACATAATGATATAACATATCTCAATGCACATACTAATAAATATAAAACATGTTAGCACAATCTAAAATTGTAGAATACTTAACAATTTGGAATAATTTTTAAAACAGGGAATGTAATGGTAAAGAAGATTTATGATTAAAATTTTATATAAAACTATAGAAAACATAGATATTTTTCACCATAATAAACATGTAAATTTTTTGTTCAAAACATTCTATATCGTGCCCACACAACATTAGTATACAGCTTCTCATATATCATTCTCCAAAGTTTTATTTTCAAAAAATTCATGCATATACTTTATACAAGGAACATGTAGTAAAATATTTCCATATCTAATTCACAAAAAAATAATTCAAATATTTATACCCATATCTAATTCACCCATCAATACTACGATCAATGATTCCCATATCTCACTAATAAAAAATATTTGGGAGAAAAGATTCTAGAAAAACAATCAGATATAATCAAATCGAATCATGTGATATGAGAAATCAAAAAATTAATTTAATGGTGATATATGAACCCACACATCCTCATCCATACACATTAGGGTTTTAATTAAATCATACATTAATAAACAAAAAATTAACATTCAGAAACAGAATGGGTTTATAAAAAATGTAATCAAAATCACATAACATGAACTTAAGATGTCATATATAATGTAAAATATTATTTTCAAAAACAAATAATATTATAATAACACATAAAGGAACAAAAAAATAAAACCTCGTGATATATAACCCTTTTTGAGTATGTATAAGTTAAAGTGAAATTGTTTTCACCTAACCATTTAAATCATTGAAGTATTAAATACATTCTAAGATATATTTTTATTATGGGATTATAATGAAATTTTAAAATCTTATTATCAATATTTTAAAATTAATAATATATTATGATAACTAATAGTTATAGAAAGTTGAAATGAAAATACATTGAAAATGTTTACTTTTAAAAAAAACATCAGTAATAGAGAAAATTAAAAGAATGTTGTCTTAAAAAATGGATATTGAAAGAACATGAGAAAATTAAAGTTTAAAATAATAATTAATATTCTATATATGAATAATAATTAATGTTTTCAATAATTTTATTTTAAATTCATGGTATACATTTACTATTAAAATAATATTTATTAATAAAAACATAAAAATGGCATAATGTTTTCAAAAAAATTGATTTCAAAACAAAATTGAAGAAATATTTCTGTAAATGATTCCTTTATAACCGTTACATGGAAAATACATTAAATTTTATAAAAATTAATTGAAAATAGATAAAAATATATAGGTTTATATAATAATTAATAATGGTGAGCAAAAAATTACAAATAGATATTCAAAAGGAATTTGAAGATGATTTGAAAAATTTTACTTTTAAGAACAATATCTAATATTGGAACCATTAAAATGAAATAGTTTTTTGAAAAAAGGGATGTTAAAATACATGGAAACTATTATGATATATATGAAACATTAAAAACGACTCCGTGGAAAAAACAAATTGTTTTAGAAAAATTGAATTGGAAAGACATTGAAAACACTCCACATTAAAAGATTCTTTAATAATAGACTCGTGAAAACATATATGGTTTTGAAAAAATATTTTTGAAAATAAATTGAGCACTGATACTTTTAATATAATCATAAAAAATAGAGACATTAATAATATAATTTTATTGTCAAAAATTATTTAAAATACTTATAAAACATTTACATTTAAAAATAATAATTAATATTAGTTCTATGGGGTGGACATAAATATGTCACGTCAACTGTAATGTGTGATGCCCCATACCGAAAATCCCAAATTCAATTACCATAAACACATACATTACATTCCTTTAATGATAGTACCTGTAAATCCCTACTGAAAAAAAAATTAACTAAAAAATTAACATGATTTTTGTTACTGTTACATATAAGTGATATTTTCTAGATGAGGAATTTAATATGTTAGAAAAAAACATAAAAAGAATAATTATATGTCATTTCTCTTAAATGGAAGAATTTTTAATTATATATGAGAGAGCATAGTTATGTTTATGTATTCAACATTTCAAAAAAAATATTTCACACATGATATCCTTCGAAACGTGCCTAAATTAATAAATTTATCCATAACCTCAGGAAATTGAACACATAATTAGGGATGACCTAAAATTCTCATTAAAGGAAATATTAAAACTGAAACAATCATGGAATAATCATGAAACCAATTTAATGGTAAGAATTGGTAACAAAAAAAGAAGGAATAATTAATATGAAAAATGGAGCATACTATATCCATGATAATAAATAAAAATATGGATGTTAATAAGACTGATCTCTTACTGGTGGAATGTGTAATGCCAAAAATAAAGAATTCATTGTCTAGAACATATTGAATTCAACTTTATTTATATTTGATATAAAATTCAATAAATTCAAATATCAATGCCTTGTTCTGTGAAATTTTCCTATCATGGGAGGATTCATACATATGAAACCATTTTTCACTCATGAGACTTGTGGACTCATAGTGGTGTATAAAATTAAAGGTCATATCCAAAACATATTTCCAATGAATTAACCAAAGGAGTCTATGAAAACATTTCATTTCATTCCCCATGGATTCTTTTTCTGAATTAAATGTGGACACTCATTTTAATGAGGATTAGAAAATATCAGTACATGTTTAATGTGTGTTACTATCCCATAATTAATAATTTTTAAAATTAATTCCCCCATGTCAATATGGGAATCAAATGATCATAATACATCCAACGAAATAAATTAGACGGTAAATAAATACATATTCAACTTCCAAGTGATCAACTATATTGGGATAATTCTATTTGGTATACTAATAATTTTCTTGATGTAAATATAATGTTATAATCTCTAGGTAAACATTACCTGATATGGATTTGGTATAATATTAAGTTCACAAAAAATTGAAAAATGACTATACAGATTAGTAAATACTTGAATGTCATGATCAAATCCATAAATGAAACACTTCCTCACAATATAATGCTTGAATTATATTATTACACCATAATATCTTAAAAGATGAACATCATGTTGTATACAGTATATGTCATGAAAAACCAAGATTATAAGGGATCGTAACACCTCTATACAAAATGATATGTTTCTTTTTATGAAAATTCTATCTCTTCGATGGATTGGGATGCACAAAACATTGGGTTGAAGTTAAATATGTTACGTATTTAAAATTTTATTTTTTATATCATATCATTAAAACATTTCTATTGTATTAAAGGTTATGAATAGTACTGAATTAATTTATAATCATTTCAAAATAATTATATAATGTAAAATCAACGGTTATCTATATACTATAAATATATAATGAACCATTTGAAAGAGAAATAAATTATTTCTGAAAATTATTATTTTCCTCTAAGGCAGATTATATATTCTTTATAATCAATATATGAAATTAATTTGAATAATTATTAGAAATATTTTTTGAAAAAATTAACATCATTTATTGAAATCTCAATTTTAAAATTATCCTTGTGTGGATTTTTGATAAATTTCTGATAATTTTGTTTTGATGAATTGTGGAAAATGATAATTCTTACTTAAAAATATTATTTCATTTAACTTATTTTAATATGTAAATTACATTTTAAATTGATATTAAAGAAAAATTCATTAAAAATAATTTAATTTAATTCATTTTAGTAAATTATATATGGAATTTTGGTATAAAAACATTCTAAACTTTTGAATGTTTTTCTTTGAAAAAAAGCTTCTTCAGCACATCTATGAGATTAATTTGAAATTAAATTACGCCACATATGTGTGTTTATTTTTTAAAAATGGATTTAATAGTTGAAATAATAATATTATATATTATATTATAAGATAAACATAACATTTTTTCTTATTAATTAGTGGAAACAGTAAAAATTAATTATTATGTTAAAGGACAAAACAGGTTTATTGTGGGTTAAACTAAAATTATAAGTGTTAAAATTAAAAACAATTCCAATATAATTGAAATATTTAGAAATCATAGTTTCTAAGGTTTAATTATGTTAAATTTTTATAATTTTTAATGAAAAAAATGCAGTTAGAAGTCATTTTTTCAAAAATTAAAAGTGTGTCCACTCCCCCCTCTAATAATGTACACCCCCTACCATCTCCTTTAAACACTTATAAAACATATTGGATTGTAAAATAAATCCCCAAAATTTATTAATAAAATAATTTCATATTTTTATTGTTATCTTGGTCAAAAATCTATCCAAGGTATGATTTTGGTGAAATCTAGAAGAAGTTTCTAGAAGAAGTTATATCATCCTTAATATATCATTTTATTTTATTTTATTTTTTATTCCAAATATTTCAAATATTATTAAACCAAGATTTTATAATAACATAATTATATTACATATACTAAAAAAATTATGTTATTTGATTCAACTACAATGAACTCTTCTTCCCAAAAAGAGGAAACGAAATCACAAAACGTGTGTACGGAAAACTACCGCCACGAACTGACATAATTTCTTTTTCCATCACTCCTAATAATGGGTATAAATAATGATTTATGTGACTTTTTTATATTATACTTATGATAAAATTATAATTTTTAATTATAATATCATATATACAATCAAATATTCCATTCCATGGAGAATGTGAAAAAATTGTTTGTCTGCACGGTGGACTACCCCCTATCGAAGTGCTGTGATTCTTTCTTTACTAACGCTTTACAAGTAAGGTATGAAAAGATAAATTTAATGGATATATATATAAAAATTATATTTATTATTTTAAATTAATATACATTCCAATTTTTTATCATTTCAACCATTTCAGAAATTATAGTTATGTATGTGCCTATGTACAACCTACCATCTCCATGAATCACTGAGATTCATTATCCATTACCAAAATTAAATAATAATTATAGGTATGTATGTAATGAAAAAGAATTAAAATTGTAATATAATTTTATAGATTATGAAATTATACCATATTTTTATGTTTTATAACTTTCATGATGAAACACGTAGGAGAAAAAAAGTCAATTAACACTCCAAAGAACTGAGACAAGGATTGGTTATTAACGAATGGGTAATAAGTTGTTATAAAAAGTAACAATATTCCACTATAAATAAAAATATGACTTTGGTATAAGTTAATAACATTATTAAAACCATTATATATATAATGTTAATGAGTTCTAAATTGAAGGTAAACCTTAGGTAAGTTGGATCATAACTCAATTTCCATTCAATAGTTTATATAAATACTTCATTTATTATATTATCGCGATATTATGTGGAAGATAAATATTAAATAATCCTTGTTTTATTTAATCTTAAATTTTTTTGGATCTAATTTTTTAAAATAAATTATCAAATTTATTAACTTTAATTTCAATTATATGAAGTTTGTATGTTTTTCACCTCTAACTTCTTTCATTGAGATATTTTTTCATTTAACCCTGTAATTTGTTTAGTAGTGTATATAATAATTATTTAAATAAAATATTCAAAATAGATTATACATTATTATATAACATGTGTCAAATGATCTATTAATTTATTGGATTTTATGAATCATAATTTAATCAAGTGGAAATGGTTTATATTTCAATCTAATTCTATTCTGGTTATCATATGCATCAATTTCCAATGAAAGATATTTTTTAATAATTTTCTAATTTACCATATTAATTTCTTTATAAACTATTTATTCATGATTTTTTCATGTAATATCAATATTTCTCAGTATTTGGTACTTAAAATAGTTGAAAATTTTTTTGTTGAATATGAATTTATTTAACTCCTTCATCTAAAATCCATCTTCTTCAAAATAAATATTTAAAAAAATAAAAAAAAATACTTTAATGTTATTATTTAATATTATTTATACCATTAATTATCTGTTTACAAAATAATTTAAAATAATCTTTATGTCATTTTATGAAAAGGTAATATTTTACTATTCTTATAAATTTTTTGAAGGAATCTTTATTTCTTTAACATATTTACCATGAAATGAACTCTTCCTCTATCATGAAAACCCATTATTTTAAGTATTCATTTTTATGTTTCAAATGTTAGTTTTAAAAATATATATTTAGTATTTAATTGTTTTTTATTCTAAATAATCATTTTGAAACTATAAAGTATATTTTCCTCACTAAATTTTTAAAGTGTCCCTTCTGAATAATTATCAATCTATGATGGTGTCCTTTAGTGTTTTTGAGTGTGAAAAGGATTCATTTCTCAAAAAAAATTATTTAAAATGTATTTTCATTAATGAAAACAACCATTTAGGTTATGGATTGTTTATAAATATTATATATATTCCTCTCACATATATACCATGTTTATTATACCATCTTTTGATGGGATAATATATCTCATAAAATCATTTCTCAAATGAATTCATAATGAAATGTTAATAGAATATTATATGAACCAAATTAATTATCCCATTTTCCTTCCTTGGGGAGTTCTTATATTTTTTCATATAATTATTTTCACTTATGTGGAACACATAGATATGAAATATTGAATTATGGGTGCACCAACAAACTTCTTCTATGAAAAGAGTATTTCTTTAGTTTCATGATACGTCACCTATGGAATTAGTATGTAAACCTTGTATATTATGGGAAATTTTCTGCCATAACATATTTTCTGGGTTGTTAGCCTTGAAAAATATTTAGGTCATGCTTTTTGTTTCATCCATATTTATTATGATTACAAGATACTATGATAACTTGTTCATTTTGACCTGATTCCATTAAATTATTCATGAGCCATATTCATTATAAAATCATGTTATCCTTCTATATGAGAAGTTAAGTTTCTTTAAAAGGTTTATTCCCTTAATGTGATTCATCACACAACAATTTATTTCTATATTCTTCATGTTATATCATGTATATTTAGGAAATATAATGTATTTTAGTTTATTTATATGGACCATAAAATAATGATTGAATATTAAGTTTTATTTTATATAATATAAACACAGTTTTCAAAAGACAATATCCCTTTAATTTTTGTGTTTTGTATTAATGGTTTTTTATGTTCAAGAATCATCTAATAATTTTTTTAAAAAGTATTAGGTCATTATATATGGTATCATAGGAAATTATTCATTAATATTTTTAACTGGAATGAGAAAACATTAGGGATAACAATATGAATATATATAAGTATATAACTATGTATAAAAACAATACAATAATCTTAGTGATGTATTTAGAGATTGTTCTCCAAAAATAGAATCTTTATATAGATAATAGAAATTTATACGGTTCTAGAATATATGTATCTAAGAGAAATAAATCTGAAAATTGAATACGAGGTTTGACTCAAGTGTTACCCGGTATAAAAAATGGCCATTAAAGAACACCTAGTTTGACACTCCTGAGGGATATTATTTTGAAATTCATATACTCTTTATGATTATTCATGAAGGATTTATATAGATTATAGTCATGAATAACCAAGGATAAACCTATTTTTTATTATATTTTAATGAATGTTTGATGATTTAGAAATATTATAAATAAATATTCTTGTGGATTTTTTTACCACAACCAATTTTTTTACTCAAACTATTCTATGTAGTTTTAAAGATTGACAGTATCTAGAAATAAAAAAGATAATATTCAATGAGATAGAACAAGTTTGATGATAATCTAAATGTAATTAAACCTTGGTAATTGATATTTTGATTATTCCAAGTCAATTATAATTATATATGAATAAAAACATGTACATTAATAATATCTATGACTTACCAAATAATAGCATAATATTAGTCATTGAGATCTATGGTGGTGAAGACCATAAACGAAATAATACTTGTTTTCATATATGTTATGAATATGGTAAGAAACACCCAAGTAAATAGAAACACTACAAGTAATTACTATGTAAAAAATAAAAATCCTTGTAAATGAAATGGATTATAATAATTTTCTCCCTAATGTATCATTGATAGATGAATATTTTAAATGTAGAATGTTTGGAGATTAATCCAAACAATGTTGTTGGGGGAATGATCAAGAAGATGATAAAAAATTAAATATTTATACATTTTTTAGTTATCGATGATTAAGATACTACAAATGAAATATCAATATAAGGTGTTATTAAGGAAAATGATAATGAAGCCCATATAATGTTTTAATAATGAAGTGTAGTAATTCACATATTTGTGTATAGGATTTCAAGAATTATGTAAATCACGATATATATAAAAAGACTATTTTTTATAATTTCTTTGTTATATACATTTAAGAGTAAAATGAATAGACTAGAAAAATGATTTAATTGAAAGATGTTACTCTATGGACGAACAAATAATTAAGGAAATTGTTATCATATAGAGTTTTTTGATGATGATAAAATTGGATTATTTTAGTTAAATCGGTACGCTATATTATATATAATTGTTTCGAAACAACTTATTTTATCACTAATATTATATTTTAAGCTAATACTCATATTCTTGATAATTTTATAGGGTCAAGGAGAATTATGAAAATGACCATAACATTTTATTTTCCATAGTTTTAGACTACCCACAACCTGGGTAATAACCATTCACATGTAGAAAGAGTGTGTGGACTGAACCCACAACTGAAGAGAGATAATGGTGGAGTTACTACCCCTGGGCTTTTTGATGTAGTTTTTTATAACATTTTTTTAATTATACTTTTGATTGGTTAGATATTATTTTCTTTTTGGGAAACATTTTATAAGATAATTCATTTTTTTTGGGGTTCCTAATGACATTTCAAATGATGTTTTATTCAGTTTTTGTATACATAAACATTTGATTCTAAATATTATTTAGAAAAATTATACTACATTTTTGGAGAATTATGTTGAATGTGTTTGAGATAACCTTTTGAGGTTAAACCCTTATACTATGTTGTTGTTATTGCGTATATTTGGGATATATGGTTATTTATTTAAGTAATTCTATATTCTAAAACATTGGATTCATTTTTGAGTTTTGGAGATTAATATATACATATTTCGTTTTTCTGTTATCTTACCATATGATCCATTTTGGTGTTAATAAATATACGAGAAATAAATTATTAATATTTTATAGATCTTATGAACTATTAAAAGCTAATTCTAGTTCATTGTGTATAAAATATCATATTGAAAATTACATTATTTATTATAATATGTAAATTGTTAATTGATCAAATAATAATTAGAGGATGAATTTTTTTAAGAAATAAAAAAGAAATCATGTAAGTATATTTTATTTGGGTCTCTTTTTTGATAAATAATAATCCCATGACTACATGAAAAAGATCTCTAAATAATAATTTTACCCTTCTAACATCATATGTGATGAATCAATGGTCTTTTAGTTAATCATATAGTTATTTTTTTTTGAATTTTGACTTTCTCAAGATCATTTATGTTCTTGTCATTAGTGATCTATATCATTCTCTCCTAATCCTTGGGAAATAATATTCTCATCCTTGTCCATGTTTTTATTTTCATCTATGGTTCTCCAATATGGAAACCTGGTAATGTGTTATTCGAGATAATCAGAATATATACATTTATATCTTATCAAAAGGATTTTTAATAATCTATTTTTACAATGTGGGATTCCAATAAATTATTTTTAAATTTTGGAACCACTGTTACCAAGATCATTAATAAACCAGGAAAAAAATTTATATAAGGTGGTGTAATATAATATCATGGAATTTCAAATGAGGGAAATCATTTTGGATATTGATTATGATATAAAAAACATGGTTTATAAGATAATGTATCACCCCCAAACATTATGATATATCGCTTTTAATATAAACATAATCTCTTTTAGAGCTTTTGATACCTAAGATATTAGGTTTATGAAAAACACGAAACTCTATAAAAATATTACTATATAAATTTGAGCATTATAACATACCTATAAAAATAGATGTTATTAATATAAATAATTATATCATGAAACTTAAGTTATAAAAATTTATATAATACATTCAATATTTATAAATTTATTCGAAAGAGAATATGAACCATTTAATAGAGAATAATATTTTTAAAAACAATATATTGGTGAAAGGAGGATTAGTTTTCCTTTAAAAACATAAGTTAAAAGTTAATTTTACCACTTATATAATATTTATTTTAAAAAATAATCTTATTTCTTCAAGTACACAGTAATTTGAGATTTTTTTGAAAATATTTATTTTTTGACATATAGTGAAAATACAGATTTTATTAATTAAAATAACCCTTTGATTTAAATTATTTTAAAAATATTTTATATTTTAAATTGTTTTTAATGTAAAGTTAGTGCTAATTTATTAATTTTTCTTAATTTTGGTGATTTTAATATATTCCATAATGATGACATTTATAAAAAAACATATGAATCATTTTAATATTTTCTTATGGAAAATATGTTTTTTATACATGTTTCTGAGTGTAATTTTAAGTTAAATTCGTAGAATATAATTTATTGAAATTGGAAAATTTTATTTCATATTTGGAATAATAATATTTTTTATTATCTAATATGGTCAGAAATATTAACCCTAATAAATAGTGAAAATAGTGATATTTATTTATCATGGTTAAGGTAAAAGGAGGTCTATCGGGGGTTACACAAGATAGAAAATTCATAAAAATGAACTAAAATATGTACAATTACTCTGTTATAGTAATATTTAGACAATATATGTTATATTTTTCTTGAAAATGGTCAATTTTTATCAATTTTTATTATAAAAACATGGGTGGAAATCATTATTTCATAGAATTCCAAGTCTGTAACCTCTAGGACTTGTAAAATGAAACCCACTCTCCTCTCCTTCCCACACATCCAAAACAAATTGGTTCCTCTATTAAATAAAAAAATAACTTACATAAATCATTCTCATCATCCTAGGAATAGTTTTTGGTAATAAATATAATTGATGTATCATTTTTATGGAAGCATAAATAAGTTGTATGAAGAAGTGGTATCATCCTTAAAAGTGCATTTTATTTTATTTCTTGTTCCAAACACATAAAATATTTTTAATACATGATAAAAAATAGCATTAGTTTCTTCTATATAAGTATATTTTGTTATATTAATATAATTTTAAACAATAGTATACTCCTCCATAAAATGGGAAAAAACCCATTAATCATGTGTTTGACTGATTACTACATCATGAACCAACGTAATTTATTTTCCATCACCGCTTCTAACGTTAAATTATAATATTTTTATAAAGATTATATAAAATAATTTTTATATAATTATACTTATATAATAATAATATCATATATTATTTCGTACTTTACATTACTTATATAATTTAATGATGTTATTCAAATGTACGTGGACTTCCGCCTCACATAGTTAAGTGATTTGTTTCTCACTAATGCTATAAATGGAAGGTATAAAATGGAAAATAAAATATATTTTTTATTTGAAATATATTTATTACATAAAATTAATATTCAATACATTTAATTAACCTTTCTCTCATTAATTAGATGATATCATCTCTCTGGCATACATATAACCTCCCATCTCTACAAATAGATGTGATTTGTTCTCTTTTTTTAAAATTATATAATGATATATATGGTGAGATAAATTATATTTATAACATTTTCTATCATTAAAAATATAACATAACTATAACCTATGTTCATCAACTAGAACATTCATGATCAATCTTTCCTGGGGAAACAACACAATTAACACCCGAATGAACTGTAATAATTAAACATTGATAATGAATGGGTAATAAGAAGTTATAAAAGGATAATATATGATACTATAATTAATAATATGAATCATTTATAAGTAAATAATATTTATAAAACCACTATCTATGGGGTTAAAAATGATCATCTAAATGTATTCATGAGGTAAGGGGTTTCTAAACTCAATTTCCATGTGTTGGGTTATACCCCTACATCATTGCTTATATTATTTCAAATTTAGGTGTGAATTTAATTTTTATTGTTTTATTATTTATTTCATATTTTCTGTAACATATCAAGTAATTAATGAATAATAGATATTTTTATCTATGTCTATTAATGAACTATATAGTGTTTTAGAGGCTTAAAATGAAAATAAATCTAATCTTAAGCATGGAATACAATAATATTTTTAAAAGATTGTTTTACTGCCTTTTGATGGAAACCCATTTTTAAATCTATATTTTGAAAATTTTATAAGTTAGTTTTGTCAAAATAAACTTATTATTTATGATTGGGACATCAAAATTTTCTTTTTGTGAATTTTTGGTATTTTTCTGACAATGTTCATTTCTTAATGAATAGTGAAAAATACTGCATTTTACATCAAAACTGCTTCTTAATCTAATTTATTTATATGATTAGATTATATTTTGAATTTGTATTAATGTGTAATCTGAATATATTTTTACAATTTAATCCAATGGTGGTCATTGGAATCAATTTCACTTTGAAATTGGACTTAAACTGGTGTCAATCTTTTGATACTTATTGTTTTATAAAAACACGCTATTTGCTCTGATAGCGGGAATTAATTTTTAAATTAATTAATGTGACTTATATGTTTTTAATTTTGTAAAATATACTTCATTTTTGAATTTTTAATATCAAATATAGCTTAGGGTTAATTTTTGGTAATTTTCTGAAAAACTTCAATTTTTGATGAATAGTGAAACCACTAAGTGGTACTTATAAAAACTGATTTTCCGTTTAAATGAAATTTTTCCATCATTGTGTTTTTAATTTCAAAAAATCTTACATACATGGTTGTCATTAAGAAGTAAAATGTGGTTCAATGAGATTAAAATAATTTTTTGGTGAATAGTAACTTATTAAGTTCTTAATCGCGATTAGTTGTAATTAGTGTAGTTTAGGGTAAAAATAACGCTTTAATAAAATGAGATGACCTATACACATGTCCTACCCTTATTGGTTGTGTCATGGCCGACCAATAAAATCCATGGGTCAACATGGGGACCCCATGGAGCCACTTTGATTTGGAAATGACATAAATAAATTTTTATTTAATGTAAAAGTAAAAATGACACAAACATCATATGTTTTACAAAAACAATTTTTACATGGGGTTATAAAGATCATATTTTTGATTATAAATATTCATTGTAAAGATAAAAAGATTTAATACATCATAGTATTTGTTTTATAATTTTTAGACTTTAAATAAATTAAATTATTTATGACATCATGATGATGCAGTGATGACCTCATTATTTAACGATTTAAATAAAATGGAAAGATAATGTAATATCTAAAACCTACACATGTCCAAAACCTATTGGATGGGTAGATTTCGAACCCTTATCACCTTATCCCTTAATTATATAAATTTGGGACCATTTAAATCCGAAACTCATTTTCAAATAAAGTAATATTTCTTTACATTCCAAGAGTGCCCATCCCCTCCTCTTATAAAAGGCCCCCACCTCTACCTCATTACCCACACTCCCCAAGATTTTGGCTCAGCCAACCCCTGACCATTTTGTCTCTACACTTCCCTCTCTTACTCCTTGAAGCCACACTTTGGGAAGAAGACTTACCAAGGAAGCCTTTGAGCTCAAACCAAAGGGAGTTACCCGATTTTAAGGTAAAGTCTTCACTTGAGTCTGTTTGTTTTATTTTGCTTCTCCAACCCCCTAAACACTTTTTATTTACTTATTTTGTAAAAAAACCAGTATCTTAAATATACTAGGATGTTTTTATATGATTTATTTGAGCTACACTCTCACACAACTAAATCAAATTGTTAAAGAACATACGGTTTCCGTGGATGACGAAATTCTGCCTCCCGAAACGATGATTGTTCAATACTAATTTAACACCTTCAAAGGTGTCCATTATTATGTCACTATTTTTATATATGATATATAGTATGTTTATTCTTTCCTTAAGCTTCTGTACTTTTCATTTATGGAATATCGTTATTTTTTCCATTATAGGTAAACACGATATCTTCATTTTAGGAAGTGCGGACTACCGCCCCCTGAAAGTGATTTGATTCGTTAATACCATATGTTGGATGTGTAAAGGATAAATTTAATGATATTATATATTTTATTATACTGGAATTATAATATACCTTTATATCATTATGATTCCATTCTATAAAATACGAAATAGAAATAAAAGTAGCGTTCATGCGTACGTACGGGTTACCATCTCCATGAACGGTGCATTTCATTTCTTACCTCTAAATGATTATGTAATATTATAAATGCATGCATGTACTGGATATATATAACATATATGATATCTACATCATGAATACCATTCTGGATATAATGGATACATGAACAATATCTAATTATAAAGGGCTTATTTTTGACTCAAGTACCAATGATCGTTAAAACGACCGTTATTAACTTAAATAATTACATATTGTTCATGACATGGAAATAAGTGATATAAAAGGAATAATGAACTTGAAAAAGGTTCTTAAACAAGTATAAATTAACTCAATTTTATTATTCAGGAGATTAAAGAACGATCGAGTCAAGTCGGACCCGAGGTATGGGACTTCGTCTCAATCTCCTTTCATTGAGACATATTTTGTTTTATACACAACCTTCTTTTATACGGTGTATAAACCCCTTTGAATTTTACAAAAGGAATATTTTTTATACGAAGAATTTTACAAAATGACAAAAGGGAATTTTTTTTCTTGTCGTACGTATGCGGCGACAACGACTTCTCCACCACCATTACCATTATTTGAGTTTTGGCTTCCTCTACAAGCCATACCCTTTTTTAAATGAAAAATAAATACCATGTTTTACTTTGGTATTGAAAATGGTTTTCATAATGTTTTTATTATATCAATGTGTTGTATTGATATCTTGTGATTGAAATGTGGAAATTTTATGTTTCCTTTATGCATGTTTTATGTGATATGATTATGTTATGGTTCTTGGGAATTATTATGAAGACGGGTGGTTCCTTGATAAACTAAGGTCGGGTGAGCCCGTTATAGCTCTCCAATTCATTGGGTAATGTGAAGGAGTGAAACATTAAGGTTTCTCCGAAGAGAATTAGGGAATCTACTGTGATTGGTATTCCAAACGTAACCAAGAGGGTTACTCCCAATGTAAGAATGTTATGAATGCCTCAAGATACCTTTATGTCTTATGATTTCTATGATTTATTCATGATTTGATGAGGTATGTTAAAGTGCTTATGTTTTATGGGAAAAGTCTGATCTCATCCTTATGTATATATGTACCCATGTTTCCTTTCCATATTTTTATGTCCCTTACCGAGCTTTTTATGCTCATCCCAAGTTTTTTTGAAATTTTTTTCACAGGTCAAGGGAAAGGTACATGATATGATGATAGTGTCAAGGAAGTGTCAAGATAGAATCCATGTTTATTTTAAATATGTTTCCATTTATGGGAATGAAGAATACTATCTTTATGTAACCACTTTTTTTATATGTGGAATGTAATGCAAGTTTTATGATCTAATTCTCTAAAACTCTAAACCCGAAAATATCCTCAATGTGTAATCTTGTAATAACTCAAGATTAAGTATGTTTTAAGGATGGGGCCTTATAGTTGGTATCAAAGGTCGGTTTAGATAACACTAGGAGTTAGAATTCTATGAAATAATTATCCAAAAGTTTTTTTTATGGTCAAATTGAAATGATATAGCATTTAAAGATTACCAAGTTGCTTCATCTAAGACATGTTTGTTCAGAATGGTTTTCCGCAGAGGAAATAGGGAAGCAGTGCTAGGAAGGCATACAGAAGGAAATAACCTTCTGAATCAGCATCCTGAGATGGTCAGAATTGGAACTGAACATTTTGCTGCAGTAATGGCGCAGTTGAATCAGGCTATAAATGGTGGTGGTATCCATGCATGAGATCAGCCAGATCAACCGAAGAGGAACATGCCAGTGGTGGAACATTTCATGAGGCAACATCCCTAATCATTCAGAGGATCATCTGACCTTATTCTAGCTGAAGGGTGTATTAAAGCACTGGAGAATATTTTCTATGTCACGAGGTGTTCAGACAATCAAAAGGTTAGTCTTTCTATTTACCGTTTGGAGGGTGAGGCAGATCAGTGGTGGTCTATGGTTAAAAATATCAGGGATACTGATGAGATTGATCCTCTCGACTGGGATGACTTCAAAGGTATGTTTCATGAGAAGTATTTTCCTAAGGCTGTTCGACTTATGATGGAAAATCAATTCTTGGAATTGAGTCAAGAGGAAGACTCAGTGGCTACCTATGAAGAAAGGTTCACTCGATTGGCAAGGTATGATCCAAATTTTATCTGAGACCTTGATAGTAAAATCAATCTTTTTTACTCAGGATTAAAGCCAAAATATCGAAGGGCATTAGCTTCTCGTGATTTTAAAAGTTATGAAAAGCTTGATAGATGTGCTGAGAAGGTGGAAATGGAGTTTTCCAATGATCAAGTGTTCTATAAGAACCAATAGAAGAAGAGACCGAGGTGGCAGGAGAAAGGTAATAATTCTTCAAAAAAGTCTGATGGTAAGAAAACGAAGTTTCCAGTTTGTGATAAATGTGCCAAAAGGCATGCTGGGGAATGTCTTCTAAATTCTGGAAAGTGCTACTGATGTGGTATGATAGGACATAAGGCTCGTGATTGAAATGAAAAGGATCAAGGTGAAGGTAACACCAAATTTGATTTACAGTTAGTGAAATGTTTTAAGTGCAATGAGTTGGGTCACTATGCAAATGAGTGTCTGACAAAGAGCTTGAGTGATGGGAAGCAGTTAGACTACAAGCAGAAAGGGGTGGTGAAATCCTTTGCAACTACTTCAGCTGATGTTGGGACATCAAATGAAGTTGTATCAGGTACTTTGTTTGTTTTTTCAGATTATGCTACTGTGTTGTTTGATTCGGGGTCTACACATTCATTCATCTCTGAAACCATTTCTAGTAAAATGGGAATACCATCTCAAGAAATGACTCCTGAACTTTTGGTAAAAACACCTGGGGAGAATGTTGAGGCAAAAAGAATTTATTAGAATCGTTGTATCCTTATCTGTGGAAAGAACCTACTTGCAAACCTTATTGTTCTACCTCTAGTAGAGTTTGATGTTATCCTGGGTATGGATTGGCTCTCTATTTACCATGCTAAGATTGACTGTAGAGCTAAAGAAGTTTCTTTTCAGAAAGACTTTTAGTTTGTGTACATGAATGAACCCTTACTGTTGATAACTTATCAAGAGGCTGAGAAACTTGTAAAAGATAGAAATGAATGTTACCTTGCACACATCGTTGAAAATAAAGGAACTGTTCAGATTAATGATGTGCCAGTGGTAAATGAGTATCCTGATGTTTTTCCTGATGAGTTTTCTGGAATAATACCAGATCTGGAAGTTGAGTTTACTGTTGACTTAGTTCCTGATGCTAAGCCGATTTCAGAACCCCCTTATCAAATGGCTCAAATTGAACATTTAGAGTTGAAGGAGAAATTGAAAGATTTATTAGAGAAAGGTTTCATTCGACCTAGCATATCACCATGGGGTGCTCCTATTTTCTTTGTTAAAAAGAAAGATGGTTCTATGAGACTTTGCATTGATTATAGGGCCTTGAATAATATCACTGTTAAGAAAAAATATCCTTTGCCTCATATCGATGATTTGTTTGATCAGCTCCAGGGAGCTCAGTTTTTTTAAAAGATTGACTTGAGATCAGGGTACCATCAGCTGAAGGTAAAGGAGGCAGATATTCCGAAGACCGCGTTCCGTACGAGATATGGCCATTATGAATTTTTAGTAATGCCTTTTGGGCTAACCAATACACCTTCTGTATTCATGGACATAATGAATGGAATTTTCCATGAGTTCTTGGATATGTTTGTGGTGGTTTTCATTGATGATATTTTGGTGTTTTAAAAAAGTAAAGAGGAGAATGAAATACATTTAAGGGTTATCTTGCAAACCTTAAAAGAAAAGAAATTATATGGGAAATTCAGCAAGTGTGAGTTTTGGTTGCAAAAAAATTCCTTCCTTGGTCACATTGTTTCTAATGATGGGATAACTGTTGATCCTGAAAAAACAGAAGTTGTGGAAGACTGGCCAAGACCCACAAATGTAATGGAGATTCGTAGCTTCCATGGTTTGGCAGGCTATTACCGAAGGTTTGTTAGAAATTTTTCACGGTTATCTAGTCCAATGACTAAGCTAACTCGAAATGGTATTATGTTTATCTGGACAAAAGAATGTGATGATTGTTTTCAAGAATTAAAAAGAAGATTGGTGAATGCTCCAGTTTTGGCACTACCTTCCAGGAATGGTGAGTTTGTTATCTACAATGATGCTTCATTGAAAGGACTTGGTTGCGTCCTAATGCAGAATGATCAGGTAATTGCTTATGCTTCACGACAGTTGAAAACTCATGAGGTAAATTACCCTACACATGATTTGGAATTAGCTTTTGTTGTTTTTGCTTTAAAAATTTGGAGGCATCATTTGTATGGAGTAAAGTGTGAAATATATACCGATCACAAAAGTTTAAAGTATATATTCACTCAGAAATAATTTAAGATCAGAAAAAGGAGATGGCTATAATTAATCAAGGATTATGATTATACAATTCATTACCATCCGGGAAAAGAAAATAAACTGGCTGATGCTTTGAGTTGAAAAAGTAATGCTTCATTAGCAATGTTGCATTTGGAACGTGATCCTTTGGTTAAGGATTTGATGAACTTTGGCATAGAAGTTTTTGGTGCAGGAAGTTCTTCTGTTTTGTTTCAGGTATCAGTGAGATCATCTCTATCAGATAGAATCAAGCAAGCACAGAAGCAACACAGTGAGTTGCAGAAAAAGGTAGAGCTGGTTCAGAAAGGTAAGTTGCCTGAATTCATCATTGATAATGATTGTGTTTTGAGATCTGGGAAGAGATTTTGTGTGTTCCTTGTGATTCACGGTTGAAGAGAGAGTTTCCATGTGAAGCTCATAGTTCTCCGTTTTCAGTTCATCCTGGCAGTACTATGATGTATAGAGATCTGCGGGAGTATTACTGGTGGGATGGAATGAAAAGAGATATTTTTTATTTTACTGTGAAGTGTTTGACTTGTCACCAGGTTAAAGCAGAGCGGCAGTTACCGAAAGGGTTGCTTCAGCCTTTACCAGTGCCAGAGTGGAAATGGGAGAATATATCTATGGACTTTGTTGTGGGATTACCGAAGACATCTCGAGGTAATAATGCAATCTGGGTTATTGTTGATCGCTTGACTAAATCTGCTCATTTCCTTGCTATACGAGATACTTTTTCCCTAGATCAACTTTCCCGTTTGTATCTTAAAGAGATAGTCAAGTTACATGGAGTTCCCCTCTCCATTGTATCTGATCGTGATCCCAGGTTCACTTCTAACTTTTTGAAAGGCCTTCAGAAGTCGTTGGGTACTGAATTAAATTTTAGTACACCTTTTCATCCTCAATTAGATGGGAAGTCAGAACGAACAATTCAGACATTGGAGGATATGCTACGAGCTTGTTCTATGGATTATCAGGGAAGTTTGGACTAACATCTTTCTTTGGTTGAATTTTCATATAATAACAGTTTTCATTCTAGTATACAGATTGCACCATTTTAGGCATTATATGTGAAGCGGTGTCGAACTCCAGCTTTCTGGGATGAAGTTGGTGAAAGAAAGTTGATGGGACCCGAATTGGTAGAAGAGATGGCAGAAAAAGTTCAGCTGATTCAGAAACACATGAGAACATCTCAGAGCAGGCAGAAGAGTTATGCGGACAACAGGAGGAAGGATCCCTCTTTTGAGGTAGGTGATCATGTTTTCCTAAAGGTTTCTCCTTTGAAAAGTATGATGAGATTTGGTAAGAAAGGAAAGCTAAGTCCAAGGTTCATTGGACCATATGAAATTCTGGAGAGAGTTGGATCAGTTGCATACCGGGTGGCTTTACCTCCGAGTTTATCTCAGGTACACAATGTTTTTCACGTTTCGATGTTGAGAAAGTATATGCCAGATCCATCTCATGTTTTGAGTCCAGAGGTAGTTCAGCTGGAAGAGAACCTATATTATGAGGAACAACCGGTCCAGATTCTTGACCATAGGGAGCATGTGTAACGGAATAAACTGATTAAGCATGTAAAGTTTTTTTGTAAAAACCACATGATGGAAGAGGAAACATGGGAATCTGAAAATGCAATGAGGGATAAGTACCCCCATTTATTTGATAAGTAAATAAATTGTGGGGACGCAATTTTCTAAAGGGGGGAAGGATGTAACATCCCAAGTAAATAATTAATAATAGATATTTTTATCTATGTCTATTAATGAACTAGATAGAGTTTTAGAGGCTTAAAATGAAAATAAATCCATTCTTAAGCATGGAATACAATAATATTTTTAAAAGATTGTTTTATTGACTTTTGATGGAAAAACATTTTTAAATCTATCTTTTGACAATTTTATAAGCTATTTTTGTGAAAATAAACTTATTCTTTATGATTGGGACATCAAAATTTACTTTGTGTGAATGTTTGGTATTTTTCTGACAATGTTCAATTTTTAATGAATAGTGAAAATTACTGCATTTTACATCAAAACTGCTTCTTAATCTAATTTATTTATATGATTAGATTATCTTTTGAATTGGTCTTAATGTGTAATATGAATATATTTTTACCATTTAATCCAATGGTGGTCATTGGAATCAATTTCACTTTGAAATTGGACTTAAACTGGTGTCAATCTTTTGATACTTATTGTTTTATAAAAACACACTATTTGCTCTGACAGCAGGAATTAATTATTAAATTAATTAATGTGACTTATATTTTTTGAATTTTGTAAAATAGACTTCATTTTTGAATTCGGAATATCAAATATATCTTAGGGTGAATTTTTGGTAATTTTCTGAAAAACTTCAATTTTTGATGAATAATGAAACCACTAAGTGGTACTTATAAAAACTCATTTTCCGTTTAAATGAAAATTTTCCATAATTGTTTTTGAATTTCACAAATCCAACATACATGGTTGTCATTATGAAGTAAAAAGTGGTTCAATGAGATGAAAATAATTTTTTGGTGAATAGTAACTTATTATGTTCTTAATCGCGATTAGTGGTAATTAGTGTAGTTTAAGGTAAAAATAATGCTTTAATAAAATGAGATGACCTAGACACATGTCCTACCATTATTTTTTGTGTCATGGCCGACCATGACAAGCCATGGGTCAACTTGGGGACCCCATGGAGCCACATTGGTTGGGAAATGACATAAATAACTTTTTATTTAATGTAAAAGTAAAAATGACACAAACATCATATGTTTTACGAAAACAATTTCTACATGGGGTTATAAAGATAATATTTTTTATTATAAATAGTCATTGGAAAGATAAAAAGACTTCCTAAATCATAGTATTTGTTTTATAATTTTTAGACTTTAAATAAATTTAATTATTTATGACATCATGATGATGCAGCGATGACCTCATTATTTCACGATTTAAATAAAATGGAAAGATAATGTAATATCAAAAACATACACATGTCCAAAACCGATTGGATGGGTAGATTTCGAACACTTATCACCTTATCCTCTAATTATATAAATGTGGGACCATTTAAATCCAAAACTCATTTTAAAATCAAGTAATATTTCTTTACATTCCAAGAGTGCCCCTCCTCTCCTCTTATAAAAGGCCCCCACATCTACCTCATTACCCACACTGCCAAAGCCTTTGGCTCGGCCAAACCCTACCCATTTTGACTCTACACTTCCCTCTATTACTCCTAGAAGCCTCACTTTGAGCAGAAGACTTCCCAAGGAAGCCTTTGAGCTCAAACCAAATAGAGTTACCCGATTTTAAGGTAAAGTCTTCACTTGAGTCCGTTTGTTTTATTTTGCTTCTCCAACCCCCTAAACTCTTTTTATTTACATCTTTTGTAACAACAACAGTATCTTCAATATACTAGGATGTTCTTATAAGATTTATTCTAGCTACACTCTCACACAACTACATCAAATGGTTAAAGAATAGACGGTTTCCGTGGATGGCAAAATTCTGCCTCCCGAAACGATGATTGTTCAATAATCATTTAACACCTTCAAAGGTGGCCATTATGATGTCACTATTTTTATATATGATATATAATATGTTTATTCTTTCCTTAAGCTTCTGTATTTTTCATTTATGGCATACTGTTATTGTTTCCATTATGGGTAAACACGATATCTTCATTTTAGGAAGTGTGGACTACCGCCCCCTGAAAGTGATTTGATTCGTTAATACCATATGTGGGATGTGTAAAGGATAATGTTAATGATATTATATATATTATTATACTGGAATTATAATATACCTTTATATCATTATGATTCCATTCTATAAAATACCAAATAGAAATGAAAGTAGCGTTCATGCGTACGTACGGCTTACCGTCTCCATGAACGGTGAATTTCATTTCTTACCTCTAAATGATTATGTAATATTATAAATGCATGCATGTACTGGATATATATGACATATATGATGTCTACATCATGAATACCATTCTGGATATAATGGATACATGAACAAAATGTAATTATAAAGGGCTTATTTTTTACTCAAGTACCAATGATTGTTAAAACGACCGTTATTAACTTAAAAAATTACATAGTGTTCATGACATGGAAATAAGTGATATAAAAGGAATAATGAACTTGAAAAAGGTTCTTAAACAAGTATAAATTAACTCAAGTTTATTATTCAGGAGATTAAAGAACGATCGAGTCAAGTCGGACCCGAGGTATGGGACTTCATCTCAATCTCCTTTCATTGAGGCATATTTTGTTTTATACACAACCTTCTTTTATATGGTGTATAAACCCCTTTGACTTTTCCAAAAGGAATCTTTTTTATACGAAGCATTTTAAAAAACGACAAAAGGGAATGTTTTTCTTGTCATATGTATGCGATGACAATGACTTATCCACCGCCGTGACCATTATTTGAGTTTCAGCTTCCTCTACAAGCCATACCATTTTTTTAAATGAAAAATAAATACCATGTTTTACTTTGGTATTGAAAATGGTTTTCATAATGTTTTTATTATATCAATGTGTTGTATTGATATCTTATGATTGAAATGTGGAAATGTTATGTTTTATTTATGCATGTTTTATGTGATATGATTATGTTATGGTTCTTGGGCATTATTATGAAGACGGGTGGTTCCGTGATAAACTTAGGGCGGGTGAGCCCGTTATAGCTCTCCAATGCAATGGGTAACGCGAAGGAGTGAAATGTTAAGGTTTCTCCGAAGAGATTTATGGAATATATTGTGATGGGTATTCCAAACGTAACCAAGAGGGTTACTCCCTACGTAAGAATGTTATGAATGCCTCAAGTTACCTTTATGTATTATGATTTCTATGATTTATTCATGATTTTATGAGGTATGTTAAAGTGCTTATGTTTTATGGGTAAATTATGATCTCATCCTTATGTATATATGTACCCATGTTTCCTTTCCATATTTTTATATCCCATACTGAGCTTTTTATGCTCATCCAATGTTTTTTTGAAATGTTTTTCACAGGTCAAGGGAAAGTTACATGATATGATTATAGTGTCAAGGAAGTGTCAAGATAGAATCAATGTTTATTTTAAATATGTTTCCATTTATGGTAATGAAGAATACTTTCTTTATGTAACCACTTTGTATATATGTGGAATATAATGAAAGTTTTATGATCTAATTCTCTAAAACTCTAAACCCGAAAAGATCCTCAATGTGAAATCTTGTAATAACTCAAGATTAAGTATGTTTTAAGGCTGGGGACATATAGTTTCATTGTGTGAAACTACATTTTTTATACATAATCAACCCATTGATTATCTCTCACATTAATTAAAAGAACATTGTAAAGGTTTAATCTCAAACATCCTTCAGTAAGACACAAGTTGTTTTATGCACTTAATTTATTATGAATCATTTATACACTTCCCCATTTAATTATCTTTAACAAATCATTCCTATTCAATTAATAATTTTTTACAATTCCTAAATTTCATTCATGGTATGTTATGACTCAATATTTTCCAAAGTAGTCAGCATTTATGTTTTTATTTCATTTTAATCGGCATTACTTATGCACGAATTTCCTATAATGGAATTTTTTATCATGTTCTATTAATAAATTTTAATTTTATTATCCTCTAGTTATCCATTATTTTTTCATGTAATACTTCAATTTTATTCTGTTTTTTACTTATAATTATTGAGAAAAGGATTAAAAAAAATTTTAATTTATTTCTCTATTTATTCAAAAAAAAATTCTTCAAAATACATGTTTTATAGAACTATTTTCAAAAAACCATCACTGTGATTTTTTAACATAATTTTTAAACTTAGTTTTATTTTTATTAAAAAAATAAAAGGAATATTTCTTTTATTTTATAAAAAAGTTTATTTTTTATTTTTACGAAAAAAATATCAAAGGAATATATTCTTATTAAGGTATATGACACGAATAGAACACATACAGCACCATGACCCCAAATTTTTTAATGGTTCATTTTTTATATTTGAAATTTTATTTAATAATTAGTTTTTCTCTAATTTTTTAAGATTTTTTTATAATAAAAAATTGCCCTCAAAATGTAATGGATATTTTCACCATGAAATGTTCATAGTAATCTTTTAAAATCATTTTTCATGTATTAAGACATCCATTTCTGTTATTCTAAATAAAAATGTTGTTTCCCCAAAAATTATGTTTTTAAAAATTAATTCCATCAGTGAAAACAATATATAATGTTATTGATTAATTTTAAATTATATATATATATATATGTCATCCATATATATTAATTGTTTATTACCCTTTATTTGGTTGGGTAATTTGTATCACCCATTGTTTAAGGTACATACCCATCTATTTTTTATATAAAGTGATTTATTTATATTTTGGGTGGTCCATAGATGTTTTCTCATGATTTTGTTAACTTTTATGAAGGTGAACAGTATGAAAATGGATAGTATAAACTCTGAGCTACTTTATAGGAAACCATGAAACATAATTGTGGGCACTGGGTGAACATTAAATTTGGCGATTTTTTTTTCAAAACCAGGTGACTGCCTAGTGGAAACCATGATGAGATAGATAGAGGGAAATAACTATATTGGCATACAGTTTTTATAACAGTGTGGTCCAACCATGCATGGTGGGTTTGGAGGCAGTGTCTAGTGAACTATTTACCTAACCATATGCCCTAACCAAGAAACATTAAAAATTATATATGAAATTTCTGGATCTAATATGATTTACTATATAAGCCTCTAATTATTCCCTTAATTAGAAAATATCACAATCCAATCTCCCTCTAATGTTTTGTAGATCTTTCCTCTCGATACATGAGTGTTTCAAAGGTGAATATATGTGTTTTTGAGGCCGATTTTGTTGGTAAGTGATCATTCCTCATCATTATCATCAATTTTATTCTTCCTCATTTTCATAGAATCAATGATTTGATCTATTAAGGATAGATATACAATTTATTATTTAAATAAATACGATATATAGTGGTTTTTATTGATGGTAACAAGATCTATGGATATTTTATGAGTTTCAAGTTGGGTTTTTGATGTGATGTGTCGTTCTTCATTTACACCTATGTTTGAGTGATATGTTTCTCCTATATCGACTCAAGTATTTTATGTCATGAATTTATAGTTTACAATTGATTAATTTATTGATTTATATTGAAAATTGTATAGGTTATTATGGATGAAAATACATTCTAGAGATGATTTTTTAATTATGTAAAAACTTTTTTTTGTTGAAAAATTTGTTTGGTTAACGATTTTTAAATGATTGTTTTAAAATTAAGGATCGTTTTTTAATCCTAGAAAATGTTTTTTTGAATTTTTTTTCATTAAATGATTTGTTTAATTCAAAATGATTGTAATTATTTTGGATATATTTTTAGAATACATGGTAGAAATGTGTTCATTGTCATTGACTTTACCTTGTGGAAGGGCTGTGAACCATTGGGGAACTCTTTATTAGTAACCTTGTGAAGAAATAATAGATCAACGTGAGATGTCTCATGAGTATCAAACTGTCACCTTATAATGAATGTGTAGATGTGTGGATATATTAATATCTCTGAAATAATGTAAATGTAAAAAAAATTTATAGAATTTATTGGTTACATTCTACAGAAGTTTTTTTTGTATTCAAAATCTATTTTTGATTGAAAATTTTAAACCATTTTTGTAACTTCTTAAACTTATATTAATTTTTTATATAAATGTGCCAAGATAAACTATCCTAGTGGCATTATTTGGTAATTCCATTTTGAATAACTGATAAATTTTAAACTCACTTGGTACAATAATACATTGTTAAATTGTAGATATTTTATATCGTGACATAGGAAATGGAATGGTATCTAATTTATTTAGTTATTCATCATCTAACCATGGGACTTACTAGTTGATTTTGATCTTGGAGAATGGTGGGATTTTTTGAGTTGGGGTCTTTGGTCTCTTTGAGTTTTGTTGGTTTTGGTTTCTTATTTAGACATTGGTATTATTAATATTGGTTTGACAACTCTTTTTTTTATTTCATGGTACTCATGAATCATATGTATTTTTTGGGTTATGTAAAAGTTGTTTTGGTTGTTATATTTTCAAATGGAAAAATAATTCCCCTGTTATTTATAAATCCAGTGAAATTTATTTTCAGTATTGAGTGTATTGGGGATGTCACCTAAGGCCTAATAACAGACTTGTAACTTCTCAAGACCATGGGGAAGGGTGTGATGTTAGAAACTGTATTAGTCTTGGATAGTATGTCATTTATTTGGAAAAAATGGTATCAGTTTTTCTATCCTGATGTTGGAAAATCATTCATTTTTATTCCTTTTGTTGGATTTTTACTAAAGAGTGTGACAATAAGAAAATGGAATGTATAAGATAAAAAATGATTTATAACTTATTTATACTAACTACATTTTTCTTGGGATTTTGGGTACATGAGTTTTTTGAGACACTTCTATTTATTGTAACATCACCATTATGAGTTTTTTTTGGTGAGAGGATAATGATATTGACTAATTTAAATAAATTCACACTATGTGTTCATAATTCATTTATATTAATTACTTATGATTTAATAAAACATTTTTATTTTTGAAAATATTTGATAACGGTTATATTTTCAAAAAGATTTTTGTAATTTTAAAATATAGTTTGAAAGTGGAAATAGTGGAACATGGGAAATCAGTTTTGTGATATGTACAATATGGTATATATAAAATTCTAAATCCTTCATTTTATCAATAGTGATACTAAAATAGAATTTTATTTAGGTTATAGATATTGTGAGAAGTGGGAATCATAGAATCGAACTGGATGAGGATACTGAGAATATGGTTCCACCTGGGCCATAGGTGAACCATTTGTGGTTTTAGTGTACTGTAAAACATTTTCGAGTTGTGGATAGAGGAAATATAAGGGATAAAAAAAGGAAATTGGTTCATTCTATTCATTTAAGGATGTATAATCCACCCCACATTTGGGGAGACTTTGAATCAAAAAAGTAATAAGTGTGGTTGAATAGGATGAATAGAATCTATGATTTCATTTCCACATGAGAAGAGATAAAAGTGAAGTTAGTAATGTATATGATGGATGATCTAGAATTATAGTGGTGGGATTTACTATTTCATGCTAAATTAATCAAATTACATTCAAGGTAGGGTTTTAAAAAATGGTTCAATAAAGAATTTTATCCTCATATATTCACAATTTCTAGAACAATTAACTAATTTAATTTGAAGTAGCAGAATCAATGAGTAACACAGTACGTGGCTATATTTCAAAATTTAGTTCACTTTTTTTCAGAAGTTTCTAAAGTTGAATCATTGAAGACATACATTTTTAAATCAATTTTAATACCAAAATTTATCTTAATAATTTATTATATTTATATATAATATAATACGAAGACATATAATATAGAAATAATGGAAGGAATAGAAATCTCTAGTAATACAAGAGGAGGAATCATGTTGAAACCTATTGGAAATTATATATACTCTAATATTGGGAATAAGTGTAAGAAAGACCCGTATTTAGAAGGTGATGGTATGACTTATAATATGATATCAGGATCAGTGAATATTCTCCTTAAACGCAATAGTAGGACGGGATGCTTTCAATGTTGTCAATTTGAGAATATGAAAAGTTATTATATGGAATCGCATAATGAATATAAAATTTGAAACCAAGAGGGGAATCGTTAGTACTATTATCAAAATGCTCTATGTTCTGTTTCTATAGAAATATATCATGATTCTCAAGAATCATATTCTTTGATGTAATGAGTTTAATTGAATAGATCTCATTTGTAGAATAGAGGAATCCCCGGATATTCTAGGAATATCATGATGTCTCAACTAGTGTTATCTCAATAGGATAACATGGGGAACTGTTCACCTTATAAGAAATTTTATGGAGATAAAAAGGTGATCATGGATGATCAATCATGACCTTCAGTTGTGAGAGGTAAAATTATTTGGAATTATACCCTTACGAAATATTTTTCTCATACGAGAGCATCCCATTATTTTATTCATTATTATATGGTAGATATTCTTGGATTTGATGTTGAGATGATTCCTACTATCTTGAAAAATGAAACCCCCATTGGACAAAGATATTTTTTATCATGTAAGTGAAAATAATGTTCTATAACTGTCGATGGGGTTGAATTGACTTGGAATTTATTAATGCTTATTATGGATGTTTATGACTTAATATTTGGTATGTATTATTTAACAATATTAAAATCTATCATTTATTGTAATACTCGAAGGGCTAATTTAAAAAATTAGGATGGATTGAGAATTTATTTAGGGGAGGTACAATTGTAAAAGAGAGTGGAATATAATTGTTGACACTAGTTGTTGGAACAATCATGCACCACCTGGAAACATTGTTGCGGGAATATGTGTATGATATAGAGAATAGTGGTTTTCCAATAATTTTTTATCAATTAACTAATTTTTTACCCAAAATATTATTTGGGATTTCATAAAAAATAAAATTGGATATTACAATTGACAAATTTCTTGGGACTAGTGTTATCCCACTTATTTATTATTGGGTGACAAGAACATAATTAAGGGAATTTAATGTACAATAGTATGAGATTAAAATAATGTGTTCATTCGATCGAGCACATATTAATGGTTATCACCATCATTGTTTGTTTAAATAGTGGATGAACCAATCTATCTTTTTGTGTGTATTATAATAAGATAAATCATGTTATGAAAAAAATCATTATCTAATTCAACACATTAATTATTTTTCTAGCCCATAGTTAAAAGACTAATATTTATCTAAAATTGACTTGAATTCCAGATATCATCTTCTATTGGTTTGGAAGGATGATATTCCAAAAATAGCTTTCAAAATTAGATATGACCATTATGAGTAAGTTATTCCACTTTTCGTTATTATAAATACACCAAAAATAATTATGGAAATCGATGAATCACTTATTCCAAAGATATGTTGATTATTTTATGGTGGAGTTTTTGGATTGCATATTGGTGTATTCAAGGAAAAGGTAGGATCCGAATAAAATCATGTATTTAGTGTTGGGTATCTTGTGCGATCATTATAGGTATACCAAACATTCAAAGTGTGATTTTTAGATAAAATATATATGTTTACTTGGAATCCACTAAATAATGACTATAATATAGGCAAATTCATTAGCATATCCAGTTATTACTCACATTTTCCTTATGACTTTTCACCACTATATTCACCAAGGAATTATTTGAAATGGAATACTATTCTCTTAAAATAAAACAGAAAAATTTTATGTCTTTTCAGGAGAATAAGTTCATCCTTACATCATGACAGATCATGATATATCTAGAATCAGGATAAGGTTATGGGGATTATGATGATGCCAAATGATCTATGTTGGGGTGGAGTAATGACATAAAATTTAATCAATGGATTCCCCCTATTATAATAATTTCTTATAGAATATATAATATAAAATCACATATAAAACACAATAAAATACATAAAATGAATAATGAATGAAATAATAGGAATTTCAATAAATTAAGGAACTTATACAGATGAAATATTAAATTGACGATTGCAATAGTAATGAGATCATTAGGAAAAGAAAACTAACTTGTATAATAGTAACTTCAACTATGAATATATAAATAATATTTTTGAATAATATAAATAAGAATATGATATAATTATAACATAGTATAAGTAATTGAATAATTTTCTAATGATAAAACAAGTGTTAGTATTTTTTTAAAAAAATAAAAATTTATTTACAATTTTATAAATAAAATAATTATTTAAAAGTTAATTTAGTTTCACAAAATAGATTTTTTTAAATTATACTCATCGAAAAATAGTTAGGTTGAATTATTGTGATTTTTTTAAAATAATGGAATTTTTGGTGAATAGTGAAAGATGGTATTTTATGATATTTAACAAGTAAATGAAATAATGAGTCATAAGTGGTATTTGGATGATATATGCCCATAATCTGAAAATATAATTTATTATTTTAAGATATATATTTATTATTTTCAAAATATTTGTATTCATGAGCCAAAATAATAAAAAACTGAATAAAATATTCAAAAAACCCCCCTCTCACCCACTATAAATACCACACCTTACAACCTCTTCACGTTACACCACCTAATCCAAAAAAATTGTATAATTTCTACTCGATCCACTTGTATATGATATCCCCCACATCTAGGGGACTTTTTTACAAAAACAATACCAAAACCAACTTTAAAAAGTTGGTTCTAAAATATAAGGAATCAAGAGATAAAATCATATTTATTTATCTTTTAGATTCATTTCATTTTCCATCATTATCTTATAATTTCCTTACCTCATATTCACAAAAATTCATGATATATGTATTATATTATATATCATTGAATTATATTACTTCAATGTAAATTCCTCCAGCATGCCTCATCTACTCTCACTTTTCTTCTTAAAATGAAAACATTATTCATTAGGTGTTGATTTACTGCCTTTTTGGATGACGTGTTTTCATTTTTCAATTTTTCCATCAAGGATGGTCATAAAAAATTCCATGTTTAAACTAGATTATAACATATGTATTAAATATTATTTAATATTATGTGTCTTCAATCTATATACATAATAATAATTTATTAGAAAAAACTATTTTGCGATTATGAAAAACCACAATAATAATGTAAACAATTATCACTAACATCTTATCTAATCATTTATACTCAATACCAATAAAAAATTAATTATATAATCATATATTCAATTTTATGTTCATTTGTGAAATAGAATTTCAATTCTAGTTAACTATTCACATTTTTTACGATCTCTTGTAGATGTATATAGGTAAATCAATCATGAAATCCAAGGAAATGAGAACTCTAGAACGATTGAATTTGATATTATAACACATAAAAAAGACCATAAATGAACTTAAAAAATTATAATAAATAAAATTAATATTTAATAGGTTAATAAATAAATTATTATTTTTTATAATTTCATTAACTATGACATTATGTTCATGTGAAGGACACTTTTGAACATAAGGTAAGGGTTTCTTCTCGAACCTCCATTTTCCATCAGAGTTATGCTTTCTCTCAAATTACCCCAATTTAATTCTTCATTATTTCTATATAAATTTTCAGAATTGTGTTTATATGTTCCAAAATCATGTATCTAGATCATTTAATCATTATTTTTTTGATAAATGCATGTTTAACAATGATCCCTTCTCAATTATTTCAGACAAGAAAACCCCGATTAAAGTTAACTTTTTGATTTCAAACCAATTTTCAAGTACAGGCCATAATCTATTTTAATTAAACAATATTTTAAAAAAAATTGATCTATTTATCATTAAAAAATATCTTAGTTGTTGTTATGGGTTTATGTAATCAATTTATTCTTTTCCTCATTAATAACTCTTTTATATTTTCCCTCAATCAACAATAAATTGGATCTTTTATAAATATTCATCAATTATTATTTTTACATGTTTTCACTTCAGTTTGAAATCATTTAAGCCTTAAAAATAATTTCATTTTCCTTCCATTTTATTTTCTGTAATATATATTTCTAAAATTTGATTTTTTGAAAAACACAAATGATATTTCTATATGAAGTCTTCTTTTCAAAGTAAAATAGTATAATTTTCCTCATGAATTCCTAAATTATTTTATTAGATTATTTCTCTGTTTTTCAGCAACATCTATTGAACATTATGCTTAAGTGGGATTGCACTTTCATCATATCATCTGGAATATTTTATTAAATGGTTTTTGATCTGATTTATTGTGGATGAGCTCTCTTGATTCCATTCACCATACTAAAAAGAATGGAAAGTGATTATATTTACCAATTTAGGAAAATTATTTATATTTCATATGTATATTTTGATTATGTTTCATCCTATTTATTTTAGAAATGAATTAATATTATTTTTTGATGTTTTTATCCCGCTATAACCCCATGATTCATCGTTTTCTCTCATGAAACAAAAAATATATGGATTTTCTGAGTTGATAAACATTTTTTTATATTTATTCACTGAGGGGAAAAAGATGTGTTTAAAATGTGTATAATTTTGAAATACCTAATTCTGATAATAGTAACTAAAATTTCAAGTGATTATTATACTATTAGAATATCCATGGTAAAGTTTCATTCTCATGAGATTATTTATAGGGAATTATTTTTTTAAACTTTTATTCCTTTTTAATTATGTTCAATATTAAACCATGTGTTATTAAATATTCAAAATGTCTTATTATTTATATGATTCACTATATTTCTTACCCTTACTGAGTTTCTGATCTCACCCCTTTTTTATGTTTTATGTTTCCCCATGATATAAAGATGTATATTATGAATGACATGTAGGGATAATCCAGAATATTATGGAAGTTTCAATTGGAGTTACTATGTTGTATTTATTTTCATGGTGTAATGTATAACTTATGATTGTGTCTAGTTTTTCAAAGATAATTAACTATTTTTCCCTTTTGGATGTGATCACTTATTCAAAATACCAATGTAATAAAGTGAAGAACTGGATCTGGGAAACCGGAGAAGGAGTGTTTAAAATTAGAATCTGATAAATTTTAGTAGAAACCTTGAAAATGGATTTACTGAACATAGATTAGGTAACATAACCCTATGATAAAATTTGACAATAAGACTATAATAGAAATTTAGAATTATTGTAAGGTAAATATTATGTGGGTATTCAGATTAATACATCCCTTTTTTGATACTATAAGTGGACGTGGTTTTAGAATATATATACATTGGGGTAACAACTCGTGCATTGTGTGTCAGGCCTGACTCGTCGTAACCTTGTACAAGACAATACGACTTATTGAGAACACGGTTAACTCCTAGAGGATATTCATTGGATAAATCAAATTTTATTTACAAACCTTTTTAAGGATTTAAAATAAATATTTCTCCAATGGAATAATGTTTATGATTATGATATTGTAAATGACTAAATTATCAGTTGATGTTAAGTGGTTTTCTAGTTATCAGTTAATCATTATAAATTTAAAATGAAATATAATGCATTCTATTATTTAGAAATGGTCTCATGGAAGGAGTTTAAATCAGATCAATGCACATATTCCATGTAGGGGATTCCCTCCCATGAATAATAATGAGGTTGAATCTAGATCTTCATCTAGGGTTGAACAATATATAACTATGCTAAGATAGCTAGATCAAGTTATGAACAATAATAGTACCCTTTTAGAAATCCTGATCCTCAACATGGATGAACAATGATAGACCACTTCATGAGATGAAACCCACAATCATTCAGTGGAATTAATAATCCATTTGTAGCCAAGTAACAGATAAGTTCTTTATAGAACATATTTCTTGCTTTGGTAAGTAATAAAAGGGAGATGGTTAACATGGAAGATATTCTTCTACCATGATAACTGGATTAATGGTGGTCATTGATTAAAAACATGAAAGAGGAGGATGAAATAACTAATGTTTATTGAATGAATTGTATGGATCTTTTATTGGATAAATATATCACTCTTGAATAAGGAGCTTATATGGAGAGACAATTATTGAATATGAGGAAAAAGGGGGATAATAATGTTTCTAAGTATGAATCCAGCTTGACAAGGCTGTAAAGGAATATCTTGAACTATATACATAATTCATGGAGAAAGAATGAGTGATTTTTTGATGGGTTAAAACCATTTCACTGAAGGGAACTGGTGTCCCAATGTTTCTCATCATATGAAGATATATTCTCATGTGCTATCAATAAATATTGTTAATTCTCTATGTACCATGACTTTGTGGGAAAATAATAAAACAAGAGAGATTATCGGAAAATAATGGATAAAGGGAAGCATAAAAAGTAAATTTTCCATCATGATATACTTATATAAGGAGACATACTAGTGTCTAAATAAATGTAAAATGTGTTTTCAATAACTATTATGAGAAATTCTATCATTCTAATGATTTAATGGCAAAGAAATAAGCTACCAATTTTCATTTCTAAAATATTAGGGAAATAAAACACTATGACAATTATTTTTCAATATGTCACGGAATGATTTGGGAGAAAAGGATACTAGAGTAAAGAAAAGCTTATGTTATCATAACTATGATGGTCTAAGTTCCAAATGATATGGTTCATTGTTCATTGATAATTTCCTCAAATGTATCCAGTGATTTACATGATTCTAGAGCATCAAATTCTTTTATATATTCTAAATATTCCATGAAAATTATACATTTACATTTTTATTTGATAAAGTATTAGTTAGTAAAAACTCTTAAAAGAAGTATCGTTACAATCAATATGTATCAGTAAGTCAAATTTTTGTAATAGAAACAAGATTTAGTGGATGATAATTTTATAATACTGATTATTGAATTATATATAATCCCTAGTATGAATTTTCTTTCTAAATATGATGAGAAAATATCTTACAAGAGGAATAAAATAATGATGGTCAAAGAATATGTATAATCTCTTATCTTTAGAGTAAAAAACTCATCATCAAATTCGTTTTTTGGATCCACCCCTAGAAGATCTTCTGAATTAAATTATAATGGAGTAAGTGGAAACATCATCTATGTATGAGTAATGAAGTCATCAAATTGAATATGTGCCTATTGTATAAAAATATTATAGAGACTCAAAGCTTGACGTACATGTAAAATACATTACTATAGTGGAATACTTAATACATAACAAACACAGACACACTAGGACCATAATAGTATAGTGTCTTTGGAAACTCAGAATTTAATCTTCTAATCATGGTGAAAGATCTTCAACTTCTTCCATAAACATCTTCCCCTTTTTTTTCTTACCTAAAACTGTTCTTTATATCCTGGGGAAAAGAAAACATAAAAAGGGTGAGCTCAAATTCTCAGTAAGGGTATGCATAGAGAACATAAAACTATCCATAAAATTTTCAATGCAAATTATTGAACAGAAAATCTAAACATAGAAATCATGAGAAAGGACACAAATATTGGAAGTACATAAGGAATATATCATAAAGGACCATAAGTCTTGATAAAATATCATGGGGACAAATCATGTAATTGTGTAAACCATTCATCACTTGTAATGATTTCTATAGTAGCCAAGGAATTGCTGCCAAGACCATCTTAGTGGACAATGTCTTTTTCTGAATTGAGTTCACTCCTCGTTCAAGTCATGTATCAATGAACCAGATTAACTTACCATTTCAGCCATGTCTATCTCATGAGATATAAATCATTACCCAATTCATTGGAGGTAGATATTGTTCCCACCCATCTCATAATGAAATAATTCTTACTTGTGACACAAAATAAACTTAAATCATCCATCATAACCCAAAAAATAAAATGGGTTTTATAAACATCATCCCATCATCACATAATCCATATAAAACAAATGGATATTTCATCATAAGAAAAGTGAAACCATGTAAATCATATATAAATTATACTTGAAACATACACATATGAAATAATTCCTTCTTATATGGAAAATGGTTTTGATAAAACACATGAAATGAATTCTTGAGGAAAATATCCTTTCTTTTCCAAAACCATTTTCTTTTCACAAAATGACATGAAATTTTAAAAGAAAATTATTTTATTGATAAATATTATTAAATATTGTAGAGTTAGGGTCATGAAAATAAGGCATTATAAAACAGTAAAACCCATTCACGCCATATAAGTTATAAATAACATTTTCCCTGTACTTTTGTCGAAAAAGTCAAAAAGTACCTCGTATGGTAAAAAAGAAAAGATTCCTTACATACCTTGTGGTAAAAGTAAAAAAGGGTAAAAATGACTTTAAACATACATGTAAGAGTAGTAAAAATTTATTGAAATCATTTTTAGAAAACATGGACATGGAAGATAAACATAACCCCCAGTAAATACTTATGAATAAACAATCTTGAATAAGAATAACATTGGAATAATTATCCTTTACCATAGGTCTGATATGCTTCGTACATACCCGAACCTCCTGTATAATGATTTAAATAATGTAATTGACTTATCAAAGAATCATATTCATTGTTATTATATCATATATGGTTCACTTATGACTTTATATTACACATTCATTTGTAAATTCCATGTTAAAGTTGTGTTTTGGGTAAAATCGTTTTATTTATCGAATGTGTTTGGACTTGTTATTATTCACATGATTACATAGATCATGATTAATTAATTACATAATATAAAACATGATTTCTATATAATATATATTCAGAATATAAATATATATAATAGATCGATAAATGGAAAGAAATACACTGTTCATGGAGATGGTAGGTCATACGTACGCATTAACGTTGTTTTCCTTTCCTTATTGACTTGAATGGAAGTAAGTAGATGATATATATATATATATAGGTATACATAAATTCAGTAGCTTCATTACGTCATATATTTCATTATTATTCATTATATATACCTTATAATCATTCGTGAATGGTTAATCATGGAAAATGAATCTCATCGCATTCGTGGAGACGGCAGTCCGTACGTACGCATGAGTGATGATATCATTCCCATGATTGTGGAATTGTATTTTAGTGTATGTATAATATTATAGAATCAATATAACTTTAAAATAACTATATATAGTTTTTTATTTACACCATTATACCTATCCATGGAAGGTGGTGGTGGATAAATTGATTACACCACGGCGTGGAAACGGTATTCCGTGCGTACGCAAGCGTGGTGATTTCGTTTTTCATAGGATGGATAGAAGGTGAAATAGGGTTGTGTCATATTCATAATAACATATCAGTATATGAGTGATACTGATGTTATTACTTTATAATTTAAAAACTAAAAAAGAAGTTGTTGAAGGAGAAAGAACATTGAGATAATCGAAACAAGAGATTACCTCGTCTTCGACGCACATCCTTTAAGCCTTCTCTTAAGGATGTAGAGTTGGTCTTTTGAGAAGACCAGAACCTCCAGAATGCTTCTAGGGAAGTGGAGAAGAGAAATGGGCATGGTTTGTCTGAGCTTCAAGCTCAAAAGGGTGTTAAGAGAAGAGGGAAGGGGTTCCCTTTTTATAAGGAAGGAGAGGGGCACCTTTGGAACAACTCAAAATATTATTTTATATTAAAGTCATATTCAGTTTATAATAGCTCCACATTGATTTATTTAGAAGCTAATGTGGGTTGTGGTCGAAAAACTCTCATCCAATAGAATTTCGTCATGCTTTGGTTACTATTTTATCCTTATCATTTAGATTTAACTCTAAGTTAAATAATTTAACATTTACCATGTCTTTTTGTTTTCTTACACAATATGGATAATAAACATACAATAACAAGCCAAAAGAACCCAAAGTGGGTCATTATTAATATATATATCCTTATATAAGTCATTTGGCCGAACCTTAGATTTTTAAGAATAAAATAACAATTAATAATATAATATTTGTTTTAAAAACTATTTTATGTCAATTTTGGCACTATTTGGTACTTGGTTTTTGTGAAACTCATAACAACATGATTAGTTCGAAAAAAGTTACTTAAATCAATAATAACATGTCATATTAACCTATAAAATTATTATAATTCATAAAATGTCTCAAATTACATATATTTGGTTATTTATAAAATCAATTATGTTAATTTTTCATTAATAAGGTAATTACTTCATCATCATTATGTCATAAATAAATTTAATTATTTAATGTCTAAAAATTATAAATAAAATACCATTATGTAGTAAATCGTTTTATCTTTCTAATTAATATTTATAGTGGAATTTATCTTATTTATTACCCAATATTAAAAATGGTATAGTTTTTAAACATTGATTTTAACTAATCTAACCCTTCTTTAAATAAATTAATAATAAATGTCCTAATATAATCCATGTGGACCTAAATGGTCATATTTTCCTTTTAAGGTTGTTTTAGGTCGATTTACACTTATCCAATAGAATTATGACATGTGTTAGGTAATAATAATATCATTTTTACCCTTAATTACCCTATTTACTTTTAACCGTGGTAAAAAAAAGTAAAAAGTTACTATTCACAAAAAATTATATTCATCTAATTGAACCACATTTTATTCATTTATATTAAACATGTCTCTTGGATTTTCGAAATTCCACTCACAGAAGCGGTAAAATTAAGTTTTATGTGAATTTCCAAATTCACCTAGGAGGTGGGTTAAAGACGGTGAAAAGTTTAATAAAGATATTATATATCTAAAATAATTATAAAATGACTTCAATGAATTACATTGAACTTTTTTAGGTATTATGTATCAATTTTTACCTAAAATAAATTTAAACAAAATAAATAATTATTTAAATTAAAATTTCTTTTTTAAATAGTAACCTAGTGGTTTAACTATTCATCAAAAATTGAAATTTTTCAGAAAAATACCAAAAAAATCCCCCTAGAATAATTTCGATATTCCAAATCCAAAAATGAATTCCATTTAGAAAAATAAAATTAATAAAATTTCAAAAAGTGGGTATTACTATTCACAACTGCTAGTTTATATAACATATCGTTGTTTAGTGAAACTCGGTATTGTGTACAACACACGCTACCGTGGAAGGTCGTGATTTCATGTAGTGCAAGACAAGTCAGGGATGTGTGTTGTGTAAGCTCCTTTTGGTGTAGAATACAACACAAGACATTAATGAAATTAAAAAGAATACTTTTCATAAAATCTCAGGGTGTTACATTCTACCCCCCTTAAAATGAATTTCGCCCTCGATATTCGTCGGGGTTATAAATGTTTTACTACTCAAAAGTTTTTTTAATAGAAACCCACATCGTAAAAAGGAATACCAAAACAGAACTTTAAAAACTAAAGTATGAAACATAACGGTTACCCAAATTAACTAATCACTAGGTTTCCATATAGGAGAACATAGGTGAAAATATGCATATGGAAGAGAAATCTAACCGTTATGGTATGATGGAGAGTGGTAGAGAACATGGCTATGAAAAATACAACAATCACAAAGCTATAAATTTGCGATGATCTAGGGTACCATCTGATTCATCAGATATAAGGGAACTAGGACAACATTTTTGGTTTTCAGGATCATTTCCCTAAAGTTGAATAAAATGAATTAGAGGAAATACTTACTTGATTTTGGTACAATCTCACCGTGGGTCGTTCCTTGGAAAATTTCCACTTAATCTCTTAAATAAATAAAGTTGAATTTGTCATTCGTGATGTGTTTTTAGATCAGGTGATAAAATGATGGGTCATTCCATCTATCTCAAACAAAAGGTTAGCAAAATTTATCAATGTAAATAAGTCCATATATAGTTAGATTAATCATATTTGGTTCCTAAAATGGATGTATACGTCATATATCATACCAATTAATAAATTAAAACACATTTATACTAACTGGGGACTTCTTGTAGGCTAGAGGTAGGCGAAAAAGGCCTATCGCACTTCGGTTTTGGGTTCGATTCCCTCAAACGTGTTCGACAAGACGGGTTGTCACCCGTTTTGTTGGTTGTCATTTTTTTCTAAAAATACAATATTATAACTTTCCATAAATAATATTGAAAATGTTCTACCCTTAAACAATACTAACTTATGTCTAATAAAATCCATTCTAATCTTTAGGCTTATCCAAAATACTACTGTCCATTCTCATATTATAGTGAAAACGATTACAAGAGAGTTCATATAACAAGCATGTTAATACCATCATTGATCCCCATATATCACAAGATATATCTTTTTGATCTCATTCCAAACATTCGAAGGCCTTAATCATGCATTCTCTTAAAAAATGAATGCCCATTGAACCTTAGTGAAATCATGAGTGATGTCAAAAGTTAACTCTTTCCACATACAAAAACCCAAAAATTCTATATACTCAAACCATGATATAACTATTTCCTTATATCATTCATGAGTTCATGAATACTTTCAATCATTTCATTTTCTCCTTATCCCTTCATTATGCGCATATCATCTTCTTTCCAAAAATATCTCAATCACATTACATGGATACAGGTACCATAAAATTATTGAAAACCACAATAGACCAATATATAAATATTCCAATATTCCATGATACTATATAAAACATTATTTTGGAATCCCATTACATAAACACTTAATCATTCCACCACATCGTTGTCATATTCAACATCGCCAATAGAGATCGCATGTGACTTCTCTCTATCCTTTTCCTTAAGTGGTTGCTCATGTTGATCGTCATTAACCCTTGGATTAGGGCATTGATTATTATAATGCCCCATTTCATTTCACTTGAAGAATTGAAGTGTTGGTGGTGCGTTCTCTGCAGTCTTTTCCTTATTCACATCATTAGCAACCCTTTTTCCATTTCTTTGACACTCAGCTACTTGATGACCTTCTCTTACACACATAAAACATTTTCTAGTCCCATTAATACAATCTCTACCATGCTTCTTTCCACACTTTGAGCATAAGGAGACATTAATCTTCTTTTCCAAACGATATACTGCTAAGATGGTGATATCATGTTCAGAACATTGAAGAAATGAAAATATATTTTCAGTGGTACTGATCCATTTTTCAGCAACAAGTGGATCAGAAGACCCACTGAAAGAAGGTAGATGTTGCATCATGAAGGACTCAATAGAATATTGTTCGCTTCTCTGCTCATTTAGAAGTCCAGAATGATTCATAGTTTGTGTAAGTAAAGCAATAAGATTTTTCACTTCATCTCCCATAAAATGAGTTTGTACAGGAGTATAATCATTTCATTTTCCATTACATTGATCAACACGGTTCCTTTGGGTTCCAGCCATCATCTAAAACCCAAAGAATTGTGTGAGAGGCAAAAATCATGATAGGTAAAACAACATAATAATGGGGGAGTACCTTCAATATCTAACATCTTAGGTTTAATTCTAATATCGTTACCATAATTCTAGCACTATAACCTATACTTATACTTAACCTTAGGTACATCCCTAGACATACCTTAGAAATATCTTTATGGATCTCACTAAAGTTTTCAATCCTAGTTTCCAAAGGTTAACTAGACCTTTCCTCTGATACCAACTATAGAGACCCGATGCTTGACATACATGGACATTACTTTACTTTAGAGGAATACATAATACATAACAAACACAGAAACACAATGACCATAATAGTTTAGGGTCTTTGGAAACTAAGAATTTCATCTTCTAATCATGGTGAAAGATCTTCAACTTCTCCCAGAAAGATCCTCCACTTTTGTTTTCTTACCTAAAATCCTTCTTTATATCCTGGGGAAAGGAAAAAATAAAAAGGGTGAGATCAAATTCTTAGTATGGGTAAGAATAGAGAACATAAAACAATCCATAAACATTTGAATTCAAAATATTGAACATAAAATCTAAACATAAAAATATTGAGAAAGGACATAAATCTTGGAAGTACGTAAGGCATATATCATAAAGGAACATCAATCTTGATAAAATAGAATGGGGATAAATCATGTAATTGTGGCAACCATTCAGCACATGTTATGATTTCCATAGTATCCAAGGCATTGCTTCCAAGACCATCTTAGTTGACAAAGTCTCTTACTAAATCGAGTTCACTCCTCGTTCTAGTCATATATCACCGAACCGGATTAACTTACCGTTTCAGCCATGTCTATCTAATGAGATATAAATCATTACCCAATTCACTGGAGGGATATATAGGTCCCACCCATCTCATAATTAAATCATTCTTACTTGTTCCACAAAATAAACTTAAATCATTCATCATAACCCAATGAATAAAATGGGTTTGATAAGCATCATCCCATCATCACATAATCCATATAAAACAAATGGATATTTCATCATAAGAAAAGTAAAACCATGTAGATAATAGAGGCATTATACTTGAAACATACACATATGAAATAATTCCTTCTTATATGGAAAATGGTCTTGATAAAACACTTGAAATGAATTCTTGAGGAAAATATCCTTTCTTTTCCAAAATCATTTTCTTTTCAAAAAAGCCCATGAAATTTTAAAAGAAAAGTATTTTGTTAAAAATACTTATTAAATATTGTAGAGGAAGCTTCATGAAAATACTGCATTATAAAACCGTAAAAATCCGTTCACGCCATATAAGTTAAAAATAACATTTTCCCCGTACTTTTGTCTGAAAAGTCAAAAAGTACCTCGTATGGTAAAAAAACAAAGATTCCATACATACCTTGTGGTAAAAGTCAAAAAGGATAAAAATGAATTTCAACATACATGTACGAATATTATAAATTTTATGAAATCATTTTTATAAAACATGGACATGGATGATAAACATAACCCCCAGTAAATATTTATGAATAAACAATCTCGGATAAGAATGAGATTGGAATAATTATCCCTTACCTTTGGTCTGATATGCTTTGTACGTATCCGAACCTCTTGTATAATGATTTAAATAATGTCATAGACTTATTACAGAATCATATTCATTGTTATGATATCATATATGGTTCACTTATGACATTATATTACCCATTCTTTTGTGAATTCCATGTTAAAGCAGTGTTTTGGGTAAAATTGTTTTATTTATCATACGTGTTCGGAGTTGTTATTATTCATATGATTACATAGATCGTGATTACTTAATTCAAGAATAAAAAAAATTATTTATATATAATATATATTCAGAATAAACATATATATAATAGATCAATAAATGGAAATAAATACACCGTTCGTGGAGACGGTAGGCCGTATGTACATATGAACACTGTTTCCTTTTACTTATTGACTTGAATGGAAGTAAGTAGATGGAATATATATATATGTGTGTATACATAAATCTAGTATCTTCATTATTTCATATATTTTATTATTATTCATTATATATACTTTATAATAATTCTTGAATGATTAATCATGGAAAATGAATCTCATCGCGTTCGTGGAGACGGTAGTCCGTATGTACGCACGAGCGATGATATCATTCCCATGATCGTGGAATTGTATTGAATTTTATGTATAATATTATAGAATGAATTTCACTTTACAATAACCATATATAGTTATTTATTTACACCATTATACCCATCCATGCAAGTTGGTGGTGGAAAAACTGATTACACCACGGCGTGGACACGGTATTCCGTACGTACGCACGCGTGGTGATTTCGTTTTCCATAGGATGGATAGAACGTGAATCAAGGTTTTTTCATATTTATAATAATATATCAGTATATTATTGATACTGATGTTATTACTTTATAATGGAAAAACTAAAGAAGAATAATTTGAAAAAGAAAGAATTTTGACAGAATCGAAAGAAGAGATTACCTCTTCTTCGACGCACCTCCATTAAGACTTCTCTTAAAGAAGTAGAGATGGTATTTTTAGAAGACCAGAACCTCCAGAATGTTTCTAGGAAAGTGGAGAAGAGAAATGGGCATGGTTTGGTCGAGATGAAATGCTCAAAAGGGTGGGAAGAGAAGAGGGAAGGGGTTCCCTTTTTATAAGGGAGGAGAGGGGCACCTTTGGAACAACTCAAAATATTATTTTATAATAAAGTCATATTCGGTTTATAATAGCTAAAAATTGATTTATTTCAAAACTAATGTTGGGATGGTTCGAAATCCTCACATACAATATAATTTGGACAAGTTTGGGTTACTACTTTAACCTTATCATCTAGATTTAACTCTAAGTTAAATAATTTAACTTTTACCGTGTCTTTTTTGTCTTACACTATATGGTTAAAAAACTTACTATAACAACCCAAATGAACCCCAAGTGGTTTATTATTAATATATATATCCTTATATAAGTCATTTTTCCTAACCTTATATTTTTAGGAATAAAATAACAATTAATAATATAATATTTCTTTAAAAAACTATTTTATGTCAATTTTGACACTATTTGGTACTTGATTTTTGTGAAAATCATAAAAGTATGATTAGTTCAAAAAAAGATACTTAAATCAATAATAAAATTTCATATTAACCTATAAAATTAGTATAATTCATAAAATGTCTCAAATTGCATTTACTTCTGTATTTATAACATCAATTATGTTAATTTTTCATTAATATGGTAATTTATGCATCATCATTGTGTCATAAATAAATTTAACTATTTAATGTATAAAAATTATAAATAAACTACCATTATGTAGGAAATAATTTTATCTTTCTAATGAATATTTATAGTCGAATTTATCTTATGTATAACCCAATAATAAAAAGTTTTTATTTGTTAAACATTCATTTTAACTATTTTAACCCTTCTTTTAATAAATTAATAATAAATGTCCTAATCTAATCCAATTGGACGTAAATGGTCATATTTTATTCCTAAGGTTTTTTTTGGTCTAATTAAACTTATCCAATTTAATTAGGACATGTGTTAGGGTAATAATAATATCATTTTTACCCTTAAATACTCTATTTACTTTTAACCATGGTAAAAAAAAGTAAAAAGTTACAATTCACCAAAAATTATTTTCATCTCATTGAACCACATTTTAGTCCGTGATATTAACCTTGTCTCTTGTATTTTCTAAATTCCACTAACATAAGAGGTAAAATTTTGTTTTATGTGAATTTCCAAATTCTCTTAAGAGGTGGGTAAAAGACGGTGAAAAGTTCAATAAAATATTTATATATCTAAAATTAATATAAAATGCCTCCAATGAATTACATTAAACTTATATAGGTATTATGTATCATTTTTTCCCTAAAATAAATTAAAATAAATTAAATAATTATATAAATAAAAAATAGGTTTTTAAATAGTAACCAGTGTCTTCACTATTCATCAAAAATTGAATGTTTTCAGAAAAATACCAAAAATTCACCCTAGGATAATTTCGATATTCTGAATCCAAAAATGAAGTCCATTTAGAAAGATAAAATTTAAAAAATTTCAAAATGTGGGTATTACTATTCATAATGGCTAGTTTTATAACATATCATTGTTTAGCGAATCTCGGTTTGCATACAACACATACTATCGTGGAAGGTTGTGATTGCGTGTAGTGATAGACAAGTCAGGGATGCGTGTCATGCAAGATCTTTTTAGTGTAGAATACAACACAAGACATTAATGAAATTAAAAAGAATATTTTTCATAAAATCTCGGGGTGTTACAAATACAATGATGTATTACCTAAGGATTAACCTGTATATTATCTAGAGTGGGAAGTTGATATTTTTATTGATTTTATACCTAACAGAAGCCCAATATCAAATACTCCTTACAGAATAGAAAATGTGGAATTAGAAGAGCTGAACAAACAACTAGAAGAGTTTGGTAAAAATGGATTTATACTACCTATTCATTCTCTACGGGGATCCCCTATTCTCTTGATGATGAATAAGGATAGTGCCATGAAGTTATGAATTGAATATATTGATGTAAATGTTATTATAATGATGAACAAGTATCATCTTCCTCATGATGATTATTTATTTGATCAAATACATGGAGCTAAATATTCTTCAAAAAATATGTTAATTTATAATATCATCAATTGTGTTTAAGGAATGAATATAAAACAAAGAAAACATTTTGATCCATGTATGGACATTGCGAGTTAACAATATTGCCATTTTGACTTATTAATTCACTGTTGGTTTTTTTAGAAATAAAGAAAATAATGTTCAAAAAATATATTGATGATTTTGTGGTGTAATTTATTAATGATATCTTGGTATATTCTAAAAGATATAAGGTCCATGAGAACCACTTAGAGGTTGTTATAGAGACTCTTATTAGATAATAGTTATATGGGATATTTATAAAGTTTGAATTATATTTTCAAACAACATATTTTCATAGATAAATTGTCTTTATGGATGGAATCCTAGTTGATCATATAAACAAATAATTTTTTGACTGGCCAACACCAACAAACATAACAGATGTATATAGTTTCACTGGTTTAGAAGGTAACTTTTGGTGTTTCATTCATAATTTTTCTTTATTATATAACCCGTTAACCATTATTTCATGTAATGGGGTTATATTAATATGGTAAAAAAGTGATGAATGTTTTGAATAACTGAATTGGACATTAGTGAATTTTATGATGTTGACTCTACCATCAGGAAATGGTGGTTTTGTGGTTTATAGTGAGTCATCAAAGAAAGAACATGGATGTGTCCTTCTGCAGAATGACAGAGTTATTGACTATGAATCAAGTTAGTTAAAAACAAATGAATGGAACTATCCAACTTATTATCATGAGTTAGTAGACGTAATATTTTATATGAATATATGGAGACACTATCTCTAAGATGAAATTTGTGGGATATATACAGATCACTAGAGCCTGAAATATATATTCTCATAGAATGAACTCAACTTTAGGAATATGTGATAGCTCTAGCTACTCAAAGACTATTAATTTTTAATACACTCCAACCCAATAAAGGATAATAAGGTAGTATATATATTGAGCATGATAGATCATAGAGTAATAAATAAAATGAAGATTGAAAGGGGTCTTATGTTGGTAAATCTAGTGAATATAGATACGGTATTTATCATGAAAGGTTAAAAATGTCTACTTTTTCTAATGTTTTATAAACCATCTTTAATGGGAAGGATTAAAATAATTTTGTATGATGATGAAAATTTTCAAAGAAAATAATGTTGTAGATGTTGGGAACATGGAAGACATCATCTATAAGGATGGAATTTTTAAATTTGGGAAGAGGCTTTATGTTCCCTCTATACCCGAGCTTGAAAGGTATTTATTTGATAATTCACATTTCTCTCATTAATCTACACATATTGGATACAATAAAATTTATAGCTATTTCTAGGAACATTTTTGGTTGGATAAAATGATATAGGAAATTGTTGATTATGTATCATTATGTTTTGTCTATTAAAAGGTGAATACTGAAAGAAAACATCCAAGATGACTCATGCATCCTCTGCCTATTACTGCATGTAAATTGGATGAAATCGCTAATGTTTTCATCAATGGATTACCATAAACGTCAAGAAAGAATGATGCAATATGGTTAATTATTTAATGACTTACCAAATTTTCAAATTTCATCGCTTGGAGAGAGGCTTTTCCATTAGATCACTTTACAAGACTATATATTAATGCAGTTGTAAGATTTAATAGAGAGACTATTTCAGTTGGGTGTAATCATGATCTATGATTTACATAATAATTATATAAATGTCTTCAGACATAGTTGGATACTAGGATTTATCTCATTATTGCTTGTCACCCTAAAAAAGATGCACAGTCTGAAAGCACCATCCAAATAGTAGATGTCATGTTGATATCATTCTCACATGACATTTAAGGTATGCGAAATCATTATTCATCATTAGAATTGTTTTTATATAATAAAATTTTCAATTGAAATATTCAAATGGGAGTATATTAAGCTTTCTATGGAGAGACATGTCATGCACCAACAGTTTGGGATGAAATTGGTGAATGGAAACTTATAGGCACACACCGTATGAACGAAGTAACACCAAAGATAAATACTATTCAAACACATTTTAATTTTTCTCAATGATGAAAAAAATAGTTATATTAATAATAAAACAAATAATTAAGAATTTCAAGTGGTAGATCATGTAATCTTGAAATTATCTCCATGGAAGGATGTTATAACATTTTGAAGGAAAGGGATACTGAGCAACATGAACATTGGACCTTTTGAAATCCTAGAGAGAATTACTATTGTGGACTATCCTCTAGTGATTCCACCTATTCTTTAGAAAGTACACAATATGTTCCTTATCTCATTACTATGGAATTACAAGACATGACCAATGCATGTTCACACATATAAATAAATAGAATTGGAATATGATTAATCTTACAATGAAGATCTTATCTATATTTTGGACACTGAAGAACAAGTGTTGAAGAATATAATGACTCTTCTAGTAAATGTACATTATATAAAATCATATAACTGAAAAATAGATGTGGGAGCTAGAAGAGATTGTGATGAATAAATAACCAAATCATTTTTTGAGGAGACACTATCTAAATTCCTAGGATGAAATTTTTGTAAAAGGGGAGAATGTAACGACGAAGAATTTTATCAATGAATTTATCTTCTGGTAATTATTTTATATAATATAAATCACATAAAATTACATATAAAACATTGTAAAAGCCTTATAAAATAAGAATTAATGAAATAAGAGGTATATATAGAAACTAAGGAAGCAATACTTGTTGAATAGTAACTTTATAATTGGATTAGTAATGTGACCATTAGGAATAGTAAACATATCAATATAATTATAACTTTATCTATGAAAGTAAATATAAAATTTTTCCATCTTATAAATAGAATTATTATATAATTATAATGTAGTATAAGTAACTGAATAATTAAAATGTGATAAATCAAATGTTATTATTTTTTTAAAACATAAATGTTTATTTACAATTATATAATTAAAATATTTAATAAAATAAAATTTATTTTTAAAAAATGGATTTCATTTTCGAAATATACACATTGAAAATTATTACAGTGAATTTTTTGGTTTTTCTAAAATTAGTTAACTTTTGGTGGATAGTGGAATATAATAATTTATTGTGTTTAATAAATACAAGAAGTATTGAGTCATAGATGACTTATGGCTGATGTCAACCCAATATCTAGAAATATCCTTCACATTTTTAATATATGTTTTTTTAATTCTAAATATTTTCTTATAACTGAGCCAAAATAATAAATAAATGAATAAAATATTCAAGAAAGACCCCTCTCCTCCTCTATAATGACTACCCCTCACCAACTCTTCTCCCCACACATCATAAGCATTTATTATTTCCCAATTTACAACCAATTTACCTCCCTATAATCTCTCCCATGAACAGGATCCCTTAGTCTTAATAATATACCAAAACTAACTTCAACAAGGTGGTTCTCAAGGAGAAGGAATCAAGAGGTAAAATCCTATTTATTTTTCTTTTAGTTTCATTTCATTTTTCTTTGTTTTCTTATACATTACTTACATATTATATCCAAAAATGAATGATAACACCAATATAATATATAAATATATATATACTATAATATTATTTCATTAATGGGAAATCCACCACCAAACCTCTCCTCATGTTACATTTATTCAAAAAATGAAAACATTGTCTGTGAGGTGCGGATTTACTACCTTCATGGATGACATGTTTTCATTTTTAAATTCCTCCTTAGAAAGTAGTCATAAAACCATTTTTATTGTTAAAATATAATAAAATATATTTATTACATCTAACTTAATGTTCTAGAATCCGTATATATATACATAATATTAACTAATGAGATAATTTTATTTTGAAATGATCAAAAAATGAAAAATAATCTAATCATTTATCACTAAAATATTATCTAACAATTTATCCTCACCTAAAATTAACCAAATAAAAAATATGAAAATTTAATTTTTTTTATTTTAATTAATTAAATATAATTTAAATTATGGATAACTATTCATTTTTACATGATATTTTGTACGCGTATACAAGTAAATCAATCCTGAAAAATATGGAAATGAGAACTCCCAAATGAAGAAGTTGAGTCTCATAACTCATCAAAGAGAACATAAATTATCCTAATAAAATTATAATTAATAAAATTTATATTTAATTTTTTCTGGATTAAATTATTAATTTATATAATATCATTATCAAAGATGTTATGTACCAGTGCATAACACTTTTAGATAAAAGGTATGAGTTTCTTCTAAACCACAATTTTCCATTCAGGTTGAGATTTATATGTATTTAAACCGATGTAATTATTAGTTAGGTATATATAATTTTTCTATATTCTGTTCATATGATCCAAAATCATGTATCCACATCAGTTAATATTTTTTTGATGGGGAAATACATGTTTTATAAGGTTCGCTTCTCAGTAATTCCTGTTAAGAAATCCCGATTAAAGGAAACATTCCAGTTTTTTATCAATTTTCAAGTACAATCCATATACTATTTTAACACCACATTATTTTTTTAATGTATCTATTTTTATCATAAAAACTAACTTATCTAATTTCTGTTTTTTTTTTCAATTAATTGTTTTTATATTTTATAGACTCTATAATATATTCCCCCAAAGTGAATTGACGTGAACCATTTCTAAAGTTTCTTAAAAACTAATTTCACAATTTTTCACTTCATTTAGACATAATTTATTCCTAAAATTTTTTTTTTTATCATTACCTTTTTTTCATGGTTATAAATGTTTAAAATATAATTTTATTAGGAATAAAAATTATTTATTCCAAATAATTCTTCTGTGAAAAGTAAAAAAGCGGTATTTCTCTCAATAATTCTTTTATGAATTTATTATATTATGTTCATCTATTTCAACAACCAATATTCAACCTTATGCTTAATTGGAATTGATCATTCATGATATCATCTACCTTATTTTTTCAAATTGTTTATGATTAGTTTGACTGTGGATATTCTATCTTTATACCATTCACTATACTACTCAAAATGGTTAGTGATTAAGTTTAAAAATTTTGGAATGTCATATACATTTAGAATGTATATATTTTTTTATGTTTTAACCCTCTAAAATAATGAATTATGTAGATATATTACGTGATGCTATGGGCCATCTATAGCCTCTAGATTCATCAGTAGTTCTCATGTGACAAAAATAGATATATATTTTCTCGATTCCTTAACCAATTTTTCCAAATATATTAGTTGGGGATTTGAAGATACGATTCAGATTTCCAACATTATGCATTCCTTCATTAATATAATATTTATTGATATTTCATGTGATTATTTTACTAGTATAATTTCCATGGTAATTTTTTATTCCCTTGATATTTTTATATGACAATATTTTGATCATATTTTATTCCTTCCATATTATGTTAAATATTGTGACTTGTGTTATTACATATTTACCATGAATTATTTCTCATAGCTTATGATGCATTCCTTAAATATAATGATCATCTGATCTCACCAATTCTTATGTTTTATTTTTCCCTAGGATATAATGATGTATATTAAAAATAACATGCAATGATAATCTAGGAGATTATGAGAGTTTCAATAAGAGTTTCAAATTTTTATTTCTTTTCATGTTGTAATGTAAAAAATAATGTTTGTATTTGGTATTCCAAAGATTATAAACTATTTTTTCCTTTGGGATACGATCTCATATTTATAGTATTAATGTAATAAATAAAGGAACCTAATCCAGGATGCTCTGGACATCATCTTTGCTGGTGCATTCTCATGTAGGGAGATCATGCTGTTTTTTATGGATCATGGAAGTTATAGTTTCTTGAGAATAATTACGAAAAAATATATTTTTAATTTGTTGGTGTGTTTAATTAATTGAATATCAATCATAGTAAATTCTTTAGTTAGAAATATATGGTGATTACAGATCATAATATTTTGAAACACACTTTCATGGAAAGGATATTGAATCTAAGACCAATAATATGGATGATTAATATTCAAATTTTTTACATTAATATATGGTACACGTCGACAAAAGAAACTTTTTTGGCAGATGAATTAAGAAAAAATTATTATATTCATCTTCAAAAAGAGGGTTTTGATCAGTGGAAGCTGACATTGGTAATAGTCGAGTTGCACTTGAATTATCAAGAACAAGATAATGTAAAAGATTGTATTTTGGTTTTTTTGTTCCTAATTTCATTGATAATGTTAAAGAGGCACAAATATATGATTCATAATATCTTTAAAGGATGTAACAACACAATGGTGGGGAGACCATTGAGGGATGGAAGCCTCAAAAATGATCAATTTTTTTTAAGATTGATGACCATACCTATGCCATTTCATAAACAACTCCTTCATTATCTCTACCATTAGAGAAGGGATATTTTTCTTGTAACAAATAAAATTTATAAGGCACTGAAATAAAAAATTTGGTGGGTTTTCATGAAATGAAAAGTGTTTCAGTTTTTATGAGAAGCCTCACGGGTCAATAGGTTACTGTTGGGCACCAGTGGCCATAAGGTCGGTTGCAGTCTTTAATAATTCCCATGTGTAAATAAGAAATAATAGATATGTATTTTTTTACATTTAAACCTAGAATGATATGGAAACACAATTCCATATGGGTGACAGTGGATCTCATAACAAATTCATCCCTATTAATGGCTCTCATTTGGTAGAATAATTGTCAAAAATGCTAAATATGAGTAATAAAATGGAATGGAATACCATTTTTGATAGTATCAGACCGAGGTCTTGGTTCTACACTTACTTTTTAGAAATACTTATAGAAATACCTTGGGATTCAGTTGACTATGAACATAGTGAAACATCTCTTAATAGATGGACAATATGAAGGGAGTATATAAACATTGCAAGACATGCTTAGGGATTGTGTACTAGAATATGGTGGCTCATGGGAGGAGACCATATCATTAGTAGGGTTAATGTATAAAAAAGGTATTGTGCCTCAATATATATGGTTCTTTTTAAATAATTTCATAGTAATTCATATCATTATCTACATTGTTCAGTGGAAACATGTGTGAATTCATTGGCGGGACCAAGAGTTGTTTAATATAAAGCAACGAATATTCGACTGATTATAAATATAATTGAGATGGATTAAATTCATCAGAAATCATGTTCAAGTCATTTCCATTTATTATTATTATTTATTTTTAGTGATCATGTGTTTATGATGATCTATTAAAAAATTGGACATCATCATTTTGGGAGATGTGATAAGTTATCTCCTCGATACATAGTCCCTTTTGATAAATCAGAATGGATTGGTAAGGTGAAATAACTAGTTTATTTTCCACAAAATTTCATTTCCATAAATAATGTGTATAATGTATCTCAATTGGGTATGTATCTACATGACCATGTCCATCTGATTCAATGACATCAATTTTACCTAGATCCACATACGATGTTGATTCTTATTTTATCAAGAATTATCAATAGGAAAGAGACTATATTGCATTGGAAAATAATCAGAATAGTGCAGATTTAATGGAAACATGGAAAAATTAATGAAGAAACACTGGATAATGAGAAGGGAATATTGGTAAATTCCTAGAAATATTAAAGGAAATTTTGATTTTTAGCATTCTAGGGACAGATAGACCAATAGAGTGGATAATGTAAAACCCTCAATTTCTGGTGAATGGACATTTATTTTATTATTTTATGTATATAAAGTGATTTTTATATGTTTTATATGGTTCAGATGATTATTGGAATTAATTTTTTTTTTATAGAGTTTCATGATTTTATCAAGGTTATTAGAAACCATGAAACACCACCCAAGAAACTATGAAACTAAAATAATGTGGATTGGGTTGGTGCACAGTTATGTGATCTGTTTTTTCAATACCAAATGGATTCTTAATAGAAACTATATAGGTATGGATGAAGAGGAATGTCATGGTTGAAACATGGGTTTTCTATTATTTTCATCTAACCAAGGAATGTTTGAATGGACTTAGTGATTAGTGCACAGTTAGCACATAGTTTTTCTAAATGTTCTATCTAACGATAGACAACTAAAAATTAGATTGTAGTTTTATGGATCCAATTCCTTTAACTACATATGCATATCATTTTCTAATAAATTAGGTCATATCATGAATTCAACTCCCTCCCAATGATTTGGAGAACTTTCTTCTTAATTCAGTAGTGACTCTGAGGAGAATCCATGTGTGTTAGAGAACAGTTATGTCGGTAAGTGAAAACTATTCTTTGTTTTCAATAATTTTATTATTCTCGCCTCATAAATGAAAATATTTTTAATATTTTTGGGGTAAATCTACACTATTTTAATTAAATCATGTTTATATTTGGTTGTTTCTACTGAATAGAACGGGATCTAAGAACATTTTTTAGAGTTTAATGTTGACTTATTGATGTTTTGTGTTGTTATTAATTTTATACAATTATTAGAGTTAGGTGGCTTCAATATCCTATCATCTCATCTAGAAAAGTATTTATGTGATTCAAATTGATTCAATATCATTGTTTAAATTCATATTGATGTGTTATTCTTGATGGAAAAAATACATCACTGACGTTATTCTGAAATGATGTAAATTAAATGTTTTGTGACTAAATATATTTGGTTAATGATTTCACAAAGGAGTTTTTGAAATTAAAATTTGGTTTTGATTCATGGAAAAAATATTTTTAAATTAATTTAATATAAAAAAAATTAATGAAATTTATTGTCATCAATTGGAGGGGTTTTTCAAATGCTTGGTTAGTGTGTGTTCATTTTTATTAATGTGTCCCAGTGGAAGTGGAATATTCCATTAGATAACAAGGAATTGGTTCCCTTAGAAGAGTTGGTTTAATGATAAGAGAACTCTCATGATATTGGAACATTCATGTTGGATTTCATGTGTGGATGTGTGGAGTTATGTATTGGGTATGCCAAAATTGAAATGTTAATTGTTTTAAAGACTTATTGGGTTTCTTTCGATGGGAAAAAATTCCATTTAAAAAACTTTTTTTGTTTAAATATTTTCTTTCTGATATTAAATGTTTAATTTTCTAATTTTTTATATGAATATTCTAAAATGGTATATTGTAGTGGTGTGAGTTAAGAAGTAATTAGAGAAACCATATGAAGTTTTGTACTCACTCCCTACTTGGGAAATTTTTGACATTTGAAGATATTAGATATAGAGACATAGGAAAAGGAAATATATCACATTTAATTATTGATGTATCATTATACCATGGGAATGGATTATTGTGTTAGAGATTTTAGTATATTGTGAGTGTTTAATTTGGTGTCTTTGGTATCATTGATTTTTTTTGGTTTTTGTTCCTCTTTATACTCGGATATTATTATTGTTTGTTTCAATACTCTTTTAGATAATTTACATGGTACACATGAATCATATAGTGGTTTGTTTCGTTATGATTAACTTGGTTTGATTTATTTATTTTTCCAAATGGAATTTCATCCCACAATTTTTATGAATCCCTTGGCATTGATTTCCATACTTTGGTATCTTTGCAGATGCCACCAAAGGCCTGACAACAAACCTTTCACATCTCAAGCTAATGGGGTGGGGTAAGATATTACAAAGTATAGTTTTTATGAACATTTATCCAATTAAATAATTAGGATATTTTATTCGAATATGATATGATGAAAGATTGTGAATCCCATTTTCACTCATTGGGTAACTCTTATGTTATTCCATTTTATGGATTTATTTTATGTGTAATACATAGATCAAGAAAATTTTATGATGGTTCTTACTAGAGAGATCTCCAATGAAATGTGTATTTTTATATCACATGATATATAATTTATAGTATTAGGGAGTAAACCACATCAATTATGGAACTTTTCCACCATATTATATTGTATTGGATGATATCCTGGACACATTTTTCGGTCATTTTTTGTGTTGATTCCAAGATTTTTATAATTAATTGATCTTTTGATTCTATATAATTTATGATATACATTAATATAATTATTCACTATCCTTACCTTTTATATATATCATTATACCATTCCCTCAGATGTTTTTTTCCTTGACTGGTTTGTTTCTTTATGTTCCTTTTTAGCTCCACCATTCATTATGTATTCCTCGGGTTATCCCATGTAGATTTAGGATCTTGAATGGAATTTAAGAGATAGAAATAGATATAACCATAAAAATTTAATGCTTAAATTTATTTTTATGTAATGTGAATACTATGCCTTTAAAGAGTTTGGGTCATATAAATAGTTATTTATGTTTAAGAATCATGTAATAATTTGTGTAAAAGGATTATGTTAATATAGATAACTTCAAAGATGGATTTATAAATTGGGTTTTTTTGGGTTCATGAGTTTATATCCCCTAAATTATAAAATATATTTTACATGATATATCACAAAACATGTAACTTCTTAGGGAAAATATTTTTAAATGGAAAGGGAATTATAACTAAAATAATTTATAAGAGCCTTTAGAAAACATTTTTTATATTGACTTAAAAAGAAGAAGTTACAAGTCACATCCAAATGACATATCAAATAATTTAACAAAATTTTATTATACAAGGTCCCCTAATAATGGTTAATCGATAATGAAATAAAGTTTTATTAACAAATTATGGGTAAAAAACATTTGACTATGAATGGTATGTTTTTAATACATGAGATTACCATTATTAAAAAAATACTCATTTAAAAAATATATTAATAATAAATTAATTTTAATAAAACATAATTTCCAAAATAGAATTATAAATATCATATAAAAATATATTTACTACTGGATAACTGTATCATGGGAGAACAATGATCATGATAAAACATTATAACATAATGAAGAGGATTTTAGTTATAAAAAACATACTATAGTGGAAAAAAATTAATAGACAAATGAAAAAATGAATTCGGTCATAAAGTAAATCAAATAAAAGGATTATGATATAAATATATTTAGTGGGTTTAAATACATTTTTAAATGAAAATAAGGTGAAAAAATATATTTTGTATCAAGGAATGAGAATTGGGACCCATAAAACATTTGTGACATGAGTTACAGTTTAATGAAAACTCATTATAGAAGAAAGATTATATATGAACCTAAAATACCATGACTAAAAGGTAATAAAATATTTTATATCTAAAATATGTAATATATACACCCCATAAATGAATATAGTTTCTTAAATTCAATAATTTTCTCAATGAACAAATATTTATACAGAAACCCTTACATCTTGTCCTAACATATATCAATATACATTAAAATCCAATATCTCAAACATATATATATTATAAAATTAATTTATATTTTTAATAAAATATATTTTCATTCCTAGTCATTATAAATAGATATTCTCTACACAAATTATTCTAATTTTCCAAAACAGATATTTAGAGTTTTGATTATTTATGCTAGTTTCAAAATAGCAGTGTCAATATTTATTACTCTTCCAATGTTAATAATAAAAAGATAATTTATGAAATTTTATTTTATATTACATGATATTTTATAGTGTAATAAATTATTTTAATTTCAGTTTTCCTGTGAATGATGGTGATGAAATTGATGATGATTATGTTTTGGTGGTTCTAAATAAAACATTTTGTCTTATTATTTACATATTTAAAGGTTGATATAAAATTACCAGAACAAAAAATACATTATAAACACATTATATCATAGTTACTCAATAAAAATTTTCTCAAAGTGAGTCATGATTTAAATTAATAGCATTATTCAATTTGGTGGTTAAACCAATCAAAAAATGCAGATACCCTGATTTGATGATTCATGATGAGTCGGTATAGTATTAATATCATTATAGAATGGGAATAATGACATTATTTGGTTGAATTAGTGTGATATATAATAATTTTAAATAATTTTAAAAAGAATTATAGATACTGAAAGATTACATTATCGAAAATAATGGTTTTCTTATTTAAGGTTATTTTAAAATAATATATTAATAAATGATTTTATAGGATATCATAATAGGATATATACTTTTTTAGGCCAAAAACAAAATTAAATACCAAAAATATATTATTTCTTTATTAACATCTTTATACTTGTCCTTGTGATGTGGTAATACAGAAAAAACATGTTACATCATAAATGAGGTATTCTTAAGAAAACATGAATGGTAGTTTTATTTTTATAAATGTATGAGATGTATAATTAAAAAGTTATAGTACATATATTTTAAATATATAAAAATATATAATTATACTACTAAAATAATATTAGTTTGGATAAAATATATTTAAAAGAACAAAATAATGATAGAAAAATACGTAGTTTATGATACTAACTTTGTGGAAATGGATTCTCCTTTTATCTCTCCATGAATTTGAGGGGAATATGATAACTATTAGTGACCAATGGATTATTTTAATAGGAGGGTCCTACAAAAAGGTTAAATTTTACTAGAATTTAGGAGTAAATAAAAGGTATGATATATCTTCAATTTAATATGATTTTACCATTATATAAGGGTATGGATATATATTTTGGGGAACACCTATTCAATTATTTAAAAGGACATGACACTATTCAAGGGTGAAAAGTTGAAAAGTAAACCTGTGTGTATAAGACACATATATTTGATGAGAAATATATCAACCAATTGTTTTACAAACATTTTCCAGTTTTTTTTCTTTCACACCAGGGTATACTCAGTTTACCACCTTTTAATTTCTTTATTTTTTACTTAATTAATAACCATGCAAATTGATATTAATGAAAAAATTTATGATTGAAATTAAAAAATAGTTATATAATATTGATTTCAATTTTGAAATAGATTTTATTAAATAAAATATCTGAAGGTGTGAAATATTCAATTTAAAATAAAAAAACAGAATCTTATGAAAAAGATACTAAAAAATGATTTTTTACATTTAAATTTATATTTTATGTAAAATTTTAATGCTGACTAATTTAAATGATAAAAATACATTTATAATAAATATATTAAATTTTTAATGAATTTAATGAAAATAAAAAATCAGACCTCACCTTGAAAATACTACATTTAAAAAAAGTGGAGAAATATTTTTAATATTATTGTAACATTTTAACTAGTTATTAAAATGTTTTCCATAGGTTTTATAATTTCAAATAAAATTTTAAAACAAATAATTTAATTCCATAAAATCATATATTAGAACATAAAATGTATGGAAATATTCTATGTTTCTTTTATAGTGATCAAATCAATGAAATTATAATTTCCATAAAAGCCTCATTTTCAACGAAAATTAAACTTTTTATGAAAATGATCAATACATTATTCTTCGAAATTTATGATATGCGAGGTTAAAAAATTATTTTAATATTATAAGATTAAAATTTTCTAAATAAATATATAAATTCATTTTTTAAATAAAATCAAAAAAATAAATGAAAGTATGTTTGTATCAGAATTTGATATTTTGAAATATTAGCATATATTATTCTTATTTCATATCATATACCAACTATTTTTTTGGTAACTTATTATTAATATCAATAATATTTTATCGTTAATAATTTTTTTGAAATAAAAATGTGTACTATAAAAAATGAAACTAACTAGAAAAACACTTTTAAAAATAATAAATAATCTTTTTAGTTATTTTAGGTAATCTAATTTAATATCATTTCTATAAAAAGATTTTTTTTTCATAATTAATATATTTAATTATTATATTTAGACTATTTATTAATGATACATTAATGGGTATTTTTTTCTAGTGTTCACAGATATTTACATTTCATCTAAATATATCACTATTTTTTTATGTTTTGTGTTGCGTGTATAGAAACATATAGAGAAAATTTGATTACTTAAAAAAATAATATGTTATAATTTCATGAGGTCACTCTTTTTTGTCATAAATAAATTTCATCTTTACAATTTTAATTATATTATCATAGTTATTTATATAGTGATCACAAAAATAACCATACACTATTAGGTGAAAAAAAAATTATTTTGATGTGGAAGGAGAATTCTATTTGTCATAACTGATTATAAATTCTTTATAAATAATTCTCACTATATTCCAAATTTGTAATATAATTATTTAATAAGATGTTGATCTAGATACGTAATAAAAATATATCAACAATCAAAAAAAATTATTTATATAAAAATAAAACAACATCAGGTTTTTTTAAATCAATCTCCATTATTTGGTGAAGACTTCCATGACATAGGATTCAATGAAATATTGATTGAAAACATTGTATCTGAATCATTAGTAGTTTTTGAATAGGATTTTCTTTGATTTCATGGTTATTTGTGACAATCTCTCTCGTTGGCCCATAAATTAGGATATTGAGTCATATAATACGAAACTTCCTTTTAATTTAAGAAAAAAATCAAGTGTTTTATATTTTCTATAAACATGAGAGTTTTGTGACCATAAACTCCAAAAATATATCATTTACCATCCATTTATAAAAAATAAACAATGTTAATTCCCACATCATTGACTTATATGAATATAAATATATTTTCCCTTCATCATCATTTCCCTATGAACATTTATGATATTTTATCATTATTTCCCTTTGTGTACTTGGGAATTAACTATGTTAAAATTATTAATTATATTTTTGAGGTAGCTATTTTTATATTTTTACATGGTTTTTGACTCTATGTACCATTGTTATGGTGTATTAATTGAGTTGACCTGCCCACTGTCCATCACATTCATGGATACTTATATTTCCAACCATTAATAAACTAAAAGAGTTACCGAGTATAATTATTATTATATGGGGATTATTATAAATACACATAATAAATTTTAACCCTAATAGGCATCAATTTATCACACTACCATGTTATCCTACAATTACAACAACTTAACTTTCATCAGACTCAAGTATGCCTATGTCACCATAATATATAATTTTTCATCTGTCCTATGTAAAATTGTGTTTTGTTCAGTCATATAGATCACCTGAATCATTAAAATAGAGAAACTAAACTACAATAAACATTCTCATATTATTATATACTAAAAAACATTGAAAACCATTCTCACATAATCCAACAAATCCTTCCAAAAAACAAAATTTTTCATTCATAAATTTATATGCCTATGAATGTATATGCCATGAAATTATGTTATAAATTGAATAGTTTTGCCAAAACCCATTTATTATAAAAGATAGTACATCATAATATGATTATATATTCTTAATGAAATTCTACATTATCAATAACCTCCAAATGGTATGAACTACTAGTTCCTTTTTTTCACACACTAGTCGCTATATTTTACAATCTGTAGAATTATAAGAACATAAAAAATGTAATTCAGGAATCCATTATCAATCCAATGGTTAGAAATTACAATCTAGGTAATTTCATAAAAAATAAAACATAATTTATTATCTCAATATCGTGGGTACAATAATATTAACTATTATCCAAAAATAATAATTTTCTATAAAAAGTTAATCCTAAAAATATATTTTTGTCATAATGTTACTTTTCAAGGTTATTAACAACATTTAATAAATGTCACAAAAAATTTAACCAAAACTACTGAAGAATAATCCTTATATATTTCACATAATCTTCCTAAATTTATGAATATACCCTAAGACCATTGAAATATATAACTCACTAATAGATGAAGTTAATATTTTAAATATTATATAAATCCTACTACCTTAGGTAAGACTAGGATACTCACATTTTCCATCATAATTATAATATAATAGAATTCATAACCACTTATATATGATCCCGTATTTTTTATAAGACATTGTTTTTTTCTATGTACAAACCATAGCTACATTTTCATCACCATATTTCAATAAAAGAAAAAAATGATAATAGTTATAATATTATCCAAAATTTGAATAAGAAAGCATTAATCCAAATATGTCTTCTTTTATGTCACCATTTTTTAACATATAAGTCTTTTAGATCAATCTATTACTTCATTTTTTCAATCCGTAGTTATCCAAGGCCGTTTTTCAATAAGGTTCTCAAATATAATTAGTCATCATTGTTATTAAATTCTATAAAATGGTCCAAAAATGAATATTAATTCACAAAGTGTATACCCTAAGAGTGTCTTTTAATGTGTGTATTATTTTTCCCACTCATCTCTTTTCAGAGTGATGCTTGATTCAACACATTACTTTTAATTTTTTTGTTTATTACCCATAAGTGCATCCATTAATTGTCGCATACACTTAGTAGTATCTAGAATGGTATATATTACTTGGAAAACCCACATAGTCTTTATTTTAACAATTATAAAATACTAGATGAAACAAAAATTAATTAAAAAATGAAATATTTTATTTTATGTAACACCCCAAGATTTTACAGTACGTTTCCCTTTAAATAATGGAATAGTTTGCATTGTACGCAACTTCGAGATTCTAACACACCGTGACCAATCAAAGTAGCCGTTATGAATAGTAATACCTAATTTTTAAAATTTTATAGAATATTATCTTTAAACATGGACTTCATTTTTGGATTCAAAGTATTTATATTAGCTTAGGGTGAATTTTTGGAATTTTTCTGAAAACTATCAATTTTTGATGAATAGTGAAAATTAGTAAATTTTAATTAAAAACAACTTTTTTAATCGAAATAATTAATAGTGATAATTTTTTCATTTGAATGGTTTGTAAGTATAATTTGATTATATTTTTATCATTTAATATAATTTAGGTTATTATAAGTAATTACCCATTTAAAATTGACATAAACATGTGTCAATCTTTTGATAGTTATTATTTCATAAAAACACGCTTTTTGTTTTGACAATGGGAATTGATTTTAAATTAATTTCTTCCACTTTGGTGTTTTATATATAGAAAAATGGATTCCATATTTGGAATTAGGATGTCCAAATTGTGTAAATAGGTAACTTTTATTTTTAGATATTTTGAATACTTACTTCGGTAAATATTTTTTTACCATGGTTAAAGGGTAAATCCGGTAAATAAGGGTAAAAAAATATTATAATGATATTAAATTTCCCTAAAACTCAACATAACTCTATTTGTTGATACATGTCCGACCATGGAAATATTTGGGTCGATTTTGGGACCCCATGGAGCCACTTGTATGTGATAATGACACTTTATATTAATTAAGTTAAAATAAATACAGAAATGACATAAGCATATATCTTTTAGATACACAATTTTTACATAAGGTTATATATGTTATATTTTCGAATATAAATATTCATTATAAATATAATAATATTACCTACATTATTGGATTTTATTTATAATTTTTAAACATTGAATCATTAAATTTGTTTATGACACAATAATGATGTAATATTTTCCATATTAATGGATGAATCAAATAATTGGTATTATAAATGTTAAAATAAATATAATTTGAAATTTTTTATGACATAAAAATTTTTATTTGTTAATATAACATGTTAGGATTACTTAAATTATTTTTATTCTAATTAATAAATTTTTTAATACTTTATCAAAAAACAGTTATTAAATAGTGTCAAAATTTACATAAAGGAGGTTTTAAAACAGATATTATATTATTAATTGATATTCTATTCCTAAAAATATAAGGATCAGTGAGAGGACTTATATAATTATAGGTTTATCATTAATGGACCACATGGGGGGTCTCTCAGAAGTATATAGTATGTTTTATTACCTATATAATATAAAAATACAAAGAGACATGGTAAATGTCAAACTATTTAACTAAGAGTTAAATAAAAAAGATAAAGCTAATATATTGACCCAAAAATATTTAAAACCTATTGGTTTTGTGGTTCTATACCTATCCCCACCTTATTCTTTAAATAATCCACTTTTGAGCCTTTATAAACCGAATATGATTTTATTATAAAATAAAATTTCTAATTTTTCATAAGGTGCCCCTCCCCCTTCTTATAAAAGGGCACTCCCCCTTCTTTATAATTCACACTTTCAAAGGCTTTTGGCTCGGAAAACCCTTGGCCAAATATTCTCTCAACCTCCCTCACAACTTCCTAGAGTCCTTATCTTGATAATAAAGCCATCCTAAGGATCCCTTTTGATCAAATCAAAAGGAAGAACCCGAAGAAGAGGTAATGTTTTCACCACCCTCTTTCAAGTTCCTTTCTTCTTCCGCTTATTCCTTCATTGTTTTTTACATTATAAAATAAAAATAAAGTATCTTATATATTCTGTGATGCTATTATAAATATGTTAAAACCATATTCAGTATTCTATCCATCCCTTGGATGAAATGTCACCATACGTGTGTACGTAAGACTTATTGTCTCCACGTCGTGGTGTAATTGTTATTCAAAACATTATTATATAGATGGGTATAATAATGATGTTTAATTCATATAAATAATAAATATAACATGATATTTCTTCTGTATATATGATAAAAAATCCATTTATATATTATTTTAACATCAAAAGAATGTTATTGTCTCTCGTGCGTACGTACGAACTACCGTCTCCAAGAAGACGATAAGATTTATTCCCCATCGTATCCATTCAAGAATAATTCTCATTTGATGATTAAAAGTAATTTTGAAGGACTTTATATCATTCTAGATATGAATAATATACAACCTATCCATAAAAAACATGGCTTACGTAACAAAGCATATAAAGGAAAACGAATCTGTTAACACCTGAAACAACGGTAATACTAAGATATTACTAACAAAGCATTATTAAAAGATCATATATGATGTCATATTAATGTATATGATTCTTTTATAATTTAATAACAATTATTTCACAATTATACAAGAGGTAAACCCACCCTCTACCAAGGAAAAGTACAAGGTAAGGTTTAATTTTACAATCTCTTCATTATCCGAGGTTGTTTATACATAATTATCTACTGGGATATCTTTATCATCCACATCCATGTTTCTTAAAAATATATTTCAATAAATTTTTTTATATTTTATAGAATATGGTTTAATGTAATTTATACCATTGTTTGAATTTTCATAAGATTTTTATAAAGGAATCATTCCATCGTTTTCTAAACAAGGTCCTTTTTAACCTTTTCGACAGAATTAAGGTAAGAATGTCTTTTTTAACTTATACGGAGGGTGCAGCTATTTTACACCATTATAAAATCATATAAGCTTCCCTTACAAGCTTATAAGTATATTTTCAATTTAAATGTTTATTTTTATAATTATGTGTCTTTTTAAATGATCTAAAAAAGAGATATTTCTCTCAAATAGTTCTGATTTCATCTATGTCAATATCCTCGGATGGATTTTATGTTTATTTGAAGTTGATTAATTATGATGCAAAACATCCATATTGTATTTAAGGTTTCATGATATTTTTGACTATGGATGTTTAATTTTTAGACCATTCATGGTTTATGGATATGTTGTTGACATTTTGTATGCTAGTTTCAATAAGAATGTTTATGTTATGTTTAAACCTTTTCATATGATGAATGCATTGGAATTAGTAAATGATGGGTAGAGCCTGATATAGCTCCTCGATGCATCGGTAGGTCTCATGAGACAAATTAGGGTCTTGAAACAAGGCCTTGATAAAAACATATTTGTAGTCTTGGAACAAGGCCTTGACTATGTGGTTATGATAGTTTGGCATTATGCATTCCATTAATATGAAAGTTGTTATTGATATTGCATGTGATTATTCGACTATTAGAATATCCATGTGAATAGATAAATGGATTTATTTCATTTTATCTTTTCCATATTATGTTGATGTTCACGTTTAAAAGGCTTTTGTTTTAGTTATACGTTGCCTTCAATGTTTATGTTTATTTATGAAAGTTTCCGCTATATTGTTAGCCTTACTGAGCATCTGAGATCACCCTTTCAATGTTTTATTTTTCCCTGTATGTGAAGTAGTTTTTTATGAATGACCTGCTAGGATAATATGAGGGGATATGAATACAAGAGTTTTTTTTGTTGTCTTCACTTTATGATGTAATGTAAGACTTTAGAATATATCTATTGTTTCCAAGGCTACAAAATTAATCGGTATTTTTAGAATTGATCTTTTTTTATCATGGAAATATTATATAATAATGCACCGACTCTGGGTAACTGGGTTCGGGGCATTATAGTTGGGATCAGAGTATGATTAGTACAAACCTTGGAAACTAGATTTAGATAAACACTGATTAGAGCACATAGACCTAAGATGGACTTTCAGGATTAGTATAGAGGGACTTCCTAGAATTTTGTTATTGTATAGATTTTCTGAGTTATCCGATAAATACATCCATGTCTGGATATGAGTAGGTAGAAGCGACTCTGGTACAGATGTACCTAGGGTAAAACTCAAAAACACGACTTTGAGATAGACTCGAACGGGAACTGGTGCACGACAATGGGATTCGCTGCACTCTTGGTTACAACACTCCTGGGGGATATGCTTAGGATAATTCTCATTTTTGTTACAAAAAATTATGATGGGTTTATGAATATATACTTCCTCAATGAATTTTTTTTATGATTATGGATTATATCCATAAACTGTTCAATTTATGTTATGTTTTTTACAAGTTTGGATTTATGTATTGTGATTCATAAACTAATATTGTGTATGTCATTGTTTAGAAATGGTGCATAGTGAAAGGAATGGAAACCATATCAATGCACACACTCCATATATTGATTTCCCTCTTTCTCAAGATAATTATAGTGGAGCTGGTGATGCAACTGGTGCTGATCAGCTAATCATCATACTAGGACAACTCACTTAGGTTATAAATAATAACCTTACCCATATGGAGAACCCTGATCCACAGCGTGGAGGATCATTGTAAGATAGCTTCATGAGGCAAAAACCACCAACATGAAATGGAGGTACAGATCCACTAGTAGTTGAGAAATGGATAAATTCCTTAGAGAAAATATTCCACGTCTTGGAGATTAGCAAAAGGAAAAAATATTTCATGGCAGTTTACCACCTCACTAGAGATTCTAAACAATGGTGTTCATTGATTCAAAACACGAAGTAAGATGATGAAGTATCAAATATGTAATGGAGGGAGCTAAAAGATATTTTCATAGAAAAATACTTTCCTCATGACCATCGAGTGGATATGGAAAAACAATTTGTGAGTCCAAGGAAAAAGGAGGAAGAGAATGCTGCAAAGTATGAGTCTATCTTTACAAGGTTAGAAAGGCATGTTATAGATTATATACATAACCCAAGGAGTAATATTTGTCGTTTCTTTGATGGGTTAAAACCATTTCCCCGTCGAGCATTAGTCACACAATCCTTCTTGTCGTATGAAGATATTGTCTCATGCACTGTCAAGACAGAAAAAGAATTATCTAAGTCTTATGACTTTAAAGGAAATCAAGAGAAGAAGAGATCTGCTGATCACTATGAAAATAAAAATAAGGAGAATAAGGGAAATGTTGAATATCCATCCAACAGTAAATGTGGGAGGAAATAACCTGGTACATGCTTGAAGGGAATGTGAGTCTGTTACAAGTGTGGTGAAAAAGGCCATGAATCTCGTGATTGAAAGGGGAAGAAAGAATCTTCTGATGTTCAATGCTACAATTGCAGGAAGATGGGACATTATGAAAATGAATTTCCTAAGCGTTAAGGAAACTTACCTCATCAAAGGCCAAGGGATCAAGGCCAAGCTTATGCTATCACTAATGCAGAAGTAGAAGCTCTGAAAGATGTGGTGGAAGATAATTTAATGGTTTAGTCAAGTTTATCCAATGATTTATTTGATTCTTGATCATTGCATTGGGTCATATCTTCCCAGTTTGCTACGAAAATTAGACATTTCCAATTTGATTTAATAAGGGAGTTGTTCGTTAAAACTCCTAAGGGAAGTATCATCGCAACAATGTTTTGTGAATCCATTCCCATTAGAGCATATAAATGTTCTTTATTTATAGATCTCATCATCATACTTATGATTGAGTTTGATATATCCTCGATATTTATTGGAATTTGGACCATGATGCGAAGATTTATTGTAAGAAGAAGGAGGTTACGATTTTTGATGGTGATGATAAGGAACACCATATCTTTAGAGCAGAATCGTCACCACCTAATTCTTATCTAGATACACCCCCAGTAGCTCAACTAAATTCAATTATCTGGGAGGAAGATAATGAAATAACTATGGGTGAGGAAAGGAATGTCCAAATAGAGGATGTATATATTGTGAACGAATATGTAGATGTGTTTCTTGAAGATTTACCTGGACATCCTCTAGAATGAGAAATTGAGTTTTCCATCAATTTAATTTCTGGTTCAAGGCCTATATCGATGGCCCCTTATAGAATGGCCACTGTGGAATTAGTTGAACTAAAGAAATAACTAGAGGAATTGAGTAATAAAGTATTTATTCACCCTAGTGTTTCTCCATGGGGATACCCTTTCTTTTTTGTTAAGAAGAATGATAAATCTATGAGGTTATGTATCGTCTACATGGAAATCAATTCTATAACAAAAAAAACAATTATCCCCTACATCGCATTGATGATTTATTTGACCAACTGCATGGAGCTCAATTCTTTTCAAATATTGACCTTCGATATGGATACCATTAGTTGTGTGTGAAGAATGAAGACATTCCGAAGACAACATTTCAAACCAGGTATGGGCATTACGAGTTTACATTAATGCCTTTTGGATTGACTAATGCACCCTCTGTATTCATGGATCTAATGAAAAATGTTTTCAAGGAATATCTCGATTATTTTGTAGCGGTATTTATTTATGATATCTTGGTATACACAAAAGGCTACGAAGATCATGAAAATCACTTGGGAATTATCCTGAAGAGTCATAGAAGACATTAATTATATCGGAAGTTTAGAAAGTATGAATTCTGGCTTTAGAAGATTATTTTTATTGGCCATATTGTCTCTACGGATGGAATTTCTGTCGATCCTTCTAAGACCAAGGTAATTGATGAATGGCCAGCACCAATGAGTATAACTAAGGTATGCAGTTTTATTGGTTTAGCATGTCATTTACGGAATTTCGTCCCGAATTTTGCCTGATTGGCTAACCCATTAACGAAGTTCACATGTAAAGGGGTTAAATTTATTTGAAAAAAAGTGTGTGAAGAATGTTCTGAAGAACTGAAGAGAATATTTTTCAATGCTCTTATATTGACTCTACCATCAAGTAATGATAGGTTTGTTATTTATAGTGATGCTTCAAAAAAAGTACTTGGTTGTGTCCTTATGCAAAATGATAGGGTTATTAAACATGCATCACAACATCTGAAAATTCATAAGGAAAACTATCCTACTCATGATCATGAGTTAGTAGCTGTAATATTTTCTTTGAATATATGGAGACATTATCTCTATGGTAAAAATGTGTGATATTTACTGATCACAAGAGTTTTATGTATATTTTATCATAGAAATAACTCAACATGAGGCAATGAATATGGCTTGAAGTACTCAATGATTATGATTTCACAATACGCTACCAACCGGGGAAAGAAAATAAGGTGGAAAATTCTTTGAGTGGAAAGGATCAGGGAGTTTTAAAGATGATGAGATTTGGAAATGATCCTATATATATGGATCTAGTAAATATGGATATGGGAGTCACCATGGAAGGTGAAGCATCAATACTTTTTCAAATGGATGCCAAACCAGCTTTACTAAAATTGAAAAAGAAATCTCAGACTGGTGATGAATAATTTCAAAAGAAGATTAAAGCTGTGAATGATGAGAGATTGAGTGACTTTGTGTATGAAGAAGGAATTTTGAAATTTGGGAACAGACTTTGTGTTCCCGATATACCTGATCTAAAAAGGGAATTATTAGATGATTCTCATAGTTCTAATTTTTCTATACACCCTAGGAGCACCAAAATGTATAGAGATTTTAAAGAACATTTGTGGTGGGAAAAGATAAAGAGGGAGATTTTTGATTTTGTGTCAAGATGTATGGTTTGTTAACAAGTGAAAGCTGGAAGGTAACAACCTGGATGAGTCATGCAACCTCTTCCCATACCTTAGTAGAAATGGGATCATATTACAATGGATTTGTTAGGGGGATACCAAAGACTCCTAGAAGGAACGGTGCAATATGTGTCATTATTGATCATCTTACCAAGTCAACACATTTTCTTGCTATAAGAAAATATCTACGACTTGAACATTTAGTAAGACTATATATTAATAAAGTTGTGAGACTTCATGGAGTACCCCTATCGATTGTTTCTAATCATGATCCACATATTACATCAAGATTCTGGAAAAGTCTTTAGAAAGCCCTGGATACTAAGCTTCGTTTGAGCACTGTTTACCACACCCAAACTGATGGACAATCAGAACGGATTATTCAAACCTTATAAGACAAGTTGAGATCTTTCACACATGACTTTTAGGGTATGTGGGATCAGTATTTACCTATATTAGAATTTTCCTATAACAACAGCTTCCATTCAAGTATTCGGATGGCACTATATGAAGAGTTATATGAAAAGAGATGTTGCACACCAACCTGTTGGGATGAAGTTGGTGAAAGAAAACTTGTAATCCCAGAAATGGTGGAGGAAACTACGTAAAAGGTGAAGGTAATCCAAAACCACATCAAAGCAGCTCAAAGGAGGTAGAAGAACTATGTCGATAACTGAATGAAGGATTTGGAATTTCAGGTAGGAGATAATGTTTTCTTGAATGTATCTACATGGAAGGGAGTTATATTTTTTGGTAAGAAAGGTAAATTGAGTCCTAGGTACATCAGACCTTTCAAAATTCTAGAACGAATTGGGGCGGTAGCTTACCGTTTGACAATGCCACCAAATCTCTCCATAGTTCACGAAGTGTTCCTCATATCACTGTTGAGAAAATACATGCCTGACCCAACACATGTACTCACCTATGAGAAATTAGAATTGTAACCGGATCTATCTTATTGCAAAGTGCCTATCAAGGTTCGTGATATAAGATAACAAGTGATGAGAAACTGGACGACTCATTTGGTAAAAGTTTTATCGAGAATCTATAAGATGGAAGAGGCAATGTGGGAACCCGAGGAACTTCTGATGAAAAACCACCCGAGTCTTTTTATGAAACAATATTCTAGAAATTTTGAGGACTAAATTATTTGGAGTATGGTATAATATAACACCCCAAGCTTCAATGGAACTTTTCCCATTGAATAATGCAATATCTTGCATTGTACGCAACATCGAGATTCAAACACACCGCGACCAAACAAAGTAGTCATTATGAATTGTAATACCTATTCTTTAAAATTTTATGAATCATATCTTCTAAAATGGACTTCATTTTTTGATTCAGATTATAGATATTATCTTATGGTGAATTTTTGGAATTTTTCCGAAAACTTTCAATTTTTGATGAATAGTGAAAATTACAAAATTTTAATTAAAAAGAACTTTTTTATTACAAATAATTAATAGTGATAAATTAGGAATTTTAATAGTTTGAATGTATAATTAGATTATATTTTTATCATTTAATACAATTTAGGTCATTATAAGTAATTACACATTTAAAATTGACATAAACAAGTGCCAATCTTTTGATAGTTATTATTTCATAAAAACATGCTTTTTGTTTTGACAACGGGAATTAATTTTAAATTAATTTCTACCACTTCTATATTTTGAATTTAGAAAAATGGAATCCATATTTTGAATCATGAGTTCCAAATTGAATAAATAGGTAACTTTTATTTTTATATATTTTGAATAATTATTTCGGTAAATATTTTTTTACCATGGACAAAGGGTAAATCCATTAAATAAGGGTAAAAAATGATATTATAATAATATTAAATTATCCTAAAACGAGTAATAGCCCTATTGGTTGATAAATGTCCGACCATGGGCTTATTTGGGTTGATTTTGGGATCCCATGGAGCCACTTGAAGTGATAATGACACTTTATATTATTTAAGTTAAAGTAAATACCAAAATAACATAAGAATATATCTTTTAGAAAAACAATTTTTTCATAAAGATATATATGTTATATTTTAGACTATAAATATTCATTATAAATCTATAAAATGTTCCTATATAATGGGATTTTATTTATAATTTTTAGACATTGAATAATTAAATTTATTTATGACACAATAATGATGCAGTATTTTTTTATTAAAGAAAGAATCAAATCATTGGTATTATAATTATTAAAATACATATAATTTGAGAGTTTTGATGAAATATAAAAATTTTATTGGTTAATATTACATGTTAGGATTACTTAAAGGAATTATTTTAGAATTAATAAAGTTTTTCTGACTTTAACAAAAATCAATTATTAAATAGTATCAAAAATGACATAAAAGAGTTTTTAAAACAAATATTATATTATTAATTGATATTCTATTCCTAAAATTATAAGGTTCAGCAAAATTACTTATATAATTATAGGTGTATCATTAATGAACCACTTTTGGCTCTCTTGAAAGTATATAGTAAGTTTAGTAACTATATAATATAAAAATACAAAGAGATATGGTAAATGTCAAACTATTTAACTAAGAGTTAAATCAAAAATATAAAGTTAATATAGTGACCCAAACCTATCTAAAACCTATTGGTTGAGAGGTTTTTGACCTATCCCTACCTTAACCTTTAAATAATCCACTTTGGAGACATTATAAATCGAATATTAATTTATTATAAAATAATATTTCTAGTTTTTTCTAAGGTGCCCCTCACCCCTCTTATAAAAGGGCACTCCACCTTCTCTTTAATTCACACCTTCAAAGCCTTTTGGATAGGCCAACCCCTACCCAAATATTATCTACACTTCCCTAAAATCAACCAAGTGGACTTATTTTGATCATAAATCCATCCTAAGGATCCCTTTTGATCAAATCAAATGGAAGAACCCGAAGAAGAGGTAATGTTTTCACCACCCACTTTCAAATTCCTTTCTTCTTCCACTTATTATTTCTTTGTTATTTCCATTCGAAAATAATAACTCTGGTATATTTTATATAATATGATTTCATTAAAAATATGTTACAACCATATTCAGTATTCTATCCATCCCTTGGATGATATTTCCCCATACGTACATACGTACGACTTACCGTCTCCACGTCGTGGTGTAATTGTTATTCAATACATTATTATTTGGATGAGTATAATAATGATGTTTAATTTATATAAATAATAAATATAAAATTATAATTATTCTCTATATATAATACAACATCCAATTATATATTATTTTAATATCAAAAGAATGATATTGTCACTCGTGCGTATGTACGGACTATCGTCTCCACGAACGCGATGAGATTCATTCCCCATCGTATCCATTCAAGAATAATTCACATTTGATGATTAAAAGTAATGTTTCAGGACTTGATATCATTCAGGATATAAATAAGATACAACCTATCCATATCAAACTCAGCTTACATAACAAAGAATATAAAGGAAAATGAATCATATAACACCTGATACAACAATAATACTAAGATATTATTAACAAAGCAATGTTAACAGATCATATATGATATCATATTAATTTATATGATTCTTGTATAACTTAATAAAAATTATTTCACCATTATACAGGAGGTAAACCAACCCTCGACCAAGGAAAATTACTAGCTAAGGGTTAATTCTACAATCTCTTCATTATTCGATGTTTTTTATACGTAATTATCTACTAGGATATCTTTATCTTCCACCTCCATGTTTCTTAAAAATGTATTTCAAAAAAATTATACTCTATTATAGACTATGGTTTAATGTCATTTATACCCTTATTTGACTTTTTATAACATGTTTGTAAAGGAATCATTCTGCCATTTTCCAAACAAGGTCCTTTTTAAACTTTTCGACAGAATTAAGGTAAGAATGTCGTTTATTTACTTATATGGTGGGTGCGGCTATTTTACATCATTATAAAATCTTCAAAGCTTCCCTTAAAATCTTATAAGAATATTTTCAAAGTAAATGTTTTTTATAATTATGTGACTTTTAAATGATTTTAAAAAAAATATCTCTCTCAAATAGTTTTGATTTCATCTATGTCAACATCCTTTGATGGATTTTATGTTTATTTGAAGTTAATTTATTAGGATACAAGACTTAAAAATTTTATTGAAGTTTTGTGATATTTTTTATTGTGGATGTGTTATTTTTATACCATCCATGGTTTATGGAAAAATTCTTGACATTTCGTTTGCTAGTTTCAATACGAATTTTTATATAATGTTTAATTATTTTCATATGAGGAATGCGTGGGACTTACTAAGTGATGGGTGGAGCCTGCTATAGCTCCTCGATGCATCGGTAGGTCTCATGAGACAAACTAGTGTCTTGGAACAAAGCCTTGACCAAAACTTATTTGACCACTTGGTACAAGGCCTTGACTATGTGGTTATGAAAGTCTGGCATTATGCATTCCATTATTATGAAAGTGGTTATTGATATTCCATGCCATTGTTCGACTAATAGAATATCAATGTGAAAAATAAAATGGCATTATTTCATTTTATATTTGACATATTATGCTGAAGTTCAGGTTTAAAAGGCTTTTTTAATTATACCTTGCCTTAAATTTTTATGTTTATTTATGAATGTTTCCATTATATTGTTATCCTTACTGAGCATCTGAGCTCACCCCTTTCAATGTTTTTTTCCAGGATTTGAAGAAGTATTTTATAAATGGCCTGTAGGGATATTATGAGGGGATATAAATATAAGGTGTTGTTGTAGTTTTTTTTCAATTTATGATGTAATGTAAGACTTATGAATATATCTAGTGTTTCCAAGGCTACTAAACTAATCGGTCTTTCGAGACATGATATTTTGTGATCATGCCAATATTATGTAATAATGCACCTAATTTGGGTAACTGGGGTCGGGGTGTTACATTTTACCTCATACATTTGAAGGATATTTTCTAGTTTAGAAATTTAGAGAATTTGTACACCACATAAGTTGAAAATTATTATGTTCATCACATCTAATAAAAAAATTAACCAATATATAAAAAATTACATAATATATTATAGGAGTTCAAAATATCTCAAAAATTCCTTCACATAGGATATAATTATAAACATTGTCACATATATTAATATTCACTATATGATGAGGAAATAAAAAATAGTAATTAGAGGTGATTTCAAACTCTCTTTAAGGGAAATATAGAACTGAATCAATCATGGAATACACATGACATAAATATTTTTTTAAGAATAGCTAATCATGATAAATACATAATAAAATAGATATTTGAATAATTTTATATCTATAAATGTTAATTAAAATAAAAATATCAATAATAAAAATCTCAAACTAATGCAATGCATAAAGTCAGACATCAAAACCTGATTGTCAATTCCTTGTTCCAAGAAAAATTACATATCATCGATACTGTATTCAAGACATCATGTTTACAACTCTTTATTCCAAGACACTATCATATTATTGGATGATTAATAAACCAAAACACAACCTATTTTGTCTCATGAAACACATTGGCACAACGAAAGGATATTAACTTTATATCCCCACTCATCACTTGTTTATTCCAAATGGATTCACTACAATAGTAAATCAAAAAAAAATCATAAGATTTCCTATAAAACCATTTCATCAATTATAACATGGCTTTATTTTTAATTAATAATGTATAATTTCAATATATGATCAACATGTTTTAATAGTGAATAATCTTATAGAGCCGACATTTTATTCCCCAAGCCTTTTAAGTTATAACATGATTATAACCCATATTGATAAAAACATATTTTTGTTCGGACAATAAAAAGTTAAAATTAGAATAATAATCAAAAGATTTATAACAATAAAAAATAAAAAAATAATTTTTCCCATGTCAATAGAGTGTTATACATTCATGGTGAACATATTTTAATCTCAGTTATGTAAATTGTGATGTTCACACTACATAGAAAAATGTGTATATAACTAACTCAATACTTGAAAACACATAATCATAAGACATCTAAGGAAATTAGGAGGATGGATTCAAATAAAATATCCCAAATATATAAAATTAAAACCATATGGATGTTGACATAGATGAATATATCCTCGCAAAAGAAGCATGAATCACACCACCATGGAATTTTTAATTAATATATTATTCATTATCATTAGTTTATTTCCCCCAAATAAATATATATATATATAAATATATTTCCTAATTAATCATTAAACATAACCTTAATTACAGATATCCAATTTTAAATTCCTTATGTTATTTGATACTAAAATTTAAGATGTCCATTTGGAATCATTATTAACATTGAAGAAAATTATATTATTGGTCACTTAAAAAATCAGTTAAAATATTTTAATTGAAAACTCATGGAAAATAATTTCTGTAAAAAGTGTCTCCAATAATTGATCCTTTAAAATGAGAAAATTTCATTCTTAGAAAATCTAGATCCAAAACATAGGATTCTAAAAATAATTTTTTTTAATACATTAACTTATCGTTTTTGAAGAACCATATAATTAAATGAGAAATGAATGATTTTGTGTAATAAATAACAATTTTCCAAAAATAGTTTCATAATATATCATGTAATAAAAAGTTTAGGTTGGGTAAACACAAGAATGGGAATTCAATGTTAAAGATAAATCCTGAAATTGAACATCATATTCATTGATAAAGATATATCTCAAGATATTATATCTCAAATATGAACTATATATGCCAGATAAATGAATATATGTTCAGAAATAAAATATATGTCCTAATGATTGGAAATTGAGAATAAAACCCTTACCTCTTATTTGGATATTCAAAAACATACATGAAAATGATATTTCATGAACATGGAAACATTAATCACTTAATTTATATCTTTATATATATAAATTATTATTCCTAATCAACATAAATATTAATATAATTCATGAATTATTTTCATTTTCAACATCGAGTGTTTATAGTTTGTATCATTTATACTTGTTTAATAATAGAATTTCACGTATTTATTTTTAATTAAAATAATTTCCATAATATATTAATTAATATACATTTATATATGGTCAATGATATTTTATAATGATATGATTTAATTTCACCAAATTTATTGTTATAGATAATGTTGTTGAAATAGACAATGATAATGTTTCGGCGAATCTTAACGAATGAAAGGTGTTTTTGGGATGAATTAGTTAAATATTGAGGTAACCTCTCTAAAACAAAATATATATATATATAATAAATTTTCAATAATAATTTTTTTCATATTTGTAGTGACTCATTTTATTCCCTATCAGACTATTGAATATTCTTATGAAGTATTATTGAGATATGTGTGAGGACAACATGCGATTCTGAGGCCCAGTGTGGTCGAAATAAATATTATAAAAATATTTATTATTTTTAAACAATGGACATGGTATAAAATGGGTAATCTCTCAAATGGTATATCAGATCAGAAATTGGAATGCACGGTCGCATCTGGAGAATGTCGTTAACCATGGGTGGGGTGTAAGTTATACGGGTGTGGGAATACTATATAAGAAGTTATCGAGGGTGATTTTGTAAATAAATTAATTTATTTATATATGGACGTAAGTTCAATTAACTTCACAAATTGAGTCTTATATCGAATTTTTTGAGGCCATGGTTGAGTTTGGAATGTCTTATTTACCCTAGTGGTGACATAATTTTAGTCAGCGCTAAAAGCTGGGCTGGAGGAGTACTAGTGGGGATTTAAATGAGGGTTTATTTAATAAAAGAAATAAATATCTAAAATTGCCTTGGTATGCATAGGAGTAGCCCTCCTCCCACCATCATTGAAAAACTAGTGGAAATAGAAGAATGAGTTGTTGTCAGGCACAAATCATGGCAGTGATCACTCCTGGATCATGCAACAGCAGCTTCAGAGCACAAATCTGGTGTAAAATCTCTGGTGATCCCCCAAAATGTAGGTGGATTGAGTTTTAGTTTTTTGACACCCATATTTTTTTGTTTTTTTAACATCGCCAAGACTTTGTAGAGCGCATCCTGATAATTCTGAAACATGTATTTAATATATTTTTGGAGAAACGGGGTCCTCCGGGTGGTTTTTGGATGTTTTTTAGTGCAGAGAGCGGATTCTAGTAGTGGTCATGGAAAAATTCGATGAGGGAGGATCTAGAGTGATGTATTCTGATAGAGTTCAGAGGTGGAATAGTGGTTTTCGGTGGTGATGTGGTTTCCAATGGTGGCAACGTGGCTTCCAGCAGCGCTCCAATGATAATTTGGCAAGAATGGTCTGGGGGAATTTAAACCCATGTACCTCACAAACCGGGTGTCCAATTCTTGAGTCATCTAGGGAAATGCAGCCCATTCTTTGAGGCGGAAATTTTGAGACTGCTTTGAGGTTTTTTTGAGTCAGGAACAATGCTCGGTGGTACGATAATTCCAAAAATTAAAATAATTTTTTAATTATTATTTATTAGTGATAATTGAATTAGACCTATCATCTGTGTCTCATGTCCGATTAATGCACAGTTAGTGGGATTGTGACACTAACTTAAAGGTGGATGTTTTGAGACTGATTTTGGGTTCTAAAATCGAAATTGGAGTGTGGAACTCTTGAGGCAGAGTTTGGGAATTTGTGGTGAGAAGTGACTTCTTCATTGAAATTATCTTTTGAACGAATGAGTAGTCCACTGCGTGTGTTTTTACGAGTGTATAGCATTGTAATGATCTGTTCAATGTATTTTGGGATAGATGCATGGGCCTCACTTGATCATTTTACAGCATATAATAACTTTTTCACCGATTACCCCTTTTGGGTGAGTAAATAGCATGGCATGTGCGTTTGTTAGCTTATAACGTGATGGTGGCCTCAGTTTGGGCCTAAGAGGTGCATGGTGAGGAAATGTTTATGGTATCTTAGGTCAGTGACGTTTGGACTAGCAATTGTTGAGTGAACTGACTTTGTTCTTTTCAATGAGGGTTTCTGTGGCATTACAACCTCACTACTGGTTTGTAATACCCTTGGTAAGATGACATGGATAGAGTTGTTTTATCCCTATAGAGTTAAAAGGGTAGGATTTTCTAGCATATCATTTACCCTAAATCGGGTTCTCAGAATCACTATTACAAACATTACACAGGCGATGAACCCCTATCTACCAGGATAACCCAATAGGGTTTGTGGTATCGTGGGATATATGATCCCCAATGCAGCATTCAATTATAATTGGGTTGCGACATTGTCAAGAATACGATCCCCTACATAGTAGATGTTCTATGTGGGGTTTATGGTGTCGTTGGGTGTATGATCCTCCATTGTACAAGATATCCCAAATGGAGTCTCTGGTAACGTAGTGACCAACATTACATGGGAAATGATCCTCAATCTAAGTTATGTGATCTCTGGGATGTCATATTGGGTTGTGGTATCCCATAGAATATACCGAGTGTGATCCTCTCTCTAATAGAGTATGGTCTATTGGTTTCAGTTGTGGTATCCCCTATAAAGTCCTAGGAGATATCCCATATCTGAGTAGTTATGGTTTGCAGTTTTATGTCAGGGTTCATAGTATCCCCCGGTAGATCATGAGAGGTAACCCCTATATGAGGATTGAGATCCACTATGTTTCAATGTGTCATGCTTTGTGGTGCTATGTGATGATTGAATCTATCTTGGTTATGTGTGGACATAGAGGCATGAGTTGAATCTGATGATGTCTATGAGTTCATACACTCAAGAGTCTTGGTGTTGTCACATCATTGATGACATACCCTATGGCATGTGCTTACTGGTTGAGTTATGTCGAGGATGGTCACAAGGGAGAGTTTCTCTCTCATTTGGGTACACATTGGTTGGGATTAGTGGACTGATTCCTTTTAGTTTCCCTCCTTTATTTTCGGTTTTGGGGCATGTAGTGAGTATCTTTATACTCACCGCTACACAAGCTTTTCCCGCACATGTTTTGTGACTTGTGCATACCACAGACCTTTCGATGGAGTCCTTGGAAGACCAGGAGTATCCAGATCATAGTTAGGTTGACTGACCATGGTCATTACCAAATCTGGGTCGAGGAGCTTACCATCGAGATTTTTTCATCAATCCCCTCCTTCTATGTAGGTTGGATGTTTATTATTGCTTTCTTTTTGTGTGCCATGTATTTTCCCATTTTTACTATAGTTATACACTGATTGTGGGATTGATGTATGCATACATTTCTTTTCAATTTCTATATATCACTGCACTATTTAATAGTGGTGTGTGTGTGTGTGTGTGTTTGTGTGTGTATAGGTACCTTAGGCAAAGGCCTCCCATGTCTGTGATAGCACACTCAGCGCTAGTTTTTCTAACTGTCAGCTAATTTTGGGTTGCATAACGGAAGTGTTGGGATGTTTCGAGTTCGAATTTCAGGCCTGGGACTCTAATGTAGGTGTGATAGTCGATGTATACATTCAGAAGGAATCTGATTACCAGAATTTTGAATCGAAACTTTATGAAACTGGTTTGAAGGAAATAATGGTAAATGCATCATATACGAATCATTTTTGGGTTTTCTGGTCCTTCTTGAGTCTTCTCCCCTGATATACTCTTTGACTGTGGAGCATCTTGATTTTATTTCCATATTCCTCCATGATAAAATCCATTGAGGGTTCCATAGTGGGTCTGTGGTGACAATCTGCATGAAGAAGAGCCTTTAGATTAGGGTATGGGTTCTAAGGATGGACCTCTAGATTGAACTCTAGTTTAACCACCCACTGTTGAGAAGCTGGTTGTCATGGAAGTGCAGGGTAAGGATACGCATAGGGTGAGTGCACTACACAAGATCTTGAGGTAGCATCATCTGAGGAACCATGGTGATCCCAACCCCTATGAAGCTGGTGACTAGAATGAGATAGTCACTTGAGTTTTTTGCCTCATGAGGACACCTCTAGATCATATGGTTGTCCTAGAAGTGAGCCTTTTTTGTGGTTTGGTTGGGCGATGACGGAGTGTGGTGATGTATTCTCATGATAAGGATACGCTCATGTGGACATAGTTTGAGTGGATCTTTAGGTATGATTTCAATTCAATCATGCTGAGGTCAGTGTAGAAAAAGAAGATTATACAACTTTAGTAGGAGGTCATGACTATGTCGGAGTACTCAGTGAGGTTTACAGACATGTCGAGCTACTCTCAATATATGGTTTGAAACCTGTTCATTATGTCTTCAAACTTTTAGTAGGGCCTATATAGAGACTTTTAGGCATGTGATATTTCCTTGTTCTTGACCACATATTCATCAGTACTGGATCACGTCTTAGTAGTGGAGAGCTTTCTAACTAAGCAGGTCAATATCATTAGTGTTGGGCACATGAGAGATGAAACCTCAACAACTAGTATAGTTGATGGTATCTTTTGATATGTTCAGGGGCCCAGGAGTGCACGACGTTTTAGTAGGCAACCCCATGATTGAGGGTCTAAGGCTCAGGCCTCTCAGGACTGTTCTGTTCAGTCGCATGGAAGGCAATGTTTTATTGCAACGACTAGGGACATATTGCTAAAGATTTTATGACACTTCGTGCTATTGAGAGGGTAATGGTCTCCATGATACTTTGGAAAAGTCGTCATCTCAGGTATATAGGACTGTAGGGAAGCAGACATGGAAATGGAGCTGGTGCAGCAGCGTGAGGTGGAATACGGTATGAGTTTCCACCACCACCACCCCAAGGTGGTCCACGTCGGGCTTAAGGAGATCTAGGATGGGTGTGAGGAAAACTACAGGCCATAGAGGCTATTGAAAAAGTGGCTCTATCAATGTATAATGATATTATATATAACATTTCTTCTTTTTTAGTTGTTTAGATAGACAATGTTAAGAGGTACTTTTTCCCTTCACATTTTATTCTCGAGGTTTGTTCAGTGAGTAGATAAGACCATGTGCTGGTGTTATTTGACGTGCTTCGAATGAATGAAGGGGAGGGATCCTTCATTTATTGAGACACATTTTTCAGATGCGATTAAAACTATGTAGGAGAGTTATTGACTCCAAAAGTGGATAGTTTTGGGCTGTGGTGGATGAGTCCTTCTACCATATTTGTTCGGGTTAGGGTTGTGTGTTGGGGAGTTTGTTTGAATGGCTTTGGGTACCCCATAGTATGTGCTAGTTGGCCCCACGGGAAACATTCATGAACTTTTTTTATATTTTCGTAAACTCGCTAGTGTGGGAGGCCCAGTTCAAATTTCATTTTATTTCCCTCATGCTTATTTAATTTTGGATAAGAAATTTCTTAAGGTGGGAGAAAGTAGAAACATAGGTATTTTCCATTTCAAAATTTTGAATATTGATATGAATAATTCTGTAGATAGGCGTGAGGCTGGCGTGAGATTCTGAGACTCGGTGGTCTCGAAAAAAAATTATAAAAATATTAAATATTTTTATACTATGCAAGTGGTGGAAATGTGTATCACTTAAACCATAGCTCAGATCTGAAATATGAGGTCACTGTTGCATTTGGAGTGTGTCGTTTACACTATATGGGGTGTATGTCTTGCGAGTGAAAGCCTATTATAGAAAATGTTTTCGAATGTGTTTTTTTAATAAATAAATTAACATATTTATGGACGTCAGCTTGAATAACTTTTGAATAGAGTCTCAAATTGAATTTTTGAGACCTAGTTTTTGTCTGTAAAGTTGTGTTTTTTCAAGGGCTGACATAATTTTAATCAGCATCGGAAGCCGTGTCGGAGGCGTGCTGATAGGGAGTTAAAATAAGGATTTTTTTTAAAAAATAAATCAATCTAGCTTCTCAAAATTGGTGTGTTAAATCAGCCCATTCTCTATTACTCAACAATGAAGCAGTGTAAATTGAATAATGAGGTGTGGTTGGGCTCAGATCTTGCTAGTGATCACTCTCAGATTGTGCAATAGTTTCTTCAGAGTGTAGATCATGTGTATATACTTTGGCGATCTTACAAAAGGTATGTGGTTTGACATTTAATGTTTAAACCCATTATTTGAGTGTTTTTCTATAAACATTCATTTTGTTTCAAAATATTATATCCCAAGAATTCCGAAAGAGGTCTCAGATCTACTTTTGGAGCACTGAGGTGCTCCTGGTTGTCCGCAGATGTTTTATGGCGGCGAGGCAGAATTCTGGAGGTGGCGATGGAAGAATATAGTGAGGGAAGCACTTGAAAGGTGGATTTTTGTGGGGTGATGAGGTGGCATGGAAGTTTCTGGTAGCACGGTGGATTCCAGTGGTGGTGCAGTGGTTTCGGAGGGCGCTTCGACAATGATCCAACCAGAATGGTCTGGGGGCATTTAAACCCTTGTATCTCACAAATCAGGTGTCTGATTCCTAAGCTATTTGGGGAGACTTGAACCTCTCTTCTGGGAGGCCATTTTGAGGACACTTTTAGTATTTTTATATTTTGGAATGTTGATCAGTGGTATAAAACATCCAATAATAATAATAATTTAATCATTAATATTCAGGTATAATTGAATCAGACGTATCTTATCTGTCTGATGTCTGATTGAATAACCATCGGCAGTGTTGTAACCCTTAATTAAATGGGGAAATTTTGAGATTGATTTTGGGTGATGAAACAAAAATTGGGTTTTGGGTCTCACAAGGCCCATTTTGGGCATTTGTGTTGAGATGTTACTTTTTTTCCATGTGTCCATTTTGGACGAAAGTGTAATTGATCCCGTATGTTTTTACAAGAGAATCATATATGAGGGATCCATTTGATTTGTTCAAGGATCAAGGCATGGGCTCTAGTAAGGCTTGAAACAATGAATAGTTCATTTTTCATAGGTTATCTATTTCGGGTGGTTAAATAGCCTATCTTTTGTGTTTTTTACATATAAATTGATGGTGGCCACATTTTGGGACTATGAGGTGCGGGTTGAGTGCATGTTCTGAGTTTCCTGATTTAGAAACCATTGGACCAGCAACGATTGAGTGAACTACCTTGGGTTATTCATATCAGGGTTTATGTGTCATTACAACCATATTATAGGTTTGTAATCCTCTAGGTATGATGAGCATTATAGAGTTTCTGTATCCATCCAGAGTGGACGGTTTAAGATCCTCTAGAGTATCGTTTACCCTAGATAAGGTTATCAGAATCCCTATGAATAACACTAGGTGGGTGGCTATCCCGTATCTAAAAGGATAGCCGTGTAGGGTTTGTGGTATCATTGGGTTTATGATCCTTTACGTAGGGGTCAGTTTTAGTAGGGTTGCAGCATCATCAGGTATATGATCCCCTACTTAAGAGATGTTTTTATATAGTTTATGGTATTATCTTGTGTATGATAACCTGTAACCTATGTTATCCAAGATAGAGTTTGTAGTACGGTTTTTACCAACATTACACAGGTGATGATCTTCTATCTAAGTGATGTGATCTCTTGGATGTCATATGGGGTCATGGAATCCCCCATTAGATCATGGTTGTGATCCTCTCTCCGAGAGATTATGGGCTACTAGTTTGTGTTATGGTATCCTGAAGTGAATCCTAGGAGTAATCCTTTATCTGAGGAGTCGGTTTTTATAGTTTTCTGGAAGGGTTCGTATAATCCCATGGTGGATCTTGGTATGGATCCAATATCTGAGGATCAAGATCCTATGATTTTTATCTTATCATGATTTTTGGGGCTATATGATAAGCATTTTCTGTTGGTTTTGTGTTTATTTAGAGCCTCGAGTAGAATCTGTCATTTTCTATGAGGTTAGACACACATCAGACAAGATTTATGAGATGAGTATGTCTTTTGTGTTTTCTGGGTTTCCCTTTGGGTGTTGTCACATCTTCGATGACATACTCTGTGGTTTGAGATGACTGGTAAAGTTTAACCGATGATGGTCATGAGATGAAGTTTCTCTCTCACTTGGGTTCCCTTTAGGTCGGATGACCGGAAAAATTCTGTTACGTTCCTCCCTTTTCTTTTGTGGTTTTTGGAGAACCTATAATGTATTTTATACTCACCATTCTATGTGCTTTTCGTACACATTTTTTGTGTATTTTGATTATCACATGCCTTTTGACGGAGTCCTAGGAGGACATAGAGCAGGAAGAGAACAGTGAGATTGACCGAACTGGATGTTTACCGGTGTTGGGACTAGGATCGTACCAGTGGGAGTTTGTCAGGGATTCCTTTATTCTGAGTAGGTTGGACAATTTTTGCATTTGTATTTTGATGGTCCATGTATTTCCCTTTTGTACGGATGTTGTACTCTCGTTGTGGGATAGATGTATGAATGAATTTATTTTCAGTTTTTATATATCTCGGTACTCTTTCATGGAGGTGTATGTGGGTGCGTGTGTATTGTTACCTAGGTTTAGGCCTCCCATTTGTGTGATATCCTACTCGGCATTGGTAACCAGCCCCTAGCCTGTTGGATGCAAGTTTGGGTAGTCACGGCTCAAACCTCTTTGGGTTAGATCATGACAGTATTACATCCTTATAGATGTTCTCATAGTCATTAATTCTATAAATACATAGTGTTGTACTATTATTTTGTCAAACTATTCAAAACAAGATCATACCCTCACATAATGAATAATTTTCAGATGTTTTAGTTTCAATATCTTTGTAAAAAAGAATAATTAAATTATTATTATTTTCATATTATTTTTGATATATCGTAATTTTAAAAAAATTATTATATAAATTATTTTATATGAAAACATTATATAGTTTAAATAATATAATATACACATAGAGTTATTATATTTAATTATTAAGTTATAAATGATAATTTTTCAATCATACCATTAGTTGGTTCTGTATTTTTTTAATAAAAACGAATAATTATATAATAAAAACATATTTTTCTTCCAATATCATCATTGTACCCAAACATGAAAGGAGGTAATGGAAAATGAAACGTGTTACGTCATAGAGGCGGTAGTCATCATAATACATGAAGGACTTATTTTTTCTTATTGTTTTGGGTATATGAAAAAAAATATTAACTAAAATAATATATATATATATCTTATAAATCATAATATATATATATATATTGTGGTTAGAATAACATGAAATGTTGAAAACTAATAAGTATATCTAAGTAGTTTAGAATACTCACTTCAGTGACTCATATTTTCTTTGGAAGTCTCCTTAAATTAGACAGGATGAGGCTAACTATGAGTGACCATGGACTTATACTCGTTGTATAGGTTTCATGGGGTAATAAAATTTTATATTTTAAATATTTAATTTTATGGAAGGGTTTATTTTGATATGGTGATGATTGTAACCATTCATAAGTGATAAAAATTATAGTTTTCTAAACACCTTAACATTATTCAATAATTATATGACTATATTCAAGAGTAAATGGTTAAAAAAGAACAAAATTATACTGGGCAGATAAGTAGGTCAAACCAAATCTCAAATAGTCATTTTTGTCATTTTTTAAATGTTTTATATCTTTTAAACATGGTTAAGCTAAATTTCCCCCATTTTCTTTCAACTTGTTTATTAATTGATGATCCTTTAACATTAATTTAAATGAAGAATATTAAAAATAAACTTTTTTAATTCATTTAATATATTTTTGTTAAAATTTAAAAAAAAATTCTTTTTAAATAAAAGTTCTAATGTATTAAAAACTATATTAAAAATAATAAAATCTATTTGTTTGAAGAAAAATTAGAAAAATATAGTTTTTAAGCATTAAATTAATATATAAGATAAAATATTCAAGTCCTCTAATTTTAATGACATAAATTTATTTATAATGAATTAAATAAAATATATAATTCTTTAATAGAAAAAACGGACCCTCACCTACAAATATTAATGTCCTCTAATTTTGGGTTTTTCTTACATAGTTTTAAAATCACATATTGTATAATTTTTATAAATCTACATTTTCCATTAAAATTAATCATTCATTAAAAATGATAAAAAATTATTATAGTGTTAATTTCATATGAGAATAAAATAAATTTTGTACAATTAATTAATTAAAACTATAAAATTTATACATACAGTTGTTGAATAAAATAATAAAATAGTGTGAAATGTTATTTTTTTTTTGAAAAAATACATTTTAAAAAATTAAAATATTTTATTCTATTTCATATATTTTACATACTAAATTGGTTGTATCTAATTATTAATATCAGATATAATTTATCATCAATCGTATATTTCCTGAAATAGAATTATTTATTTTATGAGAGATTTTTTTCGAAAAAATTATTTCTAGATAATATATGATCGTATTATTCATTTTAGGGCAAGTAATTGATTTTAATTTGTATTTAAGGTACTAATAAGTTTTTAAAGACATATATTTCATATTATGGTAACATATACAAATTGTCTATAAATTCAATGACTAGTTATTAGTATGTGTAAATAAATATTTTCACTTATCTAAATATATTAGGTTTCCTTTATATTTATTTTTATGTCAGAAAAATATATCAACAAAATTATGTAAATTAATTTTCATAATATATGGGAATTTTAGGGATCTACATGGAGTGCATGAAATTAATTTTCAATGAAATAAAAAAGGAGAAGCATTATAACTCAACAAGGATAGTTGTCTTAACAAAAAATATAGTAACCTTTGTTTCCTCTGAATAAAAACATGTTTGAAGAATTAAAATGATATTACTTTTGAATATATAAAATTTTATTCCTTAGGAAATAATCACACAAAATCAAAGATGTAATGATTCTCAATAAGAAATGTATCTCAATAGATTTAATTTGATATATGCGACCCTAATCGCATATAAAAACATTTGAACTAAAAGCCCATGGGAAATATTACGTGAAATATAAAAATTCAAATAATTAAATATAAAAAAATGACATAAAAATTCAAATAATTAAAATATATATCTTGATAACAATTTGAAAATCCATATTCATTCTGAAAACTATTAAAAATTTCATATATAAACAGTATCCTCATTAATTTTTTTTACTTTTTTGATATGTTTCTTACATCATCGGTTTCTATTTATGACTATCAGTAGTAACATCATTAGAGAAATTTCATTATTTGTTACTCTACCAAATTTTATAATTTCTATTTCATTATATTTATAATAATGCATAACGTATAATTTTTTTTTATATATTTACATTCATGCATACTTTAGTATTTATCCAAAAAGATGGAATCTAAAATGAATATTTTTTGAGTTTCATTAACCCTCAAAATATGTTTAATAAAAAATGAGTCAAATATTATTTTATCCTTCCAAAATGATAAAAAAATAAATATTTACATATAGATATAATATTTTACAAGTAATTATTTTTTCTTTATTATCCATGATATTATTTTATAAAAATGACTATGTAGGTTGTCAAAATGATCTCAAACATGAGTATACCCTGATTATCGATTATTATAGGGAGATCTAGTTTTAATTTAATTACACCAGTAGCATAGTGACGTCATTATGTATTTGTTACTGTTATATATTTGATTTACAGAAATTTTAGAAGAAAAATTAATAGATATAATAATATTTCATAATTTGAATTATTGTTTTTCCATTCAATACACTTATTTTAGAGGATTTAATTTATAATGAACATTTTTTATTGTATCAATAATAAGTTCCCCAGTTCTTTATACAAATTGAGTAATTATTTGAAAAAAATAATTTTTAACTATTAAGAGGATTCTCAGCAAAAACCATGTCAAGTGGTGATGAAGTGAGAAATAGAAATGAGTGGTCCCATGGATGTGGTAGTCAACACATATAAATGTTTCTTGATTTCATTTTCCATAGATCATAAGAAATGAGTAACATGGTTCAACAATTCAGAATATAAAATATATAATTAATTTTATAATTAGATATTAAATTCATTATTTTTACTATCCATTTATGGATGTGATGGAAAATGGAAAAACATTATGTCCAGATTTGGTAGTATGCACAACAAAAGATTCAAAATTTTCATTTTTTAATTGGAAAAAGGTATCGTAGTTCACAATTACAACATCATTAGAACAAAATAAAACTATTATAATGATATTCATTTTATAATTATTTTATTTTAAAAATAATTAAAGTCAAATAATGTCACTAAAATAATTTGAAAAAAGAAAAAAAAATTAGGATCTTATACCTCACTTCCTATATTATATGCATTATAATTGTTATTAAAAAAATAAAGGTGGACTTTTATAGGGATTAAACCTCTCAATGATGGGTAAAAATTTATAGATGATTTTTTGTTAGAATGTTGGATGAAATTTTGGGTCTGTAGTGCAAGGTGATATGAGGAGTAGAGTGGACCTATTATAAGTGATATTTAGAAGAACTGTGTTTAAATTCCCATCAATATTAAACAATGAGAATTCACTTTTCATGAAATATCCTCAAACATTTAAAACTAATTAACATAAGGACTGATAAGTTCCTTGAATCCCTCAAATACACATTCTCACACAAGTTTTAAACATTTTTGAGGCATTTTCAACTTAGATATTTACTTTTACCATTATATCTTTTATCCTGGTAAATATTTTTTACCTAGGGTAAATTAACCATTTTGAAATAAATTATATTTCACTATATTAAATAATTTGGTCCTAATAAATCAAAATTTAAAATATATTTTTTTAATCATCTTATAAAAGTTATAATGAATAATTTTATCATCTAAATAGAAAATTTGTTTATTTTTTTATATATAAAAATTCGGTTTTATATTTTCTAATACAGGTTTGTTTCCTAAAGTAAATTTTGAAAATTCTAAATCAATTATAAAATACATATTTTTTCTCTTTAATAGTTTCATTAATTTCAAATTCATTATCATTTATTAAAAATTTCAAAAACTTCATATTATTTAAAGAAAAAATATTTTATAATATTAAATTAATAATAAATTGTCACAGAAAAAACAAAAAATAAAATTAATCTAATTGTATTATGATTAAACCAAAAATATTTTTTTCTTTTTAAAATTACCTTTCTATATTTTCTCATTCAATATTTAAATACAATAAAAAAATATAGAAAAACATTGATCATAATCGAAAATAACTATTTAAATGATAACTATTTTTTATTCATATATCCTCTAATTTTAAAAATTATTTTTGTGAACTTTTTTTTTCATATATCCTCTAATTTCAAAATATTCATATTAAAATATTTGGTCACTCATATATAAACCCAATAATTCAATGGAATGTATTTAATTGTCATATTTAATATTCAAAATATTTTTATGTTCTTCAATTTAATTTATTTTGTGTGTGAGAGACAATAATAGCAAAATATTTATTTGGGGATGATATATTGTTAAATCTCATATCGTTTCATTCTCCCACACCCATAAATTATTTTCAAACTCACCCTTTTCTATTATATTTTACTAATTAAATAATCTAATATAAAAATCAGGAAAAAAACAAAAATATTAAATTAATATTTCCACCCCAATATCATTTAAATGTCTATGGAGCAAAAATCCCAAAGAAAATTATTTGGAGTTTTAGGGTTGTTCCTTTCATAGAATTCATTACATGACCTTGATAGAAAAATAATATTAAAAAATCTATTGTTATGATAATATCCAAAAAAATAGATTTTATGAATATGAAATAACATTCTTAATATTTCTTCTCTAATTCCTTATTTAAAAAAATGATATTTTCATTTATATTATGTCATGCTTCGTTAGTACTATAACTCTTTGGGTTCAAACATGGTTACTTTATATTATGTTCTCCCATATATTTTAACCTAATATAATAATTTTTATAGGAAATATATCTTCATTTCAGTTTGTGAATACCTTATGATCAACCTAATAATATTCATTGAGACTGGAAAACAATTTGAAATATTAATCCGCTTTTCCATACACCAAGTGGTAATCTGTTTAAAAAAATATACCCTTTTCATATTATTACCCCTAGTTATATTTTTAAAATATTTATAATTATCTTATTTTATCTTGATAGTGAGGTGTATCTATGAATATCATTATCACTATACAATACCAATATTTCTAGATGTCATCATATACTTAGAAACATATCTTGGGTATTATCAATAGTTATCTAAACTAATTCCCAAAATAAAAAAATAATTTAACAAAAATAACTAAATAATGCATTGATAGAAACTATATTTATCCATTGTAATAATGACATAAATAATACATTAGTATGAGGATGCATATATTGCTCCCCAAAAATAGTGACACAAACTAAAGACTAAAAGGTTAAGTGTCTTGGTGATTTTATACCTAAATAAATTATTTCAATTCACTTTCAATCCCTTTTATTTGATCATTTTATTCTACACCATTTCTAGTAATACCACATGATACAATCATCTTCATAACATTGGGATCGAAAACATAAGAAAGGGGTACACTAAAATTCTTAATTATGGAAAATACAGAACATATATTATTGGATCATGATCAAGAAGTGGAATATTTAGAAAACCTAAGTATCATAATAAAAGATCAATTGAACAAGGATATTAATCATAAATAATTATAGTGAAACATAAGATCACAATATAATCATTAAGGAACCATTAATGACATTATTTAACTCAACACGCTTATTATTAATTATAAAACATATAATCATGAAATAAATTATTTTAATACATTAAAAATAAGTATAAATAATTAAAATATGATATTTAATGTAAATGAATTACGTATTAAAATTTTGGAATTACATTATAAACAATAATGAATAATGAAGAAATCATTCAAAATAAAATCTTTCAAGTGTATATTTTTACAACATGTTAACACAAAAATAATTCCCTATGATTCTTGTAACTCATTCACACAAAATAGCTGTGAATGAATATTCCTAAATATCATTCACAAAAAAACATTTGAATAAAGAATCCAACATCTCTTTCATAGAAAAATATTTGGAACCAAGATTCATGTATCTCAGTCAAATGATTTTTTCTGAGCAAATATACCCATATCGCAAGTATGATATGATACATCGTAACATGTGATATAAAAAAATAAAAAACCTCATTCGAGGGATATATAATTTTACATTCATCTTCATCAATACATATGAGTGACATGATAAAATAAAATATTCCTCATCTCATAAAGAACGCATGAAAAATAATGGGTTTCATAAAACATTCAAAAACATCAAATAACATGATCATAAGAAAACATATGACATTAAAAATATCTTTACATAAATGTAATAAAACAATAATAACATATAACTGGTAATAAATACACCACATCAAGAAATTAAACCAATTATGGTATGTAAAATTAAATATAAAAACATTTCACAAAACATTTTAAAACATTAAAATATTAATTGCCTTAAATTGAGTTTTTTAAAGAAATGTGAAAAATTCGAAAAAAATAAATATAAAGGGTTCTAAAAAAAACATGAATCTAATTTTGGGTTTAAAAAAGTGATGGTGAAAAAAATTAATACTATTATTTTTAAATTATTATTTAATAATGGAGACATGAATATAAAATAATGTATTAAAAAAAAGATGTGAAATTTTTTTGAACTTTTTTTCTTATAAAATAATTTTTAATAATAGATATTTGAGAATGAAAAATGTTAAAAAAATATCTAGAGAAAAAACATTGAAATATTGTACTTCTTAAAGAATCATTAATAATGTAGTCTAGAAAAAATATAATGTTTTCAAAAAATGAATTTCAAACTAAATAGAAAATGTATTCATTAAAAGAATATTTAGTAATGTGTACCTTAAAAATACATAATGATCTAAAAATAGAAGTGAAATTATATTGAAACCATTTATTTTTAAAATAACCAATAATAATGAAGACATGAAATGTATATAACTCATTTGATAAGGAATGTGAAAGTGAACCAAAAACATTTATTTATTTAAAGAATAATTAACAAATAGATCCATAAAAATGTTATAATGTTTTCTAAAAATTGATGTAATAATAAATTGAGTAATTTTTTTTAAATAATATTTAATAATGGAGGTTTTGAAAATTCAATATAGTTTTCATAAAAGTGAATTGAAAATCCCTTATAAACATTTATATTAAAAAATTATTAATATTTATAACTTGAATAATACATAATACTATAAAAATGTATATTAAAATAATTTGAACACATTTATTTTTGGAAGAATATTTACTAATGGTGTCTTGAAAAGGATATAATATTTTCCAAAAATTAAAGTGAAAATACTTTGATAAGATTTTAATTTAAATATTATATTTAATATTAATCCTTTTAAATTATATAAAGTCATCATAAGAGAAGTTCAGTAGAAGAAACAAATCATGGAATAGATATTCACTTAATCATCTCTAAGAATTATACATCAAGGTTACATAAGAAAAATATTAATACATATACATGTTAAGTATAAATAATAAGAATTAAAATAGAAAATTATTTAGAATCTAAAGACGATACTTAGGAATAATTTAAAAATATTTACTCAACCCTGATATAGTTCACTCTCTCAATATTTAATTCCTTTTTAAATATATTAGAAATCATATTTTTGGTAATAGTTAACTCTTGAGTAATATCACCAATTTGAAAATTGTCTCTTAAAAGGTGACGTATTATATCAGTATGTTTTGTGAATGAGTGAGATACAAATTTTTTATAAATTTAAATCTACTTTTGTTATAACAGTTTAGAGGTAATTTTATAAAATGATATCCATAATGTAGTGATGTATGTTTCATCTATTGAATCATTAAAAAATTACTACCTATATACTCATCTTTAGTGGTAGATATTACAATGAATTTATGTTTATTAATACCCCATGAAACTAGCAGCATAACCAAAAGTGAAATGTAATAGTGGTTTTTTTCTATCAGACAAGCATCCACTAAAATATGCATGTGAACAAATAAATGTGTCAAATAATTATCGACTAGATTAAAACAAATATAAATTTATTACAATTTTGTGGTACAAAAAAATATTTTTATATTTCCTTAAGGGGAATACTTTTTGATATTCTTGAAAACGAGAAACAATATATATACTAAACATTATATAAGTTCATATATTTGTTTATAATACTAAATATCCACTCATTTCTCAATTGATGGTACGATTAACTGGCTTCTAAAGTTCATTAATTTCCCACTCAGAAAATAGTTTCATAGGAATATTACTAACATTGTTGATATCCATTACAAAAGGTTTTAAATTATCCTTACTATAAATAAATTTATATAAAAGGATTCCTTTATTATTTTTAAAAATTTGGAAACAAAGGAATAGGTGCAACCCATTAATTAAAATTATTTTTAATTCAATTGGAATCAAATTTTAAAATTATGGATATAAGGATTTTCCTGATTATCCTAAAATAAATTCCTCATCATAGATTTAAAATACTAAAAAATATTTTAAAAATACATTAAATGAATAAATTATGATAAGATATAACATTTTAAAACCATTAGAAATTATAATGTAGATAATCCTATCCTACGAAGATCTAGGATCTTTTTTTAAACCCTTATGATATTTGGTTAATTTTAACACATTAAATATAAAATTATGGACTTGAAATATAGGATTTAATAAAAAATTATTTAACTTGGAAATATATCCACATAGAAAGGTCCACATGAAATCAATTTGGTGTAGTTTAAAATTGAAAGGTTTTGAATAAGAAATAATCATTTTAATAACTTCTTATCATTCCTTTTTCACAAAGGTTTATTTATATTAAATACATTCCTCATGACTATAAATTTATATAAGAATTTTTTCCTTATTTAATATATTTATTCGGGGCACATTAAACATGTTCCATTAGAACCATTGGTTCTAATGGATATGATGTTTTTCGTTCTATCTACTAGTTCCCAAACATTATTATGTAGGGTATGGTATAAAAAATTCTTATGTGTTGGTAGATTTATTTAAATAGGTTTTAATTAGAAATCACAAGTATAGGTTTATATATTGATATACATGTTTAAAAGATAATTATAATTTTTTTATAAATATTTTCTATCCTCATACATATTTATTTCATCAAATTTGACATGCATATATTCTTAAACAGTGTTAGTTCTTTTATTGAATAGTTTGAATTATAAATATTGAGAGAAAAGGAGGATATTATGGGTCACTTCTATAATTATTTTTAAATGGGGAAGTGAAAACACTTTAAATACATTCATTTAAATCTATCTCCAATAATTGATCCTTTAATATTTTAAAAGTATTATTTAGAAAATACGGATCCACAACATATGATTTTGAGAAAAAAAACTTTTTGAACATGTGTAATTACCTTTATTAAAAACCATCATTATAAAAAAGAGTATTGAATAATTCAATGTGTTAAATAATAATTTTAATTGAGAGTATTATTATATAAAAATAACATAATATATTGGGTAGAATATTCACAAAATTGGAGAATAATGTTCAATAAAATTCATTATAACTCAACAAATGGGACATCATTTTCCATGAAACAGTTAAGAATGGGGAATGTAATGAATAAATAGACACATGAGAACATGATATGGGTAGTAAATCATAATAAATTCAAATATTTGGGTGGAAATATATCCTTGTGAATTTAACACACCATCTAAAAAATGGCTTGCAATATATATTAATTCTCAAAATAAATGATTTTCGACCAATAAAAACCTTGTGACTTGAGTAATAATTTATTTAATACTCCATAAATATGAAACATTTAAATTAACCATAAGAATCCTAGATAAGCATATAGTAAATAAAATTGTATCTCACATGTTGAGTATATATAATACATAAATGAAAATATTTTCATTAATACAATACTTGTCTCAATTATTGGAAATTGAAAATAAAACCCATACAAATTATCTTGACTTCTACAAACATACATTAAAATACACTATCAAGAACATACATTTTAAAAACATAATTTATATCCTCACTAATATATATTTTCATTCATAATCATCATTACTATTCATTCTCTATATGGATTATTTTTATTTTTTGAATCAAATGTTTATAGTTTTTATCATTTGGGAGATTTTCATAATTTATTTTTAATTAAAAGATAATCATTCATAGATAAATTAAGATAATAGAATATATATTACACGATATTTTATAATGTTATAATTTAATTTTATCTCATTTTTTGTTAAAACCATGATGATGAAACTAATAATGATCATGTTTCAATGATTCTTAAGGAACAAAATGGGTTTCTTAATAAATTTATTAATGTTCATAAAACTTAGCCAAATTAATAATAATTATATAGTAATTTTTATCATATTACACCCCCCGTATATGTTCTCATATTCAGTCATTATAGAAATCCATATTATTTTTCAATTGGTTTTTTAAACCATCCTATATATGGTCAAACATTGATTTAATAAATAATCATGAGGTCTTTAATAATATTATCATTATAAAAAATGAAAAATTAATTTTTTTGGTTCATATTACTGTGATATATAAGAATTTTAGATAATAATAATAATAATTACTAGAAATCAAAATATTATATAATTTGAATAATAGAATATTGACTTAGAATTCGTATTTTAAACAATTAAATTACGAATCATAATATCTCCATCATATCATTCATTAGTAATATAATTTTCCATGAATAAATGAATAAATTTTAATCTATTTCCCCTTTCCTAACTGAGATGAGAGGTGACATTACATCGCTCGTAATCCGAAAAGAAATTTAGGCCTAATACATTACCCAGAGGTCCCAAAGACATTTTGGTACCCCAAAGGGAACATAATCCCTATCATATAATACATTAAAACTAGCATAAAACCTTACGAGTCTATGTAGATATTATTGCACCATATAGATAACGAATCTTGGTACTGATATAAGATTTCATACCCTCTCATTATTCTAATCTAGTATACCACCCCGGTCCTCCCAATGCCATCGCCCACCGAAATATCCTCACTTTTGCTGATGTTGAACCTCTGTGCACTGCTCAAATACATTGATCCACCCCGCATATCGTCGATGACAGCCCACCGTACACTGCTCAAACCAGAGATTCCCTGCTGCTCACCGCTCCTCCACTTAGACATATCACCCTTCAATAATGAATCTCCTTGATTATAGTTCCTTACATGAGTTGAGTACCTCATATGTTGGCTCCACCCTACCTCAAGACCGGACGTCCCACCATAACTCCTACTGAAAAAACCACTAAAATCCAAAAATAATGGGGCACCAAAGAATTGATCCTTGTTCCAATGTATTATTACAGGGATCCTATAACTGCTTGGCCAAGAATGAACTAAAATTATCAAACTTTTAATAAATTAGATTAATGGAATAATATAAATGATATTTATACATTTATTTCCTCTTTATATCCATACTTGTGAGGTGATATTGGAAAACAAAACATGTCACATTGTAGAGGTAGTAGTCCTCACAAATCATTAGGAAAATTTTATTTTTATTAATGGTTGGATTATGTGATTAAATAAAAATTATTCTACTAATTTAATAAAAATTAATTTGATAAAGAATAATATATTTAAATTGTTACATTTATAAACAAACTGAATGATGATAACTAAAAAATTATATATTATTTGAGAAAAATCCCTTAAAATACTTGGATTTTCCATGTAGGTATACATTAATTTGAAGGGCTTAGGATGAATATGAGTAACTATAGAATGATAATAATTGTATCAAGATCTATGGATATTGAAATTTTATTTTCTTTATTGAGTAATAGGAAGGAAAGGTGTGTATTAAGATGGAGAAGATTTACTATTTTAAAAATTGAAGGAATGTGCAGTTTTTAAACACCTTTACATTAAAGAATAAACCCAAGATAATATTAAATATTTAATATAAAATGACGAAAAAGTACATGGGAAAGATGTATTGGTCGATCTAAATCTTAAAAAATTCAATTATAAATTTTTTTTAAAATGTTTTTCATTTACTCTATGTTAAATATATTTACCCCTTTTTTAATTTCACCATAGTGATAAATAAATAAAACATTGTAGTTAATTTAAATGATAAATAACAAGAATAAACTTTTCACAAAATTAGATAAATATGATTTCAAATTTTAAAACCATTTTATAACATAAAATTTCTAATAATTTCAAAATTTTATTATAAAATTAGCAAACCAAATCACATGAAATCAATTTTTAGAAATTATATACTTTTCAAACTTTAAATATATATATAATATATAATTTTCATGATCACTAATTTTGAAAACATAATGTTAATATTAATTAATATATTAAAAATTAATATTCTTCAATAAAAAGAAAAAACATGACCCCATTTTGGAAATAATTTAGTTAAATAAAAGAACAATAATCTCTTTTATCTTAATGTATCAATTTAATTAGTTATAGATATTTTTCTCTATGGGTTTTTGAATATCAAATAATGTTCTTAAGTTAATAATGTTATTCATGAAATTAATATTATATCACTCTAAGAGTTTTTAAAACTTCTATTTTGTTCTTACAATGATATAAATCCATGTAAATTATAATTTTCATAAATCCCATGTTTTTATTTTTAAAAATAATTTTTAGAAAATGTTCAAAAAATCGAACATATTTAATCATTATATGTGAGGTCAATAAAATAAGTACATTTTAATAAATTAATATTAAATAATTAAAAAATTAAAAAAATTATTTTTTGAATTAAATCATAAAATATGAAGAAAAATTATTTTAATCGAAAATTGAAATTTTAAAATGATAGATGATATTTTTCTTATTTCATATACTTTTGAAAATAAATTATGTTTAACCAATTATTAATATTAAAAATAATTTATCCTTAAGAATATGTTTCGTGAAATAGAATTGTGTATTATACAATGGTAATTTATTTTAGAAAAACACATTCATAAACATTATATGATCCTACTATTAATGTTTGGGTAAACTAACTAATTTTAATTAGTATTTAATATAATATTTATTTTCAATATACATGTATATTATATAGTGGTCACTCAAACTGATTCATTCTCAAGTCAATAAATAGGTTTTAAAATTTGTAAATAAATATATACATATTTCTTAATATATATTAGGGTCCCCTTTTGGTTTAGTGTTATGTTTGAGAAAGATATCTACCAAATTATTTAAATTAAATTTAATAAATATTAGAATTTATTGATGAAACATTTTATGTAAGAAATAAATTAGTCAATAAAATGGTAATAAAAAGGCATTATAAGTCAATAAAGGGATTTGATTTTGCAAAAAAACGGATGACCTTAGAATTCATTGGATGGAAATATATTAAAATAATTAAAATGAAATGGCTCTTCAAACAACAAAATATTCATAAATGTATTAAATTTATATTATTTGTTAATAATCACCCCAAATAATATATTTAATGGTATCCATAGTGAGACATGTATCAAGAGATTAAATTTGAGACATAAAATCCATATATCTTTTAATTTTTTATACCAAAACTACATGATAAAGGTGACATGAAATAGAAAAATTAATATAAATAAATATTAGTGAATAATGATATAAAAATTTAAATGGGGTAGTATTTCCACAAAAAAAATTAATTATACTTAATAACATAAGCATGTCCTAGTGAAATATATTTTTGACCAAAACTATTAAATTTTTTCCCTTCTTAGATAGATATACTCAAATCTCATGTATAAATAATTATATATCTTTATAAATAATTTTTTTAAAAAAATATTCTTCAAACAATATATAATTTCAATTTATAATCAATGTCCACATTTAATCTAATTAATTTTAGAGAATTTTCTCATATAAAGTTTTTATTGTTATGACCATTGGTTGTAGTTTTATAGGAGGGATTTTAATATTTTTCCTCTACCAGTTTATAATAACATTTTTATTAATTTTACTGTTACATATTACTTATAAAGAATTATGATCATTATATTTCTATTCATGCATACTTTAGCCACTATCCTAGATGATAAAGTTAGCTATGATCATTTTCTAGTGATTTTGAACACTCAAATGGTGTTTTATAATTAATGAGTTGAATATTATTATATCCATTCAAAATTAATTTTAATATAATAATTTACATAATTTTATAATATTTAACAAGTAATAATATTTTCCTAATTATCCATTATATAATTTCATAACATTGTACAACTTAGTTGTCGAACAAAACCCAAACATGAGTATTCCATGATTATTCCTGATTATGAGGTGGTATATTTTTAATATAATAAAAATGGAAGAATAATGAAATAGTTTATTTTTTATTAGTTTTATATGTTATAATTAGATAGTTTTTAAATAAATAAGTACTGGATATAAAATATTACATATTTTAAATTAATTATTTTCTACTTATTACAGTGGTTTTAAATGATATAATTTATGATACACATTTTTTTAAATAATATGATTAATTGGTTCTCTATATTTTCATTCATAATGATTAATGATTTCTAAAAAATAATATTTATCAATTAAAACCATTATCATGAACATCCATGTCCAGTGGTGATTAAATGAAAAACAGAAATCAGTCATCCCATGGATATTGTAGTCTATGTGTACACGTGGTTGAAGATTGATAATAAATATATAAGTTGGGTGTGTTTATCTTGTCATGTCAATATGGGTGGGGGGACTTCATGTTCCTTGTATGATGAAATATATTCCTCCTGGGCCTACAAGTCATGAATTGGGACTATGTTGCTTTAGGATTATGATCCATGTAATGTTTTCACTCAACTAAGTTTAAATGGGGGGAATAAATAAAAAATTATTGGCCTTCAGGATTGGAGGTAATAAGGGGATGGTGGTTAATGAATACAAAATATTTTTAGTGACATAAAATTATAATAATAATATATATTTTATCATTATTTTTTGGTAAAAATAAATTTAGAGTAAAATAATGTCACATAATGAATTTAGAAAAATAATGGTTATGAACATATATTTCACTTCATGGATTATCTCCATTGTGAAGGGGGTTATACCATTTCAGGATGGTATTTTGGAAATAAAGAAGCATCTTTAATATGTATATCATTTATAGAAGAGATATGGGTGGATTTCTCGGTGGAATTTTTGGTTTTATTGTAAGACCATGTTGGGAGAGGAGTGAAATTTTAATAATTTAAATGGTGTGGACTTTTTATATATTAAAAAAAATATTCAAAAATAGAAATTCATATTTCTAGAATAAAACTATAAAATTATTGAATAATTTATAGTACAAGTGATCTGGTTGATAAAGTCCCAAACCACACATTACAACATAAGTTTTAAACATGTTTGAGGTATTTTACATTTTTATATTTACTTTTAACAATTTACTATCTACCTTAGTATCATGTTTACACGTAGATTAAATTATCCATTATGACCAAAAATTTACTAGGCCATATTACATAGTTTATAATTACTATTACAAAAATTATATATCCAATTAATTTTATTCAATTTATAAAAGTTATAAAAAATAATAGTATAAACTAAATATATAATGTATTTAAAAATTTTTTGAAAACAAATATACTATGTTATAAAATATCAAATTTATTTTTTTAATTTAAAAATGATTTTTTTAACAAAATAGATCAATTATTGATTACATATTTGGTATCATTAAATGGTTCCATTAAATTCAAATTCAAATATACCTATCAATAATGTCACAAAATTCATGTTATTTTTAAAAATACAATTTAATAATATTTAACTAAAAATTTATTTTCATATAAAAATCACAAAAATGATTAATCTTGATCAAATAATATTATTATTAATTCAGAACATATTTTCTTTTTTTCAAATTAAATTCCTAAAATTTTCAATTCTTTATTTAATAAAATAAAATTCGGTATAAAAAAATTGATCATATTGGAAATTTTTTAGAAAAATTTCAATTATTCATTATTAAAATTTCTAATCATTTTAAAAATAATTTTTTGGAAATATATTATTCATATCGTAAGTATAGTTTATTACAATTTAATCATAATATTCTTTTTCGATGAAATAAAATAACAATTTTAGTAAAATATATTTTACAACCTAAATGTTATTCTTAGTTATTTTATCTATACTATTTCAACCTCAATATTAAGAAAAATATATTTTATTTTCATTATAACCATATAGAAAATGTGCTTAATCCTATTTACACAGTCTAATTTAATTAGAAGTATTTAATTGTTATATTTATTATTCCAAACATATCATTTGATTTCATTTTAATTTTAATTTTTATGTTAAGGTCGATAATAACATTATATTTATTTAAGGATAGTATATAATGAACCCTAATTTTAGTACATTCCCCACCCCCATAAAGTAATTTCATCCTAACAATTTTAATTATTTTGTACTATATAAATAGTGTAATAGTTCTATAAGAAAGACAACATATATTTTTAATTGATTAACCCACCCCATTATCATTTTTAATTCTAAGAAAGACTTATCCCAAATACAAATAAGAGATGTTCATAGGGAAATATATTTTATAGATTCATTTCGTAGATAATGAATAAAAGAAACACTATATCCAAAAAATTTAAGATAATATCAAATAAAATTATAATTTATGAATATAAAAGCCCAATAATAAAATTTGATTTCCAATTTCACCTTTATTTAGTCCAATGATAATTTAATTCAATTATTTTATACATGGTTAATCCTATAACTCTCATTGGTAACTCTAGGATACATTATGTTGTAATCTCTAACACATCTCTACCTGATCCCAAAATGTATCTAGTAAATAAACCGTTATAGTGGTTCATAATGAATTTATAATTAATCAAAGCATATTCCCTGTTACTATCATAAAGGGTGAGAAATTAAAAATCCTTTTTATGAACCATGTGATGATCAAGTTAGTACCAAACATCCCCATTTTACATTATTTCCTCTACGTACATTAGTGAATGATGTAACATCTCCTTATAGTATCCTAACATGGATGTATTAGTGGGAAAATAATCACCACAATAGAATACCAATATTTTTTGTTAACGTCATATAAATAGACACATCACTTTTGTATTCACTAAGGATCTCTAAAATAATTTACAATATAGCCCAAAAATCATCAAAACTTATTAAAACATTCTCATGTCGAAACTATAGTTAACCATGATAATTATTATGTAAAAAATACATTAGTGCCATGATTTATATTTGAAACCTATCAAATAGTTTCACAACCCAAGACCCAAATGATTAGTGTATTGCATATTAGTTACCAAAATAAATTATTTCATAACACTTTAAATATTTTATCCATGATCCTTCCTTTAAACACCCTTTATATACATATCACTTATTGAATATTCTTTTAACATAAGTTTTGGAACTATAATAAATGGGTGGGATCAAATAATCAGTAAGGGAAAAGAGATATCAAAAATAATTTGATCATAAACATCAAGGGGGATATGTGGAAGACATAAATATAATAATAAAAAACCAAAATAACAAAAATAATAGTAATAAAACATGATAATGCCACATAATATTATAAAACAATCATTAATGAACATTAAATCATATTATATATCATAAAAAAATATTAAAAATTAACAAATCAATATGATATAAAGTATAGAATACATTACAAATAGTGAAAATAATGAAAATACACAATTTCAAGAAAATGAAATTCTTATTGAAAAATTTGGAATGACAGGAAAAACATCTTGAAATAGTGTATAACCAAATGAAAGGAAAATAGTTTCAATAGATCTTTCTACATCCAGTTCACACACCAAATAGTGAAAAATGATTCATGTATCTCAATCTCAAAAAACATGGGAATAATGATTACAAAATCCAATTCACACAGTAAACTCTTGAACAAATCATTCCACATCTCGATCAGAAAAAATTCATGGGAACAACGATTCCCAACTCTTGTTCAATAGAAAATAATTAAAAAAGATACCATTTTCTCATTCATGCTACATTAGAACATCTAAAGGGAAAAAAATCCTTTTATAAACCATTTATGGGAGATATATGATCCCGTCCATCATCATATATATATGTGAGATTCATAATGAAATAAAAAATTCATACTCTTATAAAGAACCCATTAGAAAAAATGTGTTTCTTAAAACAATTAAAAATATCAAATAAATTTATATTAAGAAATAATATAATATTGGGAATTTAATTTCATAAAGGAAATAATATCATAATAACATATAAAGGGTATTAAAAATCACTTCATTAAAGTTAAACCACAGAGAGATAGAATAAGTTAAAATAAAACACATTTCAAAAACTTTTCTTAAAAATTAAAGTATAAATAACATCGAAAATTAAATTTTTAAGGGAAAGTGAATAAAATAATAAAAATAATATATATAATGGGTTTCAAAAAAATATTTTAATGGATATATTGGTTTCAAAAGAAGTGGAAAAAATACTTTGAAGCCATTATTTTTAAAATAAAAAATAAATAATGGAGACATGACAAATATATAATGTTTAGAAAAAATGGATTTAAAAATACATTGAAAAAATATACATAAAAATAATAATTAACAATGAAGACATCAAAATGACTATATTTTTTAAAAAAATATGTGAAAAAATATTAAAATATTTAAATTTCTAAAGAATCATTATTAATGGGGTCCTAAAAAATACAAAAAAATTTCAATGAAATAAGTGAAAATAAATTGAAATAATTTTCATTGAATAGGATACATAGTAGTATATGGTTGAAAAATATATAATGTATTAAAAAATTAATGTGAAAATATATTGAAACCATTCATTTTTAAGACAATATTTAATAATGAGTATATGAAAAAGATATAATTATTCATAAAAGGTATGTCAAAGTACAGAGAAAAATTTTACTTTTTAAATGGTTCTTTAATATTGGAACATTTAATAATAGGTGAATTTTTCAAAAAAATGTTAATATTCTTTGAAAAATTTTACTTTTAAAATAATTAGTAATAATGAATATTTTTAAAAATAAATATATTTTACATAAATCAAAATCGAAAATTTATTGGAATATTTTTTGGAAAATAATCATTAATAATACTAACATGAAAAATACATATATATTTGTAAAAGTATTTGAAAATAAATTGAAATATTTTATTTTTTAAATAATATTTACTAATTGGTACTTGAAAATGACATAATGTATTCTGAAAACTAAAGAAGAATACATTGAAAATATTTATATATCAAAATAACATTTAATAATGGATCATTTTAAATGAAATAATTCATTCATAATAAATGTGTATAAGAATAAATAAATCACAGAAGAAAAAAAATTCAAGAATAAGCACACTAACATAATGAAGGGAGATGACAAAACAAAACAAAATCTATATAACGATGTTATCCTTAGAATCAAAATTATTTTATAAAAAAAATTATTTTATAAAAAAATTATATTTGTAATCAAACCCCATGAGTTACATGAATGTGGTGAATGAAATTAATTAGATAATAATAACACCATTAAAATTATTTTATGTTAAAAAATATGAAATTTATCTCCAAAGATTTAATTTTAGTCATAACACCCATACTTCATTTGATGTATTCATACCAAAACTGCACAATAATGATAAAATGAAATTGAACCATTAATATTAGAAAATATAAATTTATAATGATATAAAAATGAAAATTTCTATGAAAACATAATCATTATGTATAACATGACCATGTCTTAATGAAAGGAAATTTAGACATATACCCTTACCTTACATCCCTAAATAGTTGAATACATTCTATATACCATGTGAAAACACCAAAATCATAAAAGTTAATTTTGTAATCACATTCGTAAATGAAACTATTATAATAAATATATACACGTAAATTAGTTATTTTTTTCATATCTTCTAAAAAAATGTTTGTAGTTCTGTAAAATTATAGTTGATTAATTGGATCATTGTCGATAACCATTCCTTATCTCTATTTCTTTATCTATTATTCATTAATGTTAAAATATATAAGGCTAATAATATTCTATAATGTTTATATTTTATTTTTCTTCGTAAATAAGTCTTTACCAAAGAAAATTAAATCAACAACTAACATTTTTTATGAATTTCATTCTATAAATGGGTTTTCCTCAAAGTATTTTTATTTTAAATGATTAGATTTATGATAATCATTTGTTGCTTATATCTATTATACGCTCAAAAAATTTTCATACTATAACATTAATGATATCATGATTTTCCTATTTATAGTAAAATATTTCTTATGACAATCCATATATGGCGGTGACGGAATTAAACAAGGAAATCAATCTCCTCTTGGATGTAGTAGTATACACATATGTAATATTGAAATTTTTGTTCTATATAATGGAGATGATGAATAATATGGTTTATCATTTCATAATATATAATATCTTCTTAATATTATATTCATATATTAAATTTCTCTTAGTATGTTACATATATAGATTTTAAAAGGGTAAAGTGATATTCAGTAGACTGTTTGACATGCAACACCCAGATTATAATGTAATATAACATCACATGACTTGTGATTTATTTTTCTCTTCTATAACTTCCAATCCTCAGAAAAAATATTTTTAATCAAATATGATACTATATATAAATATTGTTAATTTAACATTACCATTACAACCTATCCATTAAATGGGTGGGTATGAATATTACTATCTAACTTATAAAAGTTAAATGACCTATAATTTTATGAAATAAATAAAACTAATATTTATTTATTAGATAATAAATAAGACTCATCTAAAAAAATTGAGAAACTATATTTCTATAAAAGAGGGATAATTCACACATTGCGCACAAAAATTAAAATTACATTATACCATATTTAGAAAATTTATTCTAAAAATAAACAACATTTTTTAAATCATAAAATCAATATTATCTTAGTGTTATTTTTTGGGATTTTTCTAAAAAGATAATTTTTTATGAATACTAAAATATCATGAATTTTAAATGAAAATAAGATTCTCATTTATATAATTTGCAGTGTTATGTTATATTATGAATTTTATTTAAAGTATAATTAGTTAAATTTTGTATTATTAAATCCCATTTAAGTAATTTTATTAATATATATATATATATAATTTTTTTATTATAAAATTGTAAACTTTTGGACATTTCCTATTTAAATACCCTCTTTTTCGTATTCGTGGGATTAATTTCAAAATAAATTATTCCACTACTATGGATTTAATTTAGAATATTTTATAATATAATTATAATTGTCATAAGTTATAATTTGTAATAATTCATCCTATTTTTTACCAAAATAAATAATGAAAATAGTAAAAAAATAATTATCTTCCTTAAGATAAAAATAGATTTAACGAGAGTTAAACTTAGATGAAAATGGCTAAAAATGTTTTTCCAACTTTTAAAACACCCATTGGACGTACGTATTTCATATTTATCTTTTCTAGATTAGATAAATTCCTATTATATCGTTTATTTTCCTAAAAAATGGGGGTATGATTGAATATTTTCATAAAAACATTACAAGTGTGTTACTTGCCACACTAATATAATGCAACCCAATCACCTATATACTTCAAACCTTCACAACCATTTTTATAGGACAAGACCTGACCAATTAATATACCAATATATGTATCTCATCTAATGAGACTTATTTTGGGTATAAATTATACCAATTAAGGCTTTTGGTGTCGAACTAATGAGGATACTCGAAGAAAAGGTAATGTTCTCAAATGAGAATTTTATATCAATTCATTCTTCACCTTCAGAAATTATTATTTAAAACATATTATATACGAAACTCAATATATTAAATATATTTTTTAGTTTTATAATAATTCCATGCAAAAAAACTACATCCACTCTCATCATAGCGATTTTGAAATAATTATTCATATCTACGTAGGACAAACGGCTTGCAAACAAATTTCATTGGGTTTTCCATTATCACCCCTCAAGGTTGGGTATGATGAAAGATATAAAGAATATATTTTCTGTTTATTAATTAATAATACCTATTTAGTAAATATATCAAATATAAATTTCTTATTTTCATTTTTTAGGGGAGACGATAATATCGCTCGGGTGTCTGATGGACTACTTTCTCACGAAATGATGTGATTCATCTTTCAATAACACCATACATGGAAGGTTATAAGGATAATTTTTATTATTATATGTGATAAAAATAAAATTATAATTATATTCACAACTTATTTATCATTATAATATGTAATATATAAATTTATTTCATACATTTTCACTCAAATAATGATGATTACATTGTTCGTGTATGTATGGACTACAACCTTCATGAAGTGGTGTGGCTCTATTTTTATCACCACACTAAATGTATTATATTTATAAGTATATAATATGTAATTTATGATACTTTTAGATTTATATAACGATAAAATAGTATTAAAATATTTTAATTAATGATCATTGATAAATGAAAACATTTACTCATGCGTTTGTACAGCTTACCATCTCTATGATCGTAACATAATTCATTCCTCAGAACAATCATTCATTATGGGTTGATTGTCACGACCCGTCCTCGAAGCCGGTGCCGTGACTACCTCAAGCGCGCCATCCATAGGCCAGGGGCTGGTGACTAGAACCAAAGGTGTAAATCCCAATAAAAAGGGAAGGCATTGCCTTTATAAAACAAAAACACACACAAACAGAGTACAAGCAGAAGATACACTAAGTAAAGCAGTAAAACATATGTGCTGATAGTACAAGAGGCCGGAATTACAAGCCCAAAATAATTGTACAACTACAACTGAAAGTAAAGTACAACTCAAGGACAACAGATTAAAGTTAAAAAGAATCTCTTGGACCGTCTTTCGGGTTCCAAGCTGAATGGTAGGTACAGATGTCCTCCTCAGCACTCCACATCCATCTGTCTCCTCCGGGTACTGACTCGTCATGGGATCCACCTCTGGATACCGACTCGTTGTGGGATCCACCTCTGGGTATCGTCTAACTCTACAAGCCTCAACCAAGATCAGTGATATCTGTCATCTTCATCCAACACAATGAGGTGCGGGCATAGCCCGTGCAGGGGTGAGTATACAATATTTAGTAGGGACCCCGAGACCCTCAAGGTCTCACTAAATCCAATAAGGATAAACACAAAAAAAAATCTCAACAGATAACCCATACTTAGGTATAAGCCCATACTTATACCTAAGTTATCAAGTAACTCATCACAAACATGAGGAATCACATAGATATGAAATCCACAGAAAACTACTACATAGGTATATTCCCATACATATACCTATGTTATCAAGTAACCCATCTCAATCATGAAGAGAACAAAAGTTCATTGACTCAGCTCAAACCAGGATTTTTTCCCCGATATTGAAACCAAAATAGCTGGATAACTCCTCCTCTTTCGAGTACAGTTGCCCTGTCATGACTCTGAGGTGCTACTCACTAACCTTAGACTGCTGAGTTACTCCTCCTGTCGAGTACCGCGGTTCTGCACCCAAACACAGTAGTTCTCCCCGCAGGGGGTCTGCAGCCCAAACACAGTAGTGGTTCCCCTAATAGCCTACAGAGGTACTCCTCCTACCGGGTATCGCGGGTCTGCTGCCAACTACCAAGTGCTTCGTCCACCATGGGTCTGCCGCCAAATACCATGCGCTCCATCCACTGGGTTAGTCGACTCACTCCAAGTCGAATCAGTCAAGCAGTCGTCAAGCCCACAGCTACTAGGTCTCATCACTCCGCACGCTCATCTTGGGAAGGATCTGCTCCACAAGATACTAGTCGATACTCCAAGTATCACATAGTCCCACAAGGAATTATCACATGGGACCGCCTCGTCACATGGGTCTCAACTTAACAGACGGCACGTCGATCCGATGTCTGGTCTGTGAGTTATTAGCCTTTTCAACCCGGGGGCCCGGTTGGTTTCGTGTATGAACCAACCCAACCCTAAATCAACTATACCCCGAACTCTCATAGGGTATACTCATAGGGTTCTTTTCACAATGAGATAACCAACTCCACTGACGGTTCGTCAAACGGACGAATGGTACGAAAGATATCATCTTTTCCGTTCCAGGGGCCCGATTGGATTTCGGGTACAATCCAACCTGGTCTAACTCCAACTGCATCCAAATGTCAATTGAAGTATCCCAAAAGATCCATCTCAGCAAAAGGAATTCAACAATGTCGACGGAATGTCAATCGGATGTTCGGAACTCATGTTATAAGCTTTTCCGCTCTGAGGGCCCGGTTGGTTTCGGGTTCGAACCAACCCGGTCGTACTTCAAATGACACTGGTTAACCAAACCGGTCACACCATTGCGATCCATAAAGAAAAAAACACGAGATGGACAACCCATTGGTCCAAAAAGGTTAGCCGGTGAAAAGGTTTCATTTCACCACAACACGCGCGAACCGGGCCTCATAGGCTCGCGCCTCATCCTTGACTTAAATATCCAAAATTGGTCTTGAAACATTTGTCCTAATTCTAGGGTCACAGCGTCGTAGATGGTTCATCATTTCGTCACCGTATGAGATAGATATGTCTGATACAAGATCCCATAATAATAATAATAATAATAATAATATTCGGTGTTTCGTAGCCCCGAGCCACGAACTAGAATTTAGTATCCAAAACTAGACTTGAATCGACCATATTAATGACAGGATTACATCGCCACTGACGGCAAGCCAATCGGACATCACACACATGAGTTATGGCGGGTCAAAGATTTAATAATAATATTAAATCTATCATTTTTCGAGTGTTTCGGATACCTGATCCAAAAACCCGAAAAATGACATTCAATACTGGACTCGGAATGTCCATCTCAGAGTCTGGGTCGTACTACAACTGATGGTTTGTGAAACCAGGGTCGCACGATGAAGATACCGTCAAAAAGGTGTTTTATCATCAAAATTAATAATAACAATATTTTATTATTATTATTATTTAATTATTTGATTAATTTTCTACTCCAAATTCAATCCACACCCCAAATGCTACTTGTTGCACACCGAACTCAAATCGGATCATTTAATTCCCTTCTTTTTATTATTATTTCACCAACTTAGACATTGTCTCTCCAATCAATTCTACAACCCATGAGACTTCACTCTCACGATTTCTTCTCCTCCAAACCAGTGCGCTGCCTCCTCCGCCAAAAATATGCCACCTTCGGACTTCCACCGTCCTGGCATGGCGCGCTAGCAGCACTTTCCGCGGACCACTGGACGCGCTTCGGTGGTCTGATTCACCTACCGTCGGCACCCGCGTCTCTCCTAGGACCTTCTCTTTACTGTGACGACTTCTAATTGACGTTCCAGCCCATTTCTTCATCACCCGTCATCCCGCGCTGAAAAGAACAACCAGCGGAGGGTTTAGGATTGTTGGTTAGCTCGTGCCCTTCGCATTAGATGCTCAATCCATAACTCATCAATGACAAGGGTTTAATTTATTCAAGATAAATTATACAAACACTCTGCAATTAAAATACGCATGCACGAGGGTATAATTCACATATACACTTTATACGAAAACCCCCTACCTCGCAAAGATGTTGCATGTTGTCGAGCCGTGGAAAGAGGCAAGCGTTGTGATGAACAGACGTGGCGGAAGATCGGTGCCTATTCTGTTGACATTGGAGGAAGGGCAGTCATCGTTGCAGATTCCCCGCGGCGGTGTCTCTTCCTTTGATGGAGAACCGGGAAACTTTCTTCGTCGTGAAGGAATGATCATTCTTCGTCGGTGAGTTGGTACTCTTTAAAAAAAACTCAAGAGCTCTCCAATCTTTCACACAACAATTTCCAACCTCATATTTCATTAAGTCCCCTTATTTTAAAAGATTCCAGGCATTTCAAAAGAAGTCAAAGAGGTGTGGAAAATATAATTAATGTGGTTATTAATTATCTTAGTTGGCTTAAGCTTGGGAGGTGGAGAGGATCCACTTCAATAAAAGATAAAGTGGAGTTTCCATGAATTTAACAAGGGGTGAGATATGAGGAGGTGAGGAGTTAGGGTATCATGTGGTCCCCACCACACTAAACTCTCCCATGGGAGGTTAGGTGGGTGTGGTCCCCACCTCTAACTTCTCCTTTATTTAAAATAACCACCTACCTTGAATAAAATTTGTACACATAAAATTTTATTTGATTTAATCTCATTCTCAAATATTTAACCTCATCCCGCTCAAAACACAACTGCAGAAAAGGTTCCCTTAAGCAACTACCGACGCTGCGAGTTCATCGGTGCCCTTGGATTCCAATTCTGAGCATCGGTTCAAAACATAGAAAAACCCGCACATACGTTTTCTAAACGTACCCGAACAAAAGTTCGGAAATTTATTATCAGTAACCCTCGACCCACGCCAGTCAAGGTGAGGCTTTGCCTAATTAAAACACGCCCCAAAGAACTCATTTATACTCTCGGATTTTAAATCCGAGTTACCAATTAGAAGTTATTAATTTTACAATAAAATAATTGTCACATAATTAATTTATTTGTGGAAAAAAATATCTTTTATTGGTGGCCTGTGTCGTCCAAAGTTAGTATGTGCTTAAATAAACCATGCCCTCATGAGTTCAGTGGTGGTCTCAGATTTTTAATCTGAGCTACCGTTTGTGAGTTATAAGCATTTAAAAAATAAAATAATTTATTTAATTATTTTATTTACGGTTATGCCATTTTTGGAATTTCCCATAGGAGGCCCGCGCCGATTAACTTAAGTCGTGCCTAAGGTAAATCTTCCATCCTGAGTGCAACGGTGCCTTCAGATTTCAAATCTGAGTAACAGTTTATGATTTATTCCTCTTTTTCAGTAAAACTGCTTATGCACGTTAATTTAAGCTTAAAAGAGCTTCAGAAAATTATTCCGGGCACACCGAGTCTCAGAATCAGGTTCTGTCAGAAACTGAATACTCGTAAAATTCCAAAGAAATTAAGAAAAAAAATCCATGAAATTTATATGTCTCTAAATTACTCCCACATCTGGGATTTATGTCCCCACAAAGCGTCAACACAAACTAGGGGAAACAAAAGTGGTACTGAGCACGCATTTGAGTCATCCACTCCCATGTTCTCTCCTGGAGGTTCATGTACTGCCTGGGGTTTCCTTCTCACTGACAAAGGAAAACCCATCCCATCTTTGTAAGTAAACCACAACCTTTTTTGCCTAATACAGTCAATCCGTGTATGAACTGTGGTTGCCCAGCCCATACCCAAACTGACGTCATAAGGCCTCGACGCTGCCCCCAAGCGGTTCCAACCGAAACTCTCGCCTCAAGGGTCATATCACACATATCAGCGTAAGTGTGTTTTTCAGGTCTCCTCTTAAAGGTATCTCCAGTGGTGAGGGTCAAGTCAGCGGTTTTAACTGGAAAATCTAGGTCTGGGACAAGATTCGTCGAGGGAAGGAATGATTTGTACCTTTGTATATTGATATGGCAGCTCGTAGTAGACACAAACCATACCTCAAATCATTCTTAGAGACCTTGGGTCACACTTCGTGACTGCGTGAAGATATTCTCTTCCCCTTCCCTTCATCTCCCTGAGCCTGGCGGAGACTGCAAAGGCGGGTGGTTGTAACGTGCTGAAATGTACACCACCTCAAGCTGCTCTCCAAGATCTACTTCCACGTCTGCTGCTCTGCAGATTTATCTATCCATAACACTTCCTTTTCTTAAAACATTTTACATGACCAAGTCTCTGAGACTGACACCAGTTCTTATCTTCCCACTACTAACATTCACTGGATATAACCGATCATCCAAAGAATATTCAACCATAAAGGTTCTCTCTAGTACCCTAACATAAGTAGGAATGCATAGAGGAAAGAGTGCTTAATCGGTTATCCTTAAACACACATCGCTGAGAGGTCCGAGCTCTAAATAACTGATCATATCGTAGTCATTAAGTACCATGAATGATCGGTACACCTTGACGAATACTCAGCTACTAACATGTCGTCCTGTCGAAGCTGTATAAGCTCTAGAAAACCCTCTACCACCTCCTCATGCCAGTCCTCAGCCGCCTATGAGTCCGGCTTTCCTCGGAACATGAGGGATATCTGGTGTTGAAACATAAATCAGGCACTAAGCTTACAAGTATCCTCTGCTGGTACCGTCTATAGTGTCTGTTGACCAACAGGTAGTGATGTATAGCTGACACACTACCTGAAGGTACTATCTCAGACATCGGTCCATGTACCGAAGCCTTATCACTATGCGGACCATCCTAATGGTCACTCACTGGAAAAAACTAGTACCCATGTCCACCAACCACTCTACTGGTGTCTCAGCTAGGCAGAAAACTATATGAATTGCTTCCAGCCAGTCCTATACTGCCTGGGAATCTGTCTCGCCTCATAACCTCTGAGGCCTCCACTGCTGGAACTCGTGCAACGCAGTCTGTCGGCATGCACGGTTCGCTAGTATGTCTGGTGGCATCTGCTGCCCAACAAGTGGTGGTGATGTTGGTACACCACCCGAGGGTTCCAACATAGTATAAAGGGCCCTGCACCAGAGCCTCGTTGCTTGGTGGGCTGTCATCATGTACTATCTCAGAACTCCAAATGATTGTCTGCGTGGAGACATCCTGAACCGATGGGACACGGTCAACGATTTATACCTGGTGATATGACCTGGTTTGAGCTGACTTTAAATCTTTTGGAAACACACACGCAATCTTTGATTTCATGAAAAAAGTCAGAAATCAGTAGTCAGAGTCCTGGATTATGGATACGCCGGCCACCGCATAAACACTGGGATCCCTGAACTGAAGACCACACTCGGTACCCTCAAAACTATTTCTTCACAGAAAGGAATGATTAGAGTCATAATTTCATCAGTAGAACTGACTCCTCTGATACAAATTTGTCACGACCCATCCTCGAGCCCGTGCCGTGACTACCCCATGCCCGCCTCCCATAGGCCAGGGGCTGGAGACTTGCACCAAAGGTTTAAATCCCAATAAAAAGGGAAGGCATTGCCTTTATGAAACAAAAACACACACAAACAGAGTACAAGTAGAAGCTACACTAAGTAAAGCAGTAAAACAAATGTGCTGATAGTACAAGAGGTCGGAAATACAAACCCAAAAGAAAGGTACAACTATAACTTAAAGTAAAGTACAACTTAAGGAAAACAGCTGAAAGGTGAAAAGCATCTCCTAGATCTTCATCCGGGTTCCTACTTGAAGGGTAGGTACAGATGTCCTCCTCATCACTCCATGTCTGTCCGTCTCCTTCGGGTACCAACTCGTCGTGGGATCCACCTCTAGGTACCGTCCAGCTCTACATGCCACAACCACGATTAGTGATGTCTGTCATCTGCAACCAACACAATGAGGTGCAGGCATAGCCCATGCAGGGGTGAGTATACGATACTTAGTAGGGACCGCGAGACCCTCAAGGTCTCACTAAATCCAATAAGGATAAACACAAAGATAGTTCTCAACTGATAACCCATACTTAGGTATAAGCCCATACTTATACCTAAGTTATCATGTAACTCATCTCAAACATGAGGTATCACACAGATATGAAATCAACAGATAACTACTACTTAGGTATATGCCCATACATATACCTAAGTTATCAAGTAACCCATCTCAATCATGAGGAGAACACAAAGGTCATTGACTCAGCTCAAACCAGGATTTTATTCACGATATCGAAACCACAACAGCTAGAGAACTCCTCCTCTTTCGAGTACAGTAGCCCTATCACGACTTTGAGGTGCTACTCACTAACCTTAGACTGCTGAGGTACTCCTCCTGTCGAGTACAGCGGGTCCACACCCAAACACAGTAGTGCTCCCCGCAAGGGGTCTGCCGCCCAAACACAGTAGCGGTTCCCCTAATACCCTAAAGAGGTACTCCCCCTACCGAGTACCGCGGGTCTGCTGCAAACTACCAGGCGCTCCATCCACCATGGATATGCCGCCAAATACCAGGTGCTCCATCCACTGGTCTAGTTGAATCATTCCAAGTCGAATCGGTCAAGCAGTCGTCAAGTCCACACCTACTAGGTATCCGCACTCCGCACGCTCATCTCCGGAAGGATCTGTTCCACGAGCTACTGGTCGATACTCCAAGTATCACATATTCCCACAAGGAAGTATCACAATGAACTGCCTCGTCACAGGGGTCTCAACGCAACAGACGGCGCGTCGATCGGACGCCCGGTCTGTGACTTATTAGCCTTTTCGTCCCGGGGGCCTGGGTGGTTTCGTGTACGAACCAACCCAACCGTAACTCAATTATACCCCGAACTCTCATAGGGTATACTCGTAGGGTTATTGTTTCAATGAGATAACCAACTCCACTGACGGTTCGTCAAACGGATGTCTAGTCCGAATGTTATCATCTTTTCTATTCCAGGGGGCCGATTGGATTTCGGTTACAATCCAACCCGGTCTAACTCCAACTACATCCAAACCTCAATTGAAGTATTCAAAAAGATCCATCTTATAAAATGAAATCCAAAAAATTTAACGGCACGTCAATCGGGCGTCCGGAGCTCATGTTATATGCTTTTCTGCTCCGACGGCCTGGCTGGTTTCCGGTTCGAACCAACCCGGTTGTACTTCAAATGACGTCGGTTAACCAAACTGGTCACACCATTGTGATCCATACAGAAAAACACATGAGATGTACTACCCATTGGTCCAGAAAGGATAGCCGGTGAAAAATTTGCATTTCACCGCAACACGCGCGAACCGGGCCTCATGGGGCACGCGCCTCGTCCTCGACTTAAATATCCAAAATTGGTCTTGAAACATCCGTACTATTTCCAGGGTCGCAACGTCGCAGAGGGTTCATCATTCCAACACCATATGAGAGCGATATGTTCGATACAAGATCATGTATTATTATTATTATTATTATTATTATTATTATTCGGTGTTTCGTGGTTCTGATCCACAAACAAGAATTTAGTATCCAACATTAGACTTGAATCGACCATATTAATGACAGGATTACATCGCCACTGATGGAAAGCCAATCGAACGTCGCGCACATGAGTTATGGCGGGTCAAAGATTTAATAATAATATAAAATCTATCATTTTTTGAGCGATTCGAGTACCCGATCCAAAAAACCCGAAAAATGACATTCAATATTGGACTCGGAATGTCCGTATTGGAATCTGGATCGCACTACCGCTGATGGTTCGTGAAACCGAGGTCGCACGAGGAAGATACCGTCAAAAAGGTGTTTTATAATCAAAATTAATAATAACAATGTTTTATTATTCTTATTAATTAATTATTTGCTTAATTTTCTACTCCAAATTCATTCCAAGCCCCAAATGCTCCTTGTTGCGCACCGAACTCAAATTGCATCATTTAATTCCATTCTTTTTATTATTATTTCACCAACTTAAACTTTCTCTCTCCAATCTATTCTACAACCCACGAAACATCACTCTCACGATTTCTTCTCCTCCAAACCTGCGCGCTGCCTCCTCCGGCAAAAATATGCCGCCTTTGGACTTTCGTCGTCCTGGCGTGGCGCGCCGACATCACTTTCCACGGACCACCGGACGTGCTCCGGTGGTCTAGTTCACCTACTTTTTGTGCCCGCGTCTCTCCCAGGACCTACTTTTTTACTTCAACAGCTTCAAATTTCCATTGCGGCTCATTTCTCTGTCGCCCGTCATCCCTCGCACAAATGAACAACAAGTGGAGGGTCCAGGATTTTTTGTTAGCCCACGCCCTTCGCATTATAAGCTCAATCCATAACTCATCGATGACAAGGGTTTAATTTATTCAAGATAAATTATACAAACACCCTGCTATTAAAATATGCATGCACAAGGGTATAATTCACATATACACTTTATACGAAAACTCCCTACCTCGCAAAGATGTCACACGTCATCGAGATGTGGAAAGAGGCAAGTGTTGCGATGATCAGACATCGCGAAAGATCGGTGCTGATTCTGTTGACTTTGGAGGAAGAGTCGTCATCCTTGCAGATTCCCTGCGGCGGTGTCTCCTACTTTGATGGAGAACATGGATCCTTTCATCATCACGAAGGAATGATCGTTCTTCATCGGTGAGTTGGTACTCTTTAAAAAAACTCATGAGCACTCGAATCCTCCACAGAACAATTTCCAACCCCATATTTCATTAAGTCCCCTTCATTTAAAAGATTCTAAGCATTTCAAAAGAAGTCAAAGAGGTGTGACAAATATAATTAATAGGGTTATTAATTATCTTAGTTGTCTTAATCTTGGGAGGTGGAGAGGCCCCACTTCAATAAAAGATAAATTTGAGTTTCCATGCATTTAACAAGGGGTGAGTTATGTTGAGGTGAGGAGTCAGGGTCTCATGTGGGCCCTATCACAGTAAACTCTCCCATGAGAGGTTAAGTGGGTGTGGGCCCCACCTCTAACTTCCCCTGTGTTGAAAATAACCACCTACATTGAATAAAATTTGTACACATCAAATTTTATTTGATTTAATCTCATTACCAAATATTTAACCTCAACCTGCTCAAAACGCAGATGCAGTAAAGGTTCCCTTAAGAAATTACCGACGCTGCGAGTTCATCGGTGCCCCCAGATTTCAATTCTAAGCACCAGTTAAAAAGATATAAAAACCCACACATACGTTTACTGAACGTACCTGAAACAAAGTTCGGAAAATTATTATCAGTCACCCTCGACCCACGCCAATCGAGGTTAGGCTCTGCCTAAGTAAAACACGCCCCAAAGAACTCATTGATACTCCTGGATTTTCAATTCATGTTACCATTAAGAAGTTATGAATTTTACAATAAAATAATTGTCACTTAATTATTTTATTTGCGGCCAAAAATTAACATTTCTTGATGGCCCGCGCCGGCCAAAGTTAGTATCTACTTAAATAAACCATGCCCTCATGAGTTCATTGGTGGTCTCAGATTTTTTATCTGAGCTACCATTTTTGAGTTATAAGCATTTGAAAAATAAAATAATTTATTTAATGATTATATTAACGGTTAGGCCATTTTGGGAATTTCTCACAGGAGGCTCGTGCCGACTAAACTGAAGTCACGCCTAAGGTAAGCCTGCCATCCTAACGGCAACGGTGCCCTCAAATTTCTAATATGAGTAACTGTTTAAGATTTATTCCACTTTTTCAGTAAAATTTTTTATGAATGTTAATTTAATATTAAAAAAACTTCAGAAAATTATTCCGGGCACACCGGGCCTCAGAATCAAGTGTCGTCAGAAACTGCGTACTCGTAAAATTCCAAAGAAATTAAGAAAAAAAAATTCCTTGAAATTTCGGGTTCTCTACATTGATAGATAAATATTATAATTATATAATGATTATTATTCATTACATTATTGAGCTATATTATACTACATGAATCAAAACATTCATAAAAATGCATGAATAAGAAAAGAAGGCAATTAACACCTGAAACAATAAAAATAATGAAATATTGTTAGCAAACATGTCATAAAACATTATAAGAGAATCATATATGATATTATAAACATTATTACAGTTCAAGAATAAATTAAAAACATGCATAAAACTATTAAACAATATTATATCTATTGTCCAACCAAAAGTATTCCTGAGGTAAGGGATTTCACCTCAATATACTTTTTATTGAGACTTATTGGTTATCATGAACCATTTCACTTTTATGTTGTGTATGTTGTGACCTTAGGAAATGTAATATCCTGATTAATTCATAGTTCAAGTTATTTTACGATTCAATTTTAATTATTTCATATAAGGATATTTTACTCAAAAAAATATAATGTTGTATAAGTTATTGAACAGTATTACTGTATTTTTTTATTGTATACTTTGTCTTGAAAGATTCATATTCTTGTAATCATTTTTTATTGGAAATTAAATTCCTCGTAAATATCCATATTATTTCAAAATGAACATTATAATTCCATAAATCTCATATCATTTTTAAAAACCCTATTTAAATAGAATTCTATTTGATTATATTGGGAAATATTGAAAAAAAAATTATCTTTTACTCAATATATGAATTTCATTATAAGTAATATTTATTCATGAATTAAATTGATTATTATATATTTGAGGAATGATTTGGACCTATATTTCCTTATGGGGACAATCATTATATATCCCATTGATCCATCAGTTGTTCTCTGGAGACAAAATAATTGTCCATACTAAATAGGTTTCTATATGTATTTTAAACTATCTCCTGAATGGTCTTAGAAGATGAGGTATCATGTTCTAGAGAAATGATGTCCAATTAATAATCATTTACTTTATTGATAAATAATTTATTATTATTATTATACATTATATATTTTCTATGATGATTTCTATGGATTCATATAATTCTCAGTTTATTTATTAAATGGAAAATGTTTGTTGTTATTTACCTTGAAATATTGATTATATCTTATCTTTTCATGAAAATCAAGTAATTTGGAGGGAAACTGTTTTTAGTTATTTAAATTTCCATTTTGATTATGATTATTTATTCATGATTATTTCCAATGTGAATTACCCTTATGGATCATTTGATCTCACACATATTTTTTATATTTCCCATGGATATAAAGGATATATATTTGAATGAGGTTACAAGGATTCACTTCATTTGTTATTATTTAGTATTATGTTTTATTTTCCATTCCCAATGTAAATTGTGTATCATATATGTATATTATTTTTCCAAAACAAATAAAATGATTAGTAATTTGTTAATTTTTTCTTTGTATATATATCAATGTAATAAAGTAGTAAATTAGATCTAGTTTATAACTATTAGATTTGTTATAGTTGGAATTAGAGGACGTATATCAGAAATTATGTAAACTATATTATGGTAATCGTAGATTATGGGATATAACCCTATAATATAAACTAAGTATAAGTATCAAATAAAAATATAATGTTGTCGCATGTAAGATATTACATGGTTTTCCTACAAATACATACATCTCAATATACTTCAAGTTGACATGGTTTTTGAATACTTTTACCTAGGGCTACTAACTCTAAAAATGGTGTATTAGAATAGACCTTATCAACACATGTTTCATAAAAACATGACTTGTTGTGCACTTAGCTTAAAAATCCAAGAGGGATTATTGATAAAATTAACATTTTCTTATAAACATTATAGAGGATTTGAAAATAAATATATCCCCAAAAACACCATTATTATAATTATAAAATTAATAATACATAAATATTAGTTTACAAATAGTGTTACAACAAATTTTGAAATATAAAATATAATTTAAAATTGATAATTTTATGATTTATTACAATATATTCCATTGTTTAGAAATATATCCTCTAAAGAAGAATGGTATTAATACACATGGCCAATATATGTATTTCCCAAATGATGAAGCCAATACAGCTGGTATTTGAACATAGAAAATATTGTCTATTTTAGTGTTGCTTAATCAGGTTTTGAAAAATAAATTTCCCCATGTGTAGAAACCTATTTCATAGTTAAATTATCATATGTTGGATCTCTTTATGTTCCAGAATATCCCATCATATGGAGGGACTAATAATCCAATGGAAACTAAAAAATTGATTATGTCAGTAGAGAATATATTTATGGTCTGGGGATGTGGTTAATAGGAAATGGTTTCCCATGGAATATATTGAATTAATGGTTATATAAATAAATGGGTGGATTTGATATAGAATTCTAGGGAGGAAGAGGAAATAAAACACTTGGAATGTAATTATTTTAAACAGACATTCTTAGACAAATATTTCCATCATCAGAAACAAACTGATGTGAAGATAAAGTTAATTACCGTAAATAAAAAGGAATAAGAATGTGTTAAAGACTATGAAGATACATTTACCATTTTTTCAGTATATGATATGGATTACATACCCAGCATGGAGTATAATATTAACCATTTCTTTTTTGTTATTAGGCAAAGTATCCAAAGGGCACTACTCTCTCAAACATTTTCATCCTATAATGAAATATTTTTATATGCTATCATGATTGGGAATTAATTCTCTATGTATTATGTATTTGATCTCAATTAAGATAATACAATAATGTAAGATCCAAAAAAAGGATAAAGTGATGAATGGAAAGAATAATTTTCCCACATCTAATAATTGTGGAAAAAGATACTATGGTACTTATATTATATGAATAGGATTTCTTTACATGTGTGGAGAGAAAGGAAAAAATTATCAGGATTACAACGAATAGAAATAAATTTCCATTTGTAATTATATTATTGTAGGAAGATGGGTTATAGTGGAAATTATTTCCCCAAGATTCAAAGGATTATAAATAAGAATAAGCTAAGAGATCATGGTAAATATTATTCTACTTTTTTAAAAAAGTATAATGATAAAATTGATTATGTATATGGATAAAGGAAATATTTTGATAAATTATTCTATTGATGAAATTATGGTTATAAGATTATGAAATGTATAAGGATTGTACTCAATTACTACATCATAATGGATTTCAAAGAATGGTATGAATAGTACAAAAAAATTTGATTTATTAAAAAGTTGAAATTATTGGAAAACCCGTGATTGAGGGAATAATAAACTATAATAAGATCATGGTATTAACATAATTATTTTGGGATAAATATGTGATTGATATCGATAAATTAAATTGGATAGAGTTGAATACCTTGTAACTGAATAATGATTTTTTGAGAAAGTGGTTTATTCCATCCTTAATAAATTTAGCATCATTTTTACCTATAAGTAATATATGCAATAAACATGATTTATTTAGGGACTAAAAAACCTGAATATTTTCAATAATTCTATATTTTAATTCATGTAATTTCCATGTTGCAATAGAATACATGATGAAGGAGTTAACATGATCGGTATATGACCATTAAGAACTACTTTATATTGGTTTGGGGACTAAGGATATGTTCATATAATAAATTTAGTGTCCTTATTTTTTAGGTTTTGGATATCAATCTTTTTAATGGTATATAAGGATAACAATTAAGGAAATGGATTAAGTTAATATTTTGATCATGTTTTTGAGATTAATGTATTACTTCACTAAATGAATATTTCTACATATTGGATAACATGTACTAAATATATTTTTTTATAATAATAACTATATATTAATTAAATTAATTATCATTATATTCTTAATTTTATGATATAGTTAATGTGTATTTTAGTACTTTAGGAATGAAAAATTAACTTTTGGATATTAATTTTTTAGATTTTGTGATGAATTAGACATTTACCGAATCACAACCAAATGATTAATTCATAATTATGAAATATAAATGTATCATGTATGTATATTTCCTTATATAGTAAGAAAATTTCATCACATTAGTAAAAGGATCTTGAAATAAAAATGTTGTAATATTATCATATTTTTTTATAACAATTTCAATTTTCATACCTATTTGGATTATGTATTTTTGGTCAGTGACCATCTATGGTTTGCCCATATTAATGGGATAAATGTTCTCTTTTACACTCCAAAAATATTTTGGTGTCACTTTTCTCTTATATATATATGCTTCCTCTTCCCACATAAGTTCTCATATTTTGGAAACTGGGTATGTGTTATCCTAGATGAATTTTTCACATTCATTACTCCTTTTTCATGGGGATGTTTAACTAACCTTTTTTAAGATGTAATTTTCTTATAAAGTATTTTTTAAATGAAAACTCAGTGATTTCTGAGATTATGAACATAATTAGATGATACAATTTATTTAAGTTCATTAGAATGTAGCACTATAAGATGTTAAAATATTAACATGATATTTGATAGTTATTTGTACTTAGAAATTAATATTATTTATTATCGTTTATAGAAAATTTACTTTAAAAACTAAAATTCATTCTTGATGGGAACATATCAAAATTATCTAGGGGTATTTTTTGGGATTTTTCTAAAATGATTCAATTTTAATAAATAGTTAAAGAACATGACTTTAATTGAAAACTAAATTTTCCATTAAATAATTTAACTTGTTAATTTATATTTATAATAGTTTTTTAAAGTTAAATATGGTAAATTTTATATAACATGGTATAATTTTGGTGTTTGGATAAATTTTAATAATGATTTTTTAAAAAAAATTATACAATTTGATATTTCTTCTTTAAAAGGTATATTTCTCGTCGCGTCTGTGGGATTAATTTTAAATTAAAATTTTCCAAATATCGGAATTGAATTGGGAAAATTTATTACTTATTTGGGATTAGTATAAATTATAATTTATAATATATTCAACTTAATTTTTAACCAAAATTAATTGTGATAAATGTAAATGTTATTTATAGCGTTTAAGATAAAAATGGATTTACCCAAAGATGATCTAGGAATATAAGGATAAAAAATATAATTCCAATATCTCTAAACAGAATTTTATGGACTTATTAAAACCGTAAATCTTAAAATATTAATAATAAAACATTTTAGAGTCTTTTTCATGATAAAAACATGATATGTTTTTGAATAAATTCAAAAATAGTACCAATGTGATTCTCACCACACCTATAAAAGGAAACCCCTTCTCCGATCTTATTCGCACCATAAAATAACTTTAATTAGGAAAAAACCAACCTAAATCACATAAAATATTCCCCTATTTCATTAATCAGTATTTAATTTTGTTATAAATCTATAATAGGAAGACCTTTTATGAAAACCTATGGATGATACAAGAAGAATAAGCAGTGTTATTTAACACGCATTTTTATTTTTGTTATATCCCCACCACCATAACTTTTTATTTTCCTGTGATTATAAAATACAATTAGTATCAAAAATATACTTTTTGAGTTTTTTTATAAAAAATTCCGACCTAAAACATCATAAACATCCATCAAATGGATTATGAAATAAAGGTTTATGTGTACAATGGACAACATCCTTGCAAACGGATTCCATTTGTTTCTGACCTAAAAAAAGTGTATATGTTTTATTTATAATATAATTATACTTATATATTTATGATATCATATATAAATTTTTTACTTTCTATTCTGTAGGAGATACAATATTTTTCTTATGTGTATGGATGACTACAACCTCACGAAGCGAGGTGATTCATCATTCACTAACGCTATACGAGGAAGGTGATAAAGACAATTTTAAAGATTATATGGGATATAGATGACATAGTTGTGATATTAATGATATATTTATCATATTTTAAGGATAACTTATCATTTAATTTTATACCTTTTCACTCAATTAGTGATGATAACATCATTCCTATACGCGTGGACTACCACCTTCTGAAAGCGATTTGACTCTCTTTTCAACACCAAACCAAATAAATGATATATATATAAGTATATAAGATAGTATTTATGTCATTATTATCATTATTTAATGATAAAATATTATACACCTCCAATCAATTATGATTTTTGAAAAATGGAAATGGTACCAATGTGTATGTACGACCTATCATCTTCATTCTTAAAATGTACTTAATTTTTCAAAACCATATTTCACAATTTATTGATGTATAAATATGATACTTTTTCAAGATTATTATTCTGGATATGATGGAACTATATAATTTTAAAATGAAATGTAACATCCTTAACAAATCATCAATAATAAAACACGACGACTAACAACCAAAATGATGAGAATAATGAAATTTTATTAAAAAATGAGGGATAAAATGTTATAATAGAATAATATATGATATTATAAATATGATTATAGTTCTGTTATAAATTAATAACATATTTAAAACCACTATAAATGATTTTAAATATTATTTAATCAAAATGAAGTGTGAGGTGAGTGATATCTTCTCAAATAAAGTTTTATTGATAATTTTTTTTCATTAAGAACCGATTCGCATATATGTGCTTTATATAAATCGCCTATTATATGTAATTTCATGATTTATTAATCCTTATGTTTTTTTAATTTTCAATTTGAATTATATCATACAAGGTTATTTTAGTTTAAAGTTACAAAGTAGTAAAAGTTATTGAACAATCTCACTTTCTTTAGTAATTGTTATGTTTCCCTTGCAATAATCACTTTATTGTATTATTTTTTACTGTAAATTAAATATATCTTAAATATATATATTATTTCATTATAGATTTTACTATTTTCTAAATCATATTCCATTTTTAAAAATAGTTTTCACCTTGAATGTTTGTAGAAACCCAAACCCCAATATGCCCAGAGATAGTGTATACTACTATTACATTGGAATAACATAGAAGGAAACATATATCGAAGGATTGGAGATTTTAGTAGTCCTGGAAAACTGTATACATACATGAGTCTTACATAAAATTTGAATATTAAAATTTCAACATATATTTTGTAAAAATAAATGTATTCCTTCTAATATATCTCCTCATATTAGTCAAAACTAACATAATATAATACTAGGTAAGTGAAAAAGAGTGAGTAAAAATACTCAGTAAGGGTTAATTACTGATGAATATATGTGGAGTCAATAATAAAAATATATATTATAAGTTAAATAACTAAGAATATATTATATTTATATAAACATACTAAATGAATAGATAATCCATAATCAAAATGGAAATGTAAAAAACTGAATACACATTCCATTTAATCATTGAGATTATAATGAAATTCATCCATATAATTTTTTTCATAGTGAAACCACCATGGATAATAATAAATTAATTTTACAAGATGCTAGTTCTTAGTTAAGGGCTCCTTCATTGTATCAAAGAGACCCAGGTTCAAAATCGGTGGAGATGAATTTCCGGGATTCTTTAATAGTACTGTAGTAGTACTGTAGTAGGAATTGTAGTAGTTACTATTTGTTACTATATCAGTCAAAACTATTCACCTGATTTGGGCCTTCTGGAAACCGGTTTGGGCCTATGAGTCCCAAGGGCCTTCGGGCCATCAAAAGCCTTCGGTCCATAGGGCCTGCAGGCCATAGGTCCTTCGGGCCATTGAGACCATGAAGTGGCCCATTTCATACAGACTAGTCCCCAAAAGAGGATCAGAACAATAAATAATAACAGTCACCATAAGTAGAACTAACCAGATTGGAAGAATTAGAGGGTATGAAAATCACCATGGGGACCAGGGACCATGCAACTTTGTACGGGGCAATTCTAGCCGATCAGAAATGTAAGGTGGGGATCTAGGAAATAAACGATCAAAAATCTGGGGAGGGGTAGTTCTAGTGGGTTGGGAATATGGTTCATGTATTGGGAATGGAATGCCTCTAGGCCTTCGGGTCATTTATTTTAAGTCATGTCGGGCCTTGTGCCTTGGGCATATGGGTCATGTACAAGTTTCCCTTCAACCCTTAAAAGGTGTATTATCCATAATAAAATAAAAGAGAAGGATTTGGGTCTATTTAGAGTAGACACCATTTTTCCATGTCACATGGAACCTTTACCATCATAACTATTCTCAAGATAGTTCAAAACATACTAGGTCAAAACCCATCAGATTAGGCCAAATTATTCAACTCATCAGAAGATAGATGTATTGAGGTTCTATCATTAACTGGTTAACTCCAATTTTATCACATCCAAATCATTCCTCAAATATCACATAATCAATTTAATAAATCACCTTATCAACAAATATTTCCATTGAGTAAAGAATATGGATTCATTAATATTTCCCCAATAATAAAATAAATGTCAAGGTAAACATTGTAAATAAAAATGGTATAATTATTAGGAAATAATAATATACATCACAATTTTGTATGTATATCTAAGATAAGTACAATGTAAAATAAAAATTGATCATATTGAAGTGATTATTTTATGAAAAAGTTAACAATCACAAAAGAAGTCATATTACAATGAAAACATCCATCACATAGCAATTTTGAAGAAAAAAATTCTGTGATGAGATAATTCAAAGTGAAACATAAAATACAATGATATATGATTGAATCCTGATATAAAATCACAAAGGGGTAGTATATAAAACACATTATAGAAAAATAATGTATAGTCAAAAATAAATCTCAATGTAAGGTAAATTGAGATGAAATCACTTAACATTTGATTCATTTTTCGTGAACACTCACTATCCTCCATTATAATGGTTTTAAACATTTTCTACATATCCCATATAAATATTAATATTTATAATTTCATATATGGTCCTTTTATAACATCATATCACACATTTGATAATAATAATTCATTCTTGTCATTGTTAAATTGTTAATCACCTTGTTTTCTGAGTATGTATTTATTTTTTTTGTTTTTCAAAATTACATCATGATTTAATAGTCTAGACAATGTAATACATTATGTAAATATAATACTTATTTATTACATATGTATTTATTTTCATCCATAAAAATTATTGATAGGAAATGAAATGAATAGTATATAGAGATCGTAGTTCATACTAGCGCATAAATGTTGTTTACATTTTCTTACAATATTGATGAAAAAAATTAAATGATATATATATTTTCATTATATTTTCATTATTTTATAATATATGTCACATATTTATTTAAAACCAATATTCAATTCATTCCATGTAATGCGGGAATGAATCACATTTCTTTGTGAGGTAGTAGTCCACCGTACAATAAATGATTCTTTCATTTTTCATAAAATAGAAATCATGAACATATGTGCATTATAATAATCAAATAATAATAAATAAATCATAAATAAGCATCATTTCCATCATTATTCTCATTATTTATAGGTTGTAAATGAAAAACACGAAAGACAATACTTCGCGAGGTGATAGTCCTCCATACATGAGAATAATGATTTTCTTACCAATTTTAGGGGTGGGTGTGAATATTCTAGTCATACCATTAACATAAAAAATTAAAAAAAATTGAAGATAAAATAAAAAATATTTTAGAACAACATTACCACTTCTTTGGGTATGCTCATTTGGTTTTCATAATGTCTTCTTATGATGGATTTATTCCCAAGATACAGTTTCTAGGGAAAATGAACGAATGTATGGATTTAATTAGAAAGATATTTTTTGAAATAATGTTTCCTGAAAAGTGTGAATAAAGGGAAGTGGGAGACCTTTTTTATGTTGGGTGAGTGGGATACTTGTGAATTTTTTAAATAGGGAATTTAAACAATGTTTTTTCTAGGTCAAGTGGCTCTAGTAATGCACCATAATTGATAATATAAGGTATATAGTTGAAATGTAAATATATAATTTTCTTTATTAGTTTGTAGGTCATTCGTCCCTTATTTTTAATTTTTCATCCCATAGTAAAACCATTCTTTATTAATCCCTATAATTAATTTTTTTACTTTCACTAATAATTTTTGTAAAAAAATTAGTTTACATATTAATTAATTTTAAATTATTATGATTACAAAACACACTATTGGAAAAAATTAATTTAAAATTAATCTCGTGAACTATATGTGAAAGCTTCTTTTTAATAAGAAAATGTTCAAAAATATTACTACATTTTTCTGTTTAAATTTAATATTGAAATTATTCTAATAACCTAAATAAAATAAAGATATGTATAATTAATCTATTTTTATTTTAATATCAACTAAAAATTTATTTTAACATTATAAATTATTTTGATTAAAATGAAGTTTTCAATTAAAATCCATTATTTTTTTATTCATAAAAAAAAGAAAAATTTCAGTAAAAAACAAAAAATTCATCCTAATATAATTTTGACACTAATATTTTAAAAAAAATCATATTCCATAAAATTCAATTTATAGAATTTTCAAAATTAATTTTAAAATCAAGTGATCCATCCAAAATCGGAAATACTACATTTAGAAAAATATAGCTTCTTCTGCATAAAATTTTATTTTTTTCATATTCCCATCATATATATTAGATTAATATAAAAAAATTAATTGAATATATAATATATAAATTTCACTAATATATTTCACAAATATTAATTAATTAAATTTATTATGATGAATCAACTTTGGTTTCTTAAAAGTAGTTTTTTAGAAAAATATTTTATATTCCTTTGGTTTGCATATTTATTTCTAATAAATTATTAATAATGAAAATCAAAAATATATTATCATATGTTAATTAATCTTACTAATAAATTAAAATTTAAGGATAATGAGGTAATTTTTATTATAAATAAATATATTAAACATATTTGGTAAAACTCTGTCTTGCATGTAACAAATGCCATTGATGAATGTTCTTGTTGTTTGTGACACAAGAAAACTCAATGTTTTGTGCATTTCAAGCTATATCGTTGAAATATTTTAAAATCTATAGGTGCTATATTCCTTTTTATGAATGTTGTCACATGAAATATATCCTATTAAATAATATGTTATTCTTTCAGAATTTTGGGGTGTTACATTATACGCACCTAAAATTAATTTCTTGATTTCTATATAAACATGATCATTTCATCATTGGGTTTGATATTATGAAATAACATTATATAAATCCCCACATCATACAAGATTTAATAAAGTATCCACTTAATATTTGTGATGGGGATGTACAATTCTCATCTGGAATAATCATATAATTTTGTTTCCATGTATTAGAACATTGGTATGAAATAAAAACATGGACATGGAAGAGAATAATAACACCCAAATACAAATAGAAGTTGAAAAAGACCATTGATCATTGAAAAGTGGGTGACTCAAAGAATTTTAACTACCAGAAAATCATAATCCAATTAAGTGTAAGAAATCACATTGATATCATAAAAAATGGTGACAATATAACATCATTTTTTTCAAGACCCTTTCTCTAGAGAGGAAGAATTAATTCACTCTCTATGAATATAATAAAATATGCTTACACGATACATTTTCATTTTTTTAGCACAACATAATCCTTTGGTTTTGAATTGAACTATTCCCACTTCATCTCTTGGAATAGGTGGTGTTATATGATAAATTAATAAATTAATCTCTAAAACCTATTCTAAATTTCATTTTAAACTACATCATAAATGGTTATCCTTATAAACCATACAAAATATTATCATCCTAAACATTATAATCATATCAAAGGTAGTTATTTTTATCTAATCAAATTAATCCATACCAATCGTCTCTTCAGTCAAAAATAATTACCACCACATTAGGAACACATTATGGGTTACCATTCTACCAATAATGTTCTTTCATTGAAGTTCTACCTTCCAATAAATCTTATTTCTTATTCTTTGAAACCATTAAACATTCACTTTCAACACCATAATGAAAAATATATATTGTAAAATACTTATATATTTAATAATACATATGATGAGAACATCATCAATAAAATACATTTACAACATATTTTATATATCTAGATATAAAATCATATTACTCATTCTTCTTCATTTATTTCAACATAATAAGAATAACCTTGATCTCTTAGCTTATTCGAAGGTATATTTAATTTAATCTTGTAGAATTTATTTGTGTAGTATTCCATTTCACTATAGATGAAACAATGAATAGTATTCTTTTCTTTATCTTTTTTCTTGTAGTGACCCATTTCTCAACACTAATAAAAATCTCCCAATCCAATTAGGAATTTCCCTATAATATTCCTTTTAATTTTATCAGAATTGGTAAAATATATCTTTCAGTTTTTTCATTTGTATAAAATCTTATTTTTCTTCCTCTTCTTCTCCTGGTTCCAATTGATGATATAAGAATCAGTGATTTATTTCACTATCTTGATATATCGATAAGTTATTTCTTTGTATGAAGAAATATTTGGAGTGACTATAACCATTTATATACTTGACATAATTCCATCACAGAAATGATAAATTTTATATTCAATGTTGTGTGTGTAATCTATAGCATACCTTTTTAACCTTGCAAAGGTAGTTTCTTACCCCACACAACATTTTTCCCCTTTTATTACTTTATTAAATGAAACATTTTCCTTGTATTGTTTTTCTCCTTAAGGGGAAAATATTTTTCAAATAATTTCTCTTTAAATTCATTTTATTTCATGGATCATATTTCATCTTCCTCAGTATTTTGGATCAGTGGCCACCATTTATGATAACCATTATTGAGATGATACAATATAAGTTTAATATTTTACATTTCACCACATCCTACATCCATAAATATCATATCCAAATATATAATCAATTTCTCATCTTTTATTAGATCATTAGTCGCACTAATTGATGGGGGGATCTATCACATAGAGCAATCGACCATCAGAGAGTCTCACTGTGGAAAATGTTTCTCTTTTGGAGGAAGGATATGTAACCTAACCAGATTAATATTCCTTAATATATAAATAACATTCTAGGTTTCAATTCCATCTATATCCGATTCCTCTGCAGGGTGACCTCTATATTTGAAATTTTTATTGATACATTTCTTCTTTCTAGTCTCAATTTCTACAAAATAAAATATATAATATTATATCATAAAATTGTGAATTTTAAATCATAATATATAACACAAAATATTGTGTAAATATTAACAAAAATTAAAAAACCAGTCATTTCTAATCATAGAATCTTAAAATTTAGTTTCTTTAGGAATATATTTACTTTAACTTCCTTTAAAATTGTTTGTAATGAAAATGTGAACTATAATATGCATATCACCCAGGAGTTTCAAACTAGGTCTATTGTAAGGCCCCTCTTCAAGAACAAGGATACACTAGATTGAAGGTTGACATTATATTTTCAATGTTATTACCCAAAGGTACATATTTTCTAGAACCATGTCTACATATAGTATCTGGAAATGGATCTATATCAAGAAAAATAGACATAATCCCTATCATACCAAAAATGATAGTGGTTAATCTATAATTATCCTCAAATTAAATGTAAATGATAATTTTCATAATCTATGAATTCCAAAATATTTTTCCCGATGATTCTACTAATCATCCTTTGAAAATAACTATAGTGACACCAACATAAGAATTCTTGAATCCAGTTCGTTCTTCTATTACATTATTATTAGATATAAGAACAAACATAATGATGGACCAATCAAATTAGTAGTCTTGGTAAATTAGATCCATAAATGACTCTTACATTCCATTTTAATACAAATAATAAAAAACGAAAATAAATATATTCATTATAGCATAGCACTTCTTATTAGTCATTGCATTATTTAAGGAATATTGGGGAATGTAAACAAAATTATGGGGATATTAAATTCTCAAATTGAATTAATTATAGATAAATATAACATTAATAGATAAAAATAATTAATATTTTGAGGTAGGTAACTGAACATACAATCCATTTAAATAACTTGACTACCTGAATAGGTAATGAATAATCAATATGGTAAGGTAAATAACAGAACGTGCATTCAATTTAATAAATAAGTTGATAATAAAATGTATCGATAGATATTTCATAGGAAAAATTTCATGTATAATTATAATTGAATCACAAATGAATTAAATGATAAAATATTGGATTCCATATTTCCTACACACATGAAACAATGTCCATAAATCACTTTGACATGATAGTTGAAACATTCTAGGTGAGAACCCATTTGATTTGGCCAACTGATTCGTATCATGAGACTATAGATTAATTGAGGAGATACCATTAATTTTTCCCCACCAATGTCTTCTAGACCAAAGCATTCATAAAATTTTTAATAATCTATTTTATAATTATTATTATCATTCAATATTTGTATATATTTAAAAATAAAAATTTATCAACATTTCCCCAAATAAATCAAATAATTATCAACGTAAACCCCTTTTTCCAAAATTTTATATATTTTATGAAATATTAATATGCCTCACACAATGATATTGATATTTATGATAAATTTATTTTATAATAATAAATTGTCATAAGGTAGTAATGGTTTCAAGATAAAGCTAACAATCACAAATGTAAGTGAGATTGTGAAGATAGCTTTTACCATTTGGTAATATTAATCTCAAAACCCCTTAGATGAGATAATTCAATGTGAAAAATAAAGTAACATGAATTTTTAGTGAATAATGATGTTAAATTAAAATTGGGTAGTATATATAGCTTATTAATGTTAATTGGTGTATAAAAAAATAATTATCAATATAATATAAATGTAGATGAAATCTATTACCTTGCAATTATTTTTGGGTGAATGCTCCTTAAAATAATGTGTAATAGATTAAATCATTTTATTAACTAATTAAATACCCATATTAATATTTATAATATCATATATGATCCTTTTATTATATATTATGACCCTCTTTTTATTAATTCTTCATTATTTTCAATATTTTTGGAGTTAATCGCAATGTTTATTGAGTATGTTTTGAATTATTTTTCTTCTCATAAATAGATCATGATTTCGTCATATACTTCTTTTAAAATATTTTTTAAATATAATTAAAATTAATTTTTGTTTTATATATAGTAATCCATAATATTTTGTGATTGTAAATGAAATGAAATGTTAATTGAGGTCATGGGACAGATGTACGCATGAACGTTGTTACAATTTTCTTGTCAGATTAATAGAAAGAAACTAAAATTAAATATATATATATATATATATATATCTGTATATATATATATATGTATATACGTATGTACATATTTGTATGTACATATATATTATCTTTATTATTTCATATATATCACATGTTTATTTAAAAATAATCCTTTATACATTCCACATAAAATGTCAATGAATCTCATCGCATCCCTGGGTGGTACACTATCGTAAACATAAATGAATTTATTGTATTCCCAAAAAATATAAAGCAAGAAGTTATGTGTTATATAAAAAAAAATAAGGATAAAGTAACCATTAATTTCATAAATATTAAAACTAAATATTATTTCCTTCATTATGCCCATCCTTGATAGGTAGTAATTGAAAAACAGATTGCATTGGTTCGTGGGGCAATATTCAGCCGTAAATAGAAATGATGAATTCATCACCCATTTGATAGAAGTGTGTGAATTAGTATGAAATAACATTAAAATAGCATTGTATAATTATATTTAAGATAATTAGGTTATTATATAAATATGATATGAAAATAATTTAATTCTGTCGACAAGGAAATAAACTAAAAAATATTTTCAAACAACATTGCATGTTCTATGGGTATCCTCCTAAGGATTGGAAAAATTTCTTATTAAGTAGTATTAATGCCAAATATTAGTCATTTATGATGACGGTATGGAATTTCAGGAGTGAAATTAGATGTTTTTGGCCAAACCAATGTTTCTATAAAGGTTTTAAAAAGTGGGTGAGTGGGAGGACTTTTATAAGAGGGGTGAGTGGCCACATGTATATATTTGGAAGGGGGAATTACTTTAAGGTTTTTCCATGTTAAGATACTTACATAATGCAAAAAAACATAACTTTAGAGGGGATAATGTCCATATATAGATCTAAAATATTTTTTTACTAGTTTCTATATCATTTTTCACCGTAAGTATAATATTTAGGCTCATAGTGAACTCATTTTCTTCTTAATTATTGTAATAAATTTTAAATGATTTCACTAAAAATTTGGGTAAAAATTTAGGTTTAACATACTATACAATAGAACATATTATTATTCCTAATATGTAATATATTTTTCAAATTTAATCTAATTATGTGGAAAATATTATTTTAAAATTAATCTCCCAAACTGGATAAGACAACTATTTTTAATATCAAAATGATCAAAAGCTTACAATGTTTTTGTAGATCAATTCTGTATAAAAATGATTAACATTGCCTAAATTATATAAATATATGTAAAATTTATCTATATTGAATTTAAAACAATTTCAAAATATATTTAAATATTATGAATTATAGATATTAAAATGTAGTTTCCAATTAAATTTTTTTATCTTTTACTATTCATTAAAAAATGAATCTTCTCAGGAAAATACCAAAATATCATCCTATGATACTTTTTAAATGATGATTATTTTTTCAAACACAATTTATAATATTGTAATAAATTGTTTTATAATAGGTGTTCTATCAAAAGGTGGAAAAACTACCTTTAGATAAAATATATTTTTGGTGTAAAATTGGATTTGTTCATATCCTAGGAATATCATATCTATTTGATGAATGTAAAACATTAATTAAATATAAAAACATACATTTCCTGAATATAATTCACTATTATTTATAAATTTAAATTTTTACTATAAAAAGCCTTTTTGAACATAAAAATAGTTTTTATAAAAATATGTCATTTATACTATGTTGGTTTTTATTTTCATTTGTTATAAATTGTTACCTATGAATTGAACAATGTATTTTCATAATTAAGATAATCATGTTGATAAAATCCAATTTAATTTCTAGTGGATAATTTTAATTTAAATAATAATATTAATTGTATTTAGAAAAACTCAACCTTGCATGTAACGCAAGCCACCAAAGAAATCCGTTGTTTCATATAATACAAGATAACTCAGTTTTTCATTATTTTAAATAAAAATTAGATATTTAATTTATTTAAAATACTAAATATATTTTAAGGTCTCTGAATTTCATATTCAATTTTATTCTTGGTCATGCCTGTAATACACATTATTAAATTAAATGTTATTATTTAAAAATTTAGGTGTGTTACAATGTTATTTGATTAACTAGAATGATATTGATGAATCAATATCCTTTATTAAATATTTATATTTGATGATAAATAATATATATTCAGGAATAAATTCAATTATTTGACATATTATGAATTATTTGGACCTATAGTGATAGGTAGTCGCTAGCATTATGTATCCCCTCAATACATTTGTAGGTTTTATGAGACAAATAAATTGGAAAAACTAAATTGATTTCTACTTGAAGTATAAGTTTACTTATTAATGGTCATAATAGTAGTGCTATGAAATTACTTAGTCTTGATGTCCAATAACTAAGAAATTCTGTCATTTATAATTTATTTATTACATATATACATGAGAACTTTGTGATAATATTATATATTGAAAAATTTGATTCTTGGTTTAATGATTAAATTTCATGTGATGTCAATTCATTACCTTTATATATTGATTATACATTATTGTACCATGATAGTTAGGTTATTTAAATGTAATGTATGTTTATCTATTTACCTTCCACTGAAGAATATAATAATTGATTCATGATAGCTTCCACTGTACTTCACAATACCTGATAATTTGACCTCATCCATAGATGGTTTACATTACACATGATATTATTAAGAGATCGTAGATTGATTATTTTGGGATTCAGTTCATCTTTTTTTTGTTTATTATGTTCTATTTTATATCCCCAAGGTAAAGTGGATGTCATATATATATATATATATATATATATATCTGGTTGTCCAAAACTAATAAATGTATAGTTCATTCCGGATTTTATTCTTTCAATCTATTCAAAAATAACACTTTTTAAAATCAAATATAGTCTATCGGGTTCCTGGTTGTTGGATAATACCATTATTTTAAGGTGGGGGAAGAAACATGACAAAATGATAAGTTTTGGAGGAAATAGTCTATACATCCACCTATTCGGGTTTTTTTCTTAATATAAAAGTATATAATGGTTAATAATTTCACAATATTTATAATAACATAACTTTATAACGATGATGAATATGTTATAATAATTATTATATTAAAATAAATTTATTAAAAAAATAATATAGAGAAATGAAAAATAAATAGATGTTAGGAACTTATACCACAATTCTTGGAAAATATCTATTTTTAGCACAATTAAATCATTGGGGGATGAATGTTTTAGAATAAAAAACCTTCATAAAATTTTTAGGAGAGATGAGAAGTGTTTCTTGATATATTTTGGGATAAACATTGGGGTTTAAATTTTAGGGGAAAGGAGCATATATGTCTCCATTTTATAAGTTAAAATGAGTTGCATTATGGTAAATAATTAAAATAATTCAATAATAGGACGACAATCTAATGTAATGTTCCTCTAATATTGATAAATAATATATATATCCAGTGAAAATGTTGTACAAGGCCTCAAATAAACATACTCACATGTTTTGTAAACTTGTTTGAGGTCTTTTACACTTACATACTTTCTCTTACCATTTTATTATTTACCATGGTAACTTGTTTTTGCTGTTGGTAAATTATACATTAAGAAAATAATTCACCTTATTAAATAAATTGTACACACTGATTCCAAAATTGATATACATTTTATTCAATTCCTTTTTTAAGAGTTTAATAATTATTTTGAAAAGTATATATATAATCAATTAAAAACAATTTATTGAAAAATATAACATAAGATATACAATTTAAAATATGTGTTTGTAAAATAATATTACAATTTTTAATTTATAAATAATTTATAAATATCATTTTTTGTTATATTAAAATGGTTTTTTTAATTTCAAATTCATACATTTATTTTTATCATCAAATAAAAGATAACTTATATTAAAAATACAATTTTTTATAATAATAACAAAAAAACTATTTCAAAAAAATACCAAAAAATGATATTTGGATTATATTATTTTGATGAGTCTATAAATTATTTTCATTTCATAAAATTAAATTTACAACGCTTGAAAAATCATTATTTACATAAAATCCCAAAATATAGACGAAAATTAATCATATTGGAAAATAACTTATTAAAATATATACTAATAATTATGTATAGATCATATCATTTAAATAATAATTTATTAGTAATATAGTATTCTTTATAATAGTAAATTTCATTATTATTTTATCACAATATATATATTTTGTTTAATAAAACTCATGTTTTTTAGAAAAAAATTTCTGTCATCATAAAATTATTTTTCTTACATGTTAGAGGGGTAATAATTATACATTACTAGTATTAAAAAGTTGAATTTATTTTCATTATACCAATATTTCATAATGTGGTTAGTTATATTGATGTTCGTTAATTTAGTGGAATTTTTTATAATTATATTTAATATTCAGAATATATCAACATTTTTTGTTTTAATTTTTTCCATTTGAGAGATAGTATTCACATAATAATTATTTAAGTTTAATTTATACTACAATAATTGGATGATACACCACATTAATTGAATGCATGACTAATATTGTAATAATATAAAGAACTCCTAGTAAGACACTTTGATGTCCTTAAATCAGAATGATTTTATGTGTAAATAATGGTTATAAAAGTATTCTTAACAATTTTAATAGAACTTATCTCTTTTTACATTGTTAAATATGTATATATATATTCGGAATTTTAACTCAAGCCCCTTTGATGAATTGGAAACCAATGTTGAGAGAATATATCTTATGTCTGTTGGGGTTGTTGGATCATTTGAGGGAGATAAAGAAGAATATATGTTGGTGAGGTAAATTGTTCCTACTAAACCACATAGTAGAAATAAAGAGATACACATTGAAATATTTTGAGGGAACTCATGTTCTCTAGGATCATATATAAGATAATCGGATAGTCACTTAGTTATATTCCATAAAATGTGTAATTTTATCCTCATTAATGTAATAGGTGATATGGGTGGTTTAAGAGTGAATGTGGTAGATTTAATGAAAAATTAAATCGCCATGTATGAATTTAAAGATCTATACGGCATGACCCCCTGAAAAAAATAAGATGATTCAAAAAAATTCAGTGTTAAATCAAATTTCAATACTAATGACTTAAAAGAAATATTATCTTTACAAGATGATATAAGTTACAACATTACAAATAAAATTCCCTTATAATTTCCCAAATATTAAAGGTGTATAGAGGATGTTTGAGGGAGTTTTGTGGTAATTGAAGATCTTTGGAACTTATTAGGCAACTATAATATGGTGGTATATTTGGTGCAACCCATATTAATTCAATCATGGTGTCATGAACAGGGGAAATGATGAAGTGTATTTAAGAGTTGTGATTGTTTCTATGGTTTTTCTTTTTTATAGTTAGAGTTCACTATAACTTGTGTAACAACACTTATAGTATTTTTGAATGATGTTTTCCTTGATTATTCTTCGATTACAAATAATAATTATGAAAATATCATGGGACATGATATTGAAGTGGGGGTTTGGTGTGGCACTTAGTGAGTTACAAGATAAACAGCAAGAAGCCTGAGGCTTTCCAAACCATATTTTCAATAATTTTAAGAGTATAATGGTTCTTATTTTTTAAACCACACGATGGTGGAGGCCTTAGCTGAAGTAAAAAATGTTTGTTTTAATTTTTAAAGATGAGCATGTAAATCAATATATTTTTATTAGTAATATTTTAAAAATAAATTAAATTTATATTCTGTATTTAATTATATTCTAAAACATTTTAATCATTCATTACACTCTATAATAAATTAAGATTGTGTTATATACAACATCAACTTAGCTTGCGAAACACACAATAATGTGTTTCTAGGAAAGAGAATTTTATTAATTTATACAATATTTTTATAACATGTCCATAAAAAAGTAATATGAAAATTAATAACTATTTTTTAAAAATAATTCATAATGATTTCATATAGGTATATCATATTGATAATGAAATATAATTTTTTTGGTGATGTCTATGTGTTTTTAAAAAATACTATTTTCTCAAAAGAAATTCATTTTATTTCCATCTATGAACAAAAATAAAATTAATTTTAGAAAACGTTTAAATTAAATTAGATAAAATAAACATATTTTTTAAATTAATAAAGTCAAAATTATTCTAGAATGAATTTTCGGAATTTTTCTGAAATGTTTCATTTTTTAGAGGAATAGTGAATAATACAGATTTTTAATTGAAAAATTTTTTTTCATATCAAATATTAATATAGTTAAATCATAATTTAATTTTATTTAAATGTACAATAAGATAAATATTATATCAATTAATCCAATTTTGGTCATTAGAACCAATTTCACATCAAAATCGGATATAAAAATACTTCTAACATTTGAACATTTCTTCTTAAAAACATGCTTCCTCACAATGTCTGTGTTATTAATTTTATAATAATTATCTCCAATTATGTGAGTTGATTTTGTAAAAAAGCATATTATTATTTTTATTAAGTTTGAAATTTTTCTTAAAATTATATGAACATAATTTTTTGACAGAAATGATTTGTGAAAACTATCCAAATTAATTCTAGTGATTAAGATAAGAACTATATAACTTAGTGATAAAACATAGAATACGTAGTTTATAAATTACCCAAAAAATTTCCAAAACACCATATATAGATATATTGATAACATGAACACCTTATTCTATATTATTATAAGTTATTGGGATATTATTCCATAAAAGTGACATATATTATAATTTAACTAAGGGAAAATACAAAAAAAAAAGGAAACTTCATTACCATTAACATTGATAAAGACTTGAGATATATAAAACAGACCACAATATATTTTTTGTACACATTATTTTGAAATTTAAATGATTTTATGTCATAATAGAGATTTATATTTTTTTTTGAGAATAATTTGTTGTATTAAACGCTTAAGGAATTCCAAATGAGGTAGTTATTTAATTAAAAATTTACTAAAATAAATGGTATTAGTAATATTAAAAATAAATTTAATTGAAGGAATAATTGTATTTTATTTTTTAAAATTAATAAATATTGTTATAAATTTGGGAAATAAATATATTTAAATTAATTTTTTTTATATTTTTTAATTTAAATTAAGTAAAAATGTTACCATTGACATTAATATTATTTTATAATGAATTCCATTTTATTAAAAGATTAAATTTTATTAAAAAACCCATTTTTTCCAAATTATTTTTAAATTATAATAATTATAAGATATGCACTATTAATGGGAAAATTTATAATTTATAATGATTGTATTGAATGTTAAAATGTAAAAACATTATTAAAATGGTTCAGGTTAAAGAATTGTTTTTGCACGTTACATGCGCTCGTTTTAAAATTTACTTCTAATACATATGAGATTTATGTTTTGTTAAATTAAAAATAATATTTTCAATTAATTAGTATTTATTTTCTAATCAATATATCTTTAATTTAATCTTAATGGTTAAATTATATAGGTTTGAAAATTAGTTACCTTAGTAAAAATAAAAATGTTAAAAGTGGGGAAACATACGAGTTAAGGAAAAAAATTATAAAAATCCATGTATTTCTATGTGTTGGATGTTTTTATAGACCAGAATTATCTTTTACACCTTTATTATTTTATTTTTTAATAACATGTGTTAAGGGAGATCTCCCAATCATATTTACCTTTTGGTATTTACAAGAATACCACTCAGCCTCAGTAAAAAGGCATTAAATATACCAGTTCATAAAACCTTTGTAGACACTATTGAATCGTCAATAATATTCCCCAATAAGTTCCCTAAATCATTCCTATCATCATAGAAGCATCTCTTTGGAAAAATATCTATCTTTGGAATCCACTTAGTGAAAAAAGTCTCCTTAAAAGAGGTAACATTATTCAACATTAGTTTCTGTTTTATTTCATTCTCATCCAATTATGTTATTATTTTATCAGGATTATATAATAACAAGTTATCCTCAATATATTGATATTTTTTATTCTAATGTTTTAAATTACTTTTACACACACCTCCATCTAATGTTTAATGAACATGTCATTCATATATACAACAGACTACCGCCTTGAGAAATAACGTCATTGGTTTTCCATTACCACCACTCATGGTATGGAATTATGATGGAAATACTAATTTTATTTTACTTATAATATATTTATGTTTTTATTATTTTTCTTTAATTATTCTATAAAACATACGTTCATGCATTCCATTTTAGGTAAATACTATAATTTTGTTTATAGACGTGTGGACGGCCGCCCCATCAAAACATTTTGATTCATTCACATATTACATAGAATGTATTAATTATGTTTTAAAGAATTTATATGAAATATATGAAATAATGTTTCAAATATAATTAAATTATATAAATATGAATTCATTTCTTTTAATTTTATACTTTCAATACAACAAGATAGTGGAAACTATATTCATGCTTACGTATGACTTACCATCTCAATGAACGGGGTTTCCCATTTCATATTTATTTCTTTTTATGATTATTTTCATTACATATATAGTGATTATATATGGTATTTATATATTTTATTACATTATTGAAATAATAAAATCACCAAATAATTAAGAGCATCGAGAATAACATGTTAAAACATATAAAAACACAGCTATTATTACCTAAAACGTAACATTAACATTAAATTGTTAATAAATGAGAAATATAATGTCATGATAAAATAATTTATGGTATGATATATAATAATATATATTTTTGGTATATTTATAATAAACATATACTTGTTGTATATTTTTTTTTCGTGTACTAAAAAAGTCAAGACTTAAGATAAGGGTTTTCTTATCTTATTTTTATTTATATGAGATGTATATTATATTCATGAATTATTATTATTTTTTGTGTATATACTGCCATAAGAAATTTTATATCATTATTTTCATATATCTTATGATATTAAATATTTTTAATTTATGTCATTCTTTTCTGGGGTGTACATTTCAAAAGTTACTAAATTAGAAAAGTAATTTTGTCTCAATTTTATTTTTTGGGACACATTTTATTTTATGAACAAATAGTCTTTGTTGGGGTATATATACTTCAATATGAAATTTTATACCATGAAGATAATTATTTTTGGGATATTACAGTCTTTATGTTTTTTTATTATTTCATAGGGATTATGACTCAAATATTCCAATGTGGGAGGTGACACTTTGAAATATTTAAAGATTTTCTACCTCCAGAATAGATTTAAATTGTCTTCAAAATTATTTTCCATCAATGTTGAAATACATTTATTTAGTTTAAAATTATTTATTTTATGATCCATGTTGAACCTTCTTACTCTTTATATTAATATTTTATTCATTTTATGAAATGTTGTTTATAAGACCCATTTATCTTCCAATGGTTATACAATGATAAAATGATTATGTACCCAACATATTTTCATGGGTTATTCTATGATGAAATTATTTTAAAGAATCTATATTTGTCACATGTTATTAATGGGTGATGTGTTTACAAAATCCATTTCCTTTCATGGGTTATGATATGGAATTTATGAACCCCATCTCTTTTTACGTGTTAGGTTATAATGAATGTGTTATTCTTTTATGGCACATGGATGTAAGACTTTAATATGTGAAGGGTGGAACCAATATCTAACAGAAATAAAATGGGTAAATATTTATATCTCATGAGTATGAAATGGATCGAATGAGGAGTGAACTAAGTTCAGTCTGACATCAATAGAGTGAGGAGTGAGCACATTTTTTAATATGGCACTAAAGTGGTCAGTGAACCTGGTTTATTAATACATTAATGGAATGGAAATTGAACTCAGTTCAGTAATACAACACTAGAATGAGATGTAAACCCAATTCTGAAATACAAGGCTTGAATAGGAAGTTAACCTAGTTATGTAATTCAAGGGAGGAAGAAAAATTGATCCCGATTTAGTATATAGGTAGGGATGTGGAAGTGAATATGGTTCAATAGTATAGGGATGGAAAGGAAATTGAACCTAGTTCAGTAATATAGGTCAGTAAGGGGAAGTAAACCTAGTTCAATATTATAGGTCTATAATAGGTAGTGAACCTAGTTCATTAATACTTGGTTGGATTGTGGAGTGAACCCAGTTCATTAAAGGAATTTTTCCACTATGTTGGACTTGGAATTAAGACTTGGATACAATGGAAATCATTTTATATGTTTATGGTACTTCCACAAATATCTTTCTTGATATTATGTTATGATATCATGTATTATACTCTTCATTCCTTTATGATTCATATCCTCTAAACATCAAATTGTTATCTGATTACTCGTGATTCTAATCTTTTATATGTAGGATATGATCTTAATATTTATTCCCTTATTCTAGTACCCTTGTGTTCATGTTATGTATACTTATATCTTTTTTTCAAATTATTTATCATATGATCTCACCCATTCTTATTTGTCCTTTCCCCAATTTATTAATAATGTTTTTACATAGGAAAACTAATAGGGAAATATCTTTATGGGAAATTGTTGAATTGCTTCACAAAATTTGAAGAATGTATTCCCAATATCCAAAGGCCCTATACTATTTTTGACCTTGAGAATTTAGTTTTGTGATGTGACGAATATTATATAGAAATAATTTCATATCCATGTATTTTATGAATAGATCTCTGTAGTTAGTATCAAAGGAATGGTTTTGTTATCCTTTAGAAACTATCATGAGAAAACATTAGTGCGATACCTATGTATATCTATACGGATTTCTATAGGGATATATCTAAGGGTAAACTTAATTTATCATTGATTTAAAAGTATGTTTCATCATTTCGACGTCCTATTAGTGATTTTACATTATTATATTCTTTTTTCCTTTGATAAGTTCACCTCACACTATGATTTATAGTCTTAGTCTATATCGAGAATGAGATTTAACTATGTTAAAATTGAATTTTTCAAATTTATAATGTATGGGAATATTAAAAAATAAATTCCCTAATATGAATTCTCATGAAGAGAGACAATAAGTTGGTAAGAATATTCATTATACTACAATTGATAAAGAGACAAAAAACAACTTGTGAAAGATAATGGATTTTTTAACAGTATTGTTTACATTAAACATAATAATATTGAGTAAAATGAGGTCAAAGAACCATAATAAACTATTAAAATTTATTATTATTAGAATAGGTAATTACGGAATAACATGAATAATCTTAATTAATGGTTATATAATAATGTTTTATGAGTGATGTTTTTATGTTTTCGAATTCAATTATTATGTTATTTGAATCATGAAAATTATTTTTATTTTCACTATAAGTTTTTCATTATGAATTTTAAAGGATATTTTAAATAATGATGAAGACCTAGAAATGTTATTCAATGGAAATGTGATATTTCTATTTTTGTAAGGTAACCCTTCTTGGGATTAGGATATTAAATTTTTTTATCTTAGATAAATAGATTATTTATTGGGATAATTTAAATTAGATAGTATCGATAAACATAGAACTGATTATCTATTTTTTTTAAATGAGTTTTCTGTTATTAAGAAAGTAGTTTACAACCTATTGAATATAAGGAACATATCTATTAATCATTATAATAAAAAATAATTCATGTTTTCAAAAATTATTTATGGTAATTTTGGGTATTACCATATTTCAAGAAAATATACAATGAATGTATTCACTTTTTAGGAATGTGAAAGAAAATAGATACTTTAAGATATATGTAGGTCAATGATAAGAAAATTTAGTAACAAAATTTCTAATATTTTTAATGTTTTTCATTTTAAATGGATAAAAGGTCTAAAATTTATGGGAAGGTTTAAATTAAACATCTGATGGGGTTTCAAAGATTATGGATTTATATCAACATATAAGGATTCATGTATATTAGATTACTTGTGCTAACCATTTTGGTGTGATGATAACTAAATAATGATGAAATGAATTATCATTCTATTCATTGATCACATTATTTACTACTTATTTAGAAATTACAAATTCACCTCCATTATCTAGATTAAGAAATGAAGTGGGAATTGATCGAGGCACAACCATATGGTGATATTTTTCCTATAAAATTGAATGAAACCAAGTAAGTAAATAATCTTGTGATATATTATTTAACATCATGGAAATGTCCTTGGAAGAATTTTTTTTCATATTATCATAACTTTTTATTATATCAATGACCTATTTTGTGCTTATTTATTATATGTTTTTGTGATTTTTATCATTATCTAGATGACTCACTTTATTATGATCAGTTATAATTATCAATATCTATGATTATTTATCATTTCCATCCATATCTATGTTTTCACTTTTCAAATGTTTCCTTCTATGTGAAAACCTAGTAATGATTTGGTTTTTATAACTTTATGGTCCCAAAAACAATTTTTTAAAGGATATGTTAGAATTTATTTTTGTGATGTGGTTTTATATGAAATTAACTTTCAAGTATTAATCCTTTGATAACCCATATGAATTTGGCGAGTGAAATTCATTTTATGGGGAGTATAATGTAAGACATATACTTTTTATGAATTATATTTTTTAATAAATTAAAATTCGAAGATGTCTTGAATTCCCCATAGCACTAGGATATATATTTTTTTGAAAGTTATAATTAGTTAAGCTTACACAACATGCAATATTGGATTATATTGTTTAATATGAAACGTTGTGTTTCTATGAAAAAGTACTTTATTATTTTGAACAAGATAGTTATAACACAGTCATAAAACATAGAAGAGTGAATAGAAATTATGATATTTAAAAAAATCCTAATGGTTTCTTATAGATAAATCATTTTTATAATTAAATATATACTTTTTTAAGGTCTATATGTTTTGAAAAAATATTATTTTCTCAAAAAGAACTTCTTTTTATGTCCTTATCTGAAAAATAATCAAATCAATCATAGATTATTTTGGAAATTAAATTAGATAAAATATAATTTTTTTTATAATTTCTAATGTTAATGTTATCTTAAGTATATTTTTTGTTTTGCCTCAAGTATTTATTTTTTGGAAGAATTGTGAAAAATACGAAATTTCAATTGGAAACTTATTTTTATATAATTTATTTATATAGTAAAATAATATTTTAATTTAATTAAAAGTATTTTTAGATCAATTTTATATAAATTAATCAAATTAGGTTATTATAGAAAAGGTACATTGAAATTTTATATAAAAATAGTTCAAGCGTTTTAACTTTTCGAATTAAAAACATGTTGTCTTGCAACATGTGTGGGGTTAATTTTAAATTAATTGTAGACTCTTCTGTAAATTTAATTTACAAAAAATGGTATAATTATTTATTATTATTATAATTTATGTGGTATAATAAGATCAACATAATATTTTTCTTGAAATTATTACTGAAAACTCTTAATATTATTTACTATGATTAAAATAATAATACACTTAATTTATGATTGTCATACAATATAAGATGTATAAATGACTAAATACTTGCCCAACATGCCTTTTTAGGACATATTTATACCCTTAGATCATTATTATATATTTTTATTAGTTTTTGGGATATTATTCCATGAAATTAACCTATATAAAATTTTAGATCAGGGACAAGAAAAAAAATCCTTCCTTACTAAAAACATTTCTAACGCCGTGTGATATGGACAAAAAACAACAATATATTAGTTGAACACATTATATTGAAATTATATTTATTTTTTTAATCATATTAAATTATATTCAATTTTATATACAAATTATTCCAATTATCTTCTTAAATAAATAAAAGGTAGTAATTATTTAATTAATAATTAATTAATTAAATTGTACTAAAAAGAAAAAAGTGCAAAAAATTGATTTAACCATTTGAAATATTTAGATGAATTTATCATGTTACAGGGGTTTTAAATTAATATATTCAAATTATATCCTTGTATTTTTATATTTAAATGTAATTTAAGTAAAAAATGTCATAAATAACATTACTATTATTTTATAATAAATTATATTTTATTATAAGATTTAAATTTTACTAAAAAAATATTTTGAAAAAATATTTTTAAATGTTAATAAATAAAAAATATGGTGTATCAATGGACCAATTTTTCATTTATTATTAATATATTTACCTCTAAATAGTGAAAACATTGTTAGAACAGTTTGGTTTGAAGCTGTGTTTTTTTCTCTTCACATGCACTCGTTTTATAATTAATTTTCAACGCATATCAAATTTTTTTGGTAAAATAAGTATAATATATATAAATAATTAGTAATATATTTTATAATAAATCTCAATTTAATTTAGTCTTAATGGTTAGATAAATTTTTTTGTAAAAAAAGTTACATTAATAAAAATAGAAAAAATAAAATCGAGTTGTACAAGTTAAGGAATAAAATTATAAAAATGCACTTATTTTTTGTGGTGATCGTTTTTTGCACCCTAATTCCCATTTAATAAATTATATTTTTCTTTTTATGAACATGAGGTATGTCAGACCTCCTAATAGTGTTTACCTTTCAGTATTAAAAATAATTTCACTCCTCCTCTATAAAATGCCTTTACTCGTCTACTTTCTAACAGCTCTCAAGATAATTTTAATTATACAAAATATAATCCAATAATTTACCAAAATATATTCTCTCATATTATAATCCTCCATTTTTTTCATAAATATAATTATGGAATCACTTTAGTGATATCCAAAAGGAGTTACCTGAAAAATAGGTAACTTTCTTCAATGTGCCATTCTATTTTATTTCTTTCTTAACCAATTAATTGATTCATATAACATGATTACATTATAATATAAGTATCCTAAATATAATGGTATTTTTTATTGTATGGGTCTAACCCACACCTGTACACACCTCCATAATGTGGGAAATGAATTTACCATTTGTGTGTGTGGCAAACTGTCGCCTCCCAAAACAATATTTTTTGTTTTTCCTCTACCATATCTCATGGTTGAGAGTTATTATGTAAGTAATGTTTTTATATTAAATATATTGTATTTATTATGTATTTATTTTTATTAACTATTATATAACACAAAACATCATTATTTTTTATTTTTTGTGAATACATTAACTTTTTTTGAGGATGTCTTGACTCCCGCCTCCTCAAAGCGATGTGATTCATTCAAACTTTACATAAACTATATTAAGGATAGTTTTAGAGAAAATATATTATGTATATGAAGTATTAATTATAATAAATTATATTATATATATACATCTATTACATTTATGATCTTTCATTTAATATGATAAGAAAATGGAAACAACGAACGTGCAAACATATGGTCTACTACCTCTATGAACGGTGTTTACCATTTAATATTTATATATTTTTATAAATTATTATAAATGATTTTTTTATGAATATACAAAGTATCTATATCATCTTTTACATTACTTATATCATTATAAACTAATAGAAGTTATATGATTAAGAATAACATGTCAAAACATATATAAAAAACAAAGCAGTTATTACCTAAAACATACATTTATCATGAAATAGTTAATGAATAGGTAATATAAGATCATAATAAAATAATAAATGGCTTGTATATAAAAATATATTTTTGGGGTAAATTTTTACTAAACAGAAAATTATTATATAGTATGTTTAACATGTAGAAATAACGTCGATACATAAGGTAAGAGTTTTCTCATTTCACTTTTATTTCTGTGAGTTATATTCTATATTAACCACTTATTATTGTTTTGTGGTCTGTATACTACCCTATGAAATGTTATTTCATGAATTTACTTTATTTCATAATATTAAAAGTTTCAATTGAAGTTATTCCTTCCTTGAGATCATAGTCCAAATTTTACTAAATAGGTAAAGTAATCTTTTTCAACAATTTTCCTTCATTGAGACACATGTTTTGTTATGCACCTAATGTATTATATGTTATGTATATATAACCATTTTAAGTGTTCTGTATTTAATATAATTTTTTTCATGATATTTGAAGCTTTATTTAATGTTATTATTTCTTGGGGATTATTATTAAAATTCTTCAATGTGTTACGAGACACTTTGAAATATTTAAATATTATTGTCCTCAAGGTTTTTTTAATGATCATTCAAAATTATTTTTAATTAAAAATAAAATAATTTTCTTTATTTGAAAATTTAATATGGTTATGATCCAATGGATCCCTTTTTATACTTACTATTGGTGGTTTATTTATTTTATAGAATGCTTTTTATAAGACCCATTTCTCTTCCATGGGTTATTCCATGATAAAATGATTTTCAAGCCCACATCATTTAATGAGTTATTCTGTGGTGAAATTACATTGAATACTATCTATTTATTATAGGTTATGATTTGAATAATTTTTTATGATATCTCTTTAATTTATGGGTTCTAATATGATATTTTTGAAACAAAAATCATTCATTGGGTTAGTATATGACAAATGCTTTATAATTTTATTGAACACAGATATATGATTTTGTTATGTGTCACATGTGACCTAAATAACCCAAAAATTCCCTTGTTAGAGATTTATATCTCATGATTATGACTAGGCAGGAAGGAGTATTGAAATCAGTTTGGTATTATAGGTATGGAATGAGAATCGAACTCGATTCATTAATACAAGGCCGAAATGGAAACATAGCCAAGTTTAGTAATATAGGGATAAAAAATAAAGTGAACCTGGTTCAGTAATACAGGGCTAGAACGGGAAGTGAATTTGTTTCAATAATGCATGGTTGGAATGGATAGTGAACCCAGTTCAATAATATAGGGTTGTAATGGGAAGTTAACCAGGCTCAGTATTATTGCTCTAGAGGGGGATGTGAGCCCGATTCAGTAATAATGGGATATAATAGGAAGTGAACACAATTCACCAAAATAGGGTTAGAATTACAAGTGATCCAATTTCAAAAATACACGACTGTAATGGGGAACTAAACAGGTTTATGTAAATTAATTTTTCCACAATTATTTCCATGGAAATAAGCCTTGACTACTATAAAAATAATTGTATATGTTTATGTTCCTACAAAAAATTCATTGTTTTATTATTATTTTATGCTCTCATGGATTTTTAGTTTTATTCCCCTATTATTCATTTCTTATGAACTACTAAACTTTATACCATGACTCACGATTATAATCACTGATGTGTGGGTTATGTTATTCAAATATTATTCTCTTGTTCTCATACATTTATGTGTATGTTGTGCATATGTATCTACTTTATTCACCATTATTAAGATTCTGAGGACACCCTTTATTCGTTTTTCATTCCTCATGTTAGGAGAAATGGTTTTTTGTAGTAATACCAGAAGGGGATGATATTTATGGGACATGTGGAATTAATTTCTCCGAAATAGAATATTATGTTACATTATTTCCAAATACACTAAAATATTATTGTTATAAGACATGTACTTTTTTAATGTGATGAATATTAATTAAAAATTATTTAATATCAATATATTTTAAGATTGGTTCACTATAAGTAAAAAATGTTAAATCAATATTTTGAAACATGGAAGAAAAAACATTAGTGCTTACCCTAGTTAAATTTCTAATGATATATCTAGGTATGTACTTAATGATAATCCTAGGGTTCCATCGATATAATAGTTGGTTTCAAGATTTAGGCATCCTATAAGTTATTTTTCATGATTATGTATTTTTCTACAGTGATAAGTGTCTCTTACTCTATTCTTTCGGGGTTAGTCAACAGGAAGAACTATAAGAAACTAGGTTAACATTAAATGTTTCATATGTCGAATTTTTATGAGTTATAAAAATAAAATCTATATGTGAAAATATCATTAAGAGAATCTAGAAGTTGGTATGAGTATTAGTTATAGAGATAATGAAAAATAAAATAAAATAATATTTGGAAGGTATGAGATGTTTTAACATTATTTTTTCTATAAAACGTTAGAATACAGATTAAATTAATGTTAATAACATTAATAATCCATTCATATATCATAGTATTGGAATGGGGTATTAAATAATATGATTATGAATCCTGATTAATGGATTAATAATATATTTGGATGAATGAAGTATATATGTTATGTATTTAAATGATTATTTTATATGAATCATGAAATATATAATTATTTTTAGTATAATTTTTTCATTAAGGATTTGAAAGGATATTCAAAACGGTTTTGATGACATTGAAAACTAATATAATGGATGTGAGATAATTTTATTAAGGTAAGGTAACCCTTAATGTGTTCAAGATGTAGATAAAATTTTGTTTATCTGGGATAATGATATTATTGATTTGGATAAATTAATTTGGATAGTATTGATAAAATTAGAACCTATTATAGATTTTTTTTTAAAGTGGTTTATGTTTTCATGGATGAAGTTTAAAACTTATTGGATTAAAGAAATATATTGTGTAATATTTAGTATAAGGAAGCATGTAAGTTTTCAAAAAGGATTTAGGGAAATTGAGGTTTTTAATAGGTTTCAAGAGAATATACAAAGAAAGTTTCCACATTTTTGGATTGTGAAAACCAATATCTACTTTTTAATATATGGGTGGTCAATGATAAGTGGATTTATTAACAATATTTCTGATGTTTTTATATTTTTTTCATTTTCAATAGTTACAAGGTTTACAATTTATGGTATGCTTTAAGTTAAAATTATGATAATGTTTTAGGGATTATGGTATTATATCACTATATAAGGATTTATACATATTGGATTACCTTGTCTCACCATTTCTATGTCATGATAAGAAAACATTGATGAAATGACTTATCATTATATTTATAGATCTCATCATCTATTAGTAATTTAAGAATTACAAATTCACCTTAATTTATAGAATTAAGAGATAATGTATTAATTGGTCATGGAATAACCAGAGGGTAATATTTTTCTTATGAAAGGGAATGAAATCATGCATGTGAATATTCTTCTGCAAAATTAATTAACCTTGGTAAAAGTTATTGAAATAAAATTCCTTCATGCTAAAATATTTTTATGATATTAATTAAATTTGTCACACTTCAAAAGTTTATGATTTTATGATTTGTAACTTTCTCCATACCTCCCACTTAATTTTGATCAGTGATCTTTATCAATCTTTATTATTATTTACAGTTTTTTCAAGTCTATTATTTCACATCTGACCTATGATGTCCTTCTTGGAATCCTAGTTGTGAGTTACTTTTGGTAATAGTTATGGTTTCAACATCACCTATTTAAATTATTTTTTATTATTCATTTTTTACTTAGATGATTTATGTCAAATTATTATTCAATTATTAATCTTTTGATAATGCAAACGAATTTTGATTACGAAATCCATTTTAAGGGTGCTAGAATGTAACACCTGAGTTTTATGAGTTATTATTTTTTAATAAATTAAATTATATGATGTATTAAATTTAATTCTACACAATTTTAAACATTATTTATACTCTAAAAAATTTTAATCTTATGGTACACACAACAATATCTTAGCTTGTATTGCATGCAGTAATATGTTTCTATGAAAGAGAATTTTATTATTTTAAACAAAACAGTTTAATGTATCCATTAATGTTAATATTATTAATTGTAATAACTAGTTTTTAAATATTATTCTTGATTCTTAATATAGATAAAAGAAATTAATAATGAAAAAAATAATTTTTGATAAAGTCTTTATGTTTTGAAAAAAAAATATTTTTTCTCAAAAGAACTGATTTTCATGTCATTTGAGCAATAATACAATTAACAATAGAAACTTTTAGAAACTAAATTAGATAAAACAAAAATATTATTTAATTTAGGAATGAAAAAAATATATTAGGGTTAATTTTTTGTATTTTACTAAATTATTTGTTTGGAGGAATAGTAAAAATAGTGACTTTTAATTGAAAATAAAATTTTCATTTAATTTTTTAATAAATTTAAATAAAAAATTAATTTTATTTTAATTTTTAATTAAAGAAATTTTACATCAATTAATCCCATTTATTTTATTATAACTAATTTCACATTGAAATTTGATATAGTAATAGTTCAATTATTAGAACATTTCTCACAAAAAACTGTTTATCTCATAGCTTCTGCATGATTAATTTTAAATTAATTTTAGAAACATATTTGAATTCAACTTGGAAAAAAAATTAATATTTTGACTCAGTATATAATTATTTTTCTAAAACGATAAAATTAATTTTTTGACAAAAATGATTAGTGATAACAATTAAAATTTATTACAGTAATTAAGGTAATAGCAGGCTTACATAATGATTAAAATTAGAATATAAGGTGCGTAAATGACCCACCACTTATAAAAAAACCACTTTTCATCAAATATTTTGACCATCTCCATCTTATGATCAATAATTATTTGTTATGGAGATGTTATATCATGAAAGTGTCCAGTATAACATGTTAAGTAAGGGAGATTTCAAAAAATGAACCTTCTTTACCATTAACATTTATAAATCCTTAAGATAAGGAAAAAACCCGATCATTGTAAATATTATATTGAAATGTAAAGGAGTTTTTAATCAAATAAATTGATATTTAATTTTCATAGATGAATTAAATATATTAACTACTTACAAAATGGAAAATATGGTAATTATTTAATTAATAATTACCAAAAATAAATGATACTAAAAATATTAAAAGTGAACTGCAATGATTAACATATAATCTTGTATTTTTTATATGAATATATATTATCACATAGGTTTGAATGTGATATATTTAAATTACCTCTTTGTCAAGGTATTTCTAAATTTATATTAAGTAAATATGTCAAAATTGACATTAATGTTATTTTATAATAAATGATATTTTATTAAATGATTTAAAATTTACAAAAATTTCTATATTTTTTCAAATGATATAATTTTTTTAATAAATATATAATATTTTCTATTTATGTAAAAATTGATCATTTATAAGCAAATTTTGTCCTTTAAATACTAAAAACATTATAAACGGGCTTCAGGTTAAATTAGTTTTTTCATTTACATGCGGTCATTTTAAAATTTATTACCAACCCACATGGGGTTTATTTTTTAAAATAAGATAAAATAATTGTAATTATGTGGGTATGGATTTTAGGATAAATCTAACTTTAATTTAGTCTTTATGGTTAATATAGTTAGGTTAGAAAACAAGTTACCTTAATAAAAACAAAAATGATACATGTGGGGAATCATTGAAGTTATGGAACAAAATCATAAAAATTAATTTTTTTGTGGTTGAGGTTTATAAAAAGAATAAATACACTTTACTCCATTAATTTAAAAATTTTATGCACATTAGGTATGGTATTCCTCCCAATAGTTTTTACCTTTTATTATTCACAAAAAAATCCACTCCCCATCCTCTATAAAAAGGCATTCACCTTTCCCATTCCTTACACCTATCAAGACACATTGGATCATCAAAAATATTCCAAAATTATCACAAAATATTTCTATTTTCCTAAAATGAGCATAAATTTTGGAATGAATCCAATCAAATAAGACCATTAGTGGGTACCAAAATGAGTTAAATGAATAAGAGGTAACATTATTTACCTTTCATTTTTGTTTTCTTTGTTTCTATACCCATTCATTTCATCTTATTATCAGATTATATAATTACAAAATTATAATTAATATACATAAATTCCCTATTCTAAGGGTTTTACTTACACTTACACACACCTTAATCATATGTGTAACGAACATACCATTCTTGCCCACTGTGTACTACCACCTCATTAAAAAAATGTCTTTCATTTTTTCATTACCACCTCTAATCGTTGGAGATTATGAAGAAAATAATGTTATATACATATATGATATTTATGATTCATTTATAATTTTTTAATTAATATATAACACATACCTCCATGCTTTCCATTTAGTGTAAATATGATAACTTCGTTTGTCGACACTGGGACTACTTCCTCCTTAAAGAGATGTGATTCATTCACACATTACATAAAAATTTTTAAGGATCAGTTGAGCATAATTATATTATAAATATAATATAATAATTATATTTAAATAATATGAAATATATATAATCATTAATTTCATTTAAAATATGTCAATACGATACAAAAAGCATCCATGCATACATATAGCCCACAATCTCCATGTACGGTGGTAACCATTTATTATTTTTATCATTTATAGATTACTATAAATAAATATATACATAATATATGTTATAATTACATAATATTTTAAAATCATGAAATATGTAAATTATGATATAAGTAAGGGGATCAATAATAAAATGTAAAAATATATACGAAAATAATGCGATTATTTCCCAAAATGTAACTTTAACATGAAATTTTTAATAAAAGGGTAATATAAATATATAATAAAATAATTTATGATATTATATATAGTAATATGGTTTTTGGGTGATTTATAATAGACATATACTTATTATACAGGATTTATAATGTGTATGAAAAATGTTAAGACTTTTGGAAATGGTTTCTCGTATCACTTTTATTTTGGTGTGATATATTATATATTCATGGCTTATTCTTATTCGGTGGTGTATATAAATTACTTTGAAATTTTATATCCTGATATTAATTTATTTCTTGATAATAAATTTTTCAATTTATGCTATTATTTCATGGGGTTTATTGTTAAAAAGATACAAATATGTAATGTAATTTAGTCTCAATTTTCATTCTTTGATTCGCATGTTATGTAATGCAATAATAGTCTTTTTTCTGGTGTATATACTGACATTTACATGTTGTTTCATGAATAAAATTATTTTTTTGGAATTTTAAGATTTATGTAATTTTAATTTTTAATGATGATTATAATTCAATTGTTGCAAGGTATTATGGGACTTTTTAAAATGTATAAACATAAATTTCATAAATAATTGTTTTAAATGACCGTTCAAACATATTTTCCATATATAATGAATGTTTTTTTATAAGACTCATTTTTCTACCATGGGTTATACCAGGAATAAATGATATGAATCCCAATAATTATCATGGGTTATTATATGAAGAAATAAAATTAATGCCAGACTATTTCCACTATATTATTATAGGATGAATTTTTTATAATATCTATTTCATTTCAAGGGAAATGATGTGATATTTATGAAACCCATATCTTTTTATGGTTCATGATATGATTAATGTTTTGTTATTTTGTGCCAATTTGATATATGATTTTATTATTTTTTGTGTGGGACCTATATCTACCTCTAATGCATTGGGTAAAGAATCATATAACATGATTATTATAGGGCTAGAACGTTGAGTGAAAATAGTGCAGTATGATATGGTTGTAATGAGGATTGAACTTGGTTATTAATAAAGGTATGGAATAGGAAGTGACCCATATTATGTAAAACATGGATGGAATGGTAAGAGAACTCAGTTAAGTAATAAATGGTCATAATATGAAGTTAATCCAATTCATTAATACAGTTTTGGAATTGGACATCCTCCTAGTTTAGAAATTCATCTGTCGAATAGGAAGTAAACCAGATTTAGTAATGCAAGGATGGAATGGGAAGTGAATTGAGCTCAGTAATATAGGGTCAGGATAGGAAGTTAACATAGTTCACAAATACAAGGATATAATAAAAATTTTGCATATCTAAGTAATACTATTTTAGAATGGGGATTGACACCGGTTAACAAAATTACATTTTCCACTAGTATAGTATTGAATGTATGTAATGACCCAAAACATTTATTAATGAAAATTCCAATTGATCTAATTAAATGTATTACTATGTAAAATGGTTATATAAGACATATTCACTTCCCTAGTTTTATGTTTATTGATTATAGAATATCATTAATAATTTTTACCATTGCTAATATAGTTGTTGAACAGTAACCACATCATTAATATAAATATAGAGCTTTAACAAATCCAATTTACTCACAAAAAGGAATTGATGGCCCTATCCAGTAGAATTTCTCCATATGAAGCACATTTTTTTGGAGCTCAGAAAGGAGGTAGCGTCACTGGGCTTCACTCTTAACCAAGCCCAATCCAAACATCAACATGGAAAGAATGAACTGAACCACCTACAGGAGAAGTGGAAGTTAATATAGATTACCGCCCGAGTGATGTTATCTAAACCTCCCTAAGACAATCTCACCATCGCACACCTTACCCTTAGGTAATATGTTGGTATTATAAGGGGTTATATAAAAAGACCCTAGAACTATTTTAATGGGCATTATTTTTATATAGAATAAGGAATATACTTTCATTCTATTATTGTTACTTTGTACATAGTTTTTTAAGCACAATATAAATTTATAGTTAATATTGAATTAACAAATCGGTTTTGATGAATTAATGGATTTTTCAATTAAATAATTCTTTGATAAAAAATTATTAAAAAATAAAATTCTATTAAATAAAAATGATCATAATATTTTTGGAATATAAATGTAATTTTTTATTATGGTTTGAATGTTGTTTTTTTCAAAATCGATGCATTTTTGATAAATGATGGTTTTTATTTTAAAATTAAAAATTCATATATTTTGAAAAATATTTAGATAAAATTAATATTATTTTTGGAATCAGGACTTCGAAATCATGAAATAGTGAATTTTTCATTATTTTTCGAGACAACCAAATATTTGAGTAAAAATTAAATACTGTTTAAATATAAAATGTGTTTATGAAATCATAATGGCCCAAAAGTGATGTAATAAAATACTATAAAATGGATGTTCGTCTAATGTATTATTTTCCATTAAAAATGTGATTTTATATTTGTTTGATTTATATTTCAAAGCCTTCAGGGACCCACTATGACTTTTAAAACATTTTAACATTGAAAAATGATTTCAATGAGAGTTAGAATCACCTCCACATAAGAAAACCTAATACTATAGTAATTTCAGCCATTTTCCTTATAATATAATTTCTTACGCTCTCCTTTGGAAAAAACCAAGGCCAAAAACTATGGTATGGTTTGTGGTTTTTATTACTTTAATGTGTAGTGTCCAAAACCTAAATAATAAAGAATTCCCCTTCCTTTCTTATATAAACCCACTCAATCTACCATTCCTCTTCCTTGAAACCATTTTCATCTTGAACAACCCCTTCCCTATTTTCTCTATAATCCTTCCAAGGTTCCTCAATCTCCCAAGAAGCCTCTCTCAAGCCTCTCCCAAGCCTTTGGGATCACACTTCCAAGGTAGGGATTTCTTTCTTTCTCATTCTTGTCCAAATGTATTTACATTGATATACCAATTTATTTTAAATTAAAAATTATGGGGTATGATTTTTCACCTTCCCATACAATAATATTAAGGTTTAAATGGTGATATACCTCTTTCTCTCTCATTAATGCCTCCCATTTACACATGTAACAGTGCCATAATTCCGTAAGTAATTTCTCTCTTCTCATTTACATTCCAGCAATTCTTTTATATTATGCATCTAAATTAAATTACATATGTCGGGATACTATATTCCATGACCCTCTTACTGTATATTTTATTTAAAAATGATGAGAGACCCCTTTCACTCCCATCAACCCATTTTACGATTTGTATTTGATGTCGTTATGTTTCCAAAATTTCCCATTCCAAAATCATCATGTAAGTAAATACCGTAACAATTTCTTAGTCAACGGTATTGAAATTTATGAATATATACTTTTTGACTATATATTTTCATGAATTTGGTCCACATTCCTTTATCGTGGAATAAATGATGATGTTGAATTATTCTATGTTATATGATCCATGTTGTACACTGATGCAAGAAATAAAATATTTATAAAGGGTGTGCCCTGATAGGGCTCCAATGCATTGGGTAATGATTAGTATCATGATACGTCAAGTGTAATGAGGGTTTACTCACTCTAATTTATGTTCAATGAGGGCATACTGATTCTCCATGTAAAATGAGCAATGGATCATGATAATATCCTATTAAATGTTGTTTCCACATTCACATATTATGATAATCATCCTATACCATTCCATTATGTTCATGTACCCCTTATGATCCATTGATATTATTTTTTTCTAACATTTATTGAATTCTTCACGTTATGACTAGTTTACTCCCATAATGTGATTTATAGCTTTCCCTTTTCTTATGCATGCCCTCAGGTTATCCCATTCAATGCTATGTACGAATGAATGTGTGTGCTCATGTAAAAGAAGTTTTTAATAAAGATGTGTATTTTAGGTTTTAAGTTATTATGTAATGTTCCATATCCCTAAATACACTATCCTCTTGATCTTCTATGTTGTATCAAGTGAATATTTTAGGTAATAAATTATTTTTATGAGTGAAATAAAGACCAGGGTTGTTATAGTAGGTATTAGAGGATAGGTTTTATTATTGTGGGGATTAGAATTAGAAAAATGTATTGAAAGCCTTATGGATAAGACTATGTATAATAAAAATATCTCACAATTTTGGTGAGTACTGAGTAAGTTTTTATCATGAAAATACATCTATGTCTGGATACATGCAGGTACAGGATGCTCAGGAAAATATATATCTAGTGGTATAACCTGAAAACACCACATTGAGCTATACTCACATGAGAAATGGTGTATGACAACAGGCCTTGCTGCAATCATGGTTACAACACTCCCAGAATATATGCTTAGGTAAATTGATATGCTTAGTATGAACCATTAGTAAAAGTATAAAATAATTTCCCCTAAGAGTATATGTTGGGATATAGATAATGGGTTACATAGATAAGTTTAGGAAATAATTGTAATTTATATGTTATCCCTTTTTCAATGTATTCCCATTTATTTGTTACTCCAAACATTCCTTTTATTCCATATAATGGCTGGTAATATGAGGACTTAGGCTAACAACTGATGCAAAGATCAATGTGATGACTATTCTAAGGAGATTCCCAATCTGAGGGGAGTGTCAATCATAATCTTTTTCACGATACTCTCTTAGTTAACTCAAATTTTGAATATAAACATGGTTCAAGATGAAATTTCAACCCCCCCCCCCCCCAAGAAAGAACAAGCCACAATCGATAGCTTTGTGGGAAAATGGCCACCTACTTTTAATGGATCATATGACCCCTCATTCACCGAAAAATGGATCAACTCCATTGAGAATATCATCTATATCCTTAAATGTTCTGAATAAGAGAATGTAGTTCTTGATTCTTATCTTATAGATTGTGATGTTGATCAATGGTGGACATTGATCAAAAATATGAAACCTGAGGAGGAGATCGAGGCTTTATAATGGAAGGGTTTCTGGAAAAAAAATTGATAAATATGTTCCTCGCACCCTCCGACATATGATGGAAAGAGACTGACTTTCCATCAAGAAAAAAGATATCGAATCCATCAAAGAATATGAGTAAAACTTCCCAAGGATTTCACGATATTCCTATGGCTTTGTTTTGACCCCATAATGCATTGTTGACTGCTTATTTTGTGGGATAAAACCAAGCATATGGAAATCCCTAGCAATCTGTGACATCGAGAGCTATGAGGAAACATTCTGATATGCCCTAAATATTGAAATGGATATTGGTGAATCTAAATTGTATCGTGGGGAAAAGAATCAAAAGTTTATCTCTAATTCTGTAGTTGTGATGGATAAATACAATAGTGATAAGAAAAACTAGCAACCCACTTGCCAAAGGTGCAGAAAAAAGAACCCCAGAAATTGCCTGAAGGGGATAAGGAAATTACTTTGGAGTTGAAGAGAAGGGCAGCTAGCCACTAACTATAGACAAGAAAAACATGTGTCTGTGATAGAGGAGAGGAATAATCCATTCGAACCTCAATGTGTTGTTCATTACATCAAATCCAATGAACCAGGGAAATTTTTAAACTAGTTTAATAAGATAATGGTTTTCAGAGGAAATCATCAACCTCTAATGCAATATGGGTGATCTATTTTCCATCACTACCACCAATGTGATCACTTACAAGGATGTGGTGAAAGATATTATAGCTATTCATTCAAGAATAGTGAACATATTTTTTGATTATGGTTCTATGTATTCTTTTTTATCCCAAATGTTTAGTATAAAAATCACAAACCACTATAAAATCATTGAAGTAAAAATGTCATAGGGAATGAAAAATAGTGAAATCATTGCATCCTAGAAATATAAATCTACCCCTATCATAATTTTTGGATTTAACTTCGTGGAAAACATCTCTGTACTCTCTCTGGTGAAATTCTCTACAATTTTTGTCTTGTATTGGATTTCCTTATATAGAACCAACCAAAATATCCATGATAGGGAAATCACTCTCCATATGGTGAATCGACCCCCAATTCTATACAAGTGCAAGGTGGAGATGAATCTTTTTTATCACAATCATCTCAAGTGTGCATATTATTTCCCTATTGGCACAAATATATTTCTCAAATGATTGAGAATAAGGAGACAACTATCCCTGAATACATGCCTATTGTGATGGAATTCGATGAAGTGTTTCCCAGGGAATTTTGTGGTCTTCCTCCTAGAAGATATGTTGAATTATCAATTGATCTTATACCTAGGGAATTTCCAATAATCAACCATCTTTATTGAATGGCTTATTTAGAGCTTGATGAGCTCAAGAAAAAACTATAAGAGAATCTAGAAAAAGGGTTTTTATGACCATGTGCTTCACCCTGGGGTGAAGTAGTCCTCTTTGTCAAGATGAAGGATGGGTCAATGCTCCTTTGCATTGATTTTTGATAGCTCTACAAAATCACAATAAAAACAATAATCCTCTTACATGAATTTATGACTTCTTAAATCAGCTCTATGTAGCCCAACACTTCTTCAAAGTAGATCTGCGGTCAGGATATTATCAATTAAGGGTGAAGAAGGAGGATATCCTCAAGACTAGTTTTCGTACAAGATACGGGCACTATGAATTCACAGTAACTCTTTTTGGAATCACTATGGATCCATAAATATTTATAGACTTGATGAATATTGTATTTAGAGATTACCTTTAAACATTTTTTGTAGTATTTATAGACGATATTCTAATATACTCCAAAACAAAGGATGAGCATAAAGATCATCTATGAACAATACTAGAGACCTTGTGAAAGGATAATCTCTATGCAATGTACATCAACTGTGAGTTCTAGTTGAAGGAGGTCTCATTATTGGGTAATATCATCATAAGCAGTTGGAGATCTCTGGATCCCTCCAAGACATATGCAATTGAAGGATGGACAAGTCCAACATTGGGGATGGATATCCACAGCTTCCTGGGGTTAGTTGGTTATTAACACTGATTTGTGAGAAATTTATCATGATTGTCAAACCCTCTTACCAAGATAACTTTAATGGATTCAAGTATTATTGGAGTGATGAATGTGATGAGGGATTTAATGAGTTTAATGGCAGGCTCATCACTATTCTCGTGCCACTATTACCCACAAGTGGAGAACTTTTTGTTATATTCATTGATTCTTCGATGAAGGGCATTGGATGTGTGTTGATTCAAATTGATAAAGTCATGGCATATGCCTCAATGCAATTTAATGTTGATGAGAAAAACTATCCAACACATGATCTAGAGTTGGTTGCAATAATCTTCTCTTTGAAAATTTGGTCGAATTGCCTCATTGGGGAGAAGTGTAAAATATGTAGGGGTCACAAAAGACTAATGTATATATTCACATAGAAAGAGTGGAACATACACCAAAGAAGATGGTTAGATCTAATCAAATACTATGAATTCTAAATCCATTACATCCTTGTGAAAGAAAACATTGTGGCATATGATCTATGTATAAATTACCTAGTGATTCTATCATTGGTGATAATTGAAAAGGATGTAATAATTTTATATTTGATGAATATTGACATAGAAATAATATATATAAGGGAACATCAACAATCCTTTCAAAAATTACTATGCAAAGGTCTCTTTTAGAAAGGTTAAAGGATGCTCAAAATGATGATGTGGGAATTCAGAATAAAGTGGAAATGATTAGAAAAGGGAAATCCTCAGAGTTCAATTTTAATGAAAAAGGAATTTTGAGATTTGGTCCCAAGCTATATGTTTCATCATAATTAGAGTTAAAGAAAGAAATTTTGGGGGATGCACATAGTTCAAATTTTTCCATTCACCCAGGAAACACAATGGTGTATACAGTTATCTGAGAGCATTATTGGTGGGATAACATGAAGAAGGAGATCGCTGAGTATACATCAAAGTGTCTGGTTTGTCAGCAAGTGAAGGTAGAGAGGTAGAAGTCTAATTGGATGATGCAGCCATTACCCATACCAGCAAGGGAATGGGAGAACATCACCATGGACTTTGTCAGTGGGCTTCTAAAGACATTCAAAGGAAAAAATTCTATCTAGGTTGTTTGGGATCATCTTACAAAGACTTCACACTTCATTGAAATTTTGGATGATTTTTCATTGGATCAACTAGAACTGATATATACTAGATATGTGGTAAAGATGCATGGAGTACCATTATCTATTGTATCCAATCGAGATATAAGATTCTTCTTTATGTTTTGGAAGAGTCTTCAACATTCTCCGAAAACTGAGATGAACTTCAGTATGGTTTGTCATCCTCAAACTTATGGTCAATCTGAGCGGACTATCAAAACACTTGATGACATGTTGAGATAAATACAAATAGACTTAAAAGGATCATGGGATCAACATCAAATTCTAGTTTAGTTCTATTACAATAACAGTTTCACGCAAGCATCCAAATGTATCCTTCTAATGACTTGTTTGGGAGGAGGTGAAAACACCAAGATGTTCAGATGAAGTTGGAGAGAGAAAACACTTAGGTCCAAAAATGGTCAAAGAAATGGTGGAGAAGGTTAAGAACATCCTACAACACATTAAATATTCTCAGAGTCAACAAAAGAGCGATGCTGATAATCATCAATTAGGCCAAGAGTTTGATGTTGGAGACATGGTATTCCTCCACATATTTTTATGGAAGAGATTTATGAGTTTTGGGAAGAAGGGAAATCTTAGTCCAAGGTACCTTTTCCCTTTGGAGATCCTTGATTGCATTGGTGAAAAGGAATATCGACAAGAACTCTCATCAAACCTATATCAAGTACCCTATGTATTCCATGTATCACTCTTGAGAAAGTACATACTTGACCCATCGAATCTACCCAATCTAGAGGTGGTAGCATTGGAAAATAACTTTTTTTATGAATTGAAGCCGGTGAAGATCTTAGATAGTAGGGAAAACACTCTACAAAATAATGCAATGCCCCTTGTAAAGGTGTTGTGGATAAACCACAAGTTTGAAGAAGAATTCTGGGAATTAGAGGAAGTGACAAAAAAGAGATACCCTCGTCTATTTTAGTGTGAGAAAAGGTAATTTTGAGGGAGAAATTTCTTAAGGGGGGAATATTGTAACAACCCAAAATATTTATTAATGAAATTTCCTCATGATCTAATAAAATGTATTTCGATGTAAAATGTTTATATAAGACATATGAACTTCCTTGGTTATAATTTTTTTGATTTAAAAATACGGTTAAGAAATGTAACCATTTCTAATATAGTCATTGGACAATGACCACGTGACATGTATAAAAATAGGGCTTTAACAAACCAAATTTACTCACACAAAGGAAGCGATGGCCTCATCCAGTAGAATTTCTCCATAAGAACTCCATTTATTAGAGATCGGAAGGGAGGTAGCGTTATTAGCCTTCGCTCATGACCAAGACCAAGGTGAACTTCAATATGTTAATCTTAAACACTACCACCTATTGGAGAAGTTGAAACTAATGGAGATTACCACTCGAGTGATGTTATCTAAGCATCCCCAAGAGTCTTTCTCACAATTGCAATCTTTACTCTTAGGTATACTGCAGTTGTTATAAGGGGTTATGTAACAAGACCATATCACTATGATTATGTGCATTATTTTGTATAGAATAAAAACTATACATTAATTTTATTATGGTTACTTTTTAAATAGTTTTTAAAGCAGAAATAGTATTTTTTTAGTTAATATTCAATTAAAAAATTTATTTTCTTGAATTAATGGATTATTGAATAAAATAATATTTTAAAAAATTTTACTCATAAATTAATTTTAATTAAATATAAGTGAATATATAATTATTATGAATAAAACTTTAATTGTTGTTATGGCTTGAAAGTTGTTTTTATCAAAATATATGAATTTTTGATAAATATCAGTTTTTATTTTAAAAGAAAAAATTCAGATGTTTAGAAAATTACATAGATAATATTAATATTATTTTTTGTAATCAGGATGTTGAAATTATCCAACAGTGAATTTTTCATAAATTTCTAGGACAGTCGAATTTTGGGTAATAATTAAATTCCGTTTAAATAAATAATGTGTTTTATGACATTATAACTACCCAATAGTGATGTAATAAAATACTATAAAATGTATTTTCACCCAATACATTTTTAAACATAAAAATATTTGATTTTATATTTGTTTGATTTATTATACAAAACCATAGTATCCCTTCCAAGAATTACAAAAAAAATTAACATTTTAAAGGATTTCCCTAAGAGTGGGATTCACCTCCACAAATGAAAGATAATTATTTTAATAATTTTGTACATTTGCCTTATAAAATAATTATCTCCACTCGCCATTGGAAAAAATCATGGTAAAAACCATGGGATATTTTTTTTTGATTAGTTTACTATGTAGTGTCCAAAACCTAAATAATAAAGAATTTCCTCTTCATTCCTATATAAACCCACTCAATCTCCCATTCATATTCAATAAATGCATTTGGATCTTGACCACCCCCTTCCCTCATCTCTTTATAATCCTCACAAGACACCCCAATCTCTCAAAAAGCCTCTCTTAAGCCTCTCCCAAGCCTTTGGGGTCACACTTCCAATGCGGTTGTAGTTCCTACCAAAAATTCCAGGTCATATTAATATTTTAGGCTCTCATGCATTATGATCTTTTTCCCCTTATGATTAATGACTTACAATAATCTAATATTTATTCCATTAAAAATTATTATGTTATTTGATATGTAGGGTACAATAATTAAATTCTAACCAATTGTTCTCAAATCATTTTGTTCATTTTATTCTTATGTATCACTTTTATTTATCGTTATCAAGAATCTAAGCTCACCCATTGATATTCTTCTCTTCCCTTGGTTATGAAGAAATGATTTATATATTATTACCAATTGAGGAAGAACATTATGGGACATTTTGAACAGATTTCTCAAAATTAGATTATTGTGTTTCTTTTTTCCAAATACACTAAACTATTACGATCCTCTGGAAAGTACTTTTAAATTTTATTGATAATTCAAATAAATGATTTAATTTCTATGTATTTTATCCCTAGTTCTCTATAGAGAAATCAATCCGATTATTAATAATTTAAATCTAAATCTATCTTTATTAAATAGAACCATATTTATAGTGGGATATCACTATGGTTTTGTGGACAGATACGAGATTAATATATAAAGGTAAGGACTAAGTATCCTTGGATTAAATTTTGTCTCCCCCGTCAAATCCTAGTTAACCCCTACAATGCTGATGGACCTCATGTAACACATCCTTTAGGGTCTAAGGACTCATTTCATTCATCTCACATTATAATGGACCAAAATACTCTTTTAATTGTATGTTATAATTTTTAGTTATTTTCTCTTGTGTAATCAATTTTTTATGGGGGTTTAATTATGTTTTGTGAAGGAATATAATTAGTGTTAATTGTGGGATTTAATTCATCGGTTTAATTTGGGTCTCCATAGTTTTTGGTGGCATTATCCAATGCGAGGGTAGTTACTCACTTAATGGTCCATGCTTAGAGAACGTTGAGCTTCTAATAAACAAAAGGAATCACTTAAATTTATCTATATTTAATTTCATGTGTGGAATTATCACACAAGAATACTTTATGTATTTGTGTATTTATCCAAATATAGATAAAACATTGTATTTATAGGAGCAATGGATTTGATGAATTTTTAGTGTATTTTATTATTTTTTTATGCTAATTGGTGAATTAATTTTTTAGGATATTTTAATATCTATGTGATAAAGATATTTTGAGAAAATAATGTCACAAATAAAGTAAATTGGTTAAACAATTTTATTTGAGGAAAATTTTAATGGTTTTGGAAATTTATTTTTATATTAGTTTGTAGAGGATTTTGATGAAAAAAATTCATAATCCCTAAAAAAAATTATGATCTTTTTTATTTTAATAGATAACAATGTTATAGGTCTATTATTTCTATATAACAATAAACAATGAATAAATTATTACTATATGGTAAAAAATTATAAGTTAAATTTTTTTGGGGATGTGTGACCCAGTTTTTATTGTAGAGGAAAAATGTACCATTTTATATGGCCACAGTTCCATTTCTACTGTGTGAAAAATGATTGTATAAATTATTTGGTCCCTAGGAACTCTTATATGAATGTTGGGTTTCGTTGAAAACCTTGAATTGTTGGTTTTACATGATTGTAAATTATCTAGGATCTTTATATTGTCTCACTAATATTTTTTTCATATAGTTTGGAACTATGGATGAGTGGTAAGATTGGAGAGTGTGTTGTGGTAATAGAAAGTAACTTATATGTATCTAAAGTTGATAATATATTAAACGGTTTGGGAAAATGATAGGTTTGAGACATTTTTGCATAGGTATTACTCGTAAATGTTATTATTTCATGTCTCTTATTTGATGGCATTTAATTTGGTTATTATTCATTGGTTTTTAATTACTTATCATAATATGACACTATATTTTCTTTTTGATGTTCAGACATGTTATCTTTGGTAGATTCCTAGAGTTCATGAACAATTAGTGAATGAAATATGTGAAAATAATTATCCAATATCATGGAGTTATTGTTTGGAAGAAATTTTTAATTTTTAATATTATAGTAATAATGATGAAAAACAAGAATGTGAGTGATTTTTTCATAATATATTCATAACTTGGATAATGGGCATAAAAGGATAATACTTGAAATAAAAGTGGTAATAATTAATTAATAGTTAGTCATTACATAATTTTGAGGTTGATGATTCTGTTCTTTTTTGTACCATGTAGATTATGAAAGAAATATATGTGTTTTGAGAGGCTCCTTTAGAGGGAGGGGCTGTGACATATATGGATAAATTTAAATTGTAGTTTTTTATGAAAATGTTGATATAATATTTTGATTACAAAAAATAATTCCATATATTAAACATTCACTTTTTAATGTTGTTCAAGTTGATACCTATGGACAATCATTCATGAAAATCGTATTTCATGAAATTTGAGTGGATTTTTCCTCTACAATTGAACCTTTGATCAGTAGATTTGATACTATAAATTGTTATTATATGTATCATAACATCATTCAATATGTTTAGAGGGATCTCACCTATTTAATCAATAAATTTATGTGAACCTATTGGATAATGTGTTCCTTTAATCTAGAAAGATCACTCATATATTCATTATTTTCTTAAGGATAACGTTATAAATTAGGGAAAGACATCGAAATATGGTCTTGATGTTTCACAGTACATTATATGAGAAATATAGATGTTATCATCTCCAATGGAAAACAATATTGAAATATTATTTTCCTGGATAACCCAAATGCATGTGAATCTTAATGATTCTCTTATATATTCTTCTATGGAAACTTCTACGTAGCATAATGGGTAATAATTTGAATGAATATAAGTGTCTTCCAAAAAAATTGATAAATCAATTTCAAGTGCCCCACAGAATATGTTACCTCTATTTGAAAATTCTCAAGAATTATTTTTCTACAAAGTCAAACAGTAACATACCCTCTAGAAAATCAATTCCCATAAAACAAATGGTCAAAATATGGACTGAGTGATAAGTCAACAACTATGAAAAGGTTATATGTTCATCCAATACCTCTTCCAAAAAACATTGTCAAAAGAATTGATATGAGTGTGTATTCCTTTTGGAAAATCAGAAACATGAAATATCTTGGTAATTATATTCCTCAAAACTTTCCAAAAACCATATATAATATGAAGGAAATCATTTATTTGACTACCCTTTATAGAAAGAACAGTAGAGTTGTTGTATAAAAGTGAATCCAACATCCCATATGACCACATTTTCATGCCTCTATTTTTCTAAGACACATAAATATTATTTGACCCAAATATCACGTTTCTCAATACATTCTCATAACTGGAACAAGAAAATGATTTGTGATTGAAATTTTTTTCTTTATTGAGTCTCTAATTTATATCACGCTTTTCCAAAATGAACCATCAAATAAGTAAATCTCATATATTCCAAAACAGATCCCTCTTGGAAAATTTATTAGGAAACACTTTCTTATGTCCAAACGTAAAATGTCTCACCCAAAGATGAATATAATATATCATTTTAAAACACATTACAAATTTTCTCAATAAAATGTTCATGTTATACATTTTTCATGTAATATTGATATATTTTTTTATTACATTTTAATATTCTCCAAATATATTGTTTCCCGTCTATATTATGTTAAATCAAGTAAATATTGATAGCTCATTAGTTTAATCATTTATTATTTCCCAGGATTTTTGTTCATGTGTGATATATAGAATTTTTCTTCTATAAAATGACTCTGCACTTTTAGATATTTCAAAAAAAAGGGATAAGACATATATACCAACATTTTTTATCATGTGAATATATGTCAATATTTTTTTGTTATTATTTTAATAGGATATGTGATCGTCAAAAAATGATTATTGGAAACACTTATATTGTTCAATCGTATCATAGTATTTCATATGTTTTAATTCTCAAAATATTTAATTTTTTAATTAAAACTTATCAATCATATGTAATTATAACTGTATATGGTATATTTTTGTTGAGTTTTGAATAAATATTTATACGGGAAACTTAATATGTTCTTTTAAATCCTAACAAGTTATATTTTGAGCAGACTCGGGATCTTCTAAAAATAGAAAATTAAATATCTTACAAAATTCAAGAAATAAGATTATATCTTGAAAGGACATGTAATATGGTAAATATATTAATAAGTAAGAATGTATGATATAATAAATATAAGTTGAAGGAAAAAATCATAAGAGATAATAAATTTATGCACATTATGTTTGAAAAAATAAAAATGTTAGATGTGTATACCCAATACCCTACCATTATTCAAATTATATTATGAATTCTTTTTTCTAGTTATCCTACAAAGGTTCAATGTCATTTGAGGGGGAATATAATATAATTCTTAATATTCCACTCTCAGAAATAAATTTCCATAAAATCCAAAACTAAATATAATAAAACATTTTATTGAAGAGAATTATTATGAAGAAAAGATTTATATGATCAAAATGTTCCTAAAGAAAATTATATTGAAGCTAGAATTCAGTGAAGGCATGTTTCGTTTTTTATATTTATTTAAATTATTGAAGAATTTTATAACATTTTATAATATTAATAATATTACACTATTATATTTAATTTATAATATATGTTTCAATGAAGAATCAGGAAATTGTGATTTAAATATTTTTATATTTCAAAGAAAATATATAGTTCAAAGGTAAATGATCATACATAAAATATATATACCAATACATACGATTTTTATCAAAAAAGAAAAATGATTAATAAAATTACATTTAGTTTACTTTAATTTTTTCATGACTATTGGATTTGTAGAAGTTGTCATATTCTAGAATGTATAGAGTTTCTCCTTTGATTCAAGAAAAAATTATAAAAAGTTTTTTATCTTTTTTTTGAGACAATGTGTATTCAAATAAGAAAACAATTTTATTTTGTGCATTGAATACTATCATGTACAATGGATAAATATCTATAGGTATTTCACAAATTTATATTATATCTCTATTTATATTCTTCTTCACCTTTAAATTGCATCATTCCACTATATGTCAAACTAATAATATTTTTCTTCATCTATTTATTGTAAAACATTGTATGTATATATGATTATTTGAAAGTATTTAAATTATTTTTTTGGAATAAGGGAGATCCTTATAAAATTCCTAAAATATTTTACATAACAATTTTCAATTGAATTCACTCATCCATTGAGGTTCCTAGAAGAAGAAACTACATATTAAATGTAACAATAATCACTAAGAGTGTGATTAGTGGAGTGGGATATGTGATTATTGTTCCCCAAAAAACTATAAATTCCTATATATTCTCTCTATTTTATTCTCTACTTGTATAAATTTTTAACCTATAAACATATAAATAATTGTTTTAGGGTGATTTTCAATTGGGGTTATAAGATTAAAAACAAAATTCAATAAAAAAAATTCATTATGTAATCCATCTCGGAGAAATAACATTACATCAGAAAATAGAACATATATTTTCCCAAGGAATTTATTTATAATATATTTCTCATGATATATTTACATTTTATTTGAATGAATTTTTTAATTATAATTTTATTTATAAAGTTGAATAATTATAATTGGTTCCCAAACTACTTACAAATCTTTCATTTCAACCAACATTAACAAATATTATGTGTACATTCAATGTAATAAAATATATAAATATTTTTAATTGACATAAATTCAAAAAAATTACATTCATTTACCTATTTATTGAGGTTTAAAAAACCCATTCATTAGTATAAAAAAATATACAATAAATTTCATCATTACCTCCAAAAATTATACAATATATATATAAAATAAAAACCAATGAGAATTTCCATGAATAATTAATGTTTATATTTTTTTTCTACTATCCATTTTTTGTAATTTAATGTATTAAAAAATGTGTCTATATTTGAATACTGATTTCTCATGTATTGATTCAAACTATTCAAATACATATTAAAATTTGAAACATACTAATCATAATGGCCAAGAAAAAACTATTAAGCCATTTTATATACACCTAATATTAATGTTCACCATTAAATATTTTAGACATAACATGTATTTTAAATATTATATTCTTCATTTTATCCCCTATTTTTTGGAAGGATACATTTATCTATTAACAAGTATATCTAAAAATTAGTAATAATATTTTATACCTTATACAAGTGAATTCCATTTAAAAATTGATTCATCTTTCCCTTATCTATTTCATCTATTTCATTTAAATTATTTTTCCCCACCTTCATTTTTCTACAAAAATCTTATTTCTAAACATTGGTACTCCCTACCATGTGATATTACTTTCAATATAATCTAATTATTCTTTAATGGAATCAAAACACACTTTATACTAGATTACATCATGGAAATTAATTTGATCATCATTAAAAAATGAGATCTATGTTTTTTTTAAAGATTATCTTTTTTGAAATGATGAATATGGATATCCATTATTTTAACCATCATTTGTTTATAAGTTTTATATATAGTGAATTGGATTAATCACCATACCTATATATGTAAAAATATTTTATATATATCTATCAAAAAAAATATTTTTTATTATAAAAATTAATCATGTATTATGTACGAAATCTAAAAAACATCAAAATTAAAATCATGTCCCAACTGAAATAAAATAATAAAATGATGTTTAATAAATTTTACAAAAAACATTTTTTACTGTATCACAAGGATTATTATAATATTTTTAGGTCTGGAGCATATCATCTTTTGGGAATATACCTTCTGTCATAGTGTCGAAAAATGAAATATTCAATTGTAATTTTTACACTTGAAACATGGTATATAGGTACTGAAATTTTTTGTAATTGAATTTTATTTATAATACACATTGTACTATGAAATTCTTATCAATTACCACTTGTAAAAATAATGTTTTATAAAACAAGATCCTTAAAATTTTCATTGATTCTTGTATCATGTTCAATAAATAATAACCTTGATTTAAAACACCCCTTTATCAATGTCTATTTACAAAATTGAGATATTACTAGTCATTTCATATTTAATGACCAATAACACCATCGTATATTTATAAATCATTTAAGTATAGAGAGAATCAATTATATCATACATGAAGTATGAAATATTATGTAGTCTTATTAAATTAATATTTGAACTATTTTTCATGCTTTTTATTGGTTTAATATTCTTAAATTTTGATTTTCTCTTACTCATTTTTAATTTTTACATCACTACTACTTAAAATTTATTTATATTTTTCAGGTTTTTTGTATTTTCAGGATGTTGTTTCTAATTATAGTAGTGTTTTCAAAATTAATTCTCACTTTTAAGATTTTTGCAATATGTAATGATTTTAAATAACCCCAAAATGGAATTTGAAACAGTGTCTCTCTCTCTAAACTCTAAAACATCTAAATTATAAATCCTCTTTTATTATTCTTCCTTCTTCAAAAAAACATATCCTCCATGATATAGAGTCTCAATAGAAGATGGTTAAGGAGTAAAAAACTCTTGAGTTCCCATTTCTTGTTTTATGCCTCCTTTATTGAAAAGAAAATCCAGCTCTAGCACACCACGCAAACTTCAAAAGCTACATTTGTTGAAACATATAGTAATTTTGGAGAAAGATATAGATACAAAATGGTTGAGTAAAAAATTCACTTATATAGAAATCTATACCTCAGAAAGGATGGATTATGTACATCCAATAGAACAAGAATTCATTCTATATAATATTATGAAATTATTTCAATATAAATATGTATTTTAATGCTAGTGAGCTGACAGATTGAAATATGGTGACTCTCAATGGAAAACTGTTGGTTTATTATTCAAAATGAAGGGTCAAGATTGAAAATATGCTACATAAAGGATACATTAAAGATTTATAATGCTATTATCTAATCATCCATGATCATTTTAAAATTAAAAGGGTACTGAAATATATATATATATATATGAATGTAAATTCTTTCAAAACCAACTAATTTTTACCTCAATGGAAAGTTTAAGTTGTTTTTTATGTATATTAAACATTTTATTTTTAACAAGGTAGGTGACACTAATATTTTGAGTCACTAAGAAATATAATTTTTATAAATATTAAATAATTATATGCATATTAGTCCAACTATATATCTTAGGAGGAATATAGTGGAGTCATGTAAAACCTCTCCATCATTTTAATATTCTTCATTCCCTTTGACCATTTCAAATTTATTATAATTTAATATAATATTTCCTAAGGATTAGGGTAAATCTACAGCCTCTAGTATTTTTTTAAATAAATAAAATTACAAAACAATTTTGGGAAACAATATCCTTTATAAGAAGATATTGTCTTAAGAAGAGGAAACATGTGTGGTAAATTTAATCTTCTGATAACCTAGGGAGGAAAAGGATATAACACATTTTTGTTTGGATGATGATAAACTTTTTCAGTACTTCCTTGAATGAAATAATGTTGATATGGATATTTCAAGAGATGATGAAATTGTGAAGTTAGATAATGAAGGTAGAAAATAATATGAATAATAGAATGACTCACAAGGGATATTTGATACAAAATACCTACTCCAATGAGTTTTGGTTTTTACACTCATGAACCACCTGTCCCTTTTCCTTATAAATAAGAATATTTTGGTGATATAGATACTATGAAATCAATGCCTCTATATTTTGAGGTAGATTGAGGATCTATAAAAGATTCACTTAACATGAGTCTTGAAATTAGGACTACCTCGTGGCCTGTGGTAGGGGAATTTATGAGTGTTGGATATTTTTTAGATAGTTATAAAGACCATAATGGGTACACCACTCCTAAACATAGTAGACATAGCACCCCAAATTTAACTAATAATCATGAGGGTTCCCTTGGTTCTCATATTGACAATGATAAAATAATTTAACCCATTTCTTATATACCTGTATTACCAAAATGTGAGATAAATATAATGGCTAATGTATTTCTATTCATTTTATTTGTTTTTATCCATGTGAGAATTATAGGAAGAAGTTTATAGAGATTATTTAGACATTGTTAAATATTGAGAATCATAATTGATAAGAATTTGTGAGTTTAATGATATTTAAATGGAAAATAATTTGATATATATAATTCTAAAAAGGCTTGTATACTGTCCCTTTTTAGATAACCGACATCTATTTGTGAATATGTGACTAAAGATATTTTACCTCTTAAAATAACTTCATCTCCACCTCCTCCTAATTATTCCATTTCCATTATATAATATTTATGTGATTTCGATGCTAATATAATCACTCTTCTTAAGGAAGTGCATTTTAGATATGCTGTTATAGTGGTATCATATAAGAAAAAAGATAAATTAATGATTTTTTCTCTTGTTTTTACTCATATTCATAATTTTTCTATTTATAAAATCTCACATATGAATCAAGTGATTATATATTATATTAGTAAGGATGGGGGTTTTCAAGATGAATTAACTGACATGATCATGATAGGTGATTAAAAATACATGAATTAAATGGGGAAATATTTTTATTCTACTATACCTCTACCACATCCTTCTATAACTAATCATAATTCATTTTTTGTAACATTATTAAGGTTGATTGTATAGAAATAAATTAGTTTTGGGTTATATGGATTTCTAAACAATAGATAAATTATCCTATATATTTTTCAATCTAATGAAGCTAAGACATTGAGTTAGTAAGAGCTTCTGACCTTCCAGTATGAAAAATAAGGACATTATCGTGAGATCTAATGAAATTTATTTCTGTATAATCAATAAAAAAAATGAACGTGGATATTCAATTTAGATCAATAGAAAGTGATATCATAATTCCTCCGATAACATAATATTTCAAAACTCAATTATATAAGTTAAATGATTTTTATCATTCATGAATATGTTTCTATAGTGCAAGGAAAAAACTAATGATATAGTGGATGAAGGATTATTTGACAAGAAGGAATTTTCCAAGAATATAGAGCCTTATCTTAATAGTGATCACAATAATATTGCTTCAAAATTAACATTGCATCTACTTTAATTAAATCCAAAAACTAACTCTATCACTCTTACATTACAATTTATATCAATGTATCCTTTTCACTTTATTCTAGTTCATGAAATTCAACATTTTAGACCTATTTCCAAATATATTCTAATTTCTGGACCATTTGCTGCTAAACCACACACTTCAACCAATCCTCTCTCCTAGCCTTATCAAGAGACATCCAATTCTTATATTGATCCTTAAATAACAAGATATTCAGATTCTATTTTTATTAAGGAATCTTATAAGGAACCAATATTTTGTATTGATCTTCTTTTCAAATAACCATATTTTTTCATCAATTGTTTATATGTGTTCAAATATTGATAAAAATTAATATTTTTATAATATTTTATCATATATTATTTATTTATTTTTAATTGTAATAATGTTATTATCTTTTCCTTATTACATTTTGATAAAATATAAATGGGGGTGCATGACTGGAAATATAATGTATCTAACATAATTAAACCTATTTTACTTTTATAAATCCTTTAATAATGTTATGTATTTCTAAATTATATATTATTGTGTTCCCAAAATTTTTATCATCATATATATGGTTATTGTTGGATTATACATGATATCATAAGTTATATTGGTCCCAAATAATTTCTCACAAGTTTTTTATGTGTTTTTTTATTGTGATTGAAAACCTTTTTTCTTGGAAAAATTTATATGCTCATTAAGTTGGTAAGTTACTGCATTTTATATGTTCATCTACTAAAATATATGTAATGTGAAATCATGTAAAAAAACTTTTAATAAAAGAAAAATTATATGGTAGTAATGAAATTATGTGCTGTTTTGGATCGACTGAATGAAGATATCGATCAAACACATGAAAATGTTTTAACTAATCATGGTAAAAAAGTATAACATTTTATTTTTTCAATCTATAAAATGATGATGTTTTGATCAACCACCTAACTAATATTCAAGTGATGAAATATATAAAATTAAGAAACTACTGATCACTAAAAATAAGAAGGAATTCAAAAAATCACATCTATCATAATTTTTTTTGAATAATCAATATACCACACATTGATGGATATTGAGTCTGCAAGAAATTTTTTTATCAACATTACATTATTATCAATCAATTTTTTGAACTATATATTGGGAAAATAACAACATGAAGAATCTAAAATTAACCATAATGATCAATTTTTTATGTGTATGTGAATTTATAGAGGTTTGATAGACCATTTATAATTCAAAAAATAAATTTATTAAAATACTATTACCACGTTTTTTAGATAATTTAATTGAATATTAAAGAATATTACAAATTTAGACTTCCTGCTTAATTTAATTATTTTATTATCATTATCTACCCATTTATAATTAGAGAATAATTCAATATACATATATAGAAGACACACATGTGAATATCCCCAATAATTTTAGTGATATAACCTAATATTATTATACATAAGACTCTGTTTTTTTGGAAAAATTTGTGAGAACTAAGAAGTAAAAATTGAAAAAAAAAATCTCTAAAATATACAAGAAAATTAAAAAAGGAAAAGAGCCTTACTAACCAATTGAATTAGGTAACTAATTGAGCTTAATAATGTATCCTCCAATTTCAACACTCCCTATATTTATTTTTTAAAATATGTTGTGCTTATGTTTCTTGAACATTTACGAATCCCCCATCCTACATAGTAAATAGATGTAATTTGATACTTCTTCTCTCATTTATTCTCTTCCATTATCTGGCATATAATTATAGAATTTCCTTATAATTTCATGGAATTTATTTTGTGTTGTTGTCTATATAAAAATTAACACTAGTCATATATTTTTTATTTAGATTTAATAATTTTTCTAGGAAGTCATTTTCATTCAAGTGAAGTGTTCTAATATTCATCTTAGATCTAATGTCTTGATTTATTTCATCATGATTTTTAATATATATTCACATATTATTTTAAATTTATTTAAAACTTATCTAATTTTATTTTCTATTTTTATAAATTTTAATTCAATATATAGTCTAATAATTTGAATTTATAATGGATATATATATATTATTTTTTTGTGAGTAGGATTTCATCAAATTTTAATGTAAATAAAATTATCTTAACAGGGAGTTTTTCGAATATTAGTGAAATAAATTTAAGGCAAAAATTTTATATATCTACTATAATTTTGAACTGGGATGGAATTTTAATTTTGGTTTTTTATGTTGATTATTTTAAAAAAAATATTATTATATTGAAAGATCAAATCAAACCTTACAATAGGATTTCCCTAGGAGTAACACATCTAACAAAATAGATTCTATTTTTTAATTCATATAGAATAAATTATTTAATAAGTTTCATTTTAATTTTTTCTATTATATTAAATTGGATTTTTAACTATTAGTTAAGATAATAAAATTCAAACTGGTAAGACTGTCAAAGATGTGTGTAAAGGTCCATAAATATGGAAAAATGGCCTCCAAATAGGATGTTTGTGGATTAATCGAATTTAAATTCTCTAACCCATCATTATTCTCGACTATGGATCTAAAATAAATGTAAAAAATTATGTAATTTTGATATAATTAAATTATATTTTTAAAATTTAAATTTCTTTCACTTAAAAAGTAGCTTCACACCACACAATCATAGATACACGAAGAATTTGAAATATCACATGTAATCTACAAAATTATTATCCCAAAAAATTCACCTCCAACACTCTTGAATTTATTTTCCTTATATCTTTCTCAATTATCTTCTAAATGAATATGGTTTACAATAATAAATGAAATTTATCTACATAAGGGTTTTCTCCTCTATAATTATTCTTTTATTTATCCTTCTTATAAATTTTCATAAATATACTTCTTTCATGTTCATATTGTTGAAAAATTATTATTATGGCTCAAATTATTTTATATTAATGAAATTATCATTATCTACATATCCTCATTCCTTAAAAAAAATTATAACATCATTGGTGTTATGTGTGGACTGTTTCCGTAATGAATGAAGTGTTAAATTGTTTATCATCCTCTTACAAGGACGATTAAAAATTGTTATTTAATGAATAAATATGATATTTATAACATTAATATGATTTCTAACATGTAAATTAATTTGGAACTTTTTATTTTGTGAAAAAAATACATTTTATGTGTGTATGTATGGGATACCACCTTCATATAAAAGTATATTTTGTCTTTCATCACCACCATATATTTATGATTATAATAATCTATATAAAGAATTAAAATGAATTTTTAACACATTATCAATCTTTTAAAATGGCTATACTGATATTTGACTTTTTTTATTATAGAAACATTTTCCCATCCAAAACTATTGAAAACATTTAATCATTGATTCTTTCTTTAGGGATCATGACTAAAAATCTAAAGGAATAAATTTAGAACATTATAATTCTTTATAAATAATATATTTTGGTAAATTTTTCAGTCTATGAAATCTTATATTCAAATCAATGAATGGGAATCAATATCTATATTTTAATGGTTTCACAACTTCCAATTATAAAAATAAAATATATCTAAATAATTATTGTATAATAAAATATTATAATAAATGGTTTTATAGAGTAATATATTTGGATGTGTTTTCAAAATTGGATATAAAAATTGTTATATTTATTATATAAGAGATAAAATATCATACATGTATTTCAAAATAAAAGGTAAGGTGTTTTCTTTACAAAATATATTTTATTCTATCAAAAATACTCCTAAACTATTTCATTACAATAATGTTTTCACCTAATATATAATTCTATAATATTTTCATTCGTCACTATTTTTCTGTGGAAATTAGAATTTCACAAAAAAATACACATTTTTAATGGGTATCATTCAATGTAATTGTTGATGATGTTGAAATTAATTAATATCTTTCCCAAATAAGTTAGTTTTATTCTATATTCATATTAAATCAATCTACAAATATTCACATTAATTATTTCAAAATTTATTTATATTTAATTTATAGTAGTTTAAAATTTATTTTTACTTTTTCCAAATGAAATGTTTATCCTGATTGTTTAAAATATGGGTCTTATAAAATATATATTTTTTAAATTTTTTAAAAGGATTTCCAATTACTGAATGAAAATTTATTTTCTAGTGTGAATTTATATTAAAATAAATTTATATTTTTTACATTATCTTTTATTGAATTAATTTTCAAATAATTATTGAAAAAAATCATTTAATGATACAAAAAATGTTACTTTCTATAATGAAGTATAGTTAGTAAAGTTTCAAAAAATTATACGAAATGATTAATAATTTGTTTAATGTTCACAACCATATTCCAATTTTAGTAAAAATGCTTAACTTATATAGAGTAATTATTTATGAAACAATAGTTAATAAATTTTTGGAATAATTATTTTTTTCACTAAATTTTTCAGGCTAACTGGTCTTTTTTGATCTCATGTTGTAGGATACCATCTTTAAATGTTAGGAAAATCATTTTCATTTTATAATTTTCCATGATATGATAAGTAATTGATATCTTATTGAATAAATAAATATATATTATGATTGGTGTGGTCTTATATATCCCTAAAATGCATTGTTTATAGTTTCATATCACATTGTATAATATATTATAGACATACATGAATTTTATTACAATATAAAGCATATCCATACATGTATATATTAAAAATGTGATAATTACATATGATTATGGTTTTCAAATATTAATGGTTATATTATGTTTCAATAAAAATGAGCAATTAGATGTTATATAGAAATGATTATGATCTATGTCGCAAGCTTTTCTTCTCACACTCTTATTCCACGGTAAGTGTTTTCTCATATGAGGTTACAAGATCTTTTATTATTACATAAGTAGAAATAATGTTGTTATATGTTCATTTTAACAAGATATTTCTCCCATGATCACTTTTTCTCATATTATTATGATCTAACACATGATTCTATATTGATGATTTTTTTCTTGATGTTATTGGATCTTAATTCATTCATTTATTTCTATTCCCTATGTTATGAATCTTGGTATAACATATGAGATCTTTAGAAGGGAATTTTTTATGGATATATTTGGTATAAATTTCTAAATGTATTGTAAAATAAATAACTTATCTAGTTAGTCGTCGAATACACAAAGCCATTGACTCATGGGATTGTGATATCATGTGATATATTTAAAGATTAACATATGTGAATGATTTAAAATAAATATATAGTTATCTTATGAAACCAAAATTGGTATCAAATTAGTGTTCATTAATTTTGTGGGATAATATTAGTTATTTTATGTATTTATATAAAAATGTTTAGTGATTAAAATGAAAATAAATCAGTGAAACCACTATATATATATATATATCTTTGTGTGTGTGTATTAGATGACATATTGAAATTTTGGTAATATTAATTTTCTTGATTTCATATAAATTTCATCTTTGTGTGGATGAAAACAAGTATATTGTGGATCTGTAGTAGATAAATATTGTAATAAAAATATAAAATACAAGTCATATAATAACATTATATTTACATAGTATATGAAAAGTAGACCTAATTTTACACCTGGTTTAACACTATAGGGGAAATTATATAGTGATTCAAATTCTATTTATGAACCATTATGAAAATTTTGAGAATATTTTTATAGTTTGGTAATAAATAATAACTAAAATGAGACAATAAATAAACATTATTTAAATATAGTAATTTATATGTTTGGGAATATATTTCATTTGTTATTTATTTATTTCAAATTAAAAATATCCATTATTATATAATATTAAAATTATTATCTGTAGGACTTCAGGACACCCTGAGAGGGGAGGGGTGAATCAGGGTGTCAACTTTTTCTTTTTAAAGTCGTGGATCTTGTTCCCACGTTGGTAGGAACTATTTAAACATGTATGATGGAAATGATCAGCAATGAAACATTGTCATGTAAAGAGATGACATAGAAATTTCTACTTGGTTCACCACTAAGGGCTACATCAAAGGAGAAAACGCCGAAAAGTTGTCGGTCATACCAAATTCCACTAAACTTCACTAGTTTTGGATTATAATGGTTCAGGCATAGTCACTCTATCCCAGGCTCACTGCCTTTACAAAAGTTTAGGGATAGCTCACTGCATCCCTCGGGTCACTTCCGTTGACTCCACCTAGCTCACTGCCATTGATGAAGTCCCACTCAGTTTATAGACATGAAGGTCTCTTCAATAGATAGACATGAAGTTCTTTGTCTCTTGTTCAACATGAGTCTTTTCTTGCATCAGGGATCATATTTGATGCTCTTTTAAGTTCAATCCTTCATCTTTAGTTAAATGACTAATGCACAAGATCCTCATGTCTTTGTTTTCCTGAATCACAGCCACTCTCGTGATTGCTCAATAAATGAAGCTCATCTTACTTGGCATCGTCAGAATCAGTTCTCCATTTATTCATGAGATCATGCATGTATCATTTATACTTCTTGTTTAATATCACTTTGCACCGAAGGTATCGGGCAATCTTCCAGCTTTCGTGCAGCTCCGAAAAGACAGGTGTGCTCCAACAACACCTGGCGCTATTCTCCAAGCCTGGCGCACAAGTCCCAATACAGCGCGCAGGACTTCGGTGTGCATGTCCAAACTGGTGCACATGTATCACCAAAACACCTGTTTGAAACCACCTCCTTCAACATCAAACCTGTGTTACTCACTTCCTTTCTCTCCCAAACCGCCTTGGGCGCACATCCAACAACCGGCGCGCAGCCTCTACTTGCACGACCCAACTACCACTTGAGCAGCTCAACCACCTGTGCGAAGAGAGCTCGAACAATTTCTATTTCTTGAACTCTGTACCGAATGAGGAGAAATGCTCCTCTATTTATAGGCATTCGGATACCCTGCGTGGCAGCGCGCAAATCTTTCCTTGGCGCGCAGGTTTCAGCACGCAGGTCCATTCGCCCAAGTCTATTTCACGCTACTCACTTTCATGAATGTACTAATACATGCACGAAATTATTTCCTTTTCCATATTTTGACGTTCTGATCTTGAAAAGTAATAGGCTCATAGGTTTCCAATCCTCCTAGGCACAGGTGCGCAAGTCTCTTCACGGCGTGCAGGTTAATTGCACAACCAACCCAATACTTGCGTGACCCTTTTTCCCCTTCCATTTTCCCATGTTCTGATCTTGAAAAACATATGGCGCGCAAGTTTCCTCTCCTTCAAGTATATGGAGTGCAAGTCTCTTTGCCAAAAACACATTTCTCCATTTTTCGATTTTCAGGCCCAAAAATTTGGAATACACTAGAAAACGGCACCACCTTATATCTACTCTTTTTGTACCACCTCCAGATCATCCATTCCTTTATCAATGTTCTTGAATCAATCATAGATAGTTAACCACATACATTGAACTCGACATGCCACCATGGAATCTCTTTTGTCAAAAAAAATGTATGTCGTTTGTTTTCTTTGTCAACAAGCACAATCACCTCAAAAACACTTCTTTTTGGTGGTTTGTATTCCTCAGAAACTCTTCATCATTCAACACAAACTCCACTATCACGATATATAACCTTTGATATATCATCTTTAGCACCATCATATTTTGATACAATGTGAAGTGCACGGCCATCTCATAATACCAATCCCTCACACATTCTCTTCTTCTTCAACTGTCATTCTCTACTTCATGAAAAACATATGATTCAATTATTCAAGAAGTATCTTGAATTGTTCTCATGAAATCTTGGGTAATTTCATGGTCTTCATCAAATCCCCATTCTTCTTTAATCATCCTCAAATGGATTATATCTCACCATTATTAACTGTTGTAAACAATGTGTCACCATTGACACATGTTCTTTGAACTTATGATCAGTACAACAATCATCTGAATTTCCATTCCTCCATTTCATTGGATTACTTCTTAATCTCCTTCATTTGGATCTTCATTGACAACTATTTACATCAAATACAACCTTATACACAATGTGGACCCGACAGTATCTTTGACTATCCTTTATTTATTTTATGGATGGATCAAAAACAAATCAAAAGAACTATTTATGTAATGGAAAATGTTGTCATTACCCCATAGGGAAATAAAACTGGATGAGGGTAGGAGTATAAAACCATTTATGGATTCTAACTCAGACCTATGTGATTATAAATAATAATAAAGATCATGTTGATACCCTTAATTCAGTAAGGATAAAGGATCGTTCTATCGAATAATTTTTGTTTCAAAATCCACCCACCTTCAGTAATGATTTCAAATAACTCATTACTAGGAAATAGATCCATGTTATTACAATGATATGTTTGGTTTTCTAGTTCTCAAAAAATCAAAATTTTCCTTATCTTTGTATCATATAGATTATGAGGGTGACCAATGGTGGACCATAATTATGAATATAATGAAAAAGTAAAATGATTAATCTATCTGATGGGAAATAAATTTAGAAAATATTTCTCACTAAATATTACCCCTTATATAGTGGAATGAAAATTATAAAACAATCCCATGAGTTAAAAAAATTTAGATGATACTATTTAGAAATAAGTGACTAAAATAATGAGACTTTAGAGGCACACCTTTCATTTTATTTTTGACACTGAAAGAAACATTGATCATTAATTTAGTATCCTAAAACTAAGTCTTTGAATGTAATTATCCATACATGACTTCAGTAGATATTGATAAATTTATTGTTGTAAAATTAATGTTTAGATAATAATATAAACTTTCATCCTTCCCATGGAAATTTAGTCAAAAAATTAAAATTAAGATCCACATGAAGCTTATGAAAAATATCATGTTGGAAGAAAATTAAAATCTACTACATGCCAAAAAAATTGGAGAAATCATCAAACATATTACATGGAAGGAACTAGAAAAAGTATCATGTGTGGTAAATATTTCCATGAAAAATGTAATTATTTTTTCAAGGAAATGATTTCATCCATTATAAATATCAAAATATGGTCAATTATAATAAAACTCCCACACTCAAATTATTAAATTGCATATGCATTGGAAATTACATGAATCAATAAACAAATCCATGATTTAGTGAAAATAATCTAAGTGAGAAACCAATTATGGCAAGGAAACAAGGGAATGCTTATATTATCAGAATTATTGAGGTGGATAATAAAAAAGTTGTCAAATTTATACATAAATTTCACTCTAGACCTATAGTATATTTATACCACTATTGTTAGACATATTCAATTATATCTATAACAATTTTAAGTAAATAAATATCCTCCATTAGAATTAGATAAAATATTATTAGTTAAGATAGTTTGTAGATCAATATTTATTCTCATATCCACTAATCCCTTTTAATAAATTTTTATTGGAATGTATTTCTAGTGAATTTTTCAATTTTTCATTTGGTTTAATTTTATTTTGTTTTAAGAAATTATTTTCTCTCTTTCTATAAATCCCAATATTTATATTTGTGATAGGTAAATAAAAAAGTAATATTCCAAATAATCCTATATTCAATATCAATGTAAGTTTGACTATGAATTTCTGATGGAAAATAATTCAATTATATGGGTCTTAATACAAAATATTTAATTGTATTTACCTCCAATAGTTACTGAAGAACATAGCACTAGATATAATTCTATTATATATGAATATGTTGATGTACTTATGAGAAAATTTTCATGGTTTTTTCAAGACATTTAGGTTCAATTTTAAGTTTAACTAATTATATTTCTATATAAATATAAAATAATCCTTAGAGTATTGAAATGATTGTCTTATAGAAATAGAAGATGAAACTCTAGGAAAATCAGTAAAAAATTTATATTTTACACTTCTTATCCAAGAAGTGTATGAGTTCTCATTATTAAAAAGAAAAACGGATCAGTTCTTATTTTCATTTACTATTATAAACATAATAATATCGTACGAAAGAATAAATACCCCATGCTTTGTAGTGATTATATATTTTACCATATATGTGAATGTCAATATATTTTAGAGATTGATCTTTTATCTTGAAATCATTAATGATGGGTCAAAAGGGATGTCTTTACAATGATATACTTTTACATTGGTTTTGGAAACTATGAAATAATAATTATTCCAATCATATTTAAAAATCCCCCTTCTATCTCAACGGATATGATAAGGATATTCTTTAGATATTAATATTAAAAAATTGTGGTAGTAATTATTGATGATATCGTAATATATTTTATGATAATGGATGAGAATAATGAGAAATTTAAAATTGTGATAAATTCATTGTAAATGGAAAAAATATATTCAAATTTCAATAAGTATGAATTTATTCTGAAAAATCATACTTCTTTTTCATGAAATAAAAAAAGTGGGTATATATATGTCTGCATAGGGGAATTATTTTTTTCTAGGAATGGAAAATAAATACAAGTAGGATAAATATCTAATGTATTATTTTATTATCTGGATATTTCACATGACTTGTAACAAATTTATCATGATTTTAAATTAAACATTCCATGATAACACATAGAGGAGTGATGTTATTATTGAATAAATAATGAAAGAAATTGAATAAAGTTTATATTATGATATTAGTCATCACAAAATTACACATTAAACTATATTAAAAATGACTTTTTAGTTTTTAGGAATTATTAATTAAATGGTATGGTATATATCCTAAATTATTATGGTAATGTAATTTCTTATTCCTTATATCAATTAAAATATCCTGTGAAAAGTTACACAAGAATGATTTGTATATGGAAATATTTATTTTTTTCATTAATGACATAGAGATGTTATATATAAGATGATATGTATTATATCAGTATGTACCATAATATATTGATATATGAATACTCACAAAATGATCTAATGTGTAATAATAGAAGATTATTTTAAATGATCAATGATTATGACTGGTTAATACATTACAATCCATGGAATGAACGCAAGGTTGGTGGGGATATAACTATGAATGATCATGATAACTTTTCTATGATTCAGACTCAAAAATTCACAATACTAATGTATTGGAAAATATTTATTCTTTATTTAATATAGAAAGGGGATAAATCATGTATTTATAAATTTACCTTGATACTGTGATCCATGTAAATATCAAGGAAGAAAAAATATGATTTGGATCAATAAAATATTCTATCAATTGTATTTTATTTCAACATTGGGGATTATATAATTATATTATTTTTTATTCATACAAGTGCTCAACCAATAATACAAAAAATTTGGGATATTTGGGATAATGTATAGAAATTATACATTTCTATTCAAACTAGAAGAACAAATATATATAGATATCTACTATAGATCATTGTGTGGGACAACATGAAGTGTAAAGTAATATAATTGTAATATTGGTTCTTACTATTCCAAGAAGATTATTATAAAGTATATAAACCTAAGGGTATGATTTCATAATTAGCCATACCATTATGGATAAGTGAAAACAATCCCATGGATTTTTTCAAAGTGATTTCTATGATTTTTAAATCATATTATTCCATTTGGGATGTGGTTGGTCACTTTATAATGTGAGTGTTTTATATGTCTGTCAAAGAATGTTTATGACTTACTCGGCTCAATAAAATATACATAATTGACGTTTTAAGGATTAATTGATTACCACTCTTCATTATATATTTCAGAGATTCTATGGTTACCTAGAGGTTATAGAAATGTATTAAATAATAAATAATGATAGATCTATGATATAACATAGTCCAAACCCTATAGATGGATGATTATCCATAAAGGATAATTAAAACTCAATTTTTTCATAATAAGATATGGTTCAATTTATTTAATTAGATGTTTTCATAAACACTTCCCACTATAAGGGTTATCACAAAACATCAATTTTATCTATTGGAATCATATAGAACCTAGATTAAAAAGGATGGGATAAAGCTTGGAAAGGACGAAAATTGGAGCTAATATTGTCTAAGAATGTCTGTATAAGTATAAACCCAATTAGGGGATTATGAATGTGGGAGAAAATTGTTATAAGTGTTATATAGATAATAATAAATGAGATGTATAGTTTGAATTTTATGTTAAGGAGTTCCTTGGGATATCATATTCAAAGTGTGTTTGGAGATTTTGGAATAAACAGAAGCTAATCTGGAGTTAAATTGTTATCTTCATGTTCAATTAATGTGTCAGGGTTTTATCCCATTTGTTTACACTCCCTCTATAACATCCCCTTTACATGATTTCTTCCATATTAATTTTTTGAGGGAGTACATAGTAGACCATTAACAAATAAAAAACATAAAGAGTGAAACTAGAACATATTATTTCATATATTGAATAACCAGTAGAGATATTTCATCAAAGAAAAACTATTTTTCTAAAATATACAACCCAGAAGGATCATTTTTTTTATTGGAATCATATGATGGAGGAATATGTGCAAGTAATTGATGATTTAATAAAGCTGGAATACACTCTCATGTTTTAATCCTAGTTATTCTGTAATGGAGAAAAATAATTCTTTTAGGGGGTAAAATTTAACAAACCATGATTGTAATAAATATTATTCCTTAATATATACATTACATTAAATAACTCGTTTCCTAGGGAACACTAAATCAAAATATAATATGAAAATTATTATTAACATAAACCATGATATTTCAAATTATTCATTGAAAAGGTTGACTTAAATAATTAAACCACATTGAAAGATATTTATAATTTGAAATAATATATTTTTATAGATATAAACTGATGAAATTATAATATAATGGATAAATAACTAAAATGATCATATTTTTTCTAAAAATGTGTTATTTTAAGAATGATTATTTATTCTCCTTGAATTGTTTTATGGAAAATTGGAATAGTATGGTTATATTAAAATAAATTATTTTGTTGATATTAAAAATATATTAACATTAGTTTAATTAGAAAATGTTACTAATTAATAAAAATAGTAGTCCATATTTTTAAAAATCATTTTCCTATAGAATTGTTTTAATATTATTTCATGATATCATTTAATATTTAAATTTCTAATATTTATAACATGAAATTGGAATTATGAAATTAATTTTTTTCCTAAGCGTGAAAATATTTTATGTTGATGATTTCTTTTTTGATTTTTCTGAAATTATTTATTTTTTTGAAAAGTGAAAATTAATCTTTTTAAAAATACAATGAATTTTATAAAAGAAATATGATGAATGAATGAAATAAAAAAATTATGAGAACATAAACATTAATGAATTTGAACTCTATAATAAATTTTTAGCATAAAATATATTATTTTTTATTTAAAAACCTATAATTGATGTTTTATAATTTATGTTTTGGTTTTCTCATAATTTGTTTTCAATGTGTTATACATTTTATATATTAGGATAAATTTTTGTAACATTAATAAATTTAATATAGAAAAATGTATTTCATATTTAGTTTCATAAGGTTCAAATTATGTAATAAGATTCATTTCAATTATATATATATAAAATTAAATTAAATTGGTAAAAATTAGTTACCATGGTAAAAGTTAAAATTGTAATTGGCTTAAATCAAAGGGTAAATGACCTAAAATAAGTTAACAACAATTCTCAAGTTTTAGGTTTTAATCCTTGATAACCTTATATTTTGTTTCCCTCAATTATTTTCGACCATGTATTAATGTTCTGTGTTGATAATTATTTTGTTTTTATAATAAAAAATTATATTTTAGAAAACATCATTCCCTCCACTTATAAATAGATTCTCACATCATTCCTTCAAATATGCACTATAAATTTAAATTATACATATAATGTACCACAATTTACTTCCAATACAATATTTTTCAAAATTATTATTCTTATACACATTAATAAATACCCAAATCCCAATTAAGTTAAGAAGTATTCCATAAATCTTTTAGATTATTATATATATGTATTTATAATATATAATCATTCATTAATATCTTCTTATTCTAAATCTTATAAAATATATTTTAAAAATGTTAATATAATGAATTCAGTATTATTAGTATATTTAAGTTCTATAATTTTAAAGCTATAACGAATATATACAATTCAAATTTCCAAAAAAAATGAGAATTTTATTTCTGTTATGTCTGTACTTCTACCTCCATAGATGATGTGTTTTAGTTTTAGTTAGTGATGTACATGTATAATTGAATTATGGGATTTAATGAATAAATATCATATATATAACTTTTTTAATACTCTTAAATGATAAATCCATTTCTATCTCATTTTATTTCTATGGAAAAAAATTCACATCCATGTGTGTGTGTTGAATGTTTCTGTCCTAGAGTGATGTAGTTCCTGGGAAGGTATTTTACAAGTACTTAGGGGGTGGGGAGTTTTTTTAAAAAATATATCACATAACATAAATATATTTAAAATATAATTTAATTTATCTGACACTTCAAAATATTATATGTTATAGATTCAAAAGGAGATAAGAGGCCAGAATCAGAATATATATAGTTGTTTGGGCTCAAATATCCCTAAGTCCCCTCCACCGACACACTTTCAATGTGATTTATGGTTTATGAATTATTATTATTTTGATTAAATTTATATTTGAGTTATGAGAAATTTATATTATTACATTACATTAAAATATATTTTAACTAGGATTTCCCATTTATAAGACTTGTCCCAAACCATCACACACTCAGAATAAGGATAATAATTGTTAGAGAAAAATATTTCTAGAAACAATTTCCATTATTACTATTCAGTTTCAAGTATTAAATTCTAGTAGAGTAATCTTAGTAATACAAAGAATAAATTTTTAGAATAATAATAAACAACATCGCTTTAATTTTGACAAATTATTACTCCACACAACAACAACAACAACAATTGTTTTTCTATTTTAGATGAAATAAAATAGTATCATTAAAAAAAATTATGCACACGTTTTTTCAACTCCACATAAATTTTTATTAATAATATCCTTTAATTATAATTACTAAGTATAAATAATGAAATAGTAATAAAATTAATGACCTTTCTCCATCATGTGTCTTTCTTTTCAGGAAAATGAAAAACATAGCCTGCCATTATAAAGTTCCTATAGAATTCCTGGAACTATAAATGTTATTGAAAGTAAAGAATTAAATAAATCCTTTATTCAATTTCACATCACTACTTTTGATGAATTTAAAATAGGAGTAAAAATTATCAAAATATCATATTAGTTAAATGTTTCATGGAATAGGAAAAAACATTTGCGAAAACATTGAAGTCAAAAAGTAGTTACTTTCACAATCATTTTTTATTTCTTATTCCTCTAGATCTCATACACCATTATTAATTATATATAATTTTAAATAAAAGTATGTATTTATTGTAATCCATTATTCTAATCATAAGTATTTTTCTGGATTATATGTCTTGTACAGGAAACAAATTATTTTTAATGAAGAATAGTATTTTATTTGAAAGAGTATTCTTCTCCTAAATTGTTCGTCTTTTTCATTGAAGGAAATTCTTTTTATCCAAACATTTTTCATTTCATTGGTAATTTTTTAATAGAATGTCTTCTAAATATTGTGAATTTTATAGAGAAATAGAATCATATGCATTTCCAAGAAAACTTATGGCTTAAATATATTTCATACAAACATAAAAAAATAATTGGTTAATAAAAATTAAAATATCATTTAAAAATATTTAGATCATTACAATAAATGGTTTTCAAACATCATGGAATAAGTCATTATTAATTAAATTTCTATTTTTTATATCCTTATTATATAGAATAAAATTGTATATTAGAGAACCACAGTAGAGTTTTTGGAAACCACCACCATTTTGAGGATAACAAAACCTATAAAACATTATCCATAAAATTTTAACAATTTCCAAAACAATAAAGTAAATTATATTATTTCAAAAAGAATACATCCACATAATAAAATTCTATAATGTTTATATCTTCTCGATTTTGATCCCCTATTTCTAGTGTAAAAAAGATATCAAGAGTGGAAATAAAACCTTTAAAATTACCCAATATATTATATAAATGTATTAACAAGTGAATGAAATGAATTAGGATATGAAATTTATATATGGGAACATATTCAAAGAATAATAAAATGTGAATCAATATTTATTATCCATGGAAATAATTATGTTAGGAATATCGAATTGATCGTTGTTATATAAATAAAAAAATAAAAAAGTGATATATGATATACATTAACAAAATAAAAAATACATATTATTCATTATGAACTTCATTATGCAAGGATAAAGCTCTATTTTGATGATTATAATTGGAATAAGTTTCGGTAGTATAAGTTGTGACACCTGGATCAAGAATTAAAATAATGATTAATATATGATTTGGAGTAATAGGGACACTCTCAATATTGTTATCTTTATGAATAGTTGTTTCTCTGCACGTCCATGACATAAATTTTTGAAACTAATAAAAAATTCCTTAGATATTATCCTCATTAACCCCAATAATGTTAGAGTAAAAATCTGTAGGTTTTAGAGTTATGGATCAAGAGGAAATATATGATTATATGCAATAAAATTCACTATCTTTATTTTTGAAGAAGGTTATAAATTGGGGTGAATGAAACATTCATCCATACTTTTCATGGATTTGAGATATCAATTTTGTGCTATATATCCCAATTATCATACCAATATCATATAAAAAACAACCCCATCCATATCAACCCTTTTCAAATGTTCACCCTTAGAGTAGTTAATAAAAACATTATAGTCCTTGTTTATATCATAATTGTTTATTCTATTTTCTATATAAAATTTTTTATTTCATGAAATTATTTCTATGGAAATGTGGCCAAAAAATTACACAAAACCAATGTTGTAACAAAACTAAAATGGGTAATCCAGGTCATTCCAAATGAAATTGTTGGAATTGAAATGACTAATTCTAAATAATTTATATTATATATAAGTTATATCTAAGTCTTATTTTTACATGATTATCTCTAAAAAAGGAATTTCATCTGTTCTGATGCCCGTTCTTCAATGCTTTTCTTCCCTTCACATAAGTCATGAATCAAGATTCAATTCTATTTATGACTCTAGGAAATTTGTTCCTTATTCAGATTGACTAGAAAAGTAGTTTAAAAAATTCAATAATTGTCACCCTTAAGGATAATTATAGTGAAATTTTATTCCAGAATTTCTTCATTGGAGTAGATTAGGACCTCTTGAACCATTCTTCTTACATCAATCTCTTCTTTAAAACCCATCAGCAAAAAACAATTGAAGTTATCAGATTCACTTTTGTTCATTCCCCAACTGCCTGAGATCCCCCTAGAAATTATGATTTCATTCTCCTATCACATTGTTCCTCCACAACCCTCTCATTTGAGGTTGGAGATTGCATACGATCCAGATCCTACATTAAATTTCTAAACCATGGTAGATCAGACTCATTATTTTCTTGATTCAATTCCACTGAGAAAACCTATTTAGAATCGTCTTCCTTAACCTTCTCATTTAGTCCATGCTCAATGGAAGAGAATTAATTGATCATCTCTTTTGAATTCAACTTTGAGTTCAATCTCATATCCATCAGTTTTGTAAGTTAGGATTAATCCTTATACCCTTTATAATTCTTTTTCTGGACAAGGATACAGTTTTCCGAATCCCAGGACCACTTCCTCCATTTTTTATTCCTCAAGATGTAAATTCCTCTACTATGACTAAATTATCCTTTATGATTATTAACTCATTCATATATGATTTAATATAATCTGTGATCTCATTTGTCCTTAAATTGTAACCCTAAAGTAAAATAAAAACCTTAAATGATAAGTAATAATCATGTTATTCATTTTAAGAACCATTATTATTGTGGTTAACTTCGTTTTTCATATCATTAAAATCAATAAAAATACATGGTAGTTTTTTCCCAATCATAAATTTATGGTAACTCTTCAATTATTCCAATTTTAATTAGTGGAGGGATGTTATTAATTTATATCTAATTACATCTTCGAAGTAGATAGAATTTTGTATTCTCTGCCATTAATCCCCATGTCCTTTATGATTTTCTAGTAGATTATTCATGGTATTTTTTTGAGAAAATTTATATATTTATTCTTTATAAAAGGGCCTATAATCATATATAGCTTATTTTTTAGTCTACACATTATAAATTTCATGCTCTATTAGAGCTTTAGAGAAATATATTTTACCAAACCATTTCTGTCAGTAGATTTTTCCTCAACACACTAACCTAATAACTAGATTTTGAATTTTTAACTTATAGTATCATAATATGTGAATTTTTGAATTAAAATTAATACTCCTCTATAAATGTAGAAACATCGTGAAGAATCACTTTACTATATGTCTTCAGTAGAGGAAAAGTGGGGTCCTCATATGTAACTCCTTCCTCACCATATGCTTAAACATAATTCTCCTATTTCTTCTTCACTATGAATATATTATGATAGGTAAATAAGAATAGATTCATGTCCTATTTTAGATCAATAGAGAGGGTCTTATTACTTTAGCACTTGGTAACCTAAACTCTACTATAGTTCACTTTATTTCCCTAAATGAGTATTTAAAATATCTTTTTGTAATTATAAAAATAATAATTATCATTTATTTAATATAATAGCTCATATAGATCCACAGATATCATAGAATTTTCATCATTTTTAAATTATCAAGAAATTAAATAAATTTTAATTCTTGGAATATAAAATTCTCAAACTCACTATCTCTATACTGTATTCTAGTTTGAATAAACATCCACATAACTCATTATTTATGAAATAGTTCGTATTTAAATTTTCTTAGAGTATTTATATATCTAAAGAGGGATACGTTAATGATATAATGTATTACTTCATCATCCCATATCATATAAAATCTAAATATATATCTATATTCATCTCGTCAAGGGAAAGAAGATATATTAATTTTAGAAATGTTTTTTTTATAAAACATTGATTGATCAATATATTCAACATGAGAAAATCAAAATTGAACATTTTCATATAACTAACACACCTCCATATCAAACATATTTCCTTGATTTATCGCATTGAATAACCCTTATTAGAATTGAAAAAATAGAATCATTCATAATAAAGAACTCATACGACTCATAATAATAGATTCAATAGATTTTCTATAAATAAATCCTCAATCCATAATACTTTACATTAATTTCATTTATATTTATAAATATTTATCATCCATGATATTTAATTTCATGTTACTCATGAAAGGATATGTGGTCACTAAATCACAATAATCTGGTTTGGATTCATTTGAATGAGATAATGATATGTGATTATTTCCAATTTCTATGGTTTGATCTAAATTACATATCAACATCTTATTTCTTATGAGAATATATTATCTTATGTAACAGTAGTGATATTGAACAAAATAACATGAACAAAAAATAAATAATTTGAAATATAATAAGTTGAAAACAAATTATTTTCTCAAATTTTGAATCCCAATAAACTCTTAATATTATATAAAAATAGTTAAATTATAAAAATTAAATTTTCATATAATACCTAGTTAGTACTGAGTAGATATCAAATTATAATAAAATAAGATAAATTCGAAAAATCCCAACTCACATTTAAAAAAAATTAATATATTTGTTAATGTAGGGAGTGTAAATATAAATATGTGGGTATATTTTAAATAACTATTAATTCTATTTTAATATATCATTATTTTTTAGTGATCCATTATGAAAGGAATCCTTAAATCATGGTTATTAATCCTTTAATAGATTTTTTTAAAATATTAATTCAAGGTGTGTTATCACACATTATTCGTACATGAAAAAAATTAAATCCAAAATTCATCATGTTTTGTTTCAAAAAAAACATAATACAATATAACTATCATATATAATGTACTATTATTTAGCTTTTTATAATGAAATTGGGAGTTAATTCTTACAAGACCATGATGCAACTTTTTTTCCTAGAAATTGGAAGGTTACTGTGTTTCATTTCCAATCTAATCTAAAACACTTAATTTTATAAATATAATATAAAACTCAATCAATTTCAAAATATTCTAGAAAATTCTAAGATAATGTAATTTCCCCTTTTAAATAACATAAAAATCTTTTAGTGGTTTTCAATTGAATATACCTTAAGTAAATCATGAAGGTATTTTCATTGATTTAAATCATTATCAAAATTTATGTCCTTAATGACATACATTTTCAACGAAGGTATGGATTATTAGTATTTCAATTTTATTTCCTTAAATTGACTTAAAAATTTTTTATAATAATTACAAGGAGGTCATAGGGTTCATCTAGGGATCGTTCGTCTTACGAATCCCCAAAATAAAAAAATAGACTAGGATGAACGGTTTTTCTCAAACCGTGCATCCAAGGGAACCTAGTTGTGTAGCTAGTTGCAGACATGGGATAGAGTCATTTTCATGTTTTGTACATGTTTATTAAAAACATGAACCTTACAATGTGGGGTTACATTCTCTATAGACAACCATGTATGGTTTTTGAATGGTTTAAATAATCGTGTTCCTAAACCGTGCACATTGTTATTTTGGTGTGGAATGACTAATTCTCCCCTCACTAGAGTTAAAAGATTATTTTCATTTTACACGTCTTTGTCATGTGGTTGAAACAAGATATCCTTCTATTTTGAGAACAAATTATCTCGATTTTATGCTTTTTTCAAACTTCTAACTCTGGTGTTCATTCCTAGATCTGGAAAAATCTAAAAATCTGTCTCGGTAAGATCCCCTAGTCTCTCTATTCCTCTCTATGTTTATCATTCCATTCGTTATACTATTTAGATATAGGCTCATTTGGCCCATTTTTAGGGACTATGATGTGGAGATATGAATCTTGACGTACATGGACATTAAATTACATTAGCGGAATTCTTAATACATAACAAACACATACACACAAGGACAGCAATAGTTTAGTGTCTTTGGAAACTCGGAATTTAATCTTCTAATCGTGGTTAAAGATCTTCAACTTATCCCATAAAGATCTTCCCCTTTTTTTTCTTACCTAAAACCTTCCCTTATATCCTAGTAAAAAGAATACATAAAAAGGGTGAGCTCAAATGCTCAGTAAGGGTAATCATAGAGAACATAAAACAATCCATAAACATTTCAATGCAAAAGATTGAACATAAAATCTAAACATCAAAATCTTGATCAAGGATATAAATCTTGAAAGTACGTAAGGAATATATCATAAAGGAACATCAATCTTGATAAAATAGAATGGGAATAAATCATGTAATTATAGAAACCATTCAACACTTTTTATGATTTCCATAGTAGCCAAGGCATTGCTGTCAGGACCATCTTACTGGATAAAGTCACTTTCTGAATTGAGTTCACTCCTCGTTCTAGTCATGTATCACTGAACCAGATTAACTTAACGTTTCAGCCATGTCTATCTCGTGAGATATAAATTTGTACCTAATGTATTGGAGGGAGATATATTTCCCACCCATCTCATAATGAAATCATTATTACTTATGCCATAAAATAAACTTAAATCATTCATCATAACCCAAAGAATAAAATGGGTTTTATAAACATCATCCCATCATCACATAATCCATATAAAACAAATTTATATTTCATTATAAGAAAAGAGAAACCATTTAAATCATAGAGACATTATACTTGAAACATACACATATGAAATAATTCCTTCTTATATGGAAAATGGTTTTGATAAAACACTTGAAATGAATTCTTGAGGAAAATTTCCTTTCTTTTACAAAACAATTTTCTTTTCACAAAATGGCATGAAATTTTAAAAGAAAAGGATTTTTTTGAAAATAATTCTTAAATATTGTAGAGTAAGCTTCTTGAAAATAAGGCGTTATAAAACCGTAAAAATCCATTCACGCCGTATAAGTTAAAAATAACATTTTCCCCGTACTTTTGCCGGAAAAGTCCAAAAGTACCTCGTATGGTAAAAAAAGAATGATTCCTTACATACCTTGTGGTAAAATTAAAAAAGGGTAAAAATGAAATTAAACATACATGTAAGAAATTTAAACATTTTATGAAATCATTTTGAGAAAACATGAACATGGATTATAAACATAACCCCCAATAAGTACTTATGAATAAACAATCTCGGATAAGAATGAGATTGGAATAATTATCCCTTACCTTAGGTCTGATATGCTTCGTACGTATCAGAAACTCCTGTATAAAGATTTAAATAATGTCATTGACTTATTACAGAGTCATATTCATTGTTATGATATCATATATGGTTCACTTATGACTTTATATTACCCGTTCTTTTGTAAATTCGATGTTAAAGCAGCGTTTTGGGTAAAATCATTTTATTTATCGTACGTGTTTGGACTTGTTTTTATTCATATGATTACATAGATCATGATTACTTAAATCTAGAATATAAAACATTATTTATATATAATATGTATTCAGAATATACATATATATAATAGATCGATAAATGGAATGAAATACACTGTTCATGGAGACGGTTGGTCGTACGTACGCATGAACGCTGTTTTCTTTTCCTTATTGACTTGAATGGAAGTAATTAGATGAAATATATATATATATATATATATATATATGTATAAATAAATCTAGTAGCTTCATTATGTCATATATTTCATTATTATTCATTATATATACTTTATAATCATTCTTGAATGGTTAATCACGAAAAATGAATCTCATCGTGTTCGTGGAGACGGTAGTTCGTACGTATGCACAAGCGATGATATCATTCCCATGATCGTGGAATTGTATTGAAGTGTATGAATAACATTATATAATCAATATCTTTTTACAATAACCTTATATATTCATTTATTTACACCATTATACCCATCTATGTAAGGTGGTGGTGGAAAAACTCAATACACCACGACGTGGAGATGGTATTCCGTACGTACGCACGCGTGGTGATTTCATTTTCCGTAGGATGGATAGAAGGTGAAATATGTTTGTTTAAAATTCATAATAACATACATGTATATGATTGATACTGATGTTATTACTTTATAATGAAACAACTAAAGAAGAAGAAGTTGAAGAAGAATGAACTTTGAGAGAATCGAAAGAAGAGATTACCTCTTCTTCGACGCACCTCCTTTAAGACTTCTCTTAAGGAAGTAGAGTTGGTCTTTTTAGAATCCCATAACCTCCAGAATGTTTCTAGAGAAGTGGAGAAGAGAAATGGGAAGTTTTTGGCCGATCTTCAAGGCTCAATACGGTGTACAGAGAAGATGGAAGGGGTGCCCTTTTTATAAGGGAGGAGAGGGGCACCTTTGGAACAACTCAAAATATTATTTTATAATAAAGTCATATTCAGTTTATAATAGCTCAAAGTTGATTTATTTTTAATCTAATTTAGGGATGGGTCGAAATCCACTCATCCAATAGAATTTGGACAAGTTTTGGGTACTATTTTAACCTTATCATTTAGATTTAACTCTAAGTTAAATAATTTAACTTTTACCGTGTATTTTGTTTTCTTACACTATAAGGTTAATAAACATACTATAACAATCCAAACGAACCCCAAGTGGTGAATTATCAATATATATATCCTTATCTAAGTCATTCGGCCTAACCTTATATTTTTAGGAATAAAATAACAATTAATAATATAATATTTGTTCTAAAAACTATTTTATGTCAATTTTGACACTATTTGGTACTTTTTTTTGTGAAAATCATAACAGAGTTATTAGTTCTAAAAAGTTACTTAAATCAATAATAACATGTTATATTAACCAATAAAATTATTATAATTCAAAAAATGTCTCCAATTACATTTATTTGGGTATTTATAACATCAATTAGGTTAATTTTTCATTAATAAGGTAATTACTGCATCATCATTGTGTCATAAATAAATTTATTTATCTAATGACTAAAAATTATAAATAAAATACCATTATGTAGGAAATATTTTTATATTTCTAATTAATATTTATAGTCAAATTTATCTTATGTATAATCCTATATTAAAAAATTTTTAGTTATTAATCTTCGATTTTAACTATTTTAAACCTTCTTTAAATAAATTAATAATAAATGTCCAAATATAATCCAAGTGGACCTAAATGGTCATATTTTATTCCTAAGGTTGTTTTGGTCGAATTACACTTATCCAATATAATTAGGACATGTTTTGGGGTAATAATAATTTCATTTTTACCCTTAATTACCATATTTACTTTTAACTGTGGTAAAACAAAGTAAAAAAGTTACTATTCACCAAAAATTATTTTCATCTCATTGGAAAACATTTTATTCCTTGATATTAACTGTGTCTCTCAGATTCTCGAAATTCCACTCACAGAAGCAATAAAATTATGTTTTATATGAATTTCTAAATTCTCCTAGGAGGTGGGTAAAAGACGGTGAAAAGTTTAATAAAAAAATTTTATATATAAAATTATTATAAAATGACTCCAATGAATTAAATTGAACATATATAGGTATTATGTATCAATTTTTACTAAAATAAATTTAAATAAAATAAATAATTATTTAAATAAAAATTCGGTTTTTAAGTAGTAACCTAGTGTTTTCACTATTCATCAAAAATTGAATGTTTTCAGAAAAGTACAAAAAATTCACCCTAGGCTAATTTCGATATTCTAAATCAAAAATTGAAGTCTATTTCAAAAGATAAAATATATAAAATTTCAAAAAGTGTGAATTACAATTCATAACGGCTAGTTTATATAACATATCGTTGTTTAGAGAAACTCAGTATTGTGTACAACACACGCTATCGTGGAAGGTCGCGATTGTGTGTAGTGCAAGACAAGTCAGGGATGCGGGTCGTGCAAGCTCATTTTGTTGTAGCGTAAAACACAAGACATTAATAAAATTAAAAGTAATATTTTTCATAAAATCTCAGGGTGTTACATTCTACCCCCCTTAAAATGAATTTTGCCCTCAAAATTCGTCGGGGTTATAAATGGTTTACTACTCGAAAGTTTCTTTAATAGAAACCCACATCGTAAAAAGAAATACCAAAACTTGACTTTAAAAACTAATATATAAAACATAACGGTTACCCAAATTAACTAATCACTGGGTTTCTACATAGGAGAACATAGGTTAAAATATGGATATGGAAGAGAAATCTAACTGTCATGGTCTGATAGAGAGTGGTAGATAACATGGATATGGAAAATACAATAATCCCAAAGCCATAAATTTGTGATTATCTATGGTACCATCTGATTCATCAGATATAAGGGCACTAGGACAACATTTTTGGGTTTCAAGATCTTTTCCGAAAGTTGAAGAATTTGAATTAGAAGAAATACATACTTGATTTTGGTACAATCTCACAGTTGGTCGTTCCTTGGACAATTTCCACTTCATCTCTTAAAGAAATGAAGTTGAATTTGTCATTCACGGTGTGTTAGTATATCAGTTGAATGATGGGTCATTCCATCAGTCTCACACAAAAGGTTAGCAAAAGTTATCAATAAACATATGTCCATCTATAGTTAGATTAATCATATTTGGATCCTAAAATGGATGTATACTTCATATATCATACCACATAATAAATTAAAACACATATATACTAACCGAGGACTTCCTGTAGGCTAGTGGTAGGCGATAAAGTCATGTCGCACTTCGTTTGTGGGTTCGATTCCCACAAACTTTTCCGACGCGACGGGTTTCCACCTGTTCTACAGGTTGTCCTTTTTTTCTAAAAATTCAATATTATAAATTTCCATCAATTGTATTGAAAACGTTCTTGCCTTAAACAATACTAACTTATGTCTAACATAAACCATTCCAATATTTAGGCTTATCCAAAATACTACTGTCCATTCTCATATTATAGTGAAAATGATTACGAGAGAGTTCATATAACAAGCATGTTAAGACCTTTGTTGATCCCCATATATCACAAGATATATCTTTTTGATCGAATTCCAAACATTTGAATGCCTTAATCATGCATTCTCTTGAAAAATGAATACCCATTGAACCTTAGTGAAAACATGAGTTCTGTCAAAAGTTAACTCTTTCCACATACCAAAACCCCAAAATTCTATATACTCAACCCATGATATAACTATTTCCTTATATCAGTCATGAGCTCATGAATACTGTCAAACATTTCATTTTCTCTTTATCCCTTCATTATGAACATATCATATTCTTTCCAAAAATATCTCAATCACTTTCCATGGTTACCGGTACAATAAAATTATTGAAAACCACAATATACCAACAGATAAATATACCAATATTCCACAATACTATATACAACATTTTTTTGGAATCCCATTACATAAACACTTAATCATTCCACCACATCGTTTTCATATTCAACATCGCCAATAGTGATCACATGTGACTTCCCTTTGTCCTTTTCTATAAGTGGTTGATCATGTTGGTCATCATTAACCCTTGGATTAGGGCATTTATTAGCATAATGCCCCATTTCATTGTACTTGAATCATTGAAGTGTTGGTATTGCGTTCTCTGCATTCTTTTCTTTATTCACATCATTAGCAACCCTTTTTCCATTACATCGACACTCAGCCTCTTAATGACCTTCTCTTCCACACTTAAAACATTCTCTAGTCCCTTTAAGACAATCTCCACCATGCTTCTTTCCACACTTTGAGCATAGGGAAACATTCATATTCTTTTCGACATTATTCTGGGATTTATCCTTGAACTCCATATTTCGTTTCTTTTCAAAACCATGTGATTGATATGTAACACCAACTCCCATTTAAACCTTGATAGCACAATGCACAATTTCATCATAGCTACTTAAGTCTCTTATAGTTAATTCCTTTCGAAGACTTGGTTTTAAGCCACTGAAGAATCGATCAACTTTACTTTCAGGTCGGATGATAAATCCGGATGCATACCTTGCAAGCCTTGTAAAATTCGCTTTGTATATACCAACAGATTCATCATCCTCTTTCTTTAGTTCAATAAACTCCTTCAATATCTTTGATCGAAGAATAGTAGGGAAGTACTTATTGAAAAATATGTTATTTAACTCGTCCCATTCCATGGACTGAATTTCATCTCTTGGCCTCATATTCTTGATAAGATTCCACCATTGATCAGATTCACCTTCAAAATGATATACTGCTAATATGACTTTATCATGTTCAGAACATTGAATAACTGAAAATATCTTTTCAGTGGTACTGATTTATTGTTTAGCAACAAGTGGATCAGAAGACCCACTGAAAGAAGGTGGACGTTGCCTCATGAAGGACTCAATAGACTATTGTTCCATTCTCTGCTCATATGGACATCTAGAATGATTCATATCTTGTGTAAGTATAACAATAATATTTTTCACTTAATCTCCCATAACATTGGTTTGTTGAAAAGGAAAATCATTTTATTTTCCATTATATTGATCAACACGGTTCCTTCGGGTTCCAGCCATCGTCTAAAACCCAAAGAATAGTGTGAGGGGAAAAAATCATGATAGGTAAAACAACATAATAAAGGGGGAGTACCTTCAATATCTAACATCTTAGGTTTAATTATAATATAGTTACCGTAATTATAGCACTATAACCTATACTTATACTTAACCTTGGGGAAATCCCTAGACATGCCTTATAAATATCATTAGGGATCTCACTAAAGTTTTCGCATCCTAGTTTCCAAAGGTTAACCAAAACATTCTTATGATACCAAATGTAGAGACCCGAAGCGTAACGTACATGGACATTACATTACTTTAGCGGAATACTTAATACATAACCAACAAAAACACACAAGGACCGTAATAGTTTAGTGTCTTTGGAAACTTGTAATTTAATCTTCTAATCGTGGTGAAAGATCTTAAACTTCTCCCATAAAGATCTTCTCCTTTTGTTTTCTTACCTAAAACCTTTCTTTATATTCTGGTAAAAATAACACATAAAAAGGGTGAGATCAAATGCTCAGTAAGGGTAAGCATATAGAACATAAAACAATCCATAAACATTTGAATGCAAATGATTGAACATAAAATCTAAACATCAAAATCTTGAGCAAGGACATAAATCTTGGATGTACGTAAGGCATATATCATAAAGGAACATCAATCATGATAAAATAGAATGGGAATAAATCATGTAATTTTGGAAGCCATTCAGCACTTGTTATGATTCCCATAGTACCCAAGGAATTTCTCCCAAGACCATCTTAGTGGACAAAGTCCCTTTCTGAATCGAGTTCACTCCTCGTTCCAGTCCTGTATCACTGAATCAGATTAAATTAACATTTCATCCATGTCTATATCATGAGATATAAATCTTTACCCAATGAATAAGAGGGATATATAGGTCCCACCCATCTCATAATGAAATCATTCTTACTTGTGCCACAAAATAATCTTAAATCATTCATCATAACCTAAAGAATAAAATGGGTTTCATAAACATCATCCCATCATCACATAATCCATATAAAACAAATGGATATTTAAACATAAGAAAAGTTAAACCATTTAAATAATAGAGACATTATACTTGAAACATACAAATATGAAATAATTCCTTCTTATATGGAAAATAGTTTTGATAAAACAATTGAAATGAATTCTTGAGGAAAATATCCTTTCTTTTCCAAAACCATTTTCTTTTCACAAAATGCCATGAAATTTTAAAAGAAAATGATTTTTTTTTAAATAGTTATTAAATATTGTAGAGGAAGATTCATGAAAATAAGGTGTTATAAAACTGTAAAAATCAGTTCACTCCGTATAAGTTAAAAATAACATTTTCCCCGTACTTTTGTCAGAAAAGTCAAAAAGTATCTTGTATGGTAAAAAAAAGAAAGATTCCTTACATACCATGTGGTAAAATTCAAAAAGGGTAAAAATGAATTTAAAAATACATTTATTAATAGTAAACATTTTATGAAATCATTTTGAGAAAACATGGACATGGATGATAAACATAACCCCCAGTAAATACTTATGAATAAACAATCTCGGATAAGAATGAGATTGGAATAATTACCCCTTACCTTAGGTCTGATATGCTTCTTACGTATTTGAACCTCATGTATGATGAATTAAATAATTTCATTAACTTATTAAAGAATTATGTTCATTGTTATGATATCGTATATGGTTCACTTATGACTTTATATTACCCGTTCTTTTGTAAATTCCATGTTAAAGCAGCATTTTGGGTAAAATCGTTTTATTTATCGTATGTGTTTGGACTTGTTATTATTCATATGATTACATAGATCATGATTAGTTAATTCAAGAATATAAAACTTGATTTATATATAATATATATTCATAATATACATCTATATAATAGATCGATAAATGGAAAGAAATACACCGTTCATAGAGACGGTAGGACGTACGTACGCATGAATGCTATTTTCTTTTCCTTGTTGACTTGAATGGAAGTAAGTAGATGAAATATATATATATATATATATATATATGTATAAATATATCCATTAGATTCATTATGTCATATATTTCATTATTATTCATTATATATACTTTATAATCATTCTTGAATGGTTAATCATGGAAAATGAATCTGACTGCTTTCGTGGAGATGGAAGTCCGTACGTACGCACGAGCGATGATATCATTCCCATGATCGTGGAATTGTATTTAAGTGTATGTATAATATTATAGAATCAATATCACTTTAAAATAACCATATATAGTTATTTTTTTACTCCATTATACCCATCCATGTAAGGTGGTGGTGGAAAAACTGATTACACCACATCATGGAGACGGTATTCCGTACGTACGCACGCGTGGTGATTTAGATTTCCGTAGGATGGATAGAAGGTGAAATAGGGTTGTTTAATATTCATAATAACATATCAAAATATGAGTGATACTAAATTTATTACTTTACATTGAAACATCTAAATAAGAAGAAGTTGAAGAAGATATAACTTTGAGAGATGGAAAGGAGTGATTACCTCTTCTCGACGCACCTCCATTAAGCCTTCTCTTAAGGAAGTAGAGTTGGTCTTTTGAGAAGAAAAGAACCTCCACAATTTTTCAAGGGAATTCTAGAAGAGAAATAGGCAGAGGTTGGCCGAGATTAAAGGCTCAAAAGGGTGTGAAGAGAAGAGGGAAGGGGTGTCCTTTTTATAAGGGAGGAGAGGGGCTCCATTCGAACAACTCAAAATATTATTTTATAATAAAGTAATATTCAGTTTATAATAGCTCTAAATTGATTTAATAAATATCTAATGTGTGTATGGGTCCCAATACTCTCATAAAATAGAATTTGGACAAGTTTTGGTTACTAATTTAACCTTATCATTTAGATTTAACTCTAAGTTAAATAAGTTAACTTTTACCATGTCTTTTTGTTTTCTTACACTATATGGTTAATAAACTTACTATAATAGGCCAAAATAACCCCCAGTAGTTCATTATTAATATATATATCCGTATCTAAGTCATTTTTCTGAACATTAGATATTTAGGAATTAATTGACAATTAATAATATAATATTTGTTTTAAAAACCTTTTTATGTCAATTTTGATACTATTTGGTACTTGATTTTTGTGAAAATTATAACAGCATGATTAGTTCAAAAAAAGTTACGTAAATCAATAATAACAAGTAATATCAACCTATAAAAATAATATAATTCATAGAATGTCGCAAATTACATTTATTGGTGTATTTATGACATCAATTAGGTTAATTTTTCATTAATTATGTAATTACTGCATCATCATTGTGTCACAAAGAAATTTATTTATTTAATGTCTAAAAATTATAAATAAAATACCATTATGTAGGAAATAATTTTATCTTTCTAATGAATATTTTTAGTTGAATTTATCTTATGTATTACCCTATATTAAAAAAAATTAGTTATTAAACATTGATTTTAACTATTTTAACCCTTCTTTAAATAAATTAATAATAAATGTCCTAATCTAATCCAAGTGGACGTAAATGGCCTTATTTTAATCTTAAGTTTGTTTTTGGTCGAGTTACACTTATCCATTAGAATTGTGACATGTGTTATGGTAATAATAATATCATTTTTACACTTAATTACCCTATTTACTTTTAACTGTGGTAAAAAAAAGTAAAAACTTACTATTCACCGAAAATTATTTTTATCTAATTGAACCGCATTTTAGTCCTTGAAATTAACTGTGTCTCTTGGATTTTCGAAATTCCACTCACAGAAGCGGTAGAATTAATTTTTATGTGAATTTCCAAATTCTCCTAGGATGTGGGTAAAAGACGGTGAAAAGTTCAATAAAATTTTTATATATATCTAAAATTATTATAAAATGACTCCAATGAATTACATTGAACTTATATAGGTATGATGTGTTAATTTTTTCCTAAAATAAATTTAAATAAAATAAATAATTATTTAAATAAAAATTCGGTTTTTAAATAGTAACCTTGTGTTTTCACTATTCATCAAAAATTGAATGTTTTCAGAAAAAAACCAAAAATTCACCCAAAGTTAAATTCGATATTCCGAATCCAAAAATTAAGTCCATTTAGAAAGATAAAATTTATAAAATTTTAAAAAGTGGGTATTACTATTCCTAACGGCTAGTTTATATAACATATCGTTGTTTAGTGAAACTCAGTATTGCGTACAACACAAGCTGTCGTGGAAGGTCGTGATTGCGTGAAGTTCAAGCCAAGTTGGGGATGCGTGTCATGCAAGCACCTTTTGGTGTAGCGTACAACACAAGACATTAATGAAATTAAAAATAAAATTTTTCATAAAATCTCAGGGTGTTACATCTGACATCTTTCATATCTCTTCTGTCCTAGTTCAAACATGAGTTCGATATCGAGCGAGGTGTCATCTACATCCTTAAGGTAGGTGGTCTTGTAATTTTACCTTAGATTTTTTTCATCTCATATCTATATCATTGTGTTGCATTATGTAATTTTTCAAGTGTCCCTATTATATTGTTTACATCATGTTTAGTTGAGCCTTTTAGAATTTTATAATCCTATTGTATCTTTTTTATGGGTTCGAAGGTTCCAGATACCATATATGTTCACCCCGTGGGTGTGACATATAGAATTGGCCATTTTTTCAAATTGGTTCAAAAATTAAGAACTACCAATTTGATGATGACTTGATTTTAAAATGAATATTCCCTAGAGATATGTTTATTGAATTGAATTCAATGCACCTATTAGGTGTTTGGCCCTTTTACTTCTGGATTTTCCCAAGAAGGCAATTTCCATGTAGAGCGTGTCACCTTATAAGTGACCACTTGAGCGTTATGATTAAAATTATCATTCTGTAGTGTTTTGAATGGATTATTTTGAATATGATGAATTGTGCTAGATGGTGTAATACTTTAAATTAATTAACCATGACACCTTCCATTTGACATTTGAGCCTTATTAGTAAATTTTACATCTTTTGGTAAGAGGAATAGATTGTTATAAATGAATGGTATAATTCATGGTGGGGTTCCTTCCTTAAAATTAATAAAATGGTTTTAAATTGAATGACCCCATGGTATGGTATTTACATGAACTTTTTATTATTTATAAAATGATTCATATGAAAGGTAATGATTAATATGGAATTGAACATGGGTAATGACATGCATGTGTGGTATTTTCCTTGAGTATTGAATTACACAAATGTTCTGGCCTTTGATAATGTTTTATTGAAGTGAATAAAATATTATCCCTTATGTATTATGTTATAATTATCATTATTCCTCTTCTATTTATGTTTTCTATATGAAATAAATGGATGGGAGTTAATTTCCCTTTCCAGTCATAATCATAATACGCCATTATAGTGGTGGTCTATGATAGTATAAGGTGTTGATCTAGGAGGGAAATCACACACCCTTACATTAGGAATTGAGTTCATGGAATCTCCCACCAGTGATACTATATGGGTGGTGGGATAAGGCACCACATTCCATGATTAGAGTTTATAAAAGATGTCTCACTCACCATCCCAATCATTTTTTCATAACATTTATTTATCTTTTTGGGATTTAAGGAATATACCCTATTGCATGATCTTTTAGCCATTTTTTATAGGTTATAGATGTAGAAGTAACACTCGGTCCAGTTCGGCACTATTATTCTAGGTATATGTCCATTGGGCATCAATACGCACTTGGTTCATAGAGGTGGATGAAATATAGAACGAATATATATATATAATACTACTAATTAATATATATATATATATGTATATATGTATGTATTGACCTAATTAGACATTCCTCCCAGTTATAGGTTGAATCATGTAGACCTGTTGTGGGTCCATTAGGAACCTAAGTGGGTAGTTACATTTTTATTTCTTTAATTCTGTTTATAAATTAATTATGCCAACACACTGTTTAGTTAGGATCACTACTCAGATTACATGTTGACACTATTGGTGGTGGCTTGTATTAATTTTTATCTCCCACCCTACTCATGCTACCTTTGGTACATGATAAGATTGTCTACCTACATGTATGGATAAGGTAAGGTGTCCTTCTATATGTTGTTGAAATTATTTCTTAGTAGGAGCTCCGGAGTATAGGATCAATCCTATATTTGAGATTATTGTGGAGTATCTTTTTGTCCTTTTTTTATTTGTGTGTTGCACGAATGTATGCATAGTCCCCTTTTCTCTTTTGTATAACAGTGTTCCATGCATTGTGTATCAAACACTGCCTTATAGGATTTTGAATATATTGTTCAGTTGTTTAGTTCATAATTTCTTTCCCTATATTATTATTCAGTTATCTCATTATGATTCTGCAGTTTATTGATTCTAATAGTTTATATTATACTTATGATGTAGATAGTTATCTGGTATATCAATTATTCTACTCTAACATGAGGGTATAGTCTCCCAAATGTACAACCCTTACACCCTCACAACTAGTCGGTAAATTTTGGTGTTTGGGGTTGTGCTCTTGAGGCTATGTGACCTACCAACTCAAGATATGTGTTTAGTGGACCCTAGGATGGCATATCACAAAGTGGTATTCGAGAAGTTCTTTTCTTACTTTACTATTTGAAGACAATCTAATGGAAATTGGAAAGACATGGGACTTGGTCATAAGTCATGCTTGGCTGTCGCAAACCCATGTCCGGGGTAAAGGTTGAGTTGAATAAATTAGAATTTTTTTTCTAATTTCTCTAATTTCTATTTAATTCATTTAATTGTTGGGTGGAAAAATTTATTTATAATATTATTTATTTTTATATGATTAATAATAGGATTTATTTATTAATATCAATGAGATGTGGGATTCACATTAGGACACGCACCAACATGTCCTAGTAGAATGTATGTGAAATTCATTTTTTTCTTTACACAATTATTTTTAATATAAATCTGCTAGTTTTAGATTGATTGTTCCTTTATATGTATTAAATTATTCCAATACTTCTTACATGGATTGGAAAACATAATTTATACTTTATGATCCTTCATTAATGTAACAGTGTTCTCCTAAATAGGTTAAAGCATGCCTCTTATGCATTCAATTATGGATCGTTGAGCTATGGACCACAAGTTGCATGATTTGGAATATGTTATGGTGTGGATCAAGTGGTTGTAATGTATTGGTTCATAATGAGTATGTGCGATTATGGATCAAAAAATGGAAAACCATTTGATTAAACCATTTTAATGTGTTTTAAATGTATGAACAAACACACTTTTAAAATGAATATTAATTTTTATTGAAATGTACAACTCGTATTTTCCTAACATAAAGACTTAGACTCGAACACAGCTTCAGTAGTGGGTAGTCGGGTTTATCTTACATTCTTATTTTCTATTGATGCCTCTTTCTATCGTCTAGACCTGGCTTTTAAAGTATATAGTGAGGCGTGATCATTCTTATTGGAAGGATTTACTCATATGATAGTTCTCAAATGCAATGTTCTCAATTTTTTAAATCACTTATGGGGCGTTTTTTTGAATTATATCATTATACTACCACAATGTTCTCTGGACACAATCCCTACAGATGATCACAACCATGTTACAGAGGTACTGATCCATGTGTTCCTAGTGATTCTTCATATAAAGCAACATGTGTCTCCTCTTCAGGTTCTTGATGTGGGAACTGATTCCCAGTTCCAAGATAGTTCTATGAGCATTCATTAATCTATGGGAGGCTTTTTTCAACCTACCTCAAGGTTTGAAGAGTTGAATTCTGAGTATGAGTAGCAGCATCCTCCCAAATTTTCAACAGATGGAAGACCTTATGTTGTGGAGTTGTCGCACAAATTAGTCCTACAAAAATTTGATATTCTTCAAACATATCCAGATCAGAATTTAAATCTATCGACTTATATGATATGTAATTTATCTAAGAGTATATGGGATGTTATCACCTAGGAGGATCAGAATTGTGACACATCATGGGAATATTTTCAGACCATCTTCTTTGAATAGTTCATTATCCATACTCTGAGTGCTGACAAACAAAGAGAATACATTAAACTATAGCATAAAACCATGTTAGTTATTGAATATTCTTCCCATTTCATTTAGTTGTAGTGATTCTATCTCTCTCTAGATTCTTATGATCTTATAAACACTAAGAGATTTACGGATGGGAATGTCTATTCCATCTAATCAAAGGTCAACATCTTCAAGTTAGCTAACATTTCCAAATTTATCAATCAGTCCCTAATCATAGAGTTAAATTTTAAGGATGATAATGTTGCAATTTAGGGTGGTTAGGAACCTGGAGCTTTTAGTGGTTCTTCATCTATATGAAAGAGGTGTTTTGAGTCTACCTGCAGGGGTAAAAGCACTCAATATCCTTACACAAATAGTTTTTATATCAATGAGAACTGTGGGAAGCTAGGAAATGTCAAGTATAAGAGTCCATGGGATCCTATAGAGTATAGAATATATGGAAGGATGGGATATATATAGTGTTTCTTCAATAAATTTCCTCCAGTACCAAGGGAGTAGGGATCTACACCAACTTCTAGATCAAGAGCGGGGTCAGCATGATCCCAAAAGGCAGGAAGCTGTAATACCACTACCCAATCAAACTGTGGTAGTGGTCAGGGAAAATAAATTCAGACATATAATTATATATCCAGCATATAGAGCTTGCATAGGGAAATTAGGTAGTGACTCAGGTATGTGGTACATGCTAGTTACATGCAATCCATCATACACTACAGGAGAAGAACACAAAACATTCTATCTTATGAGGTAATATTCTTATAGCCACAACTTTTTTGTCTTATTTATTTAACCCACAATTGTCTCATCTATTTATATATGAGGAAGTAACTGAGATTCTAGAACCCATCATGAATTAATTTCATGGAATTATGACTCAATATACACCATTAGGTATCCTTTGATATTTCATTCTCCACTATCAAAATTTACCCCTTGGGATAGGAGGTTACCATTTCATGTGTGATATTTACATCCTCAACATGAAGGGATTTGATATAATCATTGTTATGGACTGATTAGTTCATTATTGAGCCATATTGAATAATATCTTCAAAGGGGGATGTTTATATCACCATAGAAATGTAATCAAGTTCCTAAGGAATAATAAGATGTGTAATATTCGTAATCAGGGCCCAAGTAGAAAAGGATGATTGATGTCACAACATAGATCACTGGTTTTTCCAGGATGAAAAAGGGTTATAACTAACAATATTTAGTCCTTTTATGGAGATTTTGAGAAATATTTTCATAGATGGAATCTTTGGTCTACCTATAGTGTGAGAGGTGAAATTTAATATTCAAATTGTTCCAATAGCAACACCAGTGACCATTGGTCCTTATAGGAGGGAACCTATTATGCTTCTAGAGATTGAGAACCAGTTGGAGAATCTAGATGCAAAAGGATTCATGTTCCCCAGTACTAATCCTCGGGGTTCACTAGTCCTTTTCTCAATGAAGGCAAATGATACCCTTTGGATTTATATGTATTTCCACCGTTTGAACATACCAACTACGAGAATCAGTATCCACTACCAAGAATATACAATCACATTGATCAGCATCAAGGATGGGATGTTTTTACAAATAATTATTTGTGGTTATGAAATCATCAAATGTGTTTCAAGACATTATACAGACCTTGAATATCTTTCAGGAGTAGGTGTGGTCTGTATGAGTACCAGGTTATGTCATTCGGACTCACCAACGCATATATTGTTTTCATGGATCATAAGAATTGGGTTTTCCACCAATATCTCAATTAATTATTGGTTTACTTAATTAAAGATATCTTGGTGTATTAATTCTATATACATGACCATGAAACCCATCTTGAGAACATTATTAATACACTAAGAGATAATAATATCTATGTTAAGCTTAGTAAATTGAAATTTTGGATCAAAAAAGTCTACTTCCTCGGTCATATCATCTTAGAGTTCAGAGTTTTTGTAGACCTAGATAAAGTGAAAGCCATAACATTATGGGATTACCCCAAAATGGTATTTTAAATTTATAGTATCATAGGTATTTATGGATATTACAAACACTTCATCCAATATTTATCATTCCTTGTAATGCCTCATATGTGGATGGTAAAGAAGGGTGTGAAATTTTTATGGACAGAAACTTGTAAGGTAGCCTTTCAGGTGTAGAATGATAGTTTTAAATTAGAGCCAGTACTAATTATCCAAAAGAAATGAAATGGATATACTATATATTTTTATGGATCAGGTTTCATTCATGGATTTGTTTTGATACAGGTTGGGTGAGTCATCAAGTATGGATCTCATCAATTGTGGACACACTAGCGGAATTACCCAGCACACGATCTTTAGCTCATGGTGTTGTGGAAGCCTTACGTTATTGGAGAACATATCTATATGGAGATTATTTTTTTGGTATTCATTGATAAAAAAAACTTCAAGTACATATTTACACAGGGGGATCTGAATCTTAGAAAATGTAGGTTAGTAAAGTACCAATAGTCATTTGATTTTGAGCATTCATACATGCCTGAAAAAGGAAATTGTGTGGTTGATGTTATGATCTGGAAGAATCCCACAAATGTGGTTCATGAATCTAGTGAAGAATTAATGATTATGTCCTTACCCATAATGATTCATTTTTTGTTCATGAGGAGCATAGTTTTAATCTCCCCTCTGCCTTAGTAGTGAAATATACCCTTCTGAAATGGGTAATGATGGGATAGTTATCTGACCCCAAGGGAATTATCCTATGGGGAAGTGTCTTAAATTATGATTAATCTTATTGTAGGTCCATGGATGGAGATGATACATTATTGTTCCATGGGCATGTATGGGATGCATCAGACAACAAATAGGAGATAATTAAGGAATTCAATATGCAAATATTGGTGTTTCACCACGGTGTTACCAAAATTCATCAAGATCTATGACACTACTACTGGTTGCCTAAATGTGAGATTTCCAATTTTATCACTATGTATTCCACCTATTAGTAGGTGAATATGGAACATCATCATCTAGAATAGCTTCTATATCTTTTTTCAATTCCAGAGTGTAAATAGGAAGATGTTTTAATTGACTTCATGACTAGACTATAGAGATCATCTCATATAAATGATATAGTGTGGTATTTTTTGATAGTTTTACATAGGTCACACACTTCTTACCAATACGAAAGTCCTTATCAAGAGATGATCTAGGAAGAATGTACATCAGAGAGGTTTTACATCATCATGTAGCAACTCATTCTACCATTTATCACTGAGAAAATCATAGCACATCATAGTTCTAGAAGGTGTTGTAGAAGGATTTATGTGCATAGGTACTAATGATCATGGAGTATCACCCATATATCGATGAACAGGCATGGTGTACAATTTAGGTTCTAGAAGACATTATTTGTGCATGTATCCTTGACATTTGGGTTCCTAGGAGAAACACATTCCTATTTTTTATTTATATTACAACAAAATATTTAAGTCTACCATTGAGATGGATAGTAATGAAGACATATATGGTAGGCCATTAAGCTCCCCTCTATTCTTGTTAGAAGTAGGGGAAGTAGATATTTTTTAGACCACGTCTCGTGCAGGAGATGATATAACATGTCCAATTGATTAAGTAGTTCATGCTAGAAGCTCAGTCCAAACAACAGTCTTATGCCTATAGATAGTTCTGACTACTTGAGTTTATGGTCAGAGACCGGGTTTTCTTGTGAATCTCTCCCAGGATGGACCATAGTTGAATTCAGAAATAGGGTAACCTTTCTTGGAGGTTTATTGGACCCATAGGGTTTTCAAATGGACCGAAATAGTGGATTACAATTTAAGACATTCTCAAATATATAGTTCTATGAACGATGTTATTCATCTATCTCATCTTTTCCAATATTATCTAGACCCATCACATGTATTTCTTCATAACAAAGACAAATTGGATAAGGACTTTTCCTTTGAGGATTACCCAGTTTGTATAGTGGATCAAGAAATAATGAAATTATGCAGAAGTTTTATTCCTCTAGTATGGGTGTTATGGAATTACCACCAAGTATAGTAGGATACCTAGGTGTGGGAAGCAGATATACAATATCAATGGCCATAAATATTTTCTATATATACCTCTTTACCATTGGTAGTTCAACTCAAGGAAAAATTTCTTTAATGATGGGAGGTTGTAATGAACCAAATTTTCAATAAATGAATGGATCATTAGTTTTTCAGTTTGAATACCTTAAATGGACCAAATATTGTGTTCTAATTGACACAAGAAGGTCACGAAGGAATTTGGGGCTTCTTCAGAGCCTTGAAATGAAACATACAGACTAGGACATGGGGTTTTTTTGAAACTGTGAGACCTAGGGTGTATGATAATGTGGCCAGTTACCGACATGGGACAGATCTGTTATTTAAATTTTGTGCATAGTTATTCAAAACATGAACCAAACCATGTAGGGATCCTTTCCCTATAGACAATTTTTCGTGGTTTGCACATGGTTTGACTAGTCGTTCACCTAAATCATGCACTTTGATATTTTGAGGTGAACTGACCAATTTTACCCTCAGTCAATTTAAATAATTATTTTCATTTTCCCATTAATTCACCCACATCTAAAAAATTATCTAATCCTATTTTGAGATAAAATTATCTCAATATTAGTGTTTGAGCTAACTTTCACCTCCAGTGTTCATTTCAAAATCCACCAGAAACTGTGAATCTGTCTTGGTAAGCTCCCTTACACTCTTTTTTCCTATCTAAATTAATCATTCCATACTTCGTGATATTTAGATTCAATATCATTTTCCCCAGTCTTAGTTTATTGTACTATTTATCATATCTCTCCTATCATTCTTCAAATATGACATTAATATCGAGCGACATATCATCTATGTATTTAAGGTAAGTGGTAACATCATTTTCCCATTGAGTATTATTGTTTCATAGCTATGTCGTTTTGTCGAACACGAACCAATTCTAAGATTCCATACTATATTGATTCGGTCATGTCTAATTGATCCTTTCAATTTTTATATTCCTATTTTATCTTGTTTAGGGTTTTACAGGTTTCACATACCATATATGGTCACCCCATGGGTTTTCCATCAAGAATTTTCCCTTTTGGCCAATTGGTTCAAAATCCCAAGACTCCCAATTATCTAGAATCTTAGTTTTTAAATAAATATTCCCTTAATATATGTTTTTTCAATGGATCCCATAGAACCTCTTATGTGTTTTACCTCTTACATATAGAATTTTACAATTAGTAAATTTCCTTTTTGAGCATGTCACCTCTTAAGTCACCCATTGATCCTTATGATTTAAATGGTTATGCCTTAGTGTTTTCAATGGATTGGTTTTTATAGGATATCTTATTCAAGATGGTTTCATCCTTTAATTGAATTGACCATGAAGCTTCCATTTGACCTTTGATCTATATAAGTGAATTTTTCATGTTTTGGTAAAATCAATGGGTTGTTTTAAATAAAAGGGAAAATTCATGATGAGCCTCCTTTATTAAAGTTAATCAAATGGTTTTAAATGGAATGAACCTAAGGTATGGTAATGCCATGCCCTTTTTTTATTCTTTGTAAAATTATTCATAAAAAATATAATTATTTATATGGAATCGAATGTGGGTAATGATGAACATGAGAGGTCTCTTCTTCATGTATTGAATTACATATTTTAACAAGCCTTTGTTAATGCTTAATTGAAATTCATAAAAGGATATGAATTATGTGTTATGTTATAATAATGATTATTCCTCTTCAATGTGTATGGGATATATGAATAAAATTGATCTAAGGTAATTCCCTACTCAATAATAATAATATGCCTTTATAAAGGTTTTGTACGATTATAAGGGTTATTCAGCCTAGACATAAATCACACTCCCTTAAAATAGGTATTGAGTTCAGAGCCTTCATAAATAGTGATTCTATATGGGCGATGGGATAAGGTGCCACATTCCATGATTAGAGTGTTGACATCATGGCTCACTCACCATCCCGAGCATTGTTGTATGGCATCATTCACTTTTCTTGGGATGTAGGTCATGTACACAATTCCATGATCATTTAGGATAGTTAAACTAGTTATGGATTAATGAGTTATGCCCAGCCAAATACACTAATAGTATTCTATGTGTATGACCATTTGGAAACTTCACACACTCAGTTTATATAGGTAGATTAAATATAAAACTAAACTATATATATTACTACAAAAAATATATAAACATATAATATCCGAAATTCCCCTCACCCATGGGCTGAAGCAGGTAGACCTACCAGGTTTCCTTTATAAACCTAAGTGGGAGATTATTTATTAATTTTTTGACTTATATTTGTTAATTATTTTTACCTTCACAATATTTAGTAATGAGAAAAACATGGATTACATGTTGACCCAATTGGGGTGGCCTACTGATATTTCTATCTCACACCCTACTCGGGCTACCTTGGGTACCCAAGAAGGCTACCTGCCTATAGGTATGGATGAGGGAAAGTGCCCTTCTACAGGTTATTGATATTCATTAATGGTTGGAATATAAGAATACAGGATCAATCATGGACTTTAGATTCTTGTGGGAAATCTTTTCACCATTTATACTGTTTATATAGATTGATTGTTTGCATGTTATTATGTTCCCTTTTGTATATCTACATTCCAAGCATCGTATATCAAACATTTCTTTAGAGTCATTTGATTATATTGGGGTGTTTTTTAGTTCTCTATTTCTTCTTCTGCATTCTTATTTTGTTATCAGATTAATCTTCAAAATTTTATTGATTCTGATTTTTTATATTATGCTTCTTCTTTTTATAGTTATCCATTTTATCAATTTTTCTACTCTAATATGATGGTATATTCGCCCAAGTTTACCACCCATACACCCTCACTACTAATCATAATCGATTAGAATATTGGGAGGTGAGCTTGATGCTATGTGACTAACTGTCTTTGGACACAAGTTAAGTGGATCCCACGTCAGGATGTTACAAAATAATATATTAAAAATTCATGGAATACATTTACTAATCCCATGATTCCCAATATGAATTATTTTTTCATGAGTTTTAAAAATTATTTACAAAAAAATATGAATTTTTTGGACAAAAATATCATCATAAAATTAAATTTTATCTAAATATTATCCATTGATTAAGATTCCATGAAAATAGTGGGGTCTTTCATGACCTTGATAAAAAATTTTGAAATTGGAAATAATACAAACCTTTCATACAGGGCACTATGTTCATGTTAAATAATATATAAATCATTAATATTTTTATAAAAATAATTTTGAAAATGAGGGATTTCAATTCCAAAAAGATGTTCAACATGTACACTAAAATTTAGAAATGGTTTAAAAATATATGTTCTATAACCATTTTAAAAAATTGAAAGTTACATAATATTTATATCATAAAATCATAATATTAGATTTTAACCTAGATAAGACTAAAATGGATTCTTTATCATCGATCACTTTTTCTTGGTTAAAACATTTTTAAATTAGATTAACCAGATTTTTAGTTATCCCCCCATGATAATCCAACATTGTACTAAAACCCCACTTGGTTCAAAGAACATGATAATATAGGTTCTATCAATTAAATTTCATATCTTGTTCCAATTGATATGGTAAAATTATTGATTAATTGAAAATATATAACTCTTATGTCATGATGCATCTTATATTGTTTTTATTTACTAATGGGTGTAAAAAAGAATAAATCTATTTTATGTTTCAAGAAGACATTTTTTTCAAATCCTATATATATAATTCCTATAACAGTATGTAATGGTTTATTTTAACGGTCTTATTATATCTAGAAAGAACACATTTAGGTTTATCATACATAAACATTCATGGAATACATTATTCTGGGTAATGTTCCACATAATCATTCTTTTGTCATCAATGACAGGTTCAACTCTCAGGATATCCACAAAATCAGTTAGTTCATCAATATGATTTTTCTAATAATCATATGGAACCTATTCATCAAAATATCACATAGGTAGATAATTCATCAATAATTGACTACATATTGAAATATCTATATGATTTTTTAGTTATGTAATAACCTTGTAAGATTTTTTCATTATACGATAAATTGGAATTATCAACATTGTCCTTGTTGTTCACGATATACACTTCTCATAAAAAATAATTAATGCATCCAACCATTGGTTTTATATTGAACCATAGCTCATATGGTCTTTTCCTAAAAAAATTTGATTAATAAGAACTATACTAATGGTATAATATTTTGTGTCAGTAGATTAATCACAAAAGTGAATAGAAATTCTATATTCACTAAAAATTTTTATGGAAATATCTTCCAAGGACCTTTTCCGCCATTCAAAAACTCCACTATATTAAGGGGTTCTTGGGTTTAAATTTATTATTCAATAGAATTTTTTAAGAAAATAAATTGGAACCCTGATTTCAAAATTATCCCACATATTTGCATCTCATAGTCATGGTTTTCTCACCAAAATCATTTCGTATAAGATTCTACAAATTTATAAAAAAACACATTATTAAACCCCACATCTTAAGAAATATCTCAATTGAACAAGGAATTAACAATAACTAAATCATAAACAAATGGTTTTTTATCGTTGATTGAAGTTTTATTGGTTCCATAGAATCTATATGAATAATTTATAGTGGTTTATAATTATCCACCTATTTGATTCACATGAATGATAATTTTTGTTTCATTCTTATTTGGAATGAATATCATCACATCTTTTTCAATAGTTTATGTTCCATAAAATCATAAATATATTATTTCATATATAATTTTCATAAATAATAAAAATTTCATTCACCAATACTTATTAAAAACATTATTATTTAATTTTATTATTCAAATAGTTTAAATTTTATTTATATATAAAATTAAGATCAAGAGTATCAATGATTTCAGTTCATGGTGATCATAATTTAAGTAATTGTTTATTAAAAAATAATAATAAATGATATAAATATCAATAGAAATTTGATAATCCCAAATATTATAAATACATGTCAGGTTGTGTTTTAATAAATTAATATATTGTACTATTTTTATGAAGACTAATAATGAATATTTAAATGATCAAACTCCAATGATCCTTATTTTTTTGTTATAAAATTTTTCATATCCTTCACCAATCACTGAGAGTGAGTATAAGATGAATAAATCACCACTTATATGTATTTAACATCTACTATCCGTAAACCATTTTTCAGTGTTGTTCATGTGACATTTTCAATTCAAAAAAATAAATCATGAAATTTTTTTGGTACCCGAATTCCCTTAGGTAAATCAATGTTTGCAATAAAATACTTTTAAAATATTGTTATTCTAATATTTCTAGAATTTGTATATTATATATATTTTTTAGAATATCTAGAACTAAATTTAGAAATGTTTCTAAAATAAAATCCTTCCTTACACATAAAACAAGATTTTCTCTTAAACATAAATCCTTATAAAAATAGAAATTTATAACATATTTACAAAGAATAAAATTATGATTAATTCAATTTTTAGAACTATGAATATGATAATTCATATATTTTTTTGGTTTTCCCCATTACAAAAATTTCCATGTTTAAATTTATTAGAATTTTTATTATCATTAATTGGATTGAGGTATGCCCCAAGTGAATACACTAGATTCATATTATAATTATTCATCATCATCTATTAATTATTTTATTTAATAATGATGGAAAGAAAAAGCTAAATTTTATTAAATTATATTTCAATTTTGATATTTTTGTAGATAATTTCTTATTTTCAAAACATAATAAATAAGAAGTTTTTTTAAGAATGTTATTATTTTTTCTATGAAATTCATATTGTTTATAAAACATATTGAAACACCCATTTAATTATTTATATGAAAATGTTTCTTAATATTAATTAGAGTAATAACAGTAATTATTTTTCACCTCTTCTATTTTATCCTTGAATCAAATGTTTTCTTTATGATTATATTTTCTATAATCTATTTTAAAATGTGATTCATCACGGGAGTATTTTGAATCCCTCTATGTGGCATTTGTTACCTTCTTCACCTTTTTCTTGTAATCATATTTCTTATGATACATCATTTTTAATTTAATATTTTATTTTATATAAATAAAATAACGTTTGATGTTTTCTAAATTCTTACATTTAGAACATGATGATTTATACATATATACAAAAAAGATTATATAAATATTATCAGATTTCATAAATCAATATAATTTATTATAATCTTTTTATTTTCTGTAAATAATGAGTGTTTTATCCATCATATTTTGTGATTCTTTATTGAATCCAAAATTTATGTTCATTTTGATGGTACTATTGTAAGGACCTTCATTAACTACTCATGATTAGGTATTTTATTACCAAAGTATCTACATAAATCTAAAAATATTAATCTTTCCATTAATTATGTGATAAGTTCACTTTTCCATATTCTGTTTGTGCCAAACAATATCTTTGCATTATTATATAATATTTTTGAAACTATTAGTTACTTCATAGTAAAATAAAATTGTAAACGAAGTTTCATGTGTTTTTTGTTATTATAAAACTCATTTACACTTGCCAAGGACTAATAAAAATAAAATAAATTCATGGGATTATATTTGATATCATATTTAACATTTTATATATAAAACCAAGCATATTTTTCACCATTAATAATATCATAAGGATTGGAATCCATAAGAAAATATTTTAATAAGTATTTCTTAAAATAAATAATAATTTAATCCTCCCAAAAATAATAATACATCTATTGATGTATGATTCATTAGTAAAAGAATATTTTTATTTGGAATCATGCAGTATTCAAATAAGAGATGTCTTTAGTATTTAGCTAGTAATTTATAAGAACTCAATAGTAATTTTCTTTGATAAAAATTAATTTCCTTATAGTTTTTTAAATTAACTCATTATCAGTGTTAGGGGTTGGTGAATTTAGTTGTTTTTTAAAACACCAAATTTATAAAATCCCATATGGAATATTTAATAATATCTCCCACTCTCCTCGTTTATATATATAGTGTAAATAAAAAGGACGAGTAGAAATATTCATGATATTTATAGGGGTACAACACACAGGCACCCCTAGACCACACCTCTATAACTATCTCATTATGAATGGTAATTTTTACTATGTATTTACTATTACACACGTGCTCATAAATTGATTAAAAGAAATTAGAAATTTTTAAAAATGATCAAAGATCTTTTAATTTTTATAAATCTTAATATGACATATCTTTAACCTTCATATATATAGAAAAAGAAATGTAAATGTTATAAAAATAGATGAACATAAAGTATTACTTGGTTTTGTGAATAGTTTCAAGTACAAAATAATAGTATATAAAAATCACTTTGAAAAGGAATGAACCTCTAGAGAACCACTAATGAACATCCCTTTACCAAAGATAAAACATGAACCCAAAAAACCACTAGTTCTATATTTTTTGTTTTATAAAACCACAAGTGTATCTTAAAAAAATTTATATACACATAATTTGTTTTTAGACATTATGAAACATTATTATTATAGGTATCCATTAATTTATTAATTTTATAATAAATAATAAAATACCTGGAAACTAATTATCTGATGTCTGTGGGTAGATTTCATTCCTAAAAAACTAAATAAAAGTGTATATTTTACATTATCTATAATTTTTCTTTTAACTATAAAAAATCAAGGAAATAGAAACATTAAATATATTCTTCATTGGTAATTCATTAAAACCTAATATTGGAGAAATTATAGTAGGTGTGGACCTAACTTGAAATATTATAATGGTAGTTATATCATGAAAAGAGTAATAAAATATCATTAAAATATTATAAATATTTATCATTTAAATTCATAATACAAAATATTTGATATTCCATTTGATTTTATTATATATAATTCTTTATATGTAGTATTGAATTTATGTAAGTCTATTCTATAATCCTTTCTACAAAATAGATTTCTTTTTTATGAAAATTTCAATTCATCTTGATCATAAGTCTTTATCTCTAAATTTAGGTTATTCTTTACAAACGTATGTATTTTCATGGAATGTAAGTATTTTTTCTTAATTTAACTCATTTTGACTAAATTTATTTCACCTTTATATTATTTTTCATATACATATATATTATATAAACTATAGAATATCCTGAAGCCAGATCATTATAAGTCTTTCATATAAAACATATGTTGTGGAAATATTTATTAAATGAAAAGAAAAATATAATCATGAACAATGAAAATATGTTATTAAAATATTGAATAATGTAATATTTTTCATTACAATTCACTAAGAATATAATTATCATAAAAATGATGTATTTTTAATCATTAAATCATCGAATGAAATTGGATATAATTGAAAACATTTGGGTGTCCAACATGACATATTTCATTTTTCATCACCGCCATAATTTGAATATTATTATATTGTATTTTATCAATCAAAATTATGTATATTAATTTATTATGGCTATAGAAATGAAATATTGGTATTATTATCATCATTAATATAAAATATTGTTTTTACAATATTTAATGAAACATACAATTCACCAATTATATCTTCAGAAATCATGAATAAAAATATCATGGATTGAATTTAAAACATTATCAATATTAAGCTTCAATTTTTGTATCCTAGATAATCATGTAAGGATTAACTTGTTATAAAATAATGGTAACCATCATCAACACATTAAATCATGCATAAAATATTAAAAATTTCAGACATCTGATGCTGAAAATAAATAATAACTAAATAATAAATAAACAATAAAATATTATAATTTACGATTTTATAGTGTAATATATATGAATATGATTCTTAAATGAGTTATTAAAATTTATATGTCTATTATACATGAGGATAATAAGATTTTATTAATTTCGAAGATAAAATAGTAATGGTCATCCAGGGTCAAAATTTATTCCCAAGTTGAATTAATTACTTTTTTACTATGGTATTACATTATTTATTTATCTTATCCTATGAGGATATTATATTTCCTTTCCTCTTTATTTTTATATAATTTAAATTTTCACATTAAATATATAAACTTTTATGGATTTCTCTGTTCATAAAATGTGTTGATGTTTAGTATAATTCCCATCCTCCTCTAATAATCATTTTTCATCCATGTCCATATTCACCGTTATCTTGAATGTTAACCTCTCTTATGTTAAAATAAAATTGTGTTTTATTAATTACTATCCTAAAACATCATCATAAATATTTTTAAATGGATGATTTATCACTCTTTTTACGTTTATTGTTTCCAAATATGTATATTTTTACAAGAAGACATGGTTATTATATTCCTAATATTACATATTATCAACCACACCACATTTCCCATAAATGAAAATAATATTTTTTCAACGAATGTTTTTTTAATTTTAATTCAAAATAATATTTAAAATTTATTTCATTTCAATTTTTCAAATATAAAATTTTCTAATGTATCTCGTATATTTTTCTTTTTTATTTTAATTATAAGAAATATTTTCCAAAGTCCGATATTAGATTTACTTCTATTTTCCTCAATAATATAAAATATCTTTCTCCTATGGTGTTTTATTTTATCTATCACTAATTAAAATATATAATGGAACGATCATTTTGAGAAATTTTATTTTGGTATAAACCAATTTACATTGGAAATCATGTTTTTTTATACAGTTTCATTCTATAAAATTTAATGATATAAAAAATGAACAATGTCATGTTGCACAAAAATGTATTAATATTACTGGTTTGGGACCTCTATCATCCATAAATAAATTGTATATGGTTTTTTATATCAGGGAATAATATATTGTATATGTATATATATATTTTCCAATTACAAGTGTGGGCCTTCTTTGATATGCACAAAATCTAATGATTACCTCTTATTATATTCATTCCATAATTCATTGTAATGATAAGTTTCTTAAACATTAAAAATTTATATGTTATATTCTAATAATTAGATTCTATCACACATATTTATAATCTCACAATGTTATACTATGGTATAAGTTTGTTTATATTAGATTACTAGTCATTCATTCATAACATATGATCAATTATTATACATCCATATTAATTTTAATAATAAATGCCTCTTATTCTCACATGATACCATATAATTATAAAACAACCCTTAATGGTATGTTAATGATTTTCTACTATACATATATATCAATCTTATCCCATTATAATGTTTCCATTTTCTAGGTTATGAAAATGTATATAATTTATAACAAGTATTGATGGGAATCTAGTGTTGTTTTTTTATATTAGAATGTTTATATGTATTGTAAAATATGTTTCTTATATAATATTAATCAATGAAACAGATAGTTTGGTTCTTTGGATTGTGACATAATTTTTGAAATATATTTTTTTATCTAATATAAATTATATAAAATAATTAAATGATGATCATGGATTACATAAAAAATCTCCAAATTTTACATTTTTTGATCAGGTGCTGATATAAATTTCATGCGTGAAAATAATTGAAAGTAGATTCAAAGATGAAAAATAAATTTAATATTTAAGTGATATTCTATATAAAAACTAAATAATTTTATAATATATTTTTAAATATCAACTTTAAAACTAAAACAAACAAGATGATGAAATGCACTACTAATATGATGGATATTGATACAAATAAATATGTTGATTGGGTATTTTAGCAGTTAAGGAATAAAAAATTAATGCATCAAAAGGATAATCATAATAATTCTCACCCAAATTATTTCTGTAGCTTATTAATATATTGAACGAACATTTAATGTTTAGTGGAAGAGTATAAAATAAAATTTTCAAAATACAATGTACATTTTTTAGGAAAACATCATCAATATTTTCCCATATCATGGTATATATGCACTAAATAAGTTATTGTTACTTCTAATTTGGGGAAAATTGTATCAATAAATTGAAAACTATATATATAAGTGACTATAAGGATTCTTGAAATATGAAATAGAAATATAAATTTCTATAAATATTGTTACCTAAGATTCAATAAGAATTAGATTCCTTTAGTTCTTGGAGTATGGTAAGAAAACCACTCTACTTGTGTGTTTAATTAAGCAAAAAAATAAGAAAACAATACATGTGAGATGTTATGAATAAAAAATAGAGATAAATATAAAAATGATATATATAAGAACTAAAGTCAATTGAATAGATGGAAATATGTAGATCGTTATGTCATATTATCGACGGTCTCTCTAGTTTTTAGAATCTTATTAATAACAATTATTTAGGCCTCGAGGATATTAAGTGCATCATTGAATAAGATAATTGAGTGGAAATCTTGGGTTATATTTCAAAAATTATCACTAACTCCTTGAATGAGGATAGATTTATATTCTAATGGAATAGTAGATATTCAACAATTCAAAATAATTGTGATGCTCTAATGCTCTAACTCTAAAATGCGGTAGATATATCTTCCATTCTCCTGATTTTCTTATATATTGAAGAATTATAGTGTGGAACTATATGATATAAATTAGGAGCAATAATATGGGTGAATAATGAATGTGGAACCAGGCTTGGGTAAGTGATGTAAAATCTCATAGAAATGTATATACATGTTGGTGACTCCAATGAACTAAGTTGTGACCATCCATATCTAAGTGCAATAAAAAAGAGACACAAAAATAATACAAATATTCATGTGTAATGACATGTGGTATTTATATGAAAATAAATAAAAAATAAAATTCCCAAATATACTCAATCATGATGAATCAATAAGTTGGGAAAATATATAGGATAAATTCAAAGACATAGTAGCATTTAAAAACCATTACATATTCCCCAGGAAAATTTGATCTAGAAAACAAAATGAATCATAAACACAATCAAAATTACGTTAGGATGAAAAATTATTAAATATTTCATTTAATTATAAAAATATTACATATAAAGATAAATCATTATTTTTTTACTATAATTCACTAAGTAATAAAATTCATCACATTTCATGACATGGAACTTCCTATGTAATCTGAATCTGATAATTTAATTTCAATGTTAAGGGGGGTCAATAAGACAATGATAACACCAAAATTTAAATTATTTAAAATGTTCCAATTGATCATTAAAAAATAAATTCTATTTATGGAATTTATATTATTATATAATACAAAAAAATTACAAATTGTTTATATTTAGATTTTATGTTTCATAAAAAAATTAACAACTAAACACCATCAATTATCAAAAGATAAAATTTAATTAGGTCTGATAATATTGAGGATATTATATTCTAGATTCAATTTCAATGGTGGTGGTGGACCATTGTTTATCATTATTTTTCTCTAAACATTAATATTTCATCGTGAAATATTATTCACAAATTGAACATATAATGTTGATGATTTATGTTATTATTTATTTTTAAATTAATAAAAAAATTTAAATAAAACAATAAAAACATATTAATTTACATGTTTTCCCATATTATTTAAATGAGTATAATTATTGTTTTAAAATAAAAATATATAGTTATATGATGAACTGTAAATATATAATGAATATCAACTATCATGCTCAAACTTTCAAATATATATAACCAAATTATATGAATGATAATTAAACATGATACAATTTTATAAAAACAAAGATAAATATTTCACAAATAGGATCATAAAATTCATAAATTTTTTGAATCAATATATAAATATAATCCCCCTTAATGATAGTCTATTCCTAAGAAGAAAAATTCCCTTTAATAAATATTAATTTCATTAGCTCTAAATAATGAATATCATAATTTATTACATCTACACATTTTGTGATGAAAAATTTAACAATTATATTTATGTTATGAGTTTATTCTATACATATCATAGAAATATATTTATCAAAAATCCATTATGTTAATGAAAATTCTTAATGGGGTTTCAGAGGGAACAAGGTTTATCAGGGATTGTTTGGATCTCAGAACCCCAAATTTTGGAGGAAACATCTCAACCATATGGTAATTATAAATTATTTATCCCTTTCTTCAAAGTTATAATAAATTATTTTCGGTGATCCAATGAATTTCCATGGGTCACATGGTTCAATAAATCCATGCCTCTGAAGCAGCGTGGACAATGTTGATCATAGAGAGAGGGTGTGAATGAGTTCTGCACAGATAATCTAACAGTGTTCTACAAGCCATACATAGAGTGTCCCCTAGATAGTGGGGTTCACATGGTTGGTTCAAGGTTTGGCCAACTGTGTAGACAAACCATGTGAACTTTAAAAATTGGGTGAATTTAAATTTCCTCACATTATCTTTTCAAAAGGATAAATACATTTTCCCTTATTTTGTTTTAATAGGAAATATTCCTCTCCCTCAACATTTTAACCTCCTATAAGAACAAAATTTATATTTTTATTCATTCTACTATCCATAATCTGATACATGTGTTGTCTATCAAGTTGGGTCACCATATATAAGATCTTCATTCCATAATATTATTTTTTATTCTAATTCTTGTGGATTGCGTTATTTCATGGCGATCTTGCGTTCCCTATTTTTGGTGTGTTTGTCTATTCTTTAATTTTCATTCTATATAGACTAAACTATTGGAATATACTGGAAAAGTGTTCTACAAAAAGAATAAGGTTGGTGGTATATACATTTTCCCTATGATTTTTTACCCATTTGAAAATCATTTTAATTATTCTTGATGGGTTATATCTTATTTACTTGTAAATTAAATTATAATTTGTTAGTTATTTATTTCACCTATTTTGGGTTTCTTGTATAGCACATCATCTTGGTTGGAGGTTGTCAACATTAACCTGAGCCACATATGAGTTGTGTTTTTTCATTTTCCCTATGTCAAATCAGCCCTTCGGTTGTGTGATCATGCCACCCCTGTAGTGGGAGACTCTTAAAATTAAATGATTTAGGTTGAGATTATAAAGCCTAATTTTATAAGTTATTACATTATATTGAAATGGATTAATCGTTTAATTCAAATGGGAATGATGAATGAGATGGATATTCTCTTGGATTGTGCCTATTTATATTGATAGTATTAATTGGGTATAGATAGAAACATAGTCTGTGACCTTTTATTTTATTGGCTTGATGTTGGAAATCAAGATATTGAAACAAATTCTTATTATGGTGCAGAACCTATATCATTATGGTATGGCACTGACTAGGGGATTTAGGTATGGAATTTGTGACCCATAGATATGATTAATTATGGTATAGAAAAGTTTGGGGATTGAGTTATGGAATGTGTGACCCCTAGATATGATTGTTTATGGTATGGAACTAAAGAAATGATTCAAATTATGAAACATTCAACTGCTACGTTTGATTGTTTATGGTATTTCATCAATGAATGGATTTGAGGTACATAACTTATGACCTATATATATTTACTTCATCGATATAGGTCTCTATAGTCATACACCTTGGGACCTAGAACATATATATATGATACTATTTTCTTAGGTGGTATACATCAAGATTTTTTTTACCAATTGTTAACACTTCATATATATATTTCTTCTCACCTAATATAGCATGCCCTCATTATAGAATATTCTCTTGGTATTTTCATATCTGTTATTCATTTTATTTTTTTCTTGTTATTACCTATAAATGGTTATATTTTATATCCATAGGCTTTATTTCCTATAAACACTACTAGTAGAGGCCTAATGAGTATTTATCACAAACCATTTGGGTTGCCAATTGGTACCCGTAAAGGCTTCATTGTTGAAGGTAGGGATAGGGTAAAATGACTAGTAATCTATGCTTAATTGATTGTCGTATAAGATCAAGGTATAACTTGACTATGATATTTCTCATAATTCTATTTAGAGATAGCATTTTAGTCTTTTTCATTCTTTTCATATATATGTATTATATTATATACATGCTTCAGTGTTTCATGTTTATTTTTTTAGAGACATGAAATTACATCATTTTGTATATGGAGCTAGACGTTCTTATTAATATCATGTTTATCATAATCATTTGGATGTTTTACTTCCTTTGTTCAAGTTTTTATTTTTTATGATTACACTATTATTTATTTATTACATTTTTGTGTAACTCTTATTAAGAGGGTATAGTTTCTCATTGTACCATCTTTGACCTTCACGGCTAGTCGGTAGCCTCTATTGTATGGAGAGGAATGATTGAGACCTTATATCCACCCGAGAATAGTTACTTATCAGTGAATGAGGACTATGAGGTTTGAAATATATATTAGAGGAATAATATAATTTACCATACTCTTTTGGGATGGTAAAAATGAGGCTTGGATGTGATATAATTTAGTAAGGAGACTGTTCATGTGGGTTGATAACTCTTAGATGGTAAAAATAAAAATTATATGGGATGGGGATTACTATTATAGTTACTTCTTATTATTAGTTTTTATTCCACCATTTGTCTGACACCCAAGATATTATAGGTTGTTGATATTATGATTTTGGATTACATTTTTCCTTATCCGGTACACAGAGGAATCATTGACCATGCATCATTTTAGGAGCCTTATGGATTAATATGTCATACATTTTTCAATTCCTTATAGCTTTCATTTTCTAACTTCATAATACTTTTTTTACTGCCTTTAGTGGAATATTTTTCTTGCAATTAAGTTTTTTAAATCAAAGAGAGATATAAATAATTGGTTATATGAGTTTTTCACCATTTTAAATGGTGTTTTCCCATATATGTTGATGATGGAAGCATAAATAATAAATTATCATATGTTTGAGTTATCCAAATTAAATTACATATACTAATGTATTAGTTGGTTTTGAATAAATTATTATCATTTTTAATCTAAATAGTGCTTGTACATCTATAGATTGGGAATGATGATTCATTTAGTCAAATAATTTAATACTACCTATTACACTCTACTATCAAATTTAATAGTCTAAATATTTTTAAATGAACTAAAGACTGATATTTATAAAACATGTATATATATACATTGGGCGTGGTACATCAGTTAACTAGTTTATTATGTAAATACTAGAATTAATATATCATAAAATCTATTATGGAAATCGATAAATGGGCTTTCCAATTACAACATATAGGGTTTTTATTATATAATTAAAATTTTATGGCCTATATATCAGGTCCCTTACATTGAAAAAGATCATCACCTGGACCCAACCATAGTAATGGTAATCACCCAGTTCCACTTGTGTTATTTATGATGGTTTGTATCTTGTAGACATGGATTTACATGTAGTTAGAGTGGTGATACTCTTATAAAAGAAGTCATATACTTATCTTATTCTTGTATTTGTAATTTTAACATTATAATGTCTTATTTTAGGTATGTTCGTGGAATTCTTAGATCTATTCCACCATGAAATTCTAATTTCGTTCTCTAGGATGGTGGTGATGGCCATGCTTTGGAGGTGGTGGTCCATAAGCTAATAGTGTTACCACAATTAGTGAACCCTATGGAACCTCCTATTATACACGATGATGAAGATGATTCTTGGTTGTGAGGGGAATTTTTGAGACTTTTACATACTATATAGGGAGCTCAATGACCCACATCTTCCATGGAAGAGTTTATGTGAGAGTTCCTGCAGTAACAACCTCCAACATTTTCTTGGTTTTGCGGTCCTAAGGTTGCATATTCATGAAAAGAGTCCATGGTGACTATATTCTAGGAACATGATATGCCTATTTATAAGATGGTTTATATCATTATGTATATTCTTCATGACTCTCCCCATGAATTTTTGGTATTCCATTACTCAGAATGATCATTAGTAGTGCATACCTATTCTAGTTTTAATATTCTATTCTATGACTTTTTCTTTCCTAAGACACTATGAGATTACAAAGATAGGGATTTCAAGAACATATAGTAGTATTCAATGTATGCTATGAATTATATGGCTTTTTTTACATAGCTTCATCATAATAAGACTATATATACCACTACTGATCTGTGGAAAGAGATATAAGTTTAGGATAGACCCTTGATTGAAATTTATTCTCAGTTGGAGGTCTGGATCATAGAATACTATTTTATTGACCTTGTAGTGTAGTATTTTGTGGAATGAGGTGTCACTTAGAGAACTATAATGAGGACATTACTTATCATAGTTCACATACTAGTGGTTTTGTAGTCTTTCATCAGTGCGAGAAGAAACTTTTTTGAATCCCTAGTATGAGAGGGACCCAATTGAGTATCGATACGAGGACATGATGGGACATTTATATAGGTTTTGAGTAATCCTCCCTACTATTTCTATTAAGATATGATCAACATCTAATCTAGGTCCTCTACAAGGATGAGAATCTCCACATCAAGTAGTTAGCTGGAGTGATACTAGCTGGTTAGGATGAGGAAGTACTCAAGGCTAGGATATCCAAACACTAGTTTTCTCTAATCATCAGAGTTGGAATTCACATTGAAGAAATTTTTTATATTGAGGGAATAGAGTAGGTTTGGTATATAAAGTGAAACATTTTCTATGGGAGAAGAGTCCCAGAACTTCTACAGTTCGAGGTATGATTTTAGTGGAATCAAACTGGGATTTTGTTTTCTTTTCCACAATAACATCAAATTCTTTTATCTATGTGGAAATAATGGATAAACTCAAACATGAAATTTGAAACTGATGTGGAGTTATATCACATGAAAATCGTTTAGGAATGTGTCCATAAATTATATACTAATTTACAGATCTCCCTATGAGATAGGTAGTTATAAATTATTATAGAACATCTTTTTCCTCAAGATGACACGAATTGATGTAATCCTTAGGTTGGAATTGATAGTTCGATATCAATACTATAGGGAATTATATCACTATAGAATGTCTTTCATATCCTCAGGGGATGTACATAATTTCACAAAGTTGAGTGGGATTAATAGTAAGGTTTATTTGAAATTGAGTATTGTACGTTGAGTTTTGTGACAACCTAGATTGATAGCCTTTATTTGGATGATCAAGGAATACATCAGGTTAATTTTCCTCATATAGAAGATCGTTTCAGGTTTATATTCCCAGATGAATTTTCTAGGTTACCTCCTCTGAGATATGTTATGTTCTCTGTAGAGTTGTTTCTATGTGTTGCACCAATGTCCATTCCTCCTTATCGGGTGTCCACTACTCAGTTACAGAAACTAAAGTGAAATATGGAGGATATAGAAACAATGTTTCTAATATGTCCTAGTACCTATCCCTAGGTTTTACAAGTCCTTTTCACAAATAAGGTATATGGATGCCCTGAGATTTGGTAAATTAGTAGAATTTAAATAATCTTACTAGAATGAATTGGCATCTCAATCAATAAATAGATGACCTATTTCATCATCCCTAGGGATCTCAGAATTTATCAAAATTTAATTTCAAGTAAAACTATCACTAGGTATGTGTTATTATTTTTTTAAAACCTCATTCAATGTTTTGTAGAAGATATTGTTTTTATGAGTATCTGTTTATGTCATTCAGTCTAACGAATGCGCCATCAATTTTTATGGCACTGAGGAATCTTAGATTCCACAGAAATTTTATTTTATTTGTGTTGGTATTCATAGAAAAAATCTTAGATTATTATCATACTTGAAACGACCCTTAAAATCATCTTGATAAAATTCTTGATGCAATGACAGGGAACCATCTATAAGATAATCCTATATAATTTCACTTTTGTATCGATAAAGTCTAATTCATGGTGACATTATCTCAAAGGTAGGAGTATCATTTAACTATATAATGTGAAATTAGTTATATCCTTGGATAATACAGTGAAATTAACTTACATATAGAGTTTCATAGGGAAAGATAGATATTACATGTGATTTATATAAGACTCTTCGCAACAAAAAGAACATTTTATGGTCTTGACTATGAATGATGTGAAATATATATCATCAGAATCCTACAGGAAATCATTTTAGTACACGAATTGGAGATAAAATTCAACACTAATACTAATATTAAAAGATCAATGAAGAATATATAAAGGATATTATGATACATTAGGTATCTTTCTTGGGGTAGTTCAAATGTTGGAATATCGAGTCATGGAATACATGTATTTTTATTGGATAACACATTAGAGAAACTACATGATGTATGAACATGAGATGTCTATTGTGGTTCACATTTAGTTCTTGGAGGAATTATTTTATTGGACAGAATTTTGTGGTATAGGAAAACCAATAAATAATCATGTATATTTTAAAATACAATTAAATAACCCTCAAGTAGATAAGGTGGGTTTAATATATTAAATCCTTTTCTTTTAATCTTTTCTATATTCCTGGGAAAGGTAATCATGTATAGGATTAATTGAGCCAAATGTAATCAGACACAGCCCATTTGAGATGCCATTGATCATTGGATTTTTATCAGTATATTCAATAAAATAAAATTCATTGTTTAGGGCAATCATGGAATGTCTATAATTTCATTGTTATTAGTGTCATCTTCACTTATTTAGAGAGTTAATTTTAGTTAGTTATCATATCGTGGGTACCTAGTTCTAAGGGAGAGTATTTGAGGCAAGGAGCCACCACCCCACCAAATCATGGATGAGGATGAGGCCATGCACATTCATGGACATGCCTGGATTCCTGTAGAAATATGTATGGAATTAAATCAAGTGTGTCATTATTCTAAATGTGAGGTACACCATGAGATTATAAATATATATTGTGGCCTATACCAACAGTATTGAACGCCATGTATGAAAAGATAGATTTATATATTTGACACTTGGTATTCCACCAAACATTATGTGAAAGAAGAAAACTAGTGAACATTAATGATTTTTCTATTGTTTCCCATTCCTGAGTAGAAATGGGATATTTCCACTGTGGATTTTGTGATAGACTTAATGTGATCCCTCAAGGCAGTTAGGTTGTATGGGTGATTGTCGACATGATAAAAAATGTTTCTCACTTATTACCTATCATAGAGCCCTTCTCGATGGAAGAGATTATGATAATTTATATCCATGGCAGAATAGTCCTACATGGGGTCCCTATTACTATTTTTCTAATAGGTATGCTCATTTCACATTGATGATATTGCAAGGTTTATAGAAGTATTTGGGTACCTAACTACCCTTGAGCACAGCCTTTCACCCTCAGACTGATGGCCAACCAAAATAGATGATATAGTTAATAAAGGATACTATTTAAGTAAACATATTTGATTTTCGAGGTTCCAATGAGAAACAATTTCCTATCCTAGAGTTCTCTTACAATAATATATTTTTGGATACTATTCAGATGAATCCCTATGAGGCCTTTTGTGGTTGGTTGTTCTAATCATCTCTATATTGGTTAGAGGTTGGTCAGGTTGTCCTACTTAGACCCCATCTCATTCAAGATAATTCAAAGTACGTTCATATTATTAGTAAGAAGATATATATAGATTATTTAGGTATAAATAAAATTTAGATCATCTCCACTTACAACAAGAGTTAGAGGTGGGAATTTGAGTTTTTTAATGTGTTTTACCTAGATTGGAGATTAGACATATTCAGAAACTATAGAAGATATCTCCTCATTATATCAGGCTCTACAAGATTTTATTGAGAGTTATGATGTTATAAAATTGGTTGGAGATACCTCAAAGGTATCGATTCATGCATGATGTCTTCCAAACATCTAAATAACCTGATATCATTCAGATCTATCTCAATCTTCCAACATGATGTGGTTGAGTATGAGTTAGATGTTCCCATTATGGATCATCCCATTCATATTGTGGATCGAAGAATGAATGATCTTTTATGAATCGTTGTTCATTATGTATGTATCCTATGGAAACACAACTTAATATAGGACGATACCTAGGAGAGAGTGGCCAATGTATGGGCCTAGTGGTCAGAGTTATTCTTACATGATTTTATTTACCACCCTATGAAGAGAATCTCTGGGAATATTTAATTAAGGGGAGAACTATAAGATCTAGGTTTTTCCTTGAAGTACTAAACCTTTTAATCTTATGTTTTTATGTTAGTTTTATGAAGGTAGAAAATAATAAGGTAGAAGTATAAATGGGGGTGTACGGGGAATTTTCGAAAAAAATGGCCCAAACTTCTGAAGAAAAAACAAGGTTGTGTGATTTTTATGATCCATACATCCAAGTCTATATGGTTTAAATATACATTGTGGGTGATCTATTTCATATTAAGGGGTAACTTAGTTCGATTAAAATATGCAACCCCATCTGCATAGGTGTGCATGGCAGAGACAATCGGTGGGCACAGGCTGCATACGATTTGTCTAAATGTGTTATAAAAGATGTGTGAGGTGTATCCCTTAGACAGTGGCATGCACATGATTTGTACATTGTTTTTACAATTTTTGAACCACTAAAAATGAGATTTTAGGTTTTTTACCCCTATCATTTTCAGAGGGTAAACTCATTTCTCTTCTTTTTTTTCCAACGGAAAACAACCTCTCCTCCTTCCTTTTGAGTTCCTCTATGAAAAAATATAGGATTTGACATTATTCCTCAATAAAAATATAATTCATGTTCCATTTGTCACATTGGATCTCCACTAGTAATATTTCCATTCCATTTTATCCCATTTTCATTATTATTTATATTGACAAAGTTATTTTTATTTAAAATCAAATTTTCTATTTTTTTGGATTTTTTATTCTTTTCTTATCTTTTTATCTGGACCAATCCAAAGGCCAATATTATATATTTGTTATACCATAGGATTATTCTATGTTTTAAATACCATTTCAATAAGGTTTTTCTTCTATTTTACTATCTTCATTGTGACTCACATTAGACCTTCCATTCATTTCAACTAAAATAATTAATTAGCCATAAATTAATTATTACACCACATTTGGGATTCCCATGTAGAACCAAATCATGGTTAGAGGTTATCATCCCTAAACCGACCCACCTATCGTGTTCTTTTTCATATATGTATTGTTAAACTACTCCATTGGTTGTGTGAGATTACCACCATTGTAGTGGAATAATTTTTAAATTAAATGAGTTAGTGGTAGAGGATCACACATCATTTTCTATGATACAAAATTCTATTAAATTGGGTTAATAGTTTCTTTAATGTGGAAATGTGGAGTGAGATGGATATTTTATTATAATGTGCCTCATTAATTTGATAATTATAATTGGATATGAACACTAACATATCCCAATCCATTTTTTATTATTATATTGATGGTGTACATCTCGTTATGGAACCTAGTTTTTATTAGGGTGTGCCACGTGTTGAATTATGGTATAGCACCAACTGTGGGATCGATTTATGAAACAAATACCACCTAGGAATTATTATTTTTTGGTATTTCACTGGTTTGTGGATTGAGTTATGGAACCTATGACCCCTCGATATGATTGATTAAGGAATGGAACATATGACAAGATTTGAGGAATGGCACCTAAGACCTGTGGATATGATTGTTTATGATATGGAAACATTGAAGGGATTCGAGGTATGTCATGTACTCTCTCTATATACATTTTCAATAATATATGTATGCCTCTCTGGTTATACATATTGGTACCTTTACAATGTAGGTATGATACTATTTTCTCATATGGTGTATGTAAAGAAGGTTTTTTCTTGTTGTTGACACATTATATATATATATGGTCACCAATTATATTATTGTCTAATTATTTCATGTGATCATGGTATTTTGAGATCTTTTATTCAATTAAATCAATTTATTTTATTTTGTTTCACAGTTATAGTTTTTATTCACATGCTTAATTTGTTATGGATACCATTGGTGGTGACCTATTGAGTATATCCCACACCTTGTTTGTGCCACTAATTTGTATCGAGAAATACTTCATGGATGAAGGTAAGGGTTGGGGTAAGAACCTAGTTTCAATTACTAGAGTATTATATCATTGAAGTGGGGGAGAACAAGAAGAAGTTATGGATTGTGATGTTATCTTGATATAGTCTTTAATTATATTTTCAATTTTTTGATATACATTTATTATATTGGATTCATCCAATAGTGTTTAATATTTATTTTTTGTTTAATAATATCAAATGTCATTATTTTATATATAGAGATAGATTTTTCTATTTGTGGCTTCTTTATTTTTATCATTTTTATGTTTTACTTCTGATTTTTTAGTTATCATTTCTTATGATTATTCTATTATCCATTTATTATACTAAGATGTTATAATGAATATGAGGGTATAGTCAACCCAATGTTCTACCATAGTACATTTCTTATTGTTACCATCCTCTATCATAGGGGGAGGCGTGATTGAGTCATTGTGGCAGACTAGGTTTGATTAATTATGAGTAAAATAGGACGTGGATGATAGACCCACCTTGAACATCCAAGTATTTTGTCAAATCAATTTATATTATACTATAGTGTGGACTCCAAAAAAGAGTTATTATTTGGTTACACACATATTAAATAAATCACCATGTATTATATTTTTTCATAGTGATACCCACATATCACATGCACCATCACGAAGCAAGTTACAAACTTGGATGGGATAAACAAAAACTACAAAATAATAAAATCTTTTAAAAACTAGGGAATCCCAATACAATGTCAACTGGTAAAAAAATCTCAATAAATCCACCTAAACATCCATATAAAACATTTTAAAAACAAATATTATAATATGTCAATATTAGTTTCATTTAATTTCTCTCACTGTAGGCCCTTAGCCAAAATCCCTTAAAATTGTCTCGGGAAAAAATTAATTTTTATTAACATTTAAAAAGTTGTTTCTCATATCACCAGGTTAACCTAAAATCCACTTTTTGCGTAAAATATATTTTCAAATGCATATTTAAAAATAAATTAATTTTAATTTTAAGAAACCAACACATACAACCAAATAATCATCAATTGGATGAATTAAATACCATTAGAATAAGGCACCACCATTGATCAATATAAAAATCTATATGGTCCATGTTGGATGTTATATTTATGAGAGAAAATCCAAACCATTTGGTAAAATAACAAGAATTCTGAATGAAGTTATAATATAATACTAATTAAGGTACACATACTTAAAATTACTAAAAGATCTGGATTGTCAAACAATTCCATGGTCCTCAACCTCAAATAATGATCATAAATGTGATCTCGTATTCATACCAATAACCTCCAAGTCTAATAACACTTATATAAATAATAAACCAAAATTATTTAAAATTCACAAAATTTTAAACTGTTAATCTAAATTGGATTAACTAATACCAATATATCTAGGTAGTTCAAAATCCTTGAATCCCTAAGGAATAGGGTGTGTCGCACACCTAGAACACACTCAAACCATATATATGAAAGGACTAAAATCATAAACAGCAATCATTGATAAATTCAATCATATTTTATAGGAAACAAAAATAATTCATTGACTAATAATAAATTTCACTACATCATGAATGATTCAGTGATTTACTCATCTAGGGATATCCTCCACATGAAACAGATTAAAACCCCACCAATTGGGATGATTTCACAATGTTCTAGTGAAATAATCCACCCCAAAAATTAAATTCTAGAATGAAATTAGATGAATATGAAGGATGAAGAACATATTGATGGATGATTATATAATACCTTGATTTGGAATGAATAATTTCTAATAAAACATAGAGAATCAATGGAATTGAAGGGAATATAGAAGGTGGTGTTTGACCCCCTGTTTACCCGAGGCTGCAACAGAATATACAGATGGGTTCTCTAAAAAAACACCATAAACTAGTTGAAAAATGATTAATTTCATGGATCATAGTGTGAATATATGTTTAATGGTTGAAAGAAACCATGTAGAGAAGACATTCCCCTTCTTAGTAACATTAAAAACATGAATCATTGGTTAATTAAATTTATGGTCTACAATAGCTACTTTTTAGAAGCCCAACCAACCGACTCTTCCATGAATCTATCCTAAACACCCGTTACACATATTAATTAGTAAACCCCATAAAAATGCACTTATTATTGACATCCAAATTATTGAAATATCTTTTATGGTCTTTGATCATGAAATGAACCATTCACTAAATGGAAATTATAAGTTTCCTTAGTAATTTCCATCCCATAATGAAGAGGGTCAATGAAAACCATTCACCATAATTCTTCTCATTCATGTGAAGTTGTTGTTTAAATCTATCCATAAACATTCCCCAAAAATTAGTTATGTACTCATTAAAAACTCACCTCATTCAACTATTATTTTAAAATTCCCTTCAAATACAAAAATTTAAAAACTAAGCTTTTATGTAACATATTACTTCCAATACCATTTTTTGAATACTCTTACCACCATAGTGTCATCCTAAATTTCATTCTAAATTTTCTTTGAAACTCACCACGTATGTTTTCAAATAAAAAGAACATTAAGTACATATTTTCCAATCTTTAATTAATATGCTCGACCTGAACCACTAACGCATCTCCACATTGTCCCTATAGAGTTTCTCATACAAAGAGGAATCTTCATATCATCTAAATGATCACACAAATTTTGAAAAATTATTATCATCTCAGTTCATCTATAGTTTCCTAAAAATACCAATTAAACCATCATACAAATATGACCTTACTCTAAACACTAGATCTATTTTTACTTTATTATAATGGTATAATATTCTAGTGATATCACCACACGAGATCAATTAGTTTATCAGCCCTGGAAAACTACATAGATACATTATTCTCATTTTATATTGGGAATATATAAACATTATATTGGAAATATTACTGAAACCATGATATCAACCATAATATATTTATCTATTTAGTGGGTAAATGGAAAAAAGAAATGGTGATATAAGATGTTTCATAGGGGTTATGTACACAATAATTTTTCATGATTAAATAACTAATAATAAATATGGATGAATAGATATTAATAACACATTTCATTTAATTAATAACAGTAGTTCAATTAAAATGCAAATTAAATATCAAAAAAATTAATGTATATTGAATACTAAATTGATAGTAAATTGAAGGAATAATTCTGTAAATTCTTGATCAAGGAACATTAAAAAATATATCATAAATTTTACTAACAAGGAATCTCATCGAGGGTATAGTTCTTAATAAATGGGTTTTTATAAATCAAATACCCATATAATATATCACACATAAAATTTTCCTTGTGATAAATATCAATACATTTAGATGATATCTATAAATGGTCCTGACCAATCACTTGCACAACATATTCATACCTCATATTTTAAATGATCATTACAATTAATTATCAAAATTAATTATTAGTTAATAATTATCTCTATTGAATCATGTATGTATAACACAAATATTTCTTCATCATAAACCATCAAGTGAAATAATTGATATGGTGTTATTTAATCTTTTCCCTAGTAATATTAAATGAGTGTTTATATAGCTGAAAATTTCTTTAAAATATTATAAAAACATTTATTGTGAAAAATAATATTTTCCATTTTAAAAATATGATATTTTGAAGAAAATAATATTTCTAAATATTAGGAATTTTTTTTTTAAAATAACTGTGGGAAATTATAATGTAATATTCATTGAAAATGTTATCCATTATAGTTTGAAAATATATTCATGTCGCATACATAAGAAATTATATTTCAGTAAAAAATTCGATAAATAGCACCTCATTCAAAAAATATCAACAAGATACATTTTAAAAAAATATGAAATGAATCATGGGTAAAAATTTCTTTACAAAATCATCCGAGAATAGTAAAAACATTCTTTTTGTAATTTAAAAAATATATATGTTAATGGTATAAATACTTTGAAAATGAAATATTTAATACATTATTTTTATAAGAAAGTATCTTACATGTCAATTATTGATCAATATTGATCCAAGATAGATTAAATGAAATTAAAAATTATAAATAAAAAAACTATAGGAGAATAGAATAGATGGTGTTTTAAGATATTATTATCGTATATTTTTTGGAAGTAACATTTAAATATATACACTCCCAAAAAAAATGGATATTATAATATAAATCCCTAAAATTAAGTTCAACATTCCTTGTATAATCATTAAACCACTTGCATAATAAATATAGATTCACTATAAATTTATAAATTAAAAAAATATACACGTATAATATGATATATGAAATAATTATAACATTTAAATACCCCTATATTAATTTTTTAAGAAAGATGGAGGATAATCCTCTTTTACTAAATGTAAGAAAAAGAGACAAGCTAATATCCCTCATTATCCATAATAGGCTTTCAAGAAGCATATATAGTTTTATGAATTATAGGAGAGTCAGAATCTAAAATTTTCTTACACTTTTGGTTCTCTGAAGCATAAATAATTTCCTGTGAGAGCTGATGACCCACCTCTAGTTGGACTTCAATCACTTGTTCAACAAATAATTATTCATCGTAGAATGGATTTTTATGAGTCAACGAGATTTATTTTTCTATAATACAACACATATTCCTTTGATATTATAATCATAATAGTGAACATTCACCTATTTGGAAAATATATTATCACAATACATCATCCTATTTATAGAGGTGGAGGCAAGGACCTTAGGTTAGTCACTTTGGTGTTCCCCCATCTCATAAGCTATTGGCTTGGCTGCATCCTCAAAAACAACTACATGTGCCTCTTTCTTCTACTCAACATTTTTAGTAGGAATATCTATTTATTCATCACTCATTCAAATGAATTTTTTATCCTCATGTTATTAAAACTGGTAAATAGCATTAGCTTTCCTATAAGTTTCAAATTTTCTCTTTTTGAGAAAAATTCTCACATAATTTCCATGAAAAGAACATAATCTGAAAACTATAAAGCACCTACAAGTATATTCTTCAAGACTAATAACATCTCATTCCTTGTACAACATAAGAATTTTTCAAAAATTATATTCTACTCAATAATATCATCTTCATTTTAAATTATAACCTTGTCAACATGATTCAATCCCAATTCAACCTCAACAATGAACTAGAAGAAGTGACTCAAAAGAACTACTTCTATATCCTTGTTAATTTTAACTAGGATGCGAAGGGATAGAGTAGTATCATAAAATATTTTTGGTACTAGAGTATCCAATTAAAACTATAAACCATTACCCAAATTTGATTAGTGTTTTTACCATCTTCAAAGGGGTTGAATTTTTTATCCCATTCACACAAGTGAATAATCCTATGTTTGACCGCAATGGAACCGAAGCCCTAAGCTCAGCTTTTCAATTCTTTTGTATAGAGGAAAATATGGAAGTACCCAATTCCTAGAGAGAAACACTTACGAGATGAAAACCCCCAAGTCAATGAAATACTCTCCCTGATTTAATAAATTTTTAGATGCTCAGATCCTTTTAAAAAAAATGAGTTATGATTGAGAACTAACCCATTTTGAGAAACTATGAGATTGCATTGAGGTTAGCATTGTTGTGCCCAATGTTCCATTTTTTGTTAATGGATTAATCAAGAACTACTTTGATTCTAGAGAAATCATGATTAACAGAGGTTACTTAATTTGGAACACCATGTTTCACTAGGGTCTTGGTCTCTATAGAAGGCTTGTGAGTGCCATCTGCCACTACCCTAATTATTGTCAGGGGAAAAACTGTTGCCTGAAAAATCTGAGAATTAAGAGGAATTATCATGGAATGAAACAAAAAAATCCCTTGTAACCACCCATTAATAATATCGTGGAAACCAATCCTAAATTTACTAAGATCTATGAATCTAGGATAAATAAATCTTGGTTGATATTGCTGTATTAGTCACTGATACATATGGTGCGCAATTTTTCGGCCCCATTCCCATCAGATGATCACGACACCATATTGTGGATGAAGAAGGGAGGAACCATCAGGGATCATGGATCAAAACCCTATCTTGATGAGGCTCCATCAAAAAAGAAAACCCATAATCTTATCCCCCCTAATATATTAATTATTTATTCTTAAAATAAATGTGTTCGAGCTTTAATTGATCTGTTTTTTACAGAATTTTTTGGTTCAGTATTTTTGGTCAAAGAATATTTCTCATGCATACATAATTTCCAAAATATTAGTCAGGATTTTAATATAATATATATTCATTATATAAATATTAATATCATCATCGATGGGTTAACATGAAATGTGAATCTCATTTCATCATGTATGTGGTATTCATCACTTATACACGATCAATATTATGATTTCATAATGGGTGTATGGCTGAGAAGGAAAAGTAAAAAATTTATTTGAAGAATAATAATTATAATAGTTCGAGGGGTGGGAATGAAAATAAATAAAGAAATATACCCCCACCTAAATATACTCGGGGAGACTCAAACCTAAGCCTTACCATAAGACCCCACAAAGGCCTAATGACTAGGCTACTTCCCTATAAGAAAACATATGTCCAGGTAACCGCTATGTGTTTCCCATGGTGCTCCATATATACACAATGATGATTCATTAATTTTCCATTTTGTGGATATAGAGATGAATAAATATTGTGTCATAAAAAAATATACATATATTTTATATAATTATTTTATTTATTTATCATGTTTTTCATATAATTTATGGATGTATATGAAGAAATATAATGGAAATTATATGCAAAAGGTTATACCTCTTCTTAGAACAAACTCTTTTGGAATGCACATTATGACATCTAGTTTTGGTATTTTGATAAATAAAAACTGTTTGGACATGGATAGGGACATTTATGAATTGATTTTGTATTTCATAGATGAACTAATTGGAATTTAATATGTTGGGAAGAGAGGAGAGTTAGTGTCTATTTATAAGTTGGTGAGAGTAAACTGTTGTAAT